>JAYRBT010000042.1:65779083-65953578 GCA_036023395.1 Myiotriccus ornatus | reverse complement strand
CCCAGCACTGAACAGAGACCAGTGTGGAGTCTCCTCACTGGGGATATTCCAGAACCATCTGGACACAATCCTGTGCCATGTGCTCTGGGATGGCCCTGCTGGAGCAGGGAGGTGGGACCACGTGCTGCACTGTGGTCCCTCCCAGCCTGATCCAGCCTGTGATTGTGTCCTTCAGACCATATAATGTAGTTATTAAATGGTGTAATTTCAAGGTAATAATGAAATGAAAAGCGTGCACTGGAGCCTGTTTCAGCTGTTGTGTCATCATAAGGGACTGCGAGGAACAGAGGGAGCTGTGATGCTGAAGGTACTGAACTGCTGGAGTGCATTTAAACCATCCTCCTGCAGGACCATTGAGTATCAGCTGCCTCACCTCTTGCATGGGTGGCCTGGAGCGACTCTAAAAGATCAGTTTACATGTAGACAAAGATTTAGGTACCAATATTCATTAGCTAAAGAGTCAGTGTTTCCACTTGTACCCCTTGCCCCCTTGTACGAAGAAACTGTTTTTGCAGAACGTAGAAAAGTGTCCATAACCCATTGCAGGCTGGTTGAGAAGGCAAAGTGCATTCTGTGTATTTGCACTTGCCAAAGAACACCCTTCTTTTACATGAACCATTGAAGTCTCACTGAGGGCGAAAATCTCTTCAGCTCTAGGGTCCATCTGTGTATCGGAAGTTACATCTTAGTACATGTAATTTCCCAGGGGTTGACCATCAGGTTAAAAATAGTCCTGTTGACCACACACAGGGTAACATTTTTTCAATTAAAATTTAGCTGTGCTGATAGCTACAGAATTATTTAAGTCAGTGTTCGGTAATGGTTTTTAACTTCATAAAGATCTGTACATTTTCATGGGGGAAGTGAAATGGTCTTGTCCTTTTTTTTCCTTTTTCTTTCTTTTCCGTTTCCCTCCCCTTTTCAGAAAGCACACTGAGCAGATGGGAAGATGGAAGGCTGTCTTCATCAGCTTCTAGATTTTCTTCCTTTTGCTCCAAGGACACGGAAAGGCCATGGAAGGAAATGGCCTTAAGTTGTGCCAGGGGAGGGAAAGGATTGTCAAGCATTGGAAAGGGCTCCCAGAGAAGCAGTGAAGTCACCATCCTTGGAAGTGTTCAGAAAATGTGTGGATATGGCCGCTGAGGACATGATTTATAGTGAAACATGAGGGTGCTGGGTTGATGGTTGAACTTGATGATCTTAAAGGTCTTTTCCAAGTAATGATTACAGGATTCTGTGATTTTATGGTGATTAAGTTTTTGCAGAGGAGAAAAGCACTGTCTGTGCAGTAAGAATGGTAACTTTAAAAGATCTGTAGCATTTTTTCCCTAGTCTGTATTAGTTTTTGGACAGACTAATCTCTAATGACTAATCTCTAAGGGTAATTCCTAGCTGGAAAAGGTCAAGCAAGTTCCAATGAAAGACTGGGTATAATCAGGCAACCTCCTTTATCCTTGGGAGGCCTTTCTCCTCACAGTGTGGGTAAGGAATTCCCCAAGGGAAGCAATACCTTGTTCCTAGGATTTGCCGCCTTTTTGGTTTTTTTTTTCCCATAAAGTGTCCTCTGGTGTGCCTGTGCTTGTCCCTCAGAAAACTCCTGAGTCAGCAGGGTGGGAACCAGATGGGCAGTGAAAGCGGAAGCACAGGGACGAGCAGGAAATAATAAAACACTGCAGATGTGCAGGGAGAGAACAGGGATCCTCAGAACTAGAGGGGAATGTGATTCAAAGTGCATTATGGGGAAGACATAGATATTTTGGGCTTAAAAATCTATATATTTATATGGAAGGAAAGGTTACAAATCTCTAAGCCCCAGTGACCTCATTTTTGACTTGCTTTCTTAGGTTCCCAAGGGAACGAATGCCCAGACTTCTGCAGGAAATCTGGCTGCCAGCTGGCACAATACCCTTCCAAGAGACCTAATTTTAGATTTGCAGAACCTGGCAATGTCAGCCACCTCCATCTGTAATAGGCTGATATTTGTAATATCTCTGAAACTGATTTTGAACATTTAATTTGAAGTTTCTTTGCCAGCCTGTTAACAAGGGCCAGGCTATTGAGAGCTGCCAGTAGGGCCAACAGAAGTGTTTTAATTTTGTGAGGTCTGTGGGTTCATGCTTTTCTCTTTTGTGAATTTACACCTTTTGGCTGCTCTAGGATATTAACTTGTGTGGTGAAATACCTTCCCATATTTAAGCCTTTATTGAGAGGAGGTTAGAATAAATCCTTTGTAGTAAGAGCAGAAATCTGCCATATTAAAGTCAGTGTTAAAATTCGAGGCAAAGTAACTTGGAATGCTGGCTTTGATTTTTCTGGGATAGAAATTAGCAAGTATTGAGCACATCATCATATTCTTTAATGATTTGACCAGCTAAACAGAATGTAATGTGAGTAGCAAGGAACTGTCAGTTAGTTCTTGTCATCACCAGTTGCAAGTGTTTAATACTCAAACAAGTCCTGTGTATAATTCTAAAATACTTCATAAAATATTTGCATTAGAAGAGAAAATGCAAATATTTATGTACAGTAGCAGTGAAATCCTGCACCTGAATCTTCATGGAGAAGGTTCTGCTCTGTGTGTCTGTAATACTGAAATGTCATTTATATGAAGTGTATTAGTGTTGCCTTGAATTTCTGTTAATATTATTTTCTGTTTTTTTTTTTCAGCTCTTCGTTGTAGTCTCCAGTTTCTTGGAAACATTGCAGCAGGAAATAGAGATTCCCAGAATAGCCTTTGGAAGTGTGCTTTCCCAGATCTTTTCTTGTAAGCATGGATGCGGCTTTTCTCCTGGTGTCGTTTCTGTGGTTGTATTCAGATCTCTTGTACATGATGGCTGTGCCCTTTGCACCATGAAACTCTGAAAAATAACTTTGGTGAGGAGGGGATGAGACCATGGTTGAGACCATATCCTGTAGATGTTTTTTGTCAGTCAACCGCAGGGGTCAGGACATTTCAAAACCTGCTTGTTCTACAGTAACCGTAAATTGATTTAATTTAGTGGAACTGGAAGAAAACTCTATTTTGAATGATGAGCTTCAGACATGAGCTTTATTTCAGATGTGTTTTGAAGCAGTTGTACTCATTTCCAAGAAGGCAGCGTTTTCTTTTCTCACTCCTGTGCAGATCTTTCAGTATTGCTGGATCACTTGAAATCTACAAAAGTCTGTTAATCGTTGTGTCTTCTAATCCTTTTGTCCCCCTCTGAAGCTCACCAGAATATCTTCCTGGAGGTTTCATGATGTTTGTGTAATGAAATGGTATATAAACTATTCTATGCAGACACGTGGCAGTGTAGTTGATGTGTTTGCCCAGACTTCTCATAGTGAGCTGATGACAAAGGTACTTCATTCAACTTGATAATTGCTCTGAGCGGGTTTTTGAAGCCTGTTTGTCAGCACTGCATGTAGAAACCTTATGAACAGAGAAGCAGTTTATTGTTGTTTCCCCCCATTTCTAGCTCCTCAGGTCTAATTTAGCATGATTTTTTTTAAATGTCCTGTTAAGTTTGACCTTCAGCTGGGACTTGGGCTGTTTTTCGCTGTGGGTGCATTCTGTCCCTCTCAGGCAGAGACAAACTCGTGGCTGTCTGAGAGCAGCTCAGTGAGCTGAGTGCCACTGGCCCGTTTGTCAAGGCTCATTTACCGTGCTCTTCCCTCCCTGCTTTCTCTGGAAGGACGTGCCTGACGTACAGTGACAGGAAGGTTGTTGCCTATTGCTGCATGGTCCTGTTCACCTGCCTGGACTCGGAGAAGGTGGGAGAGCTGCTGGATCCCGGGAGCTTGGCTGTGGCTCTGCACGTCCTGAGAGTCTACAGAGAGCAGTTGGAGTCTGAGTGGTCGTACGTATCTTTAGAGCAGTTTTTTCCTGGTGTAAGTCTCTGTGTTCAAATGTCTACATCTGTGTCACTGCTAAGTGGTAAATGAAGATCTGTTTAGGAATTAGCCACTTAGTACAGAGAAAATTTTCATGGTAGTTTCAGTGGCTGTTTTGATGGTTGCTAAAATAAGGGTACATTTTTTGTTGAGGATATACAGAATAACAGAATTTTCAAATCATGATCTATTTTTCTTTTTTTAATCTAACAGGGCTCTAGAATGCAAACTAATTTATATCTGTGTGCTGGTCTGTGGAGATTTTTTAAACTTAGCACAGAAAAGGAAGATTTGTATGAGTAGTGCTTGGGAGTGCCACACAAAACCTGGGGGTTTTCTTTTTTTTTCTGTGTTAACAGATCTGTTGTCTAGTGCGACATGCCATCATTTTTATACCAAAGCAGAACAAGTTTTGTTTGTGAATCTTCATTTTCATACTTTAAGGCACCTAATCAATGGTTTTATTCTGCTGAGCTTTTGTGGTTTTTTTTTGCTAATGACCGTTCTTGTAAATGTTGTCACTTAAGGATTTGGTAAATGTTCTGCCCTGCACAACAAGGATACACATTCAGCTCATTGTTACGTGATGTATTCCCAGGGGAAAAAAAAATGGTTTGTATGTTTTTGTAGCATTCTTTTGAAGGTCATGTTTAAATTCAAAATTTAATTAGGAAGAATTGTTGGAGATTTAGTAGTTTGGAAAGTCTCTAAACAGAGTTAAAATGATTGAATGAAAATCAAATGTCATTTTATAGTTTGGTTTTGTCCTGAAAAAGTGACTTTAAATTTGTTTGTGGCTGGGCTTTTTTTATGACAAGGTCAATTTGCTTAGCACATAAATAGTTTTCAGAAAGCAAACTAAATTTCAGGGTTAGGTGATGAAGACTTCTGTTGCAGAAGTGGCAAGCTAAGTCTAGTTTTGTCATTTGCAGTAACAGAAAGGTTGGTTTTCAGATAATTATCTTGATAATCCTTAATTTTCTTTGTGTATTGATAGGCTGAAATGTGTTTTAACTGAGATATGGAAGCTGTGGTGGTAAATTTATGTTTTGATGGTAATTACAGAATAAATGCAGCATCAAAATGAATGCTGAGGGATCCAGTTCCCTGATCTCTCCAGTCTTAAGTGCATTCTGTGGATGTTATGATGAAAATGTCTTATCTCCACTGCGGATGTTTGATGTGGGTTGGAAACTGTCTTCAGGGTAGTCTTCAAGTTAAAAAGGGGTAAAGTTTTATACAAGATAAAAAACCCTGATGAAGGTAAAGAGAGGAGTGGGAAGAGTAACCCTGGCCCTGCTATAAGGCAGTTGCAGAAAGTTTGCCCTTTGATTCCTGTCATAATGCTCAGTTCCATGTATGGGGAAAAGCAATGGAATTTCTTCCAGCCCTTAAGAAAATAATACGTTTGGTTTTCTTTCCTAGTACTTTATTGGCTTGTAAAGTCTCAGAGCTCATTATCAGGTTTTCCAATTGAAAGAAAAAGTGATGAGTTTGTAGTATGTTTCTTGGCAGTTTGTGCAGTCTGAATTATAAATGGAAACCTTTCAGGAATGTTGGCACTGTTTTCAAGTCAACACAGGTCAGGTGCATTCATAAGTGCAAAATCTAACCCAAAAAAGTGCATTGCACCAGTGTAATATCAAACATTGAGCAGGTGTTCAAACAGCATTGCCTTGAAAGGGAAAGAGATAATTCTGTGCTCTAAAAGGGCTGATTTTTCTGAATCTTAGTTGTTCTAGAGCCTTTTTGTAATTCATCTTATACCTATTCCCCCCATGTCTTCACCTTCATTTGTTCTTCTAATACTGCATTTGTTTTATCTCCTTTTCAGGGGCAGCTAATGATCTGTTATTACTTCCAGCTTGCTCTGCTCATGATCAGATCTGGTTAGCATTCCCTCTAAAATGCTTCCTTGCGCATGGAAAGTTTTTAAACCTCTTACTTCTGTTGTTTCCACCCTCTTGAGACCTTTTTTTTTTCCCTTTTCTTTTAGTGTTACTTAGTCCCCAGAAGCAGCAGATCTGTCCCTTCAACTGTGATCTTGTGGCTCTGTTTCCTCCACCCCTCTCTTCATCTTACATTTCTATTCAAAGGGATGAGCAGGTTTTCCAAGGCCTTATGTGACAGTGCTTCATTTTCTCTGTATCTTCCATCTTTCCAATGTGTCTCTTATGATACGTGGATTTAATTCTGAGCTGCTGACCTACTGAGTTGACCATACAGAATCATGGGATGGTTTGGGTTGGAAGGCACTGTAATGCTTATCCAGTCCCACCCCTGCCATGGGCAGGGACACCTTCCAATAGCCCAGGTTGCTCCAAGTCCCGTCCAACCTGGCCTTGGACACTTCCAGGGATGAGGCAGCCACAGCTTCTCTGGGCAACCTGTGCCAGGGCCTCCCCACCCTCACAGGGAACAATTTCTTCCTAATATCCCATCTAATCCTATTCTCTGTCAGCGGGAATCCGTTCCCCTGGTCCTGTCACTCCAGTTCCTGGTGAACAGTCTCTCTCCAGCTTCCCTGCAGGATCCCCTCAGATTCTGGAAGGTGCTGTGAGGTCTCCACTCAACCTTCTCCTCTCTAGGCTGAACAGTCTCAACTCTCCCAGCCTGTCTCCATAGGGGAGCTGCTCCAGTCCCCTTATCAACTCTGTGGCTTCCTCTGGACTTGCTCCAACAGTTAAATGTGTTAATGTTTAAATATCTTAAATGTATAAGCAAACATCCTTACTCTGTAAGGTAATTCCCTTTTCTGGTGCTGCTTGCCTTCAGCAGCTGCTGCCTACAAAATGCTGTCAGGGAGTTGGACACATCCTTCCTTTAGGAAAAAGAGCTGGAATATACTGTTCAGTAACTGAAATGTATTCCCTACTCCTTCTTTCTGTGGGATTTCTACCAGGCCTGGAGAGCCCTCTGTAACAAACTCCCTCTCCTTCCTCCCAAGGTGCAGTGTGCTGAAAAGGTTTGCCAAGCGCTGCCCCTTTATTTGATTTTTCAGTCGAAGCTGTTTCTTAAATATATAGAGAGCTATGCCTCAGGCTCTGGGAAATCATGGAGCCTTTAAAAGGTACTTGTTCTGTGTTTCCCCAGACATCCACTTCCACTCCCTCTGGGGTTTGTGTTAATCAGCAGCAGCACAGTTTGGAAGGTGCTGTATTTAGAAGAGAAACCAGCACAGAATGCCACATGAGATCTATTTTAGAATATTGGACCTGCAAACATATGTGTTTTGTAAAATAATTAGGAAAAAGTAGTACCAAATTACATTATAATTTATCCTAACCGAGACCAATGTGTATTCTAAAAGCTGTTTGTTTTAGAAATACTTTGGTCCCTCCATTAGAGATGAGAGTATACCTTGTGTCATCAGTTTTTCCAAGTGTGTGGGTGGGGCAGTGTAGCTAATAAGGAAAGGAAAATCAGGTTGTATTTTTGATTCCTGAAGAGCAAGGAAGAAAACTCTTCCATTTTGAAGTAAGAGGCATAATGTGCCTTTTGGCTTCCAGAAGAGTGATATTAAGAGTGTGGTCAGCTGTTTGGCATGGGAAGGAAGGTTTGTTTCTTCTGTTGGGCAGTTTAGGATGTCCCCCAACTCCTCCTTCTCCTCTCCAGAAAGTAATTCCTTTTTTAATTCCAGGAAAGTCAGAGTTACTCTGCAAGTTCCAAGTTGAACTGTGGTTTTAAATAATACTGACAATTGGGAAAAGCTTCCTTAATTGCAGAGATCTGAGCAGCTTCTACATTCTGTTTACAGTAGCAGCGAATTGGCACAGATCTCCTCAGTCTTTCAAAGCCCAGCCTCACATTTCATTATCTTGTCACCTCTTTCTTCTTGTGTGTGTTGTGGAGAGAGGGGAGCAGGAAGTGCTTTTAGCACAAAGTGCTATTGGCTATTGCTCATCATCTTCCAGTTTTTCTTGGTAGCTCTTCAGAAAAAAAATTGTTCCAATTTCTCATAGAAGTAAAAATAAATCCCTTTCTAGTGCCTTTCAGAGGTGGGTATCAAATTGAATGAGAGTGTCTTCTGAATCAGAGAACTGTTGCACGTAATCTGAACTTGCTCTTCTAGACCTGAGAGGTGACTTGGTGTATGCCCTGTCATGGCCTGTGGACAGGATGCTTCCACTGTGGGAATGCCTTTGGAAGACGGAAGGATGTTCAGTGCTGTGCCTGGAGCA
Organism: Myiotriccus ornatus; assembly: GCA_036023395.1. Taxonomy (NCBI): domain Eukaryota; kingdom Metazoa; phylum Chordata; class Aves; order Passeriformes; family Tyrannidae; genus Myiotriccus; species Myiotriccus ornatus. Next base: position 65,945,524 of record JAYRBT010000042.1, on the reverse strand, counting down.
CAGCCCACAGGAGAGGAGTGTTGTGACACAGGGTTGAGCCTTGCATGGGTTTCCTTATTCTTCTCTTGAGTGAGAAGTGCTGGTGTTGGAGTGGGGTGAATTATCTCCTTTACAGAGATGTTATGACAACGCATGTTCCATTTGTTAGTAAATAACTTTATACTTTTAATTGGGGTTTTTTAAACGTTTTTGACAGGGTTGTTTTCTTGCACAAGGACGAAATACGCTTCTGCTTCTAAAATATGCTGTGGTTCCAAACAACTCCTCATGAGGCACATTGCTTTTTAAGCATCTATAAAGGCTGGTGATAAGGCTTTGAAAGGTTAGCCATCTGAATTTTCTGTGTTTTTGCTTCAAAATTTGGATGATTTGTTACATTTGTCTGTTAAATTACAGTAAAAAGATATCTACTTCCTTCTTACTAAATATTTTGGATAGTGGCATTGTTGTAGGGTGATGAAAAATGCTTTTGGTTTTGAGATTGAAAGAGAAAGTTGCTGATCAAGTAGAGAATTGCCGTGGCTAGTTCTTCGTACTTTGAAAGCATTTGTGGGGGTTGTCTTCCTCATTTTCTGAGACTGAGGAGACTGTTCTCTGAACTTGCTAATGGGATCAAATCAACTTAATGTGGAGCATGACATTTGATGATGAAGCTGATTGCTTGCACCCAGCCTGAATTGGAGCAAGCTTAGTGGGCATTTGGAATACACTGAGTGCAAATGCAGCTCATACCACGTCGTCTTGGCTGCTTCTCAACTTCAGTCTGGTACAATACAGCCCTTGTGCTGTTAGAAAGTCTTTGAACATCTCCTCCTGTATTTATCTACTATGGAAGCACTGGATTTTTTAGGATTTTGGCCAAACAATTTTTAAAAAGTTAAGAAAATTGGCAGATTTAACACTGTTCATTTGTTCCTGTGTTATGCTTGCATAACAGCTTTAATTTTCACCATTTCCTTCACTAAATTACAGTGGTCCTCAGTTTATCCCAGTGGTTCTGCTGTTGGCCCCCAAAGAGAGTTTCGATCTCCTCCCAAAGCCTTTTGTGTGCATCTGAAATGCCATGTTCAGTCAGTAACCCAAAACTGAATGTCTTTATTTCAGAGCTGTGGATGGGCTTACTTTTCATCCTCTTTTCCCCTGCCCCAAATGAAAAACAGAGCTGAGACTGAAGACACTGGAGTGAGTTTGCTGCATCCTTGCTTAGCTACCTCCAAAATTTCTGGGCATGGTAGAAAGAGCTGGAAGTTCTTTTCTCCATTAGTAGTTCTTCTGTTATCTCTTGGTGGTACTCTTGTAAGATGTGCTCGTGCTCTATTCTTCATGATGCAGTAGTGCAGGACATGGACAAGGTAAAAGAGACATTTAAATACAGAAGCAGACACTTCATAGAATCCCAGAATGGTTTGGGTTGGAAGGGACCTTAAAGAGTATATGCTTCCAACCCTGCCCTTGGCAGGGACACCTTGCACTAGCCCAGGTTGCTCCAGGCCCTGTCCAACCTGGCCTTGGACACTTCCAGGGATGGGGCAGCCACAGCTGGTCTTTTCTGAGGTGTTACATCATGTCATGAAATCAAAGGAGTAAGAAGCAGAAACTTAAGTCTGAAATACTGCAAGCTCCTCAAGCAGTAGAGTTCTAGTGAATGTGAAAAATGTGTGTAAATACAGGAGTGTAGAGCCAAGGAATGACTGAACCCTGGCCCTTCTCCTTTGCAGTCATGACCAGGGATGTGCACCTGGGATCATTAGGTCTTTTCCGTGGTAATTATGGATCGCTTTTTAATTACGAGGCAAATTTCAAGAAGGTTTCCTCAAAGTAATGTTAAACATGAAAATTAAGATTTTAATTCATAGTCTCTACCACAGGAAAAAAATGGGGCTTCAGGCTGTCTCCTTGAATGCCCTTGCACTCTGTTGCACTGTCAGCTGCAATTTGCGCACTGAGGCCAAGTTGCGCGTTCTGCACAGTGTGGAGTGTTGTGCCGCTTCCTTTCACAGCTCCAGACTAAGCCTGTGCTCCTACTTCAATCTGAAAAATAAGGTCAGGTGTTACCACGGGGAAGGTTTAGGGTGGGTGGCTGGGAGTTGCTGGCTCAGGACGGTGGGAGTGTTCCCCTGGACTGCTCTGCTGGTGCCTCGGCTCGGGTGTGACGGCAGCTCGGGTGAAGCACATCTGTGCTCCTGATTTCGGGGGAGCCTTGTTTTGTCAAACTTGTGTTCAGAAACTCCTGAATTAATTCTGCACTCCCCAGCATGCCAATTTTAAGTTGATCCCCTGTGCCTCTGCTGTTTTTTTTCGATTTGTGAATATACAAATATCAGTAAAAAAAAGCACAGCATTAAACAGTTTTTCTTCTTCCCTCTCTAAAAAATGTCATTTACAGTATCTGAACCAGGGCTGGCTCAGTCCACAGTTACTGTTAGAAATGGAATAGCTATTAATCTTTTGGACCTCTTGTTTTCCCTATTTCCCCATTTGTCTAAAAAGTACTTTGTTGCAGCTGGAAGGCTCCTGTGTGACCTGCCTGTTAGCTCTGTAGTGGATTACACACAGAAAGGCTTTCAACAAAGGGAAAACTAGAGGGGAGGTGGAGGCAATATTGAAATGGCTTAGTTTGAATATAATTTTAGCTGTTCTTTCTCTGTGGCCTCATCAGCTCAGAGGATGCTCTGAGACTTGACCTGTCATTACTGTATATTTAGTAGCCAGACTAAATGCTGCTTTAAAAATACATCATTTAGTTTGCATGTACCTGTGAGGAATAAATGCTACTGTCAGTGCTCTTAGGAGTGTAATTTGAAGAGATAAATATTTTTACTTACTTTGTTCTTTCCCCCCATGCTGAGAGTATGAGTCTGGGTTAAAATTAAAGGACAGTCATCTGCTATGGACTGCTGTGGGTGTAAATACTGGCATTGGCACAAGGGCAGGCTGGCCACACTTTCCAGAGAAAGTATTAAGAAGAAAGACTAGGCTGTTCTCAGTTCTGGATGGATTCTTTTGGAGAGAGGCTGTTTGCTTTGATGGTTTGTTAGATGAAAAATAAATAAAAAATCAAATTAAATTTTTTAAAAAGAAATAATTTGACCACTTTTTTGAGTGTTTGGGCTTAAAAGTGATGTTGTGATGAGTAGAATAATAGTTTTCAGTCTTGACCTTTGGTCAGCACTGAGACGCATAAAGGATTGGATGAGTGTTTTATTGTTTGAATTGTGGTGTGCCTTTTGTGTAACTGGCCAAAGACTCTGATCAGCTTTCTTTCTAGCCTATGAGTAAACGTGTGCTGAACTGATGGGAAATGGTCCTCACTGTGTTAGGAAAAACTGCAGAACAATGCACAATTATTTTGTGGCTATTTCTGTCTTTTAGCAAACAGGAGCGAAAGCATGGCACCCGTTCATGGACAAGTAAAACTAAGCAGCACTATTTGGACTAAATGTAGATGCTGCTTTTGTAGCACCAGTAACACTTTCCTTTCTTCCTTCAGGTTTCTGATTGTTACAGACCATTTGCTGCAATGTCCAGAGCTGGTAAAAGCCCTCTACGCCAAACTGAGCAATCAAGAAAGGTAACCCCAAAACCCAATGTGGCTTTGAGTATTTAGCATTCCATATAGAGTATCCTGTTCACATGATTGAAAAACTGTGTGGTTTCAGAGTTGGCACAAAATCTCTAAATACATGTTTCTATGTCAGTAATGGTTTTAAATTGGTTGGTTAACATTACAGCTTAGCCACAACTGGCAGTGATTTATGTAGGGTTGCAGAATCCAGGTTGGCGCCATTACTTGGTAAAGAAATACTTCACACACAAAAAAAAGGGCAGGATTTCATGCCTGGCTCTTGATTTCAGAAGAGCACCACACCCTGCAGGGTTTTACAGCTCCATTAGAAATGTCCTCAGCTGTTCATACTTCTGTTGTAATGACAGGAAATTAAAAGGAGGTCTTTGCTAAAGCTGCAAGTTTGTCCAGTAGTGGTGAGCAGAACCTGCAAAATGTGCATGTGCAGGTGCCTGTGATTGCTTATCTTTTAATATTTCATTGTTCAGAAGCTTCAGCAAACCTTCACTTTGAAGAAGCATAGCTGGTGTTCCTTCAGGTGCTTGAGTAAATGTGTGCTGGATTGATGGGAAATGACCATTGCTACAGTGGGAAAATGTTCACTTAAGATTGCTTTAATAGAGAATTGGGCAAGATAAAAAAATTATTTTAAGGCAATGAACTTTGGGAAACCGTATCCTAGAATTCTGCAGCTCCTCCAACTGCTTGAAGATCTTGTTTGTGTGTTCACCATGGCTGCTTTGTTCCCCCTCTGCTCAGGGAAGGTGTAAGTTCCCCCTACATAGTTTTTGCAGGTGAGAGACAAAGCACTAAACAAAACAGTGCCTTAACGTTTTTTTTCTGTGTTTTGTTATGTTTCTGATGTCATTATGAATGAGGGTACAGGCACTGACTGGAGACTATAAGGAAACAAAAGGGCTGTCAGGCAAAGAAGGAGTATGTGATGGTTTTGAACCGTAAATTAGATATCATTAATGTATAGGGATGGGATGGGAATGGTGAGGAGGGAAATACTGCCTGCCTCTGTAATTCAGGATGACCAAATGGGAACAAGTATGAGCTGAGCAAATATGTGCGTGGAGGTAGGGGCTCCTTAACCAGCTGGTTGGAAAGACTGTTTTAAGTGAATGAGCTGGGTTTAATTCTTTTGGGGAATACCATGAAGGGCAGGTGGTTTGTATGTTTTCATAATGCCCTCGAGGACAGGCAGGACTGGGTGAGGGTCCTGGTGTCCTTAAAGCAGTAGGTGTAATCAGTCTCCAGAGAGGTGTGGGCTGATTTTGTTTCACACCCTGTGGTACACATGGGGATGGGATTCCTTGGCTGAAGGGCTTTTGGTGCAGGACCACATGGATGATCCTATGAGGTTGTGACAGTGCCTGCTGGTTCTCTGCAGGGGCCTGTTGGAGAAGCATTTGGCCACAGTATTGAGCCAAAAGAGTGGAGGTTCTTGAATTTTTTAGCAGATTGGAGATGTCCCTGCACGTGTGTGCAGGTATTCGGCAGAAATATTTAGGAAAAGCCTGTTTTGCTTTCATCTAAGTTAGCCTTGAGCATGGACAATGTCAGTTAATGCCTTGATTGTCTTAATTCCATTGCAAAATCTTCAGGATGTGTACATCTGTGTTGTCCCTTTTAGGAAGGTTTTTTTTCTGTAATTAACAGCAAGAAAAATGCAGGGGAATAGCTTCAGGTGTTTCTAAGCTGCTCAGGGTTTGGTGTCTGTGCTGTGCCATGGGGGGTGTCCTCAGGGAAGGATGCAGCCAGAGATCCAACTGCCTGCCGGGAAACGGGCACTGCAGTCCCATCAGTGCTTGTGCTCAGTCTCTGTCCCTGGCAGTGCTCACAAACACAGAGTAGCACTGAATTACAGCTGCTCACAAATTTACCATTTTGCATTTAATACAATGCTTGCAAGCATCATTTGAAGATGCAAGAAGTGCAAGGTTTGAGGAAGGACCTAATTTGTCTCACGGAGCCATTGCTGTCAGGGAAGTGTTTCAGCAAAGAGGAGTCTAAGTTAGAGGAAGAATGTCCCAAGTGTCTGGTACTCAGTGTCTGGCATGCTTGATGTAAACATTGATGATAATAAAATCAATAGAGTTTTACACTGTTAGTTTTAGGCTTAGTGAGACAGCACTGTATTTTGTAATAATGAGCTTCCAGATTTAAATTGCACTTGAATGCTGTGGTTTATTTGCAGGCTATAGGAGACAGGAGTTTGTTTTACTGATGATTGCAAATACTTTATTGTAGCTGTTCTAAGTTCATGCCAGTTTAGTCAGCATCAAGAACTGGTTTAAATTTGGCTAGAGGAAAGAAAGCAAGAGATTCACAAAAAGCGTTCCTCAGTGGTAACTAAGGAAAAGAAAAATGACAGGGCATGATTATTTCCAAATAGAAGTATAATCATAAATAAAATATACAGAATTAGATTTTAGATACTGAACTGAATGTTAGAAAAATTCAGTTGGTAATAACAGTTGTCATATTTGTTGTATTTAGCTCCAAGTATATACATATTTGTTGTTTTTAGGCAAACAAGTAGCTGTCATCTGAATGGCTAAACAATTGTCAGATCATTTAAAGAAAATGGGCAAATTGCATTGTGTGGGAGAACTAACTTGGAAAAATTAGGTTGAGTCTTGGAAGAAAACTGAGAGAAACAATAGAAGAAAGGAACGTGAGGGAACTTGCACTCAAACAAAGCGTGTTGCTCTCAGGAAATTATTGGCTGAATGGCAAGACTTGCTTGAAATTCAGGGAAAGATGGGCATGTCCTGAATGACTGCTTGGAATAAAACTCAGGAAAACGGTTTGACTTGAATGCCTAAAGAGAAGAGGAAACTTTATAAAGAAATATCATGCAGGTGGTGTTTTAACATCACTCCTGTTTTTCTGGAAGGATTATGGTTGTGGAAAAAGGCACCCAATTATACTGCAGGAGGAAGAGTCATGCAAAACATTCCCTATTGGCAACCATTTAATCTGTTGAATAGTTTATGTGGTGACCCTCTAGCTTGTTCATAGAAGGATTGCTTGTCACTTCTAAACGGGTATTATTTGGATTATTGGTGCAACAAGAGCTGAACGGGTATTATTTGGATTATTGGTGCAACAAGAGCTGACTAGAATCCTGCCAAGCAGGCGGTAGTGTTTTATTGGAACAGCTCCTGTGTTCCTAAAGTCTGTGAGCAGCCTGTGTTCTTAGCTGAGCACATGCTGGGAAGGCCCTACACTTGGTGTCAAGTGACCTGTCAAGCCCAGCCCTGTCTGGGGGGTGAATGACGCATCCCTTGGGTTTTGTATGGAGAGCCAAGTGGGAAAGCCTTGGCCGGTGAGGGGTGTTGGGGGGCTGGGCTCTGTCAGCCTGGAGATGGGCAGGGTGTGGTGCCCAGCGGGGACCTGCAGAGCGGCACCAAGCAGAGCCTGGGAGAGGGGGCTCAGCCTCCTGTCCCAGAGGAGCTCCCAAAGGAGCCGGGAGTGTTTCTGTGCCGCCGTGTTGAAAAGGTCTGTGTGCTCCTCCGGAGAATGGTTTAGTGCAGCTGTATCAGTGACACCGAGGGCTGAGTTCAGCGAGGACTGAGGAGCTGTTACGTGATTAATAGGGGTGGGTTCCTGGAGGTTAATAAAGCAGTGACCGAGGTTTTTCCACAGAGAAAGACATTTCTCTTCCCCTCCTGACAACCTGCTTGGTAAATTTAAAAGAAAAAGCATCTGAACTATTCCACATGTTTAAATGTTGGTCCTTCCATCTGAATTGCAAATATTTCAGTGAAAGAAAACCCTGAGCCTGTTCCTGAATCGGTTCAATAAATAGTGCCCTTTCAGGCTGAGAGAGTGACGGAGGGACTCGGGAGCCCAGGTGGAGCAGGGAGCTGTAGGAGGGCCTCTGCCACCTCCAAGCCCTGCTTCCACTAAATGCCTCCAGTTTGCACTGACATTTTGAAGGGATATTGGAAATAAAGTGACACTGAAGCTGTTAAGAAAAATGACCCAAGTACACTTTAAAGAGGAGGTTCATTATGTATCCACTTACTTGCTGGCTTAATATGCAGTGATTCTTACTGAATGTACAAGTAATTAACTTGGATTTGCTTAGTCCATAAAGTGACAAATACAAAACTGTAAAGAACAGTTGATGTGTAAAGTACATATCAGTTTCTGTTTTCCTGTTTGTGCTCAGAATTGGTTTGAGGTTGTGGGGGAGAACTAGTGAAGGACTGGGGGCAAGGCAAGGGTTGTGAAAAGCTGCTGTTTTCAAACAGAAGCTGACAAATAGTCTGTGTTTATTTTGCTGAACGTAACAACAGCTTTTGAGAGCTGTTTTGGTGGAAACTTCAGACAGAGGTAATGTGCAGTCACAGTAACATTTTGTTAGGGCATAAGAAATTAGCAATTCAAATAGATTTGAGAAAAATGCTGACTGTCTGGCCAGATAGTATTAATTGAAAGATTCTACTGATCATTCTCTGGCTCAGTTATTAACAAGTTGTTTTGTGCTTCCAGGGTTACTTTGTTAGAGCTGATGCTGTCCAAAGTGAGCGAGAAGAGCTGTGTTAGCAGTGAGGAGATGGGGGTGTTGGTGACACATGCCGCCTTCCTTGCGGGCTGTTTCCAGGAGCAGTGTGGAGCTGTGCTCAGGTTAACTGATGCAGCAGGTGCAGAAGATGAGGTATGACTGAATACAGACATTAGTGGTGAGTCCTCACTGCCTCTGTTACCCAAGGGGCACTTGTTACTTCCAGTTTAGGTTGGGAAAGCAATGGCAGAGTGCACAGTAAAAACACTGATCTGAAATGCTTTTATATGATAGTGTTAAACAGTGTTGTACTTGCTGACTTTTTTGTTTGTTTAAATAGGCACAAGAATTTTAAATTTGAGAGCTGTTATGAAAGATACTAAAAATCATTTTATGAGGAGGTGATAGTTGGATGTGTTAAAAAAAACCCAGACACAAACCAACAACCACACAGCAATCTCTTCTTGTCTTCATTGGCTCTTTCTGGAAAAGGTACTAGCTTGGCAGTAACAGGACATGTACTGAGGCAATTCATTTTTTTGGGTTTTTTCCCCCCCATTTTTTTTTAATCCTTTGTGGTTACTTTCCAAGTATTCTGCGGTTTCGGTTCTTGGAAAAAACCCATTTGTTTGCACCCAGCAGAAGGAGGTCTCTGTCCAACTTGAAGGTGCTGGGGCAGCAGCACTGTGAGTATTACTGAGTGACCTGACCTGCCTGACACCAACTTCTTATTCCTCTCTCACAGAAACATAATGTGCTGTAAGTTGAGCGTCACTGTTTGTGGGAAGTGGAGCTCCTTGAATGAACACCGACTGCGAGTCCTAATAACTGAGTAAATGGGGGGCAGTATGTGTACACGTGCACTGTGTGCGTACATTTGTTCATAACATGTGCTTGCCATGGGAAAAGAGAAATTCCAGCCCAAATTCATAAAACTGTTTCTTTTCTTAGAAGAAATCATCAAGAATTGCACTGATTTCTCCTTGATTGTGTAAATATTTTAGGTTTTGCATAAGAGTTGTACTTGACTGCAGAAAATGCAGTTGTGCACGTGGAGTCTGTCATGAAAAATGCTTTAGGCATTTTTATAGTGTGCCACTGAGCTCAGCTTTGCCTGGGCTGCTCTGTGGCCCTGCAGCCAAGGGCCCTGTCCCAGATATCTGCCCTGGACTCCAGAACTCCGAGGCCACATTGAAAACTGCCTTTTGGGAACAGTCCTGGGACTGGCCTGACTCCCAAAATGTTGTCTGGGTGTCCCATCCACTGTTTAATTTATTATATGTGGACACTGCCTTTTTTCCTTAAGGAACCTCAGGTTGGTAGCTTCCATCTTAAACCCATGAGAAGTTAATCATATGCTTCTGCAGTGCTTAAACCAACATTTAAAATAGCTTTTCCATTCTAAGCCTGACTTGGGCATCAGTTTGCTTGCACTAACTTTGAACCATGCTTGCAAAATAAAACCCTTCCCTGGACTTGAAGTCCTTATTTCATCTCTTTATAAGGAATACCTTTTCTGCATCTCTCAAAATATGTTAATTTTAAAACTCTTTGATTATTTCCTTATTTGCTCTCCAGATTTCAAAATATCTGGGGGGTTTGAACTTCTAAAGGAAGTATTCTCCATTACTGCCTTCCTTTCATGCAGGTGAAAGGCAAAACCAAAATTTGGTTGACAGCAGGGGAGGGAGCCAACCAAGAGATGTTTAAACAGTTTTTTTGAAATTATCGAGTTTCAAATGGAGATAAGAATTTGGGAGTTCTTTTGTGGTTTTAAATAATTTGTTGCTGTTAAAAGGTGTAAATAGCTAGCTACTGTCTCTGAAATACAGTTGGAGTGTTCCTAATTAGTAGCAGGATATATTTACAGTCTCGTTTTGTGCTGTTGAAGGCAATTTATTGAATAATTTAGGGCAAAACTTGCACCTTTCTACACCTGTGTGAGATAAAAAATGGAAATTAAGCTTTAAGACCTGGACCCTGTAGTGATTTGGTGTCTTTAATGAGCAAGGAGTGGATATAATTGTCGTACTTAATCGCTCGGCACTGTTGTTAATGATTTTAATTTCATTATATCGATTATATGGATTTACAAATATTATCCTGTGGGGAAGAAAGCCTGCCTTTGTCCTGGACCACACAAGGCAGGAATAGTTCCTGTGACCAGTGTCTGAGCCTTTTCATGGCTGCTTGCAGTTTAGGTACCACACCTTCAGTGGGATCATCTTGCAGCCCCCACCCGGCTCCTGAGCAATAGGTGGTGTCCCAGATTGTGCCACTTGCTCACAAGGTAGTTTCTCTAAGTGCTGGACTGTCATTATGAGCAGCACCAACGTATTTTCCATGAGGAAAAAATAGTTCTCTGGCTGAATAAATAATATGCAAATAAAATGGTGTGTCTCGTGCCTCACCAATATGCTGCATCTCTGATCCCAACACTGTTTACTCAAGAATAATGTAAATTCTCGCAGCCAAAGTTCATTTGACCACAGAACTTTACAGAATTCCTGCGGATAACAAATTGGTGTCTTGCAGGCGGTGTTTGTGTCTTTAAAGCGGGGCACTCCGACTGAATAAACTCAAAGAAAACATTTATGCAGAAATAATTTTCTCAGCTAGCAATTTTCTGTATTTCTGCTTTTGGAAGCTACTGTGTTTTTGTTAAAATTTTATCCCTTATGGCTCTGTTTTGGTTTCCCCATGGTTTTTCAGGCACATATAACACTGTAGGAAAGAAGTTACTGCAGTGTAATACATTATTGTTATTTTAGAAAGATGTCCTCATTTTATATAAATGTATTCTTGGCAGTTTTATAAGACCTGCAAAGAACCTGGGGTGCTGAGAGTTCCTGTGCCCAGTTTATATCCCTGGGTTTCTGTTCTATGATACTCCTCATAAACATGTTCAGAACTGCCATTTCCATTCCCAGGGAGCACTGGTGACAATTCGTCTCCTCGACGTCCTGTGTGAGATGACCTCGAGCAGTGGGCAGCTGGAACATCTGCAGGCTCTGCCTGGTTTGCTGGAAACAGCCATCGGTGAGTGAGCACCCAGGGTTTGCCTGTTGGCTTCTCCACCCCGGGGGCTCCGGGAACAAAAACAGGATTTCCACAGCACGCGGTCATTACGATTCTGACCTTTGCATAAAACAGATAAACAGGAGATGGGGTTAATCTGCATTTTCAAATATTTGATTTGTTCCTGGAAATTTTCTGCCCCTGTTGCCCAACAGAGCCCTGATTCAGGTGTCAGCCATGTGCTGTGTGTACACCAAGCGGTGCAAGGGGGAGCAGAGCTGCTGCCTGTGTTCATCCACTGGCTGGATGCATGGAAGAATTCCCTCCAGAAGTACAAACAGGGCTTTTCCTCCATGCCCGTTCCCTTCCCAGATTTCTGAAAACTGAAACTGAAGTGCAGTGTGAATGTTACTAACCAAATTCAGTGACTTTTAAAGGTCAGTCTGAAAGAAGCTAAGAAAGAGCAAGGGAAGAAAAGAACCAGGATGTTCCAGACAGGCTCTGTGTACTCAGGGAGGAATGAGAAGGGGGTGTACCTACCCTGACCTGTGCTTTTCTAAGTCTCAGCACTTTGTGAGACTGAGGTATGCCACCATTTTGTGAGTAAATTGTAAAAGCTTATGGACTGTGAAGAGAAATAGGTTAAAAAAAACCCACCAAAACCTCCACTGTTTTTAGCAGTGTATTTGTGGTGCCAGAATCCTCAGCAGCCTCTTCAGCTGGAGGTGGAGAGCAGCAGCCTTCAGACTTCGTGTCTGAACTATGTTAGTGTGTAAAAAGTGTGCAAAAATACCCTCTTGGGGGTGGTCTTTCATGGTTTTTCTACCACAAACCACGAAAGGAAGCAGACTGTCACAGTTCTGACGCGGTGCTGAGAGTGTCTCTTTGTGACTTTGTGTGTTGTTTAACTTTGAGCTCAACAATCAGTAGTGACGCTCTGTGCCAAGTGATACTGATTTCCACGTGGTACTGAATTAAAGTGGTTTTGTTTTCTGTAGATACCCTGAGATTAACTCACCTCGCTGGGAAACAGGCTGTCAATGTTTTCACTGCCACGCATGCTGTGACAGAGCAGGAAGAAGTTTCACATCCAGCCGTGGGTTTTAAATCTCATCTCATTCGTTTGATTGGAAATTTGTGTTACAAAAATAAGGAAAACCAAGACAAGGTGAGTTTACACATTGTTCTGGCAGAACTCTGACATGTAAACAGATGCCTGACCTTGATGTGAATGTATTGCTGCTCCAGAAATAGAGGTTGGAATTGATCATGTAAAGGAGGTGATTTTTTTGTGTGTTTGAGTTACTGTCACAGTTATGCTGAGGTGTTTTTTTAATAACAATGCAGTGTTTTCCTGCCTACCTTTTGCTTCAGTCCTATAGAATGGAAACCAGTGCCTAATTCCCTTGTGGTTCTCACTTTTACACTTTCTTTAAAAAGTCTAAAAGACTAAATTTCAAATTTCAACTTCAATTTGAAGGCACATGGGTGGGAATTGTTACATGAACTTAATTTTAAATCTTTGAATTATTCCCTCCATTTTTCATGTCACTTTAAAAATGTAAGTCTGCTTCTATCAAACCACTTGGAACCCTTTATTTTATAATTCCTGTATAGAAAATCAGTTTTGTTTGCACAGTGAGGAAAAAGAGGAAAAGGCAGCAAGCTTTAAATGTGAATTGTTTTTTTTCTTTGAGTGATAAAAGATGTGGCTTTCCTCCAGGATTTGTTAGACTAACTTAATTTCAGCAAGAAAAACACTGCCCAAAGTGTCTTTGTCTGACAAATTCTTATAGTGTGGTCTTCTAAATGGGGAATGTGGAAATGATCTTCCACTTCCCTGTTCGTATTAGAGTATATAACCAAAGTCTTGAATATTTCTGAAAAGTTTTATTAGTCCTGTTAATCGCTCTTGCGTAGCTCTGTCTCTGACCTGCTATGATGTAATATTTGTTTGTGGAAGTGAAATATACATTTTTGTGGAATACCTAATGACAGTGGAGGGAAGGGGGTTGCTTTCATTTTGAAAGGGTTGATTTACTGCTTATTGTTCTCTTTTGCTGAGATTTTCAGAGGCCCCTGGAGCAATTAAGCAGGCTTAGTGTTTTCAGTGGAAGTTGAGTATTAACTTGCTATAAACTGCCTGAAAATATTATTGCCTTATAGTGTCTTGAAAATTACTTAGATTCTTCTGTGTGATATCATGGAACGCTATTTAAGTGCTGTGGAAACTTCAGAAATGCTGGCAATGTGATATCGTGTCTGCACCTTCCCTTGGTTTGATACATGTAAATTGGTTCAAATAAATTAATAATAAATTGGTCAGTTCCCTTGAAGGTGCATCGAACTTGTGTTCCCTCGTACATGGACGTCACTCCTTTGGCATTTTCCTGCCAGGTCTGTTCAGCTGTCTCAGCCCTGCCTGTTCCCCACGGCTCCAGTCATGAGGAGCTGATGCAATTTGAGAGGACATTGACTACTGCCAGTTCTTCTGGAACTCGTGATTTAAATGGAGTATTTGGTGTTGCTTTTTAATTCCAGCTCTGGAATTGTGCAGTTTCACAAGCACCTCACCCTTTAGTGCCTTTAGAATTTGTGGCTGCTGAGAAGCAAAATCCCCAAGCTTACAGGTGGCTTTGTAAATTTAAAACTGAAAATGTTATTTTTAGTTCCACTACAGTAGATCAACCCTGGTGGCAGGTGATGGAGGTTCTGATTCAAGGCTTTTTCTCCTCTCACCTTCTGACCCACCATTACTGTCATCCTGCTCCTGCAGGCTTGGCTGTAAAAGTGTCGGCCTGCCCCTTTGAAAATCAGCTTCAAACAAAACACTGGTTATTACTAAACTCCTGGAGAAGTCTTCAAAAAATAATCAAAAATAGTGACTTGTAGGACATGAAATTTTTAAAAACCATTTCTAATTTTTATGATGGCATTTATTTTGGTGCAAATTTCATCCCCTGGAATGTGCCCTCCAGCTCTGTTCCGATGAGATCTGTTTTTCTGTAGTGGACTTGCTGGGAAGAGTTGCTGTGTCTGGGTAGGTTTCCTTTAATGATATTTCACTAACATATATATACTTAATGTAGAGTAATGAAATTGTCTTGAAACAAGAACTCTTTCTAGTTTTCAGGTGGAACCTGCAGTGTTGACTTTTATAGGCACAGGCCTGTAATCAAATTAAAGAAAGGAAATAACAGTAAACTAAACCAGAACACTTAAAATTTTATAAACAATTGGCTTAGTGCTGGAGCGTGTATATGTACATGCCTTGTTTTGCACAATAATATTTTCAGGTACATTGACGATAGGAAAGGATACATTTATTATGGCATTCTAAAAAACATGTAAACAACACCTTTACACATGAAAAAGCTTAAAATTTTGTTCCTCATGGATGTACGAGTTCAACCAGAAGCTGGCAGTTTTACTTTCATAGTAACTGCAGTTGTTATTACCAGACTACAAGACGTTTAGAGACAAATACTCAGAAAACCCTCTGGTAATTGTAATTTGGAGGTAAATTAAGAATCTGCTTTGCAGTCTCCTTATGTACAGAATCATGTATCATCTCGCTGAGTAGCCTGAGGCATCAGCAGCTTTCAGCATGAAATTTAGTGCATACCTGACTTACTGTATATCATGCATAATAAATATATGGCTCTTATAGACATATAAATCACAACATCAGGAGCCTTGTTTTCTAAATGTAAAGTTGATCTTAATCTCAACAAGGTGGCTAAATTTATCTTAATAAGAGAATCTGATCCTGTGCAAAGGTTACGCTTGGGGAATCATTAGAAGAAAATGTGTGTTCTAGGAGTTTCAGGTAAACGCAGAGGATAATTACTCAACTTTCTCTAAGTCTGGGTTGTGAGCAAAGAAACATTGTCAGTGTTACAGGAGGGCTGGGCCAGTGCAGGGATTTATTCTGCTCCCAAGGGTTGCTGTGGCTGTAGATAAGGGCTGAGAGGGGCAGGTACTGAACTACTGTATTGGTGTAACCCAGCCTATCATTTGGCTGATTGCTGAATCCCTTTGTGCTTTGGCAGTTTGGGATTTACCAAAAATATAATGGAAATGTAATGAAAACTTTATGCCACCAGAATCGTGCTTTGTAATGATTGTCAGTGGGAAAACTCTCTAGCAGTTATTTTTGTCTGCAGTTTCATTAGCAAAAGGGGTGAAAGGTGTCAAAAATGCTGAGCAGCCATTAAAAGATCAGCATTCAGATTTCTTTTGGAGTTAAAAAGGAAACACTGCTACTGGCAAAATCCTGGAATCATTGAGGGTTTGATCCTGTTTTTATAAAAGCTGTAAAAAAAGACCCCAAACCAAAGTAAAAATCTTTCTGCTCTGCCATGTGAGGAACATGAAACACTTGAATAGTGTGCACGCACAGAGGTTTCCCCCACTTCTTTAGCTGAGCTGGCCAGCAAATCACAGAATATCAGGATGGTTTGGGTGGGAAGGGGCTTTACAGGAAGTGTTTAGACCAAGATTGCTGTTTTGTACAGGATTATAAAATAAAAAGGAAGCCAGTGAATTACTTTCACATGAAGAATGCTCTGTGACTTGGAGGTGTCATGAAGGAAGAAGTTACTGGGAGGGAGACAGGGATCAATATCAGGAGAACAGTGCATGTCTGAAGCTTCTTCAGCTTGAGACTCCCTTTGCACCTGCATTGGCCTCCTCTGGACCCACATCCAGTGAAGTGAGTCCACATCTCTTAGTCCTGAAACAAAACACTTCTTGTAATTGCAAGATCAGGGATTGGTTTGGGTTTGTCCCTTTCAAAAGGCCCATAGCTGTGTTATTTATGTGTGTCTCAGAAAAGGTAACATTTCCTATAAAGCAGTGTGAGATTGGCATTGCTCAGTGTGGCAGGTTATTTACTGCAGCATTCAGGGCTTCTGGGGCTTCCCTGACTGCTCTGATTTAGAACACAAGCAGCACTCACCATTAAACTGTCTGCTGGCTTCAGTAGCCAGCTGGGTCCTGGAGCCTCCCATTTACCATTTCTGCATGATAAAGGCATTTTACAGTCCTTTCCTGGAACACTTTGTTTTACTGTGCTTTAAACTACTGAAAAATTTAATTATCATGAAGACTAGTTTTATACTTAGTATGTAACAGAGTGCACGTCCTTTACACACTTACTAGAAAATGAATGCTTTGTTCTTTGACCTGTCACTAAAGTCCCAGAAGCTCTGCCTGCAAGACACTGTGGAAGCAGAGAATTGGGAATGCCATTGATGAATGTCTGTGTGCTGTTTCCACTCTTCTAACCTACAAACTTTCTCCTTTTCTTCTTTCCTCCCAGCCCGCCTAGGCTGTGAAGACTGAGGTGATATAAACATGCTCAATAACTTACTCTTTACAACTCCTTGAAAGAATTTATCACTGCTAAAGTCATTAACAATTGCAATAGGAAACTCCGAGGAATTACGGGAAGCTGCCCCCACTTGGGTGGCTGAGGGACTTTGCTCTCAGGCCGGAGGCTGTCAGTGATTCAGTGTGCTGGGTCGTGTATTTATTTATTTCATCTCGCCAGGAAATGCAGCAATCTCTGGCACAAAGCACTGCACGTTTTGAAATCATCCTCGATATTTTCACACACAGGGTTTTCATCGTTTGAGCATTTGCTACAAATGAAATTATATGTCTGACATTGATTTTTTTTTTATTTTTTTTTTTTAAATCCTTGATTCAAAGTGAAATGAAGTGAGAATGTTAAGTAATGCTGAACACAACAAAAGTCATCATTAGTTAGTGGAACACCTGACTGGCATTTATTTGTCCTTGCTGAATTCAGATATTTCCAAGTAAGAATTGTAATCCTTGAGGTTGGGAGTGGAAGCAGTTTCAGAGTGCAGTAGTGATGTGTGAGAGTGATGACACATGTGGCCTCTGTAGGGGTGTGTGTTCATCCAAAAAGGGTATGAGTTTGGATTGCTATTCCTTCTTTTCCATTCCTACTCTCTCCAAGCTATAAGCAGCCAGCAGTTTTCAGGGATTTCAGCTGGACTGTGTTTCAGGAGCAGCAAGGCAGGTGTGTGCAGGAGAATGAAGTACCAAAGCTGGCATGAGAAACAGAGCAGAGAGTCTGACAGAGTCACAAGGCTGTGGTGCTGATTTTTGGCTGTGATTGTGTGTGGGACAGTAATGAGGAAACCTTCAACAGGAACATTCTGTGGTAACGTCAGTGATTTTCAGAATGGGGATTTATTGGAGTGCCTGGAATGTTGTTCCAGAAGAAAAACTATCCTGATGAAAACGTGAAACTGAAAAAAAAACCATTAAAACCCAAACAAACAAAAAACCAACCAAACAAAAAACAAACAAAACCCCAAACAACAAAAACCACCAAGCAAACAAAACTCCAAACAAAACAAAAACACCCACCCAAAAATCACACCCCAGTACATGCAAGCAACAAAATGAAGTCCCTTATTTTAATTGAGAGATTCATAAAATGCTTTCTAAAGCTTGACATTGGAGACAAAAATACCATACCTACGAAACCGGTGGCAACTTGCCAGAGTGACTGGGAAATTCCTATTACATTGGTGATTACAGTGGCTGAAAGGAATTGTGTGACTTAGTCAACCTCTATCCCTGTTTTTTCAGAACTTTGAAGTAATTAGAAGTCTTCAGTTCTCTCTGCTCTGGAACCAAATACAATTTTGGAATTTTGATGCTCTTGTACATGTTGTGTTTAGTCATGTAGCTAGTTCTTACACTTAATTTCCTTTAACTTTCTTTTTGTTCTGATGAAAGAGGAAAATTAAGAGAACCTGTTTTATAGCAGTGATTGGAAATCATCAAGCTGAGAGTATCTGACTCTTGGGTTTGGTGGATGGAGAACAGGAGAGTGAGTGACTGGAAGTACCTAAAAGTGTGCTGTGGTGTTGATGCAGATTTGTACAAACTCAGCTGATTTGAAGTGCAGGATTTCATCCTGGATGATGCTCAGCACTGTTCTCTCTCACTGCTGCTGCCAGGACAGGCAAGAGTGTTGTGTCTCAAGCAACACCAGTCTTGTGCTGGACCTCCCTTTATCCAAGTCAGGTCACAGATCTAAAACAGAGCGAACATCCTGCTCCTCATGGCAGCATCTCTTTGTTATTGAAAAGTGGCTTCTGGTTCAGGAACTGTCCAAGGCAATGAAGAAAGTGGAATTGTTTAAAAATTGTTTAAAAAAACCCCAAAGTTCCAGTTGTGTTACTGTCTCTTGCGGGAACCTATTCTCAGTTCTCAAGTGTTTATATTATCATCTCAATGGCTGGAAAATCTTGTGTTTTGCTCTTGGAAAGACCAGGGGAAAAAACTATTCAGCAGCTGAAATGGCTTGTTACCCTGTCCTGGTAGCTGGACACTCCAGTGTCTGCTTGTTTTGGCTCAGGCCTGATGGTGTGCTTGGTACCTTCATCTTCCCCTTCTGTGGGGCCAAACCCCTCATCTTCTAAACTAGCTCTCTGCACAGAGTTTCAGGATGTCACAAAGGTATCCCACGTTTAGATTCTAAGACTTTTTTTTATTATAAGGGTTGCTTCTTATGGGAGAGTTGAAATAAAGCACATGTCTCTCTGGGAAATAAGACGAGAAATAAGAAGGAGAATGTATTTGACGTTAATGTAGCAGGAGCAGCAGGTTTTGTTGTCGTGATTTCTGAATTTCAACCATTGAAATGTTCAGTACCTGCTTACCTGGACAGTGTACAGGGGGAGAGTGTTCTGGGGACATGGTCTTGGCTGAAAGGGACATAAAGGTCCCTCTTGGCTCCCAGAGTCGTTCCCACCTGTGCAAGGAGCTCTCAGATCAGCTAAGCAAGTCTGCTGTGATGTCCTGGAGAAGGGAGCATCTGTCCACAAGTATTTCAGTGGATCTGCAGGATGTGGTGAACTCCTATAATAGACCGATGGCCGCAGCTGCCTCTGTTCTAAGCCAGAGTGCCTGGAGTCTGCAGTAGGCCCGGGAATCCACTGGCACCAAAGGGTTGAAGGGTTCTTTTGTCTTTGGGAGTAGAATCTCCCGTGTATCTCCTGTCACTTCTGCAGCTTGGAAAAGCAGAAAAGCCCAAACCCAGGACTCGGAAATGAAAAGAATGAAATAAGATTTCTGGTACCATCATAGGTGTGGAGGAGCTGTTTGGGAACCTGACCAGTTGATACATTCCTACTTCTATTAAGCTGCTCTGTCACTCACACTGAGTGCTGGATTCTGCTCAGATGTCTAATCACTAATTAATTACCTACTTGTTGAGCAGGTCGTGGAGGAAAATAGACTGCTGTTGGTCAGCCTGGTTGGTGTCAGGGTCTGAGGGGTTAATTTACATTGTATTGTCATTGTGTAGTCCTCATGTGGTACATTCAGATGGTACTCCATTAAAAGGCTTAAAAGTACCTTTAATGATGACCAAAGATTGGCAACAAATCCCCAAATGTGTGTAATTGGATTCCTGTTCTTGGGCGTAATTCATTCTGGTGTCATTTCTGACTCAGAAAGTCATGCAGACTTAAGAGACAGAAGGGATTGGAAGGGTCATAACCATTCACCTGCCCAGGGCAGGACCAGGTGGAGTGTTCATGGCTGAGGGTTGTCAGGTGGTTTGTGGGGACCTGTCTGCATCAGGAGCCTGGGACTCTTGTTTCAGTGTGTTACAGCTCTGTGCATTCACCAGTTTAATCTGTCTGAGGGACACAGGGATCAGAATTATTGTTAGACTCCCACTTTTAGCCTCGTGAGAATCAGCAGATAGGTAGATGAGCAACCAAAGAGGTGCTCCTGGGAGGGGAAGTTGTGTAGTGGCAGTCTGAGCCCAGATCCACTGTGGACTGAGTTTGGTAACTGCTCAGCCCAGCTGTACATGTGGACCAGGTGCTGCTACTTGGTGGGCTTTGGTGCTTTCAGCTGTGTGACATGACTGGGAGCATTGCAAACAGTGAAGCAAGGAGCCAAGTCCATAAAAATGTGAAGTTCGCCTGTTTTGTTGCTCCCAGAAACCTTTTAAGTTCCATAATGTGAATTGAAATTGAATACTGTGGAGCTAAACATGATTGGAGACAGATTTTTTGTCTGGTAGGAAACTGGTGATGTGTAATGAATGTTGTATCTGGAGGTTTTCCATATGAATGGTTCCTGCTTGTTCCTGGGTTTTGACTCATTTCTAGAGTACGTGTTTCCTGCCCCAAACCTCTTTTAACCTAGAGATTTGTCTTTCTAGTTTTCAGTGCTTATCAGTGAGGATTAAAGAGAGGAGCAAGTGTTAGCATGGGATACTCAAACTCTAGTTCTCTTTTATTTCTGAGAGACCATTTCCTTTTGCTTATCTATAGTTTGTCCAAACTCAACTTCTAAGAAGCAGGAGTATTTCTGTGCCTGAAACAAAGACCTTTCTTATTCTGCTTTCTGCGTCAATTGAAGGCTGAAAATTGGTCACGGTTCTGGTGGGAGAGGAGTTCATGTTCTAGCTGTTGTTATCTGAAGGCATGAGTGTTCTTTTTGCAGAATAGTACTTTTAGTTGACTAGGTAGTATTTCCAGTTCCTGAAGTGTTAATCATTCTGTGCAGAGATTTGTTTTTTGCTGGATTATTTTTATTTTTCCTCTTTCTGTCAGTGCAGTTACTGGACCTGGAGATGGTGGTTGCATTTTACCAGGTACAGGCAGATCCAACAACAAGCACTGTCATGCTTGGAGAATTTGCATTCTTCCCCCTGAGCTTGGCACTGTTGCTGCTAGAAGGAAAGATTCAGTAAATAGGCTACAGTTAATTTATACTTTTTCTGGGCTCTCCTGTGATTGACTGTGTTAATGATAATGGATTCAGTGAGATGTGTAATGCAGACCACTGTGAGCAGTTCTGTTTATGAGACAGACACCAGAACAGTGTCATTCCTTAGTTTCTGTCTATACTTTCTCTCAAAATCTGGATGGATTACAGCCAGTTTCACACCAGCCACTAGGTGTTTTTTTCACAGGATACTTTCACACCATATTTAAAGCAGGATTAGAGTGTTGTGCAATATTGACTCCTTCCCTAAGCCTTGCAGAAGATCCCTGCAAAAGGTCCTCTGCCTTACTCTGCGCTGGGCATTTCGCAGACAATTCTCTTCGGAGCAAAACCTGCAAGGCAAATAACTAGCGGGAAAAATTTCCTGAGCACTTTGAATTGGGCAGTGCAGTTCCCATGGTTGAGATGTAGGACAATTCTTGACGTTTACCAGATTTTTGTGGTGTGGGAGGTTACAGGGAGATAAGAGTGAGAAGAGGTGAGAGACTCCCAGCAGTGCAGGTGGGACCCCTGGGTGGGATGGTGATTCCCCCCTCGGACTGTCTGTGGCACTCTCGCTGCAGAAATGGCTCTGCCCTGCACAGCAGTTGCTGAACTGGCTCACATCGCAGCCAGACCATTACTGAACACAGGCACGCATTTCAGGGTGCCATAAAATGCCCTTGCAATGGATCACTGCTGGTTCAGGAACACCTGCCATGAACTGGAACTTTTCCAGTGCTGGTGGCTCAGGATTTGGTCTCTTCATCTCAGGAGTCACTCAGGAGTACGCAGATTTGTCTTGAGTGGGTAAATTTTAAGGGTTTTTCCCCTGCTTCATTTCACTGTATAGGAAGTCACAGGTGACATACTAAAGCTGTCACAAAAGCTGTGCTTAACTCGAGCAAATGACATGTCCAGTTTAATTATGTGATATTCAAGAGTCTCTCAAGTCAGAGACTCTAAGGGTGGGTGTGAGGCAGAGGTAGTTATAGTAGCAATTGGTTTGTACATTAAGGTATCATATCACTAAGGCTGTGGTTTGCTGCTGCTGTTCCTGTTTTTGAAGGAATCTCATCGTTTTCCCACGACAACTTTTTGAAGCATGTGTGGATTTTAATTAAAATTCTGCTTTCCCCAAATACTTACTTAGTCAACCAAACGTCTTGTTTGAGTTGATCTGGAGCAGATTATTGCATGGTTTGTTTCAGTTGACAGCACTTAATCCAGATTAATTTGAACTGTTCAGCATTTCAGTGGTGGACAATAAAAGGTACCGTTGAAGGCACATCAGGGTTTGGCTGCAGCCTGAACATCAAAGAGCCAGCATTTCCCCAGCACGTGCAAGTGCTGTGTTACTGAGAGGTCACTGCTTGCTCAGGCTTTGAAGTGTGATATCATGCATGGCCTCTGGAGAAAGCACAAACATTTTGTGGATATTTTTAACCCTGTGTTATTAACTGTACTTCATGTAGGTAAAGCTGTGCATGTCAGCACAGATGTGGAAGTTGGGGTTTAAGACCTGATTGAGCTCTTTGCTTTTCATACATGTCAGGCTTGCCTGACTGTGTGTCCTGTCTGTCACTGCTGCTTTCTCATGTTTTAGCTTGAGACTCTGCAGTAGGATTATCTGAAAAGACACTTGTAAGAGCGCTGTGCTCAGATTTGTCTCTGAATTCAGTTTTACTGGTCCATAGGCTGTCGGGGATTTCACCTCTAAATCTCCTCCTACTTGACTTACTTCTCTTGTCACAGAACTTGCATTTCAGAAAGATGATGATCCTGCAGTGTAAACTTTGGGATTTATTGTTTTCCTTGGTACATAAAAATGGATCTT
This sequence comes from Myiotriccus ornatus, assembly GCA_036023395.1. Classification (NCBI taxonomy): domain Eukaryota; kingdom Metazoa; phylum Chordata; class Aves; order Passeriformes; family Tyrannidae; genus Myiotriccus; species Myiotriccus ornatus. The sequence continues at coordinate 65,922,808 of JAYRBT010000042.1, read as the reverse complement.
TCTTGGGGCAAAAAAGATGGAAGAGAGAATCCCATCATCAAGCCATGGCCTAAATTCTGTTTAAATTCCTTGGCCTGACAGTTCTTGGTTTGAGATTAAATTTTGAGGAATTAAAGAATTCAAGATTTGGACAAATATAATTTGGCTATCACAGAATGGTTGAGTTTGGAAGGGACTTATGGAGGAACCTCTTGTCCAACCCCCTGCTTCAATGCACGTCAGGTTGCCCAGGACCATGTCCAGGTGCCTTAAAGCATATATATAATATATGGGTATAAGAATATAATCAATTAATCCTCATCCTCTCAAGGTTTTTTAAAACTACTTTTGTAATATAAAAAAAAAGCTCCTATTTCTGAAGAAGGTATTTTCAAGGTTGAAATTTTGCAGCTAGTTTAGAACAAGGCTTTAAGTGCATAGCACTTTCTAAAGCTGTAACTGTGCATGCACGATATTGCAGTGAACCTTAGAAATCTGCACAAATCTCCTAGGAGATATGCTTCCCTTAGATAATCCTGCTCCATATTTATTGTTACCATCAGCTTGTCCCAAGTTCTGGGTACTGTGGGGGTGTGGGTGAGTGTGTTAGGGTTGTACATGTTATCTCATACACACTACACATGGATCAGTGAAATTTGTGAATTCCCCTCTGTGGGGTATGGTCAGGAAACAAAAAATGCTAATTCTCATCTTTGCTGGTTTGCTAATAACATAAAAAACACCTTCTCAGAGGAGAAATGTCGGTGGCTGTCACTTGATATAAAGAATTTGTACTTGGGCACATACAGGTAACACATGATTTCTGAAGGTACAGGAGATGTGGCTCCCTGTGAACTTGTGTATGTGGGAAGAAGTATTTTTCAACCTCCCCCCCCGCCCCTATTTTTCCACTCAGCAGTTTTTCCTGGTTCTTCCTTCTGGAAGCAAACGTGAGCTGTCAATGAGCATGGCTTGTCTGCCTCCATGTGAGAAGCCCCACAGGAAATACCTCAGTCAAACACAGGCTAAATGAAGGCAGAATGTGAAATTAATGTCTGCTTGTGTTACTGTTTTTTGATACTCACTGCTGACACCAGATTTGCTCTGTAATGCATGGTAGTCTGTTTAATATTTTTCATGAAACATCCCTGTTACCTTTTTACATATTTTACTTATTTCTTGCATGAAACATCATTTGTGTTGTTGAGGCATCTGTTAAATTAAACTTCTGTTTTTATTTAGGTGTATGAATTGGATGGCATCCCCTTGATTCTGGACAACTGCAGCATTGATGACAACAATCCCTGTATCCTTCACAAAAGAGTTCTGTTTTTTGAGTGTGACTCACAAGAAGAGGTGTGGGTTTTCACAGATTTATGCTAGCACTGCTTTCACTGGGTGCCCAAGTATGACTGGCCTCAGGACTTTCTAAGTTGTGTTTGAATGGTTCAGAAGTGAGCAAAGGCACAAATAGGCTTTCATGATTCTAAGTAAGTTGAATTGTGGTTATATTCTGTTCCCTAAAATAATAATTATTGCTGGTTTGTAAATGTCAGTTCAGAGAGCCAGCTGGGACAGAAATCTGATTTCAGACTCTGGCCATTGTGTCAGATCTCGGAGCCTTTGCTTCCAGTGAAGCATCCGTTCAGGGGACTGAAACAGTACCCCATCAAGTCTCTGCACTTAATAAAAAGGGTTGGGGAGGTTATTGTAAGCACAGTCAAGGCTAACAAGCTGCCCTAAGAACGTGTATAATTGAGAAAACCAATGGTGCTGATTACTGAAATGTTGGGGAGATTTTAATATAAATGGCATTGTGCTTAATATTATTTTTTCCTGGGGTTTAAGAGCAGAGACTTTCCAAGACAGATTGCTGTTAGAGGGAAATAACTGTATATTGCGGAGAAGCACTTGTTAAGCAGAGTTACCCAACTCTTCAAGCAGTGCACAGGGGTCCTGCCAAGTGTGTTCAGTGAGGGATTTTCTGTTGTCTGATTATTAGCTCTGTGTAAGTTTCTGGTAAATGTGTCTGGAAAGCAAATGCATTTCCTTTGTAGAGTCATGTCAGCTTTCATATACTGAACACGTGAAACAGGGTTTCAAAATTAATTGATAAGAAAAAGGTCACTTTTTGGCAAGTATTAAAAAAAAAAAGTTGTGAAAATGCTGCGTATTCTCTCAGTTATGTGGTGTAAAACATCATCTACATATAAATATATGTTGAAATAATGTAGATGACAGCACAATGCTAACAAGCTGGGTGGAGGAGCAAGGAGTGTTAAGCATCCTATTGCTTTATGTGCACAAGTTTTACGTTCCTCACTGTTCCTGTACCTGGAGACCTGGCAGTGTGGCTCTAGGCAGGATACTGAGGAGCAGAGTTGTACTTCCATGGGGCAGTTCAGGGAAGAGGCACTGTTGGATGAGGTGGGAAGGGCAGGGAAAGTTCCCTTTCCCTAATCAGAAGAGCAGCCCTGAGAAAACTGGCTAGGGAGCTTTGGTCCCAAGTGACTTCTGTGCTGGAAAGCACAGCTGTGCAACCACTTCTAGAATGTCTTTCTAGGATTAATCCTTCATTTTAGCTGTTAGTAAAAGAGGATAAAGTTGGAGACCTTCAGAGCTAATTTATGATTTTGAATGAAATGAAAATAAAATACCCTGGGAGTCTTTACTGCCTTTTGAGCCATGTGGGACTTCTTACGCCTTTTGATACAGGCTGACATTTTATGATTGCGCCATAAACTTCTTACCAGAGGATAAAACTTTGTTTACTTGGTTTTTAAAGACATAGTAACACCTCCTAATGTGAGCTTTCAGCATTGATCCATAGCACAGAGTACTGGGGGATATGAACAAGCGAGCAGCACGTGGGCAGAGGGGGGACTGGCCTGCTGTGACAAGGTTTGCTGCATCAGCGTTTGGAGTGCAGGTCCTGGCTGCTCCTCTGTGCATGGCTTTGACCTCTCGCTGTTGCAGGTGCTCTAACATGCCGTTAGTGCTCCCCTGCCTCTCTCTACCTCTAACATTCCTCATCTGCTGCCTTCCCAGTGGGTCTTACACAGAAGCAGAGGAGGACTTTGCAGTTTAGGTGTCTCTACGTTCATCTGCTTTGCAGCATATTCTTGTGGACACCACAAACCAGGCCCTGAGCAGCACGTGGGGCCTGACTCCATTGCATAATAATGGCATCATCTCTGAAGAGATTCAGCTGTTTCTTTGCTCTCTTTGTGCACCCCAGTCCTGCCTGGCACAAATCCCAGAATCACAGGCTGGATCAGGCTGGGAGGGACCACAGTGGCTCATCTGGTGCCACCTCCCTGCTCCAGCAGGGCCATCCCAGAGCACATGGCACAGGATTGTGTCCAGATGGTTCTGGAGTATCCCCAGGGAGGAGACTCCACACTGGTCTCTGTTCAGTGCTGGGTCACTGCCCAGCAAAGAAGTTCTTCCTCATGTCCAGGTGGAACTTCTTGGGCATCAGTTCCTGCCTGTTCCTCTTGTGCCATTGCTGGGCCTCCCTGAGCAGAGCCTTGTCCATCCTCTGACCCCTCCCTGCCTCCAAATTACATGTACAAAATTTTCTAAACAAAAAAATGTAACTTTGGTGGTAAAAGTGATAGGGTTTCTTTCCTGGATGAAAAAAAATAATTCCCCTAAAGTATGCGATTCATCAGGAGAAGCCAGACTGCCATGTTAGATGTTAAAGGAGCTCTTTATTACCTTTGAGAGGAAAAATTCTTTGATAAGTCTTTTTATTTGTAGCGTATGGAAGAATGCTGCAAGAGGAAGTGGGTCTGCTCTTATCCCAAAATAAATTCCTTTGTAAACCTGTCATTGCCTTAAAATTGCGTGCTGTGAGATCCTGAACAGTTCTGTAGCATTCATAGAACTACCAGGGAGTTTGTAGCTTAGAAAAGTTCAGCTGACATGTTTGCATTGCTCTAATTAATTGTTTAAATTCATCTTTCAGTGCCCAGTTTGGGAGAACTGTTATCTTGTCTGATTACATCTCAGGCTTGTAACCTTTACATTTATACTAAGAAGTAGTATTTTTGCCGTCAGGATATTTGGTGAGTACAAGCAAACAAAGCACCACCCTCCTTAGTAGCAGACACCAAGATGATTATGGACAGTTAAGAACAAATTTGCTGTACCTCTGTAGTTATTCAAATTGGTATTTTAAATTTGCAGCTACTACAACTTTGCGTGTTTCCAAGTAAATTCAATGGAGAAATGCTGTAAGATGCCAGATTTTCAACAGTGAGCTGTTGGGCTTTTAGCACAGGGGAAAAGGTAAGCAGAGTGAGACTGGAGTTCATTATATACCTTGGGGCCTGAGAAGTTAAACTTCAGAGGAGGTTGAATATCACTTTTTCTATACCCTTTAAATCTTCTGTCTGGGACCGGCTGCACCCTAATCATAACTGTCCCTCTTTAAAGAAGTCAGGCTGTTTCAAAATACAAGTGAAATAGTTTGCCTTTAGATTAAGGAGACGTTCTTTCATGAGCTATTTATTTTAGTTTTGAAAATTCAGTTTCTTGTTCTGCTTCTGAAAAGTTGGAAATGTTTTGCTTTACCTTTGTAATGTGTGTTTAGGAACAAAGAAATTAAACCTGCCACAGGGTAGCAGAGTGGGTTGGACATGCCTATCTGGGTAATGCCAATAAAAAATTTACTCCAAATCCTGTTTTTCAGGTTATTTGAAGAAAATGTATCCTGCTGCTAGAATATATGTTTATATGTGTGTGTGTGTATACACGTATATATATAATCTATACAAGTAAACACCTAGATAGCTGTGTTCTAGGAGTAAGAGTTTTCAACCTTTGTGAAAGGAAAACCTGTGGTTGCTATGAACATCCATAAACAGATCCCTTAGTTTAAATGATGTATGAAAATGTAGAAAATATAAGATAATTTTCAGATGCTCCTTCCCAAAGCTGCTTCTATTATATTCAGTCTGAAAGTCATCCGAGAGGTAGATTGAAAATACTTTTGACTTCATGGCAGCAGCAAGTATAATTGTGGTTCATGAAACTGGCTGAAGCTGGAGGAAATCAAGTTGCTCTGGTCTACAACAATGGCAGTTTGTTTTTGGGAGATGCCAGCAAGGACTTCTGGGGGAGCTGACAGACATTTTATTTCGAAGTTACAGACTGCAACCAAACCAGGCCACATGCTGGAAAAAAGCCTCGCTGCTGAATGGAAGCCAGTGGAGAGCAAAAATAGGAGTGTGAGTTGAGTTTTTAGAGTGAACCATCATAGAGTTGAGCATTTTCACGTACATGTGGCTATCCCATGAGTGTTGCCCAAAAAATGCAGCATAATGTCACATCAGTAGTGGTTGCCTTTCTTTGGAAAGCTCCCTTCAGGCACTGCCAGTGCATTAAGTAGCTTGATGTGACCTACTTGGTTCTGTATTTTCACAAGCATACATGAAATCGTGTTATTGAGCGGATATGAATCTGTAAAGGACCCAGAGTACTGATGAGAGCAGCAATGAACTCCTCGTGCCCAGTCAGGTTTTGCCCACCTGCAGGATCTTTGGGGTCCTTTCCAACCCAGGCTATTGTGTGATTTTATGGAATTCCACTTTTCCTTGTCACTTTGCCACTTGCTTTCCTGCACAAGTAAGTTTGAAATAAGTAAGTTTAAACTCTTCCTGGGCCAAAGGGAAGTGTATTCTTTGGTAGAGGGCTTCAATTTTGCATTATTTCTGGTTGCTGCTGCTACCCTTATCCTTGGATGACACAGAGCACTACCGGCATCTTACTTTCTGTCAGCCAGTACTGTTGTGTCCCTGTGACTTTAACAACCACGGCAGCCAGCAAGTTTTTAGTTAGCCAGCAGTGGTTCAGGTCAGCAGTGGAAGGATGGGACTTGTCAACACAGGTTAAGAGCATAAATCTGTTTGTTCATAGTGCCAAAGGTGAAGCAAAGTATCAGCTGAGTGGAAGTCAACTCTGCCTGTTCTCACTGGCACAGGGTGCCCAGAGAAGCTGTGGCTGCCCCATCCCTGGAAGTGTCCAAGGCCAGGTTGGATGGGGCTTGGGGCAACCTGGGCTAGTGGAAGGTGTCCCTGCCCATGGCAGGGGGTTGGAAACAGGTGATCATTAAGGTCCCTTCCAACCCAAACCAGTTTATTATTCTGTTCTATAATTTTACCACAGATGGGACTAGGAAAGGAAGAAGAAATCACTGTATTGCCATGCTGCAGTTCAGATTAATTCAACTCCTGTGTGCTGGGAATTCATCTTTAAAGAGAGAGTGGAGGATCCCTGCTGTGGGCATGAGCACAAACCTGAGCTCCCTGGGACTGTAATTGTGAGGGACAGAGAAGAACAGGTCAGAGGAGAAGCTGGAACAGGTACAAGGGTGGTTATTCACTGAGCAAGAACAGTCTGAGAGTGGCTTATTTTTTTTCACCTGACTCAGCAGATCAGATCCTGTCCTGTTCCTGCAGGTTGCTGGGAATTCTTTGGAGCTGTATTTTATTAGAGACAGTGGATCCCAGGGGCCTGTGTGGCTCAGAAGGGAATCTCCCCCAGTGTTGTAGCAGGGTGGGGTTCTTTGGGCTGCAGTGATGTGCCAGTTTCTTCAGTAATTCCCAAGAGGCTTCAAGCTTTGTGTTATCTATCCTGGTGAAAGGGAAAACCACAGCTATTCCCGAGCACTGCACTTGGTTGTAGTAGGGAAGGTCACCTGTCACTGTGGGACAGGGTGATTCTTACACTCTTGAAAGAAGCATTGCAAGTTACCCAGTTTTGTTCTTACAGCAGTGTTAATGGACCAAAGGGGTCTGGATTCCACTCCAGGTAGGATTTTTCAGTATATTGTCTGAAATGTCCTCAGTGGGATTATTACAGAGCTCCAAGGGGAGAGGATCTGGGCACATGCTCCTTGTTGGAAGGGGCACAGGAGGAGGCATTTGTGTAACCTAATCTTGCTTTAAATCACACTTAACATTTGCTGCCCATCTGAAGGTCTTAGACCGCTGTTTATCTTTTCTTGATGCTGCAAACTCTTCAGGGCAAAACTCGGTGAGAGGTGAAGAACCAATAAAAAAACTTATTGCATTAGGGACGATATTTGGTAGATCTAAATTCCGACTCGAAGACTGCACTTCTGAAGTATTTTAGTGCCAGAAACTTCATCTTAGAATGAAAACAAAAATGTGGAGATTTCTTGTGAGAGGTTCCACGTCTACTAACTCTATCAGTAATCCCAGCTGTTCCCCGGGAACAACTTCATTCGTATCAAATGCAACATTCTCCTCATATGAGAAAGCCTTGAGACCACAGAAGGAATGCAGTGTGCAGTACAGAAAAAGGTATTCCAAGGAATTAAAGCATTTGCCCTTTTTTTTGTCTTCCAGAAATGACCACAGATTACATTTTGTGTTTGGACATTTACAATTCCTAATGGTATATTTCATGTTGCAGGTTTTATCATTTCTAAAATTCATTTTTCTAGAGCATCTGCAGGATGATTAAAATGCTGAAAATACTTTAAAAAATATTGAAATTCAGAGGTTTTGGTTTTTTTTTTTGGGGGGGGGTGGTGTTATTAATTTCCTTGAGAATTTATAAGATACTGAAGCAGATGTGCAGAGATGTGAATATGAATCTATTCTTTAGTATCTCATTCCTGCCCAGCAATGAGTTGTGACCCAGGAATGCTGAGTGACAACAACCGTCATTAAGAAACGTGTGATGTTCAGGGTCCCTGTGAAAGCTGGAGGAAGTGTAACAGAGCTATACAGAACGCAAGAAGGCTCTTTCAAATGTTACATTCTAATATTTCTAATCCCCTGAGAGGAGTAATCTCTGTAGGCACCAACTCATGCATGTAAAAGTGAGGAATTAAAGTTAATAACTCTATTTCTAAACCAAATATTGTCATATTTGTCCTCTGCCCTAATCCTCTTGGTGGACTTAAATCCATGACAGGCTTCAATTCTTGAAAGCAAGCAGATCTTTAGTTACCAGGAGGACATCCCCCTCCGAAAAAAAAAAAAAAAGGAGGGAAATGAAGAAAATATATAATATTTCACTGCTTTTATAGCTCAAACAGCTTGCTTGGTTTTTCTGTAGACTTTCTTTTGACAAATTCCCCTCTGGGCTGAGACGGAGCACTAGAAATTTGAGAGCCAAAGGTTTTGGGTTTTTTTTTAAAGTAAAGCTAGGAGTGGTTCAGAAATATTGTTGAGAATGGAATGCCTTCTACAACCACCTTATCGTATTTCAGTCTGTTGTCTTGACATTTTTTCTTGTGCATACCTCCAAAGAATATTGGGATGTCATCTGGCCGGTGCTTTGCATAATAGCTTTTTTCTGACATTTTCCTGTTGCCCCATTTTTGGTCACTGTTATTAGAACAGTTTTACCTTCAGCTGGTGAATGCCTTGTCCTATGTAGCTCCTTCCTGAGCCCTGAATAATTTCCCCTCCCTGTCTCAGATTTTGGCTAAACTGTTCTTTCGATTTCCAAATGGTTCCGAACCTAACCTTTCCTATCACTCAGGGTGTATTTGCAGTCCATTCCACTGACCTTGTGGGTTAGTTCCTGTCTCCTGGTGTGTGGAGATTTCCTGAAGGAGATGCAGCCATTTCCTGAAATCCTAGATGGAATTGCGGCTAATGGCTATTTTGCTAAACTCGTACTTGGTTATAATTTAGTTGCATCTTTCCAAACAGCCATTTATTTTAACCACTGTTATTTTTGGGTGCACACTGGGCATCAGTTGGTGTCTGTGAGGATGGAACTGGAGTTTCATTTACCTTCATTGTTTTGATTATTTGTCATAAAGTGACATTTGAGATGACCATAAGCAGCAGGGGGGGACTTATTCAGAGACCCTGAATCAATAAAATACTCAGGTATTTTGCTGAAAGATAAGCTGGCATACAGATCCTTGTGGAATCCGTATAAATGGATGGATCCCTAGAGATTATAAGCAAAAAAAGAGCTTCAGTCCAAATTGTGTCAGCTCAACTTGTCATCTGCCTTAGAGTGGTAAGTTATAATTAGCTTTGCCACATGCCAGGTATGAGCCAGGTTGGGTTTTTAAGTGTAGTGCCAAATTCTTGAAAGTATTATTTGACTTCTATAATCTCCATTTTAAAGCATTTCAGAAAAGCTGTTTATTTCTCTATGCCTGCGTGTAAATGTACGTGAATACGTTGCTGTGTGAAGGTAGAGCCTTTTTCTTTCCACGTCCCAGGACATTTAAAAGGACCACTCCAGTGATATGTAATCAGTTTGTGGACACAGGTACCACCCCCCTGTGCTTCATATCTCAGTGTTTGTGGCAGGTTTTGATAGTAATTTGATACACGAGTTTCAACTTGATGGAATTTTTGCCTTTTTTTTCCTGGCAAGAGAAGATAAGGTGAGGCATTTTTAACGACAGTGGAAGGTTTTTCTTTGTAATGTAACAACCTCCTAACACTGGTACCACATTTAGTTGTCATGAACTCTTACAGTGGGGTTAGTATAAGAGAAGGGACTGTAAGAGAATATTTTGACTGTGGAGCACTAACTTGAGATCGATCAAGAGTGTGATTCTTTCTGTTTTAAAACCAGATGATTTATAGTTGCTCATAAATTATGGGTTTCTATTAAAAATGTAAGTCATAATTTAAAAAAAAAATTGGCAGTCTAAGCAGCACAAATGAATGTGTCATATTCATGGTTTCAAGCTAGTATTACAAGTCTGAGTATAGGGCGAAGGAAAACAAACTAGAGGTTATGGCTTAATTTTTTTTGGAAGTTCTGTAAGTTTTGGCATAAGAGACATTATAATAAAAATAGCCTGACAGAGCTAAACATGTCCTATGGCTTTTGTAGCTCTGGAGTGCTTGACCCAAATTTTGTGTTGAAGTTCATAGTATGCTAAGGTGTTTTGGCACTGGGTTTTTAAGTCCCACAGAGCACAAAAGGCAGCACACAGAATATAGATTAAATGTTTAACTGGCAGGCATTAGAGGCCAATAACAGTCTGGGTGTGTAATACTGCTCAGTGTGTCTTGTGTGAACTGTTAACCCAGAAATACAGCTGGTCTGGGGAGAAAAATCCCCATATTGCTGCAGGGAAGAAGTGCCTCAGTAACCCTGAGTGCTGGAGCTGTAAACACCATTTAATGACCATGGGGTGCCATTCAGCTGGAGATCACAGAGGGGAGGCTGTAGTTAAAGCCTTGGAGCTCAGAATGAACCGCGTGCTTTGCTCTGGCTGTCAGGACTGAACAGTGCTGAAAATGGCCCTGGGAGCTTGGACTGCACTGCTGGGAGCACATCTGGGAGTGAGAGGGCAACTGGATATTGTGAGCTGCTGGTTTTCACTTCTGAATGACTCATAGCCCGGGGAGCAGGCAGCTGCCCTGCACCTGGAATCAGACATACAGCACATTTGGGCAGAATATTTTACCTAGCTCTGGTGCCTTTGCTTCCAAAGGGATGCTGAAAAATCCAGATGGAGGGAAGGGACACAAGAATTTTGCAAAGCTTCGAATATCTCCCTTTCTTTAGTTCATGCTAACTTTCTGGTTCATGCTAATACCCCTTTCTGGTTCCTTTATTTAGTTAATGCCAAAGATGCTTTACCAAGTGCCTTGGTTATGATGTGGAAATTGTTTTTTAAAAATCTATAATGAGAATCAGTATTTGGAAACAATTCTGAACAAATCTAAACCAGAAATAAATCACAGGCTGTAATGAGTGAGAGATTTACCTCCTGGGACAGTTTATTCAGGGACACAGTGGAATCTCCCAGTCAACGGAGGAAGTCCCTCAGGAAAAGGCAGGAAAATATCTTGTACATGAAACAGAATTGACAGGCTTGATTTCATGAGGTATGTTTGTGCAGAAGTGTTGGGCAAAAGAGGTTTAGTTGTCCATTCTGGTCTTAAAAGGATATTTGTTGTCCACAGATACTTAAATGGGGTGAGCTGTCACTGAAAGTCATAGGTGAGATTTAACATTCCTGTCTGCTGGTTATACAGAAGATATAAGTCCCTGTATCCCACAGGGCTCACTTAAAAAAAAATAAAAAGGGTTCATCATTGCAGGTGGTGGATAGGATGCTTAACACAATTAGCAAGGAAGATGGTGCTTGTCTGCAAGAAGAAGGCAGAGCTCCTGGTGTGGGAGGTTGGTGAGGGCCTGGGGAGTGGAAAAACTGTTTAATATGCAATTATTTTCTGCTACAGATGTTTCCTATTTTCTGTAGGCTGTGAATCACAGAGAGTGTTGCCTTTGTACTGAAACTGTTGGGGTGACTTTAGAGTGAGTGTTTGAGAGTGAGGAGAGGGAAGGACAGGCCAGGTGAGGAGAGGGAAGGGGGAAGGACCGGCTCCCATGGCACACGAGTGTGGTGAGGCTCTGCTGCCACGCTGTGGCGGTGATGGAGCCTTGTTGGGCACGGGATGGTCCAGCCCTCCCACCCATCCCTTGCCCCAGGTGAGAGGAACCTGCAGTAGAAATGAACCTCTGCTTTCCCTTCCCTGTGTTACAGATCTTATCCCTAAAGAGTGGGGGCAGGAATAAAAGCCTCTCCCAGCATCCAGGGGCACCTCTGTACCTTGGAGGCTTCTGGGTTAAACGGGTTGTGCTGTGTTGACTGCAAGAGCAGGACAAGGAAGGAGGGACATTGCCAGTTCATGCAATACTGCCCATTTCTAGCTTTTGAAAGCTCACTCAGTCACCCAGAGCGTGGTGACTGCAGTCATAGGTGGCAAGAACTGCTCTGGAATAAAAGAAAAATACAGGCAACTGGAATATTGTAGGCTCTTTTACCTTCTAGGCAGAGTATTTTAAGTTTCTATAGGCTGAATTCCTGAAGTTTTCTGATGCTGATAATTCAATGTGAGGTATAAATAGAGTCCAGTGCATTAATTCTAAAAATATAAATTAGACTCTTGAAAATAAGTAAGTAAATTAAGATAAAATCTTTTGTTCTTTACATTTTCTGTTACTACATTTTTGGCAGTATCTTAAGCACAAGTAGAACTCACTTCAAAAGGTGGAGGAGTTGTAAAGAGTTGCTATCACCTTATGCAGCTCGTAGGACTTGCTAAAACTACTAAAACCCCCAACAGTAAGAAACCTGTAGAGCTTTGTAAGTGATTTGGCTGATGGTGGGGACCAGAACTGCCTGTCTGCTGCATGTGGTCAGTCCCAGCACATTGCTCCCAGCTGTGCTGGGCGGTTGTGGTTGTCCAGAGACCTCTTTAATGGGGAGAGGAGTTATCTTCAAGGTACTGTGAAACAAAAGCACTTAAAAGGACTGAAAGGCTTGAAGGGGAAATGGTTTGTCTTTTCAGTGTAGTCCAGTCATGTCTGCAAGTGGAAGTGACTCTTCTAACATGACACTTCCGTATTTCATTCCAGTCTACAGAAGTTGGAGTGAAAATTGGGTTATTTGTTGAAGACCAGAAAGAAATACAATTAATAAGAATTGTATTTTTGTTGTCTCAGGGTTTTAGCCCTATAGACCTGTTCCAGAACAGGTCGTATAAAGTTGGATGGCTTTAGCTGTGGGTTGCATAAACAGTCCATTTGATGAGGATTCTAACCCATGGGAGTTGACTTTCTTAATAAGGTTTTGTATCTCCTCCTATATTTGATTAAAATGCAGTTGATAATAAAATCCATTTTAAATGAGGTAATGGGATAGAACAAAGAATATTCTCTTTTTCTCGTGAGACCTAATTACTCTTAAGGAAGAAAGTTCCTAAGTAGTAATTTAATTATGAAAAACTGACTGTAGTGCAGGGAATGGTCTAACTTACAAACAAAAGTCCCTACACTGTGTAATAAATCAACTGTCCTCCAAGAATGTTGTATTTAGAGATTCCTCAGTATTAATAACTGAAGGGGACTTAGGAAAACAGATGTATGTATGTCATTCTCCTTGTCATCACTCTTCAGTATCCTGTATTAGTTAATGGTAATACTTAACTTCTAAAACTTGCCTTTTTCAAGCAATAAACTTCCACAGTTCCTTGTGCTTTGTCAGCCTCAAACCTCATTAATAACTTTGCTCTCTGCCGTACCTAGAATCCAAACTGCTTTATGGGACTGTTTGTAGGGGTCCTGATCGCTGCTTGGGCTTGTCAGGAAAGTTCAGTCCCAGCTGGATTGGTAATGTGGGAGTGAGAAGCTGGAATACTCTCTCTGAGAACTGGTCTGCACGTCCTGCTCCGCAGTAATGCATGGTTATGGGGTGTTGTTTAGGGACTCCTGGCGGGGCATGGGGGTACTTTCACACCCCATTACACCGACAGACCAGTCACTGGGCTCCTGCCTTGACTCCAGCAATGCCTTGGACCGCAGTCCAAGGGAAAAGAAGCAGGAGAATTGTGAAAAGTTTCCTTTGCAGTCAGTGGCCAAAATTCCACAGGATTTAGTGGTGTAGATTTTCATGGCTTCCAGGTGGTAACATTTCTCATCCCTTAGGGCTGATCTTCTCCACCTCTCTTTCTCTGTGTTTCCTCCTCCCTGACAGTTGAAGTTACAACCCAGAGGAGTGGAGATGATTTTACATTTTAAATTGTGGAATGAAGCTGTTACACAGGTATGGAAGACAAGGCAAGTTGATCCAGTTTTGTTACTGTTTGTATAGGTCAAAATAGCACAGGAATCCCACAGCACACAGTACTGAAGGGTTTTGGAAAAGGGTTGCTCTAAATGCCCAGAAATGTTTGCTTTCAGTCTCTAAACAGATAGTCTGGTGATGAGGTTTCTGCAAAATGAAATGAATTGTTTTCTTCCTTTTGTATGCTCTCTTCCCTGTGACAGAATATCATCATCTTCTCTTGTCTGAAGTGTGAATTTGAGAGTGCAGTATACCCTGTTGGAAAAATCCGTGAGATGTGCTGCACTTGCTGTGTTTCTTCTCTTTGGTGCAGTTTCACAACAAACAGGCTCATGCTCTTATTTGTAGTAGCTATGGCAACTTTAGAAGCTCTCTTCCTAAAGCTGAGCATACAATAAAGTGCTTAAGGTGTTGGTAGGATTAGAGACTCTTGAATATGTTTAATTTTCTCCCTGTGTCTCTGTCTTTGGAGAGGAGCAAGAGGGTAATGTGAGTATTAGCTGGGGTCTGGCTTTAATCTCGCTGACACTCAGTCTACTCCGAGCCCCCCAAAGGCTCAACCTCCCCCAGCATCAACAAGGGGTCATGAATATTCATGGTGCAGGCACAATGGGCAACCTACACACAGAAAGGACTTTGTGAAGGAGGGAAAATGTTATTGAAACCATTCGGCAGCTTCAGCTACAGTAGTCAATAATGATAAATGCCAGAATGGTGATAGAGTTCATAAGATAATGGGGATGTCTGAGATATTATGTAAGCGTGGGTGGATCTGGTAATGGGGAAACAGCGTTTGCTGTGGGGTTTAGCAGTGGGTTTGTGTTGAAGGACATAAGGATGATGGTAACAGGATTATTGCCAAAGCTAATGCACACAGGCATTTCTGCGAGGACTTTTGTGTCTGTGTGGCATTTAGTGAGGCTGAGAACTGCCACTCTGAAAATTGCTGTTATTCTTGACGGAGGTTTTCTTTTCTGTAAGTTCTGTGTTTTACACAGAGCTGTATTTTAGGAACACAAGAAAGATCTGCTCCTCATCCCAGGAGCAGAGCCAGGGAGGGTGGTAGCATGTTTCTCACAGTCCATTGGGAGAACTTCATGTTGCTTTTTGGCACTTGGTGCAATGCCCTAAATCAGACCTGGGAAAGACCTGCAAGGTTTCAGCCTTTGTTCTTCAGCATTTGTGAGCTTGCCTGCTTTGCTGTTCTGAAATCCGTTCTCACCACTGGTGCTGCTGAGAGTCTGCTCGTATGTGATTATACTTCTTTGGCATTTTTTTGTTTTATATGCTCACATGTAATCTTCAGTGGAAATGCTCAGTTTATGTAACTTGAGTGTGGCTTGGCACTTGTCTTTTCACTTAATTATAGTAGAGATGTACTGACAGAAGAGAATACATTGATATTCTTTGTTATGTTCACCTATTAAGGCCTTGATGTGATGCATACATTTTTTTGGTCTTAATTTCTCTCCTCTGTCATTACCTCACACTGGAGTATTTTGAACCAAGAAGGTGTGCAGCATGTTTCCTGGCAAAGTGTAAAGAGCTCTGTCAGAGGAAAAAAAAAGGCCTTGTAGTTGTTAGTGCATTGTCATTTTTGATTTTCAGTTCTGGATTTTTGAATGTGAAAATAAATATAAACTGCTACTAAAAGGCAGGAGACTGTTTCACTGACCCATGCCAGTGCAGGGCTGTTCCCTGCCAGGTGTGTCCAGGCTGCTCTTCATCCAAACCCTTCTCTCTCTGTTGGGGATGTGTAAGATAGATGGTGTAAGATTGTGTAAGGCCAGTTCCTCTCTTCGGTTTTGTCTGAAGTTCCCATTTTCCCCAGCTGAGGAGTTTTTCCCTCCAGTCACCCCCTGGCAAATGCCAGAAGAACACCATCTTATCTCTGTGCTTAGACACTCTCCAACCCAAAAGACGTCAAGGAGATGAGTAAATTATGCATATTCCTCTCCTGGATGTGAAGCTACATGTAGTAAATAATTGGTGCCCTGCAGGCAAACCACTTGTGTGATTCAGAAAGGGTAACTTGGGAAAGATTATATCAAACAGCCTTTCAGCTGCAGAGCTGGGACCAACATCTCTGACACTTCATAAAATGAAAACTGCAGTTCACTTGGAAGATGCCTGCCTGATAATCCTGGGAATTTAAATCCTTTGTCTACAACCCTGACATGTGCCTCCATCCTGGCCCCAAGGGACCACCTTAGAAGGTGAATGAGTTGCAGCTTGTGCCCGTTCCAACGTCAGCAGGAGCTCCCTGCTGGAGATCCTGGGGTCTGGTCTCCTGGAAAGTGTGTAAAAGCTCCCAGGCACAAAGGACCCAGCTTAGGTAACATTAGAAGTTAAAGACTTTTAAGTGTCTGTGACATTATTTGTGCTATTTTCAGATATTAGCCTGGATAATTTCTTTTTTTCTACATCTCTTCAGCTTTTGCAGTGAAAATAGTAGTTGTCTTTCCTGGACATGATTTACAGCTTATTTTGTTTGTCAGTGCTTGGAAGTGTAATGTTCAAGTGTGACTGATTTTTTTTATTTAATCCCACTAGGAAGATCTTTGGAATATTTCAATTAATTTTAGCTTTGGTTTGAAACAATATCTCCATTTAATTATTGCAGTTCGTTTGTGTTTTTGTTAGGTTTTTTTTCCTAACACAAACCCTGGTAAACTTGCCTGAAGTTAATGGACATACCTTATTCTATTAGAAATTAATATCTATATAAAAATTAATATAAATTAAGTTGTGTTATATGCAAGTATTTGCAGGTTTGGTGTCAACAGCTGTCTTAAATGTCTTACTTTTTCAAACCCTTGATTTCTGTTGGGTTTCAGGGTTTGAGGGATTGGGGGAGGGCAGAGGGAGGGAAATGCAGTAATAAATCACAATAAACAACGTTTCATCTCTAAATAAATAACCAGTCCTTGACTCTGCCCCCCAGTTGTGAACCAGTGGGCAGTTTTTGCCATCCGGAATCTCACGGAGCAGAACGAGCGGAACCAGGAGCTGATTGCGGGGCTGGAGGAGCAGGGGCTGGCCGAGGGCTCTGCCCTGGAGAGCATGGGCTTGGAGGTGGAGAAGCGGGAGGGCAGGCTAATCCTGAGGTCTGCCAGGAAAAAGCCCTCCTGAGCCAAGGAGTATTTCTCTTATAAAATAGTTCCCCCTGCTCGACCAGTCAAGATTTCCTCCTTTTCAGTCCCAGTCTGCTGGAAGTGTTACATTCCTTGTCAGAAAAGCTGCCAAGTGATGCTTCTGCCTTACCATTGTAAACAAAAGCACACTTCTGTGTTTCCTGAACACTTGGGTAAATCAGCCAGTGCAACAAAGTCCTTCTTGTCAGTTGGTTGGAAGTCTTGTTTCCTTAGTAGAAGGGTGTCATAGATGCAGAATTGAGTTGTAATAATTTCCTTTGGTGAACGTGGAGACAACTGTTGTTAAAAAACTCTCCAAAGGAAGAGCTGCTTTGCCGGCTGCCCTCTCCATGTAAAAGATCTGTGCTGAGTCAGGGCTAAACAGTCAAAGTTTTCAGTCATGGGACTCAACTATCTCTGTTTATCTAAGGATCAGCGGGATGTTGGATGTACATAAATATTTAGTGAATTAAACACAACATGCCTTCTGTGTATTTAAATTATTAGTAAACCTTCTTTTCTACCTTGTTACCTTTCAGTCTTCATGACAAGTGTATTAATACCAAAGCTGAAGCTGTTGTGGCAACAGATGCTGCATTCCTTTGCAGTGGGGCATGTCTCTGTTTTGGAGACTTGGGTGTTTGTTTGAATTTTATTTGTTCCTTTGGAGGGTAAGTCAGCCCACTTTCCTTTTATTTTGCACTTCTCATGGGTTTTCTGAACTCTGTCAGACTGCTGAAGAGGTAGTTTCTCACTGTGATTAATTCTAGGAGTTTCTTTTCACCTCTCTGCCTTTCCAAAACATTGACAAAACTCATTTCCAGTTAATTAATTCAAGAGAGGCAGAAGAATGGAAGGCCCTGCCTCTTCATTTTGGGTACCCTCCTATATTGTTGTTGGACCCTGCCACTGTGGAATGTGGCATGAATGAGATGGGGGGAAGGGGGGTGAAGCTGGGGTGGGGGGCACAGTTAACTCTGTGTGTGCCGTAGCTTTTTCCTGGAAGCCAAGAAATGTAACCCTCCATGCATGAGCAAAACAGGAATTGCAGCTTAATATGGCTGGTGCTTGTGTTTTGTTACTGTCATTTGATTACCTCCAGTGATCTCAAACTCACAGGTCTCAGGAAAGTTAATTTGTTGGCATTTATCCCATTCTTAAACGGAAAGGCGAGTTTATGTCCTTAAACTCCGCGTCTGTAACCAGCCTTCAGCCATGTGCATCAGCTTATGCTCCTCCGGTTCAGTTTTTTGATTTAGAAATGGAAAAAACACATACCTTTGAACTGAGGGAAATCCACAGCAGTGCTTAAAAGTGCTGGTGAGTAGAGCTGAACTGCTGAGATGGTTTCGAGTTAACTGGAGGATCTCAGTGTCTGCCCTGGTGGGACTGTGGATTTGACCCAGTGGGATTTTAGACACCTGGGGGGTTCCAACACTGCTATCTTCTGCCCTTTCTCAGGTAAATGGGATCTAGAAAGGTATAATGGCAGTAGGAACAAAGACATTAACTCTTGGTGCTTTTAGTGACTTTTTACTTGGAAAACAAATGGGGAGAGAAGTGTTCTTTGTGTTAGCAAGGAGTAAACATGGCTATAAGCAAAGTGCTTTATTTGCTTTTAAAAAATACTTTGAGAGGAACATTTTGTCGGGTATTAAACCCTGTTGTGTTGAAGTACTGGTTTATAAAGTTGTGTCTTAACACAGGTGGGTGCCTTTTCCTGGCTGAAGGGAAAAGGGATATGGTTGTGGTGCTTCTTGAGCATGTGGTTTCTCAATGATTCCTTAAGCTTAATTCTTGTGTTTAGGCCAGAATTCATTTAGCAGTATCATTAGTGTGTCACATCAGATTTACAGTTGGGTTTGTAGGGTTATTTTAATCCTTATCTCCATAACACAGTGAAAGATTCATACTCCTCACCCCTAAGTGAGGGGAAAAAAAGAATTCTACTCTTATATATAAAAAAGCATTTTTCAGAAGGCTGCATCTTTTAAAAAAAGAGTTAAACTTCTGCTAACAAAGGACTGTCCAATATAGCACCGTCTGAAATGAATCTGTTTTCAATTGAGTAATATAAAGCTTCAAACATTTTTGTTTTAGTGCCGCTTCTTAGGAAATTCATGTTAAATGATTTAACAAACAGAAAAAAATATATAGAATTGTCCTGAATAGAAAATGAATTTCTGTGTAAGGAAAAAATGCAAAGAATTTCCTTTTATTTAGGGTGATAAAGAGTTAAAATCCTGCTCACAAAGCAAATCCAGAGAGAACTTTGGTTGTGGAAAAAGCAGTGGGAGTCCCTCTTTCCTTTTAAGCAGATGGGAATAGACAGGGTGTTTTTTTTAACTCGACAGTTGTATACTCACTAGTGGAATATGCACAAGCCTGTAAATATAAGCCAAATAATAACAAACACGAATAAATAAAAGAGTTTTGTGTGTTTCGGTGCATAATGAAGTAATAGTTGTGTTTTCTAAAAGGGAAACGTAGGGCTTTCACAGCAGAGAACATGCTGATTACTGTATTGTGAGTGGCTGGCTTTTGATTTTCCAGGATGGATTAATTCTCGGAACACAACAGGTTCCTGTCCTCCCCCAGTGGAGTCGCAGTCTCCATTAGACTCGTTTTATATGCTCAGGGATTAATACAGCACAACAATCAGTCATAAAAAGCAAGCTTTAGTGAGTTTGTAAAGGGGCAGAACAGGCAGATCAAGTCTTGTGACCATCTTATTGCTTTCGAGTGCTTTCAAACAATGGTGGTCAGATTTGTTTGAATTTTTTTTTTTTTAAGGTCTTTTTGTTATTAAAACAGAATAGGGAGTTAGTTTTTTCATCATAAGTGGATAGGTTTTGGAAGAGCTTTCTTGCAAATTGTGAGAAATAAGCTGAAATGTTTGCAAAGCTCTGATTTTTTTTACTGCTTCTAATAACTTAGATTTGTTTTGCGTAAAGTACCTGTAAAATACGTCTTTAAATACAAGCGACAAAACCCCAAATCCCAGGCAGTTAATGCCATTGTCACAATCTTTATTTAACAGTTGATTTTGTATTTTGAGGCTGGTGCAGGTGTTTGTGTAGTGAGACTCGGAAAAAAAACTCCCCTGATTTGCAAATGAGAAAGTACTGAAAATGTGAGGCTGTACCCAAAATTGCTTTCAGTCTTTGTACCGAGCCTGAGCTGTACCGTTGGGTTAGAATTCACTGTCTGCTTAGAGTAGACTTCTTTGTATTAAAAGGGGGCATTTATGAAAGAATGTAGAAGAATGCATATTTAGGAATAAATTCCTCCCTGTGAGGGTGGGGGGGCCCTGGCACAGGGTGCCCAGAGCAGCTGTGGCTGCCCCATCCCTGGGAGTGTCCAAGGCCAGGTTGGACGGGGCTTGGAGCAACCTGGCCTAGTGGAAGGTGTCCCTGCCCGTGGCAGGGGGTTGGAAGCAGATGATCATTAAGGTCCCTTCCAACCGAAACCAGTTTATGATTCTGTTCTATGATTGTACCACAGATGGAACTAGGAATGGAAGAAGTCACTGTATTGCCATGCTGCAGTTCAGATTAATTCAACTCCTGTGTGCTGAGAAGTCATCTTTAAAGAGAGAGTGGAGGATCCCTGCTCTGGTCATGAGCACAAACCTGAGCTCCCTGGGACTGTAATTGTGAGGGACAGAGAAGAGCAGGTCAGAGGAGAAGGTGGAACAGGTACAGGGGTGGTTATTCACTGAGCAAGAACAGTCTGAGAGGGGCTGGCTGGGCTTCAAGACCCCTTCCAGCCCAGCCCATCCCGTGCTTCTCTGATTCCCTTGCCTTTCCCCTCTCCAATGCCTGATCCTCCCATGCAGTGAACATCCCTGTGTGTGCCGGGCACCGGATCCCTGCGGTGCTGTCCAGGGTCCTGACGAGCTGCCCAAGGCGCTGCCAACGAGCCTGTCCGTGGGGTCATCCGGCTCCAGTGGCTTGGAGCTTGGCAGAGGCATCACCATTCCAGGGGAGGCTGTTCATGCGTTAGGCTTAACTGGTTTCTCCAGGGGAGCTTCCTCTCCCAGCGATAACATCCAGGAATTTATGAGGATGAGACTGTTTTCTGTCTATGTCAATAGTATCCCTAAAATCAGTTTTTTATAGACTTATCTATTCCCAGCATAAATGTGAGTGATCCTTTGGCGTAATCCAGCCCTAATTTGGCCATATTGTAAGCTCTGAAAACCTTAGTTTATATACTGAGAGCAGCCCTGAGAGCTGGGCTACTAAATTTGCTGAATTAATGTTCCAGTCTTGAGTCCAGTGTCTGTACAGGGCCTTTTCCACATCTCACTGGTGTGGTGCTGGAAAAGAAGGCAAGAACTGAGGGATTCCCAGCACTTCCCTCAGAGCTGCCTGGTGGTGTCTATCTGATGTGGAACTGCCCAGACTGCACAAGGCAGCAGCAAATGGGAATGGATCTTGAGGGGTGAGAGAGGGGGGAGTTCAGGTCTCCTGGAAGGAGAACACATTGTCAGTCAGATGAGAGAGTATGGTTAGTTTGCATCATTCTTCCTGTTCTCTGGACACTTGCAGAAGTTTGCTGTCTCTTAGGAAGAGCCTCCCCTCTCCAGACTAAGAGAAAAGAGATGTCAACTTTCAAATGTAATTTGGGCAGGATTGGCTCTGTACTGCATTTAAATGCCCTATACGGTCATGGAATCATTAAAGTTGGAGTCCTTACTGGAATCAAGGATACTCTGCAGTTATGCTCAGCATTTTCTGCAACTTTACAGCTTACTTTAAAAGTAGTACATAATTCAGAAAAAAAATAGTTATAATATTTAAACAGTACAGAGAAAATATACAAATCAGAGGATTCTAATTCTGTATTGCTTTTCATAGGAGGGAGAGACAAAGGGAAGCCTGGAACATTTAGAATTAACGTGCTGGTTTTTTGCTGCACAGCATCTCACCTGAGTTCAGAAGTGCAGCTGCTGCTGCACTGGTGATGCCATGGAGACATCACAGAAGTTCCTGGGCAAGAGATGTGTAATTTGCACTTGGCAGTGTTTAAGCTTCAGATGACTTCCATGACATGGTTGTGTTAAACTTTGAAGTTTCTTTTCATTTTTGTAGCACAAGCAAACATCAATTTAGAGACAAAATTGTACAACAGGGATTTCTGCTTGAATTTTTCCTTTTGTCTTTCAGGAATTATTTCAACCTGTTTGTTCACTTGCAGAATTATTATGCAATGCCTTTAGTTTATCCAATCTAAACCTACTCTGAAGCTATTCCCCCTTGTCCTGCCCATGGTCTTGTAAATAGTCTCTCTCCATCTAAGTCCAAGTTGTCAGTGTTTAGAAAAAAAACATTCAATCAAGTCTTGCAGATCAAGGCACTGTGGCAAGCAGTAGCTTATTATTTCAGGGTGATTTTAAAAGAAAAACAACCAAGCAATCTGAAGTTGTTGATAAACCATTTAAAAAATCCTGTTTTCCCAGACATGGAATGGGAGGGGGGTGGTATTTCTCTTCCTTACCCACTTTATTCTGCACCATGTGCTTCTTCTGCACATCCTATTTTTGCTTAGAAGTGAGGTTGATTTATACAGACAAGGCAAAAAAAAAGTGTCATTAAAACTGCAGCACAGTCCTCGTCCTTCTAAGTATTTGTGTAGCATCCAAGACTTCCCTCTGTTTTCTGTGCCTTGTAAGCTCTTGTGTACAGGAGTTGATTACTACGTTTGGACAGACCTTGGCACCTCCTCTCAACTGCTCAACATTAAATTTTGTTTAATAAGTGGGGGTTTTAGCCCCATATTTTATAAAGTGGTGCAATTCCAGTCTTTGACCCAAGCTTATGTCTGTTTGATGATACCAGGGTGTGTCTGAAGTGTCCTCCTGAGTTCTGAGTACTTCTCATTGCCAGGGCTTTATTCTAAATTACAACCATCTGCTGTGAACCTGCACCCCATGGGTTAATGTGTATTTTGATATTAGGACAAGCTTTCATTATGTTTTCCCTGTTTCCCCCCTTCTCCCACCCCCTCCCCCCTTTGGGACTGTAGCCTTTCTAGTTGAGCTGCTGTGGTGGCCACAAACAGGTGCATGTCTTACAGAGGGTCTCATTCTGCAGCTCCCACTGGTGCCCGTGGCCTCCTGAACTCCCCTTTGATGCCTCCTTCCCCCTCAGTCATTTTCATGAATGATAGCTTTTCAGCACCCTGGGAACAGCTTGTTGGGAAAAACACTCGTCGTGGGGTGCAGGCAAATCCTACACATTTCTCCGAGGGGGTTTTATGAAAGGGCTGGTTCTGTGTTGCAGGTGTGACGTATGGGCAGCCCCCGTCTCCCTGTGGCTCCCCCACTCCTGCCTCTCGGATTCACTGGGAGAAATCTGCTTCTTAATAGTGCCAGGGGGCTCTCACCACAGGTGCTTCTCAATTAAAATCCACTTTGTTTAAAAACTGGAGGCTTGTTTAACTGAGCCCCTGGGGAGACTTGTCAGATGCCAGGATAGGTGACACAAATGGATTGGTGACCCTGCGGCGCTGCATTGAGAATGCCATATCCTGGGGGACCAGAGGGCAGCGTCGCTCTTCAAACAAATCCCACGTTTGAGAAGCCCTGGTGGAATCCCCGGGACTTGGCGTTTTCAGCGTGGGGCCTTTTTAATCCAGCTTTTAGCATTTTGTTTGTTCTTGCTACCCTTCTCACCCCCCTCCCCTCAAGTACTTCTCCTTCTTTCTAGTTCTGCTTTAGCTATTTAGAAAATACAAAGGTAAAAGGAATATTATTATTTTTTTCCTAGGAATAGTCTCTCTTTAGTATTCTAAAGGTATTTGCAAGAAATTAATTGGTATGGCAAAGCAGGGTGTGGGCAGGGGGAGCCTTTTATATATTTGGAAAAAAGTTAGAAGTTTTAGAATAATGATTTTTTCTTTTTTTCCTTTATTTTCTTTTTAAACAGAAAGGAAAATGTACTTTTGGGTGATCTGATATTTTCCTTGCCCTCTTAGACGTGTATTTTTAGCATTTTGAACACATGTAATGTCCTCAGATATTGCTTACCAGAGCACTTTGAACTAACTATAGAGGGTGGATGGGATGACTCAGGGGACTGGTAATTGAATGCGGAGCCTTTTCACCTCCAAGTCCCCAGTTTGAATCCAGCCCAAGTTGGAGCGACCTCGTGGTTACCCTCAGCTGGGTGTTTAGTGGCCTGTCTGAAGTGAGTTGGTGGTCCCAGTCCAGCTCTCGGCGAAGAGCTGCCACATCACAGCGACCACGGCCGCGTCGGTGCCAGCTGCGCGCGGGGCAGTGCCGGGGCGCGGGGCAGCCCCGCCGCGCCTCCGTCTGCTCTGCTGCCGGGCTGGGGCCCCAGAACAGAGCCGGGCTCGTGCTCCAGGGCCCGGCAGCTGGAGCTGGTTGGTGCTCTGTGCCCGCTGTGCTCTCTGCCTCGGCTGCTCCCACAGCACCCAGCGCTGCGCCAGGGCCCCCTGGCTTCGGGTTTGCTCTGCCCTCCTGTGCAAGGCCTGGGCTCGCACACCCTTTGTCAGCTGGATTAGTCTCCTGACATCTCTGATAAGGCTGCCAAAAGTAAGATTCTTCACAGTTGCGTGTTGCAGGGAAGGGACCGGAGCTGGGGAAGGGGCTGGAGCAGCCGGAGCAGCTGAGGGAGCTGGGGGGGCTCAGCCTGGAGAAAAGGAGGCTCAGGGGGAACCTTCTGACTCTGCAACTCCCTGACAGGAGGAGAGGGCCGGGAGGGGTCGGGCTCTGCTCCAGGGAACAAGGGGCAGGAGGAGAGGAAACAGCCTCAAGCTGTGCCAGGGGAGGCTGAGGCTGGACATCAGGAGGAATTTCTTGCTGGAAAGGGTGGTCAGGCCTTGGCAGGGGCTGCTCAGGGAGGTGGTGGAGTCCCCACCCCTGGAGATGCCCAAGGAAGGCCTGGCTGTGGCACTCAGTGCTCTGGGCTGGGGCACAAGGTGGGGATGGGGCACTTCATCAGGGTAGACTTGATGATCTTTTTCAACCCTAATGGTTCTATGATTTCCATCCATTTGTTTGATAACAGCAGTCACACTGATGGTAGGTCTCCCTTCCCGAAGTTTCCATACCACCCCATCATTTTGCAGTCCTCTTTCTGAAGTGGTTTTACATTTTATCCCTAAAGAAGTTTTTTCTCTGAAGCTAACCCAAAATGTAGTCATTTTCAAAGTGTGAGGATAACATACATAATTGTGACATTTTAAAACCTCTTGTAGCTGAAAAAAAGAAACTTGCATAAGTATCTTGTGTGCTGGGAGTTTTAAAGTATAACCCCCATGTGTAGTCTGAATGGTGCTTTGATGGATTCCAAAGGCCACAGAAGATCCCTCTGCTGGCAGTGAGATTTTGGGCTGATGAACAGATCTATCTGGAGCAATCCATTTGCAAGGTCATGACAATTTTCACATATAAAAGTGGAAGTAAACATGGTTTACAATAGTTAAATTGTAGACAGTTCTTTGTGAAAATGGGGAATTCGCTATCCAGACCCCGTATTCCATTCAGGACAACAATAGTAACGCAGTTCTAATCAAAATACAGTGTTTTCTTTCCCAGGTACTAAACCAAGGCCCTTAGAAACCCATTTCTGATTTTTTTTGCCCCAACTTTTAACATTAATGGTGGTTTCTGTAAAAATAAACATTCCCTCAAAGTATTGGCAGCCCAAACAGAGAGGCTGAAACTGTAGTGACCTTATGAGGTTTTTTTTCTCTCACTTGAAAAAAACCAACTGAAGTAAAGAGCACAAATAGAAATAATGCAGGTTTTTAAGCTGTTGATTCTTGGTGTTGGTGAAAGGGTAAGGAAGGGTCTGTATAATAGGAGATTTAAGTATTGGCTGTAGAGGAGGACAGGGGTTGCAGCTTTTGGAATCTCTGCACATCCAGGTAACTAGTGGGGCCGATTTCCTCATTTCTGGTCACTCACTCATAGGTGATTAGGTCAAGTTTCACTGGGAGGGGATGGATTTTGGGTGTCTGTGAGGAATATGGTTTCTTTTTGGGCATCAGGAGGATATAAGGAGGCAGGTGGGAGAGCAGGTCTCTGGCTGGGAGCAGCACAACTGGAGCTGAAGGGAAGCCAGGCTGGCTCAGGGCTTTCTCTTACCTTTTGGACATGAAGAAAATGTCAGGAGAACAACTCCTGAAAGAGTCCACAAGGAGAATCCTACACTGGCTGGTATCTTGAGCAGTCCAGGAAAGAGGCAAAAATCATTGTTGCTTGCAGATCTGGAAAAGTGGGTAAAGCTGAGAAGGTGTTGGAAAGTTTGCCTCAGTTGTGAAAGAGCTGTGTCACTTATCAGGAGCTGACAGTGGCAGAGTGTTCACTCTGTAAAGCTGAGGCAGGAGGGAGGACTCTGCACAACTCTACCCCGAAAATGTGTTCATGGTGGAAGTGCTGGAAGCCTGGAGGAGATAATTCTTCTGAATAATGATGGTTTTATGGACAAGGTCACGCTCTCCTCTCACCACGGAAGGAGATGGAAAGAACTGGAGTGGAAAGAGCTGGCAAGGTCAGTCTGTCTTGTTGTCACAAGAGTGGCAGGAAGGAGGCCTCCAAACAAACCAGAGCCCCGGGAGTGAGGCAATCACCATTTCTTCCTGCTCACATCAAATTCCTGTTCCAGGCATTTCCAAATAAGGGTGAGGAACTGAGCGCTGCAACCGCAAGATGACAGTGCAAGGCTGTTAAAACCAACACTCCTTTTGCCTTCTCTTTAAAATAATCCATGTCCTGCCATGAATCAAAGTGCCTCTGTAACCTGCCATGCTCCAAAATAGACTGACAGGAATATATACAAATCCTCCTGGAAAAATAAATGATGAGAAAAGCTTTAGCTGGCAATTCCAGAGTAAGAACAATTGACAAGTTGCACCATTGACTCAGCATGATTTTAATCATGGGCTGCTTGTTCATCTCAAGGGAAAAGATGTCACTGTGTGTCTTCTGTGGAAGCACGAGGCACACAAAAATCACATGGCAAGAGTAGTTTTTATATAATGGTAACAGTAGAAACAAACAAGAAGAGAACAAGGGGGTGAGTTTCCTGTCTAAAATGACTTAATCTGAGATCAGTGGAGCTTTACTAATCTGCACCAGCAAAACATCTGCCTTGCCACCCCTACCCTCAGAAACCTCCCCTTTTCTTCCCAGTGTTACAGCAGCGATGAGCTGTGGAATAGATAAACCACTGTGCTGCTGAGGGAAAGGAGGGAAGGGCAGTTTCAGCCTGTAAGATTAGGGCAGTGCTGTCAGGGCGGGAGCAGCTCAGAGTTTGCCAGTACTTGAGCCCACTTATGCTTTGTAGACACTTCTAAATATTCGGGAAACCTTTTCAGTGATGTTTTGATTTCAAAAGCTATCTGGTGGCCTGAATGTCCCTACCCAACAATTAAACCAATAAATTCAGAGACCAGTCTTTAAAGTTCAGAGCTTCAGATGCTGCCACTGGTGCATTATTCATGGGTTTGGTTTTTCCCTTTGATATCTCTCTATGGTGTGATCTGTATAGCAGAAAAGAGCCCACATCTGTCTGTTTACACCACCCTAGAAATTCCTGTGGGCAGCCAAAAAACTCAACCACAAATAACTGCTGGGCTACCAACAAACATAGTATCTGGAGCGCCTCCACCCACCTGCCATTGGGCAGATTCCTAAATCTCATTGGAAATGGGAAAAATGAGATCAGGGTGGGAGGGAGAAGTAGAGAGAGGGATGGGGGGAAGGACTAAATTGTAAGACTAACATGAAATTAGCAGAACTGCTATAGTATTGATTTTTCTTTTTTTTTTTTAAAGTAGAGTAAGTCACATGTGCGCTCTGAGCTGAGCGTCACATCACGGCACATGACTCATGGAGTTGGGGCTGAACCCTTTCGAGTGGACAGGTTCTTCTGAGCTGTGTCTTGTAAGGTGGACAGCAAACAGCTTGTAAACCATCTGGAAAATTCATGAACAATTCTCCAGCTGGGAGAGGCTGTAAATTCTGGGTTTGCCCAAGCCACTGACACCTCTGGTCCTTCTCACTTTAACTGCAGAGTCTCTTTATACGGTTGTGAGTCTTGGAGAGAGTTACAATTTCCATTGGTTTGGACAGCTTCTCAGTGCTTCCAATGATGAATTCCTAACCTAAACCTTCACTCACACAGGTATTCTTCATATCTGTATACCTGAACTAAAGTGCTTGGGTAACGTTCTCAAAATCAATGGAAGTAGTTATGGGCTTAAAAGCAGGCACTTACCAAGCTGGATCTCATCCTATGGCCCTTGCATCCTTGAGAGGTATGGAAATGATTCTGACTTATTAAGTTGATCCTACACTATGCTTCTTGATTGGCAGAGTTCAATGAGCTTTGGCTGTTATTTACCTCACACTGGTGTTCAATCACTGGATGTTTCGCTTTAACTTGATACACAATTAAAAAAATAAAGCCAAGATGCAGATGATACAAAGATTTCGTTGTCTACTAATATTTTTTCAGTCAGGTGTTGCATCTATTTTTGAGCCTTCAGTTCTTGGTGAGGTAATTTTTCCCTGGTGCAGATCATCTCATGTGCTGGACTGTACCACACCGATGTTGACTTGTCCGCTTGGAAATCTGTTGCTCTTACAGCTTTTATTTCCTGAGGCTGGGGAACAGTTTTCCCCCTTCTAGTTGTGTTCAATTTTCTGAGAAATATTTTTTTTAATTTTGAAAAGTAAGATGTCATGATCATTTTCTATGAGGAGACATTGACACTTGCTAGGATCCTGTGGCCAGGTGATCACACTGTCCACATCCTGGACTCCTTGAAAATAAAAAATAAAAAAAGTGAACTCTTTTTTTTAATGTAAGGTTTTTTCTTCATCTTTCTCTTAAATCAGAAACTTGAGAATTTTAATTTTTTGTTTTGTTTAGTTTTTAACTACTAAACCCTTTATTTATGCCAGCTGAAAGTGTAACTAGTTTTTGGGTTGGAGTGCCTTTTTGGCTCTTTCTGACTCTCTCCCTTGTCCTGTTGATCTCTGTTGCGGAAGGTGGCCACAATTCCTCCATTCCGTGCAAATTCAAGGTGGTGCTGGGGTCTCTGGCAAGTTCCCAATACAGGTCTCAGATGACTTGAGTCCTTCCCATGGGTCCCTGGGCCCATTATTGAGCAATGGCATTCTCTGATGGCAGTCACCTGTGCCGGGAGTAAACGGTGCGGCCCTCGGTGATATCCTGCGCCGTGAACGCATGGTTGGCCTCCGCTGTGTCAACAACCCCTCACGTCCTCAGAGGCAGAAATGCCAACAGAATTCTCAGACTGCGCTGACTAATAAACAGGTTGCTTTATTACTTGTTTCTACCTTGAGTGGCAAGATTAAATCGAATTTAAAAGACTAGCATAAGAGGAGAAGGCATACAGGTAAGCATAGAGCAGTTGTTTATTTATTCCTTGTAAATATGTTAATTTTGAGGCTGGAGCGTGGAAAGGGAGACCAGCAGAGAAGAGTGAATTACATTTAGATCTTTTTCTTTCCACTGACTAAGGGAAGGTTGATCACAAAGATAACTTTCTCATCAGTAACTTTTGCCAGCCTGTGACGTACCTTACTGATCGTACTCAGATCTGCGCGCACAAGCGGAGTGTTTATGCAACAAGATGTCGAGTAACACTCTCCTGAAAACTGGGAGATCTTTGATTATGCAGTGTAGTGTGAAGTTAGTAACGAGTCTTTTTTTTCTATTTTATCCTCCCTTTTGAAAACACATGGATAAATGTTTTGTAAAGCTCTGAAAGCTCCCTGTCACTCCAGGCCCTTGTAAATAGTCTGCCTCTATCTTTCCTACAGGATCCCTTTAGGTACTGCATAGGAGAGTCAGGTCATCCAGAGCCTTCTCTTTCCAGGCTGAACAATCCCAACTGCCCCAGCTTTTCCTCTTAGCAGAGCTGCTCCATCCATCTGCTCATCTTGGTGCCTCCTCTGGGCTCTCCAGCAGCTCCATGTCCTTCCTGTGCTGTTCCCCAGGGCTGGAGCAGCTCTGCAGGGGGGGTCTCACCTGAGGGGGCAGAGGGGCAGAATCACTTCCCTCACCTGCTGCCCACACCGTGGGATCAGCCCAGCACACAGAGGCTTTCTGGGATGGAGCATGTCCAGCCTCTCACCCACTGGCACCCCAAAGTCCTTCTCCCAGTGCCGCTCTGGCTGAGACTGTCCTGAGATAAATTTAATGGCCACCAGGTGGGTTGGGACCTCTGAGAGGGAGAAGCCCAGCATTCCTGCCTGGATTCCACTGAGGGTGGAGGTGGCAGCACTGGGTGCTGGGGACAGAGCACAGATCCCAGTGTGCTTTTCAGGGGTTTCCAGTATTATTCAGTGTGGATGGATGACCACCCTTTGCTTTGTCATCAGAGAATATTTATGACCGTCGGAGCAGGGCTGGGTTCCTGGAGACGGGATAACGCGTGGCTTTGTGCTGCCAGACAGAGAGTTCCTCTCGGTGGTCACACCAATGTTTTTTCATACTCCCACGGACACCACAACGTTTTTGGATAAGGAAGAAGATGATGGAACACAGATGAGGGAAAGAAATGGCCTCAGAGAACTTGGATACATGGGGGTATTTTTACCCTTTGGGGTTTTTTCTTCCTGAATTTCAATGAGTGACTTATTGGAAACTTCTTTGGGTTTGAAGTGCTTTTTTTCTTGTTCCACACACACAAAACTGTTTTGGGTTGTTTTGTTTGTCTTTGTTTATAATGCAGCTGAGATAGGGTGACTTGATGTTTTTAAAATAGAAAACTGATGCCTTCTGAGGGAATGGGGGGAAGACAGGAGGATTTTGCTAGCTGGAAACGTGGGTCATGCCAAGGGCAGCTTGTTGCTGTGAAGGGTGTGCTGGAGATGGGGGGGGAGGATTATGTGGAAGCTGGCATGGAGGGGAGAGCAGTGCTCCTCCTTGAGTGCCAAATCCACTGATAGTTCTCCCAGTGCAGGATCACAAGGGTTCCTCCACCACAGTCACATATCTCTTTTTATTTATTACCCTTATTTTCCCCTCTTTCTTTTAAGGCAAATTCTAGATTAAACTTTTCCAACCAGGACATTAGCGACTATCAGGCACTGAATGCCAAGCAGATGCCTTCTGTTTCACTCACTGTGCTCCTGCTATCTCCTGTCATTCCATAAAAATTAAAAATACTAAAAATAAACCTAAAAGCGAAAAATATCCTGTCTTATCGGTGAGGTAACAAAGTGAATGGGATTATAAATTCAATTCTGTGAATTGCTCAACAGGAGAACCCTCACAGAAAATTCTCAGCATCTTGTCCCTTCTTGTTTTGATCAGTACTGGAACCTGTGAGGCACTGGGAGCTTAGGAGCATCTTCTGGAGTCTGCTACACGCTGGAGGCTGCCCAGCACACCCTGGAGTAACAGCAGGTTGTCAGAGAAAGAAGTTATCAGTGAGTTGTCTGGTGTGTTGTGGAGCAGGAGGACAGTTTGCCAATGACTGAGT
This sequence comes from Myiotriccus ornatus, assembly GCA_036023395.1. Lineage (NCBI taxonomy): Eukaryota > Metazoa > Chordata > Aves > Passeriformes > Tyrannidae > Myiotriccus > Myiotriccus ornatus. The sequence continues at coordinate 65,891,605 of JAYRBT010000042.1, read as the reverse complement.
GTCTTCCAGAGGCTGGTGATCAAATGCTCAGTGTGAGTCTCCACACGAGGCCTGTTTTCTTCCTCCTTGTGCCTGTTGGGAAAAGTACGGTCCCGTTTTCCGTGTTGTGCCATTCAGTTCACAAATAGCATGAGTAAGGTATTCCTTTCAAAACCATCACCCTTGGGAGAACGTCATAGTTGGAAAGGAATATTTCCTCACAATTTCTATGTCTATATTAAAAAGAATGTGCTAATGCTAATATTGTAAAGAGATCACTGTAGGGTCTCTGATAGTAATACTCTTTCCCTTCTTTGGTGTCATGGTCATTCCACAGCTCCCTGAGTTTTCTATGGGAACTATTCTGACTGGAGACAGGGAATAGAAATGAATTAAATAAATTCTGTTCTAAGGTTACTGAATAACACATTTCCACTGGTGCTGGTGGGGTTCAAACACAAATTTTTTGCTTGTGGACTGAGAGAGAGAGAGAAGCTGGCATTGGTTTTACATATCCATGATCACCTAATTTTGATTTTGTTGTTCCAAAAAACGTTGAGATTTCACATATTTTGAGGAGTTTAGCAAAGGTACACTTTGTGCACAGGCACTTCAAAGATCAGCAGATGCTGAGAGTGCCAGGAAATAATGTTGGACAGGGCGCTATTACAGTCATTCTTTCTACCACTTCCTCTCAAACTGATGTAAACAGTCCTTTCCCTTGGGAAAGGGAGAATGCTGAGCCCAAGTGATCAATATGTGGTTTTGCTGTGGTTACTTGGGAAACTTCATCCCTGAAATCTTTTTTAATCACAAGTTTTCTGGCATCCTTTGACAGGACCCAGCTTTTCATTTCTGATCTACTGTAAGTTATGGAATTTGGCTAATAGGAACAAATCTGGATGATCTGGTTTATGGAACAATAAACACAGGTATGTGTGTTTGTGAAAATTAAGACATTTTTAAAAGATGAATAATGGCTGTTTTTAAAATAATGATTAGTTTTAGATTTTAGATGTGCTATGGACTTCCATATTCATTTATTGTTCTATACAGACATTTTTCAAGTTTTTTTTTCCCTCAGCACTTTTAGCAGATGTGTGGAAGCTGGACTTGATGGCTTCTGGCACATCAGGATCTGACTTAGGCAGACGCTGAGCGAGGCAGCGCCGTGTGAACACGAGGTGCAGCAGCTGTTTCACGGCGATCAGTGCCAGGGCTGTATCTGTGCAGTGCCTGGGCTGTATTTGTGCAGTGCCTGGGCTGTCTTTGTGCAGTGCTTGGGCTGTATTTGTGCAGTGCTTGGGCTGTATTTGTGCAGTGCCTGGGTTGTCTTTGTGCTGTGCTGTGCAGCTGCAGACAAATCACACCGGGGAGGCTGCGCAGGGCACGCAGTAACACGAGCGGTAACAGCCGGCTGTGTTTGCCTGCATCCCTCCCTTGCAGTCTCTCATTTTCCATGTTCTCAGCTATCCCAAATGAAAGGTGAAAGCTTTGGGTTTTTTTTCCCTGGAATTGAGGTTCTGCAAAGATACATTTGCAGAGGTCCCTCCGGGAGCACCCGCAGCTCGTTCCTGCGGTGGGAGTTGCTGGGTGAGTGTGGATCTCCCAGGCCACGCTGGGAAGGGCTCCTGAACCACAGGTACCTTGCAGACACCACCGCACAGGTGAGACGTCCATGCCATGCTGCCAGATTTGCAGGCACATCGTGTTCAGGAGGCTGGGGGAGGAGGGAGTCTGTGGGGTTGTGTTCATGGGACTGAGGAAGAGGGGCTGCCAGTGCTGGGGGCATGGTGGGAGATGCTCCTGGGACTCCATCCAGGTTTGAGGGGCCGTTACGGCTGGTGAGGCCAAACATTGGGCTTGTTGGAGGTAAGAGCTGGTGTTTTCTAAAGGTACTGAGAGCAATTTTAATTGTGAGTGCAAACGCTATATACAGGTACAAAATAATAACACCAGTTGGAAGGCACAGTAGCCTTGTGGTTCCCACAGTGGATAGAAATCAGGAGTCCTTGAATCAGTTTTTGGCTTTGCCACAGACTTCCTGTATTACTTTTCAGGCAGTCGCTTAATCTTTGCATCCACCATCTGTGAAACAACCAGGCTTGGAACAGTTAGTCTTTGCAAGCATGTGTCTAATTCAGCTGTTATTATGAAAGTTAAATATTAAGGAACTGTTACATTATCATAGGATAAAACCACACCACATGTATTTTCACTGTTAACTTTGTTCTTTTGCTGTTACATCGTTTTTCAGGAAATACAACATTTTCACTGCATAAAAATAAGCAGAAATTCACGATGCATGACATGAGAGCTGTACTTATGGACTTGATGTCTGACACTAAAATAAGAGACTCATGTTAAATGCCCCTGGGAAGACTTCAGAGCTGATTGTTCAATAAAACGAAGCACAGGTCTGGGCATTAAAAGTAAACAAATAATAAAAGACTTTGTAGAGATGAGCCCCCAAAGCTGTTTGGAGAGTTCCATAGCCTGTGTCTAACTCCCCTCATTCCCTTGTTGACAGGGATGCTGCTCTGAGTCCGTTGTTCAAATTTCCACCAATATTCTGTGTCAGAGAAGGAAATAACTTAGATAAGATCAATTTTCAAACATGTTTCTTCAGGAAGGAACTAGAGAGCACTCTTGAAAAACTACCTCCTGGAATGTAAAAATTCTGATCTTTGGGAAAGTAAAGGAACTGCTGTGTGAGATGAAAAATGTCAATATATTTGGAGGACAGGTGAGTTTGTTTGCCAAAGTTGACTCATTTGCAGACTTCTAGTCTGTCTTTCACTGTGCATGGTCAGTTTATGAGGAGGTGCTCCCAGCTGTGGGAAGCACTGATAAATGTCCCTGTGATTTGCACTCTTCACGTGGTGGTACACGGAAGCTTCCTGTGACGCCTGGCAATTTGTCCATGTGTGCGAGAGGATGGCCGAGACTTCTGAAAAGGATGGGTTTAACTCTGTCAGTGGTCATGGATGCTGTGGATGGTGGTAATTAGCTAGCTGAAGTCTGGAGGGGTACATCTCCCCTGCAGATGTTCTGCAGCACAGTCCCACACACCCAAATGAGCAGTGATGCCATGGGGCCGTATATGTGCCCTTTGAAACCAGCAGTCCCCTGAGCCCACTCTGTGAGTGTCCTTGTTCTAACTGAGGAGAAATTCCACACATAAAGGCAGCTTCTGAGGGGTGGAACCCTGAGAGCCACATCTCACCCCTTCCAGCCCTAAGAAAGCAGCACGAGTGTAATTATGACCCATAAGCTTTTACAGAATTTCAAATACTTCACCTGTGTTGTGTCTGCTTTGTCACGTGCACTGATGTGTCATCCCTGAAATATCCTGCCTCAGCTATGTCATCTTGCACTCTGGAATTTTCTGGGGTGACATACTTATTAGGAAAAGACATCATCTTTTTTTCTCCACTATTTAATATGCTCCACAGATTATTTCAGACGAGTTGTGAACAACTCCAGAGACATGTTTTGGTGAACTTCTGCTCCAAGACCTCCAAGGTAGGACTCTTTCCAAGAACTCCAGAAAGCATGCCTAGAACCTCCGAATCAGGGAGGTATTTCAGTCGGAAAATCACTCGCCTTTAGTGGAAAAATCATCGTTCATATTCTTTGGATGGGCTTTTGTAAGTTACAAACCTGAAAATCAGAGAGCCCCTGCAGCTTCTGAAAGAGCTCCATGTCTGCCTGGTTGTGCTCTCGGATGGTTTGGCGCAGCTCAGGCATCACAGAGCTTTGCTCCAAGGCACCTCTGTGCCCCTGCCCTGTCTGCTGGGACATGTGGGCTTGGTGATGTCTTAAACCTACCCTGAGTTACTCGTGTGCCTTTCTGCGGTAGCATCTTCCACAACATCTGCTGGGCTCCTTCTGCGAGCAGAGGTGGTATTTTGTGTCACTCGGGTTGAGCAGCAGATCTGGCTGCTGCCTATATCACTCTGTGAGCTCTAAAATGCTTGGGATGGTTTTGATGCCTTTCAGTGAAATTGTCAGGAAGAAAGCCCTGCTAAAAAGGAGGCATAATTGAAATGTAAAGCTTTGGCTGGCTGGAGGTCTGGTACACTGCAGGGCTTCATGCACAGTGGCAGACTTTCAGCCACACAGAGCCTCATAACAAGGGGCACTGAGGTTCCTCCTGCAGGAATCCCATTGCCAGGAGCAGCTTGACCTGTGCAGGAACCTCACAGAGGAGTGGCAGAAGTCACTTCTTGGAAGGGCCAACTGGACTTTCTGTGGTAATAAACTTTGGATGTGTTAAAATGGACCATGGGCGACCTAAACGGTCCTTTCTACCCGTTTTCTCTGATGCATGTAGTGAGCCATAAATACCCCATGACACTAAATCCACACTAGCAGGCAAAAGGCTACATTTTAAATTACTCATTTGATGATCAAACAATTTCTGTGCCTGATAATGTCTCTGACACTGAAAGGCAACAGAATCACTTAATTAAAAATCTAAAGCAAAGCGCTAATAAACCACAGTCGTCTCCCCTGCAGCTGTAGGATTTGCCAAAAAAATAAAAAGCCATAGAATAATGGATTATAAATGCTTTCCAGCCTTCCAGCTTTAGGCAATACATTACCAGAATATGATTCTTAATAGGAATATTGTGAGGAGCATCATCATTTAGGAACCTTGCCAGCAGGCACTGGATTAATCTTTTTTTTTGTTGTTATCGTTGCAGGCTGGAAGTACTTCTCTCCAGATGTACCATTTGGCACATTAAACAGTTCTTTTCTTAGAAGGGGAACCTATGGTTTTGCCATGTAATGCAAAACACCAATGGAATCACTACATAAGCAAAATGCCAGTAATGGTACAGTGGTCCAGCCACAAACATTGGTATGTTAATTTTGTTTTATTTTTCCCAGTGTGTCATCTGTAGTGCTGTATTTTGTACCAGGACTATGGCTGGGCTGTTTAGTATCAGATTTTAAAGTGTGTTTTCAGTGAGAGGTTTAAACTAGGAAACTAATGGTTGGGGGTTTTTTCTACTTAATATGAATCTAACTATCATTTTAGCTTGATTTTAGAGACGAGGCCAAATTTCCCCCTCAATTATAGCTGTTCTACCTTTCAGCTGTGTGCATGCACTTTTTGTAATGGTATTCAAATACACTGGCAAGCAAATGGGCTGTGGCTTATACTTGCCATTGCTTCCTATGATTAACTAGGCCTTCAATTAAAATTTTGATTTATAAGTAAGAAGATTAATATAATTATAACATATTCAGTTTGCATATGGAAGGCAGTGACTGGCCTTCTGTGCTGCCTTAGTTCTCTAAAGGATCATCACCAGTCCTTGCAGAGGCAGCAATAGTAGCTCTTATGTGGCATTTGTCATATTCCAAATTACTTCCTGAATTTGTTCTGTCCTGCTGACATGGTATGGAAAGCAAAAAAGGTGCAAAACGACTTGTTTTCAGTTCCTCTGTGTTTTTGGCAGCAGCAGAAGTTGGGAGGGATGACATATGGAGGGGTTTTCTCTGTGTCCCTTTGGGTTTGCATGCCAAAGCAGAACACGAGTTGTTCCTTTATACACTTGACTTGTCTAGATGAGGATGGGGTTTAATTTTCCATTTCTTGTGCAGACCTTGTTCAGGGCATCCAAGGTGTTTGGCCTAAACTGGTTCGCTTTTAGACACTTCTTTTCCAAGCTGGGGTCTGGTTTGCCCACCCCTCCTACGTCAAAGGATCACAGAGCATGTTCCTCTTTCCTACCACTGTTGTCCTGCTGTAACAGTTCTGGTGCCACGAGCCTTGTTTCTGGTTTAGAAGGGAAGTGTGGCCATGCTCTCTCATCAACTAGCCAAAACCACAGCGGGTGATAGGCTGCATTCCAAGGAGCGAGTGCGTGCCCTGCCCTCCTTGAGGCAGTTCTGCTTCTTACCACATTAGATCTGAGGGCTGGTCATTGGAAAGCATCTCCAAATGATCATTTAGAGACTCAGGATGGTAAGAAATGCTTTTTCACCTTGTAAAATAGTGGCATTACTGTAATTTGCTTGTCTGGTGAAGGACAGCAAAGAAGCAAGGGCATGCCTCACTTCACTGTGCCGCTATACACTGACTATTTATGTGTATTACAGAGTTTGTTCCCACTGACAGGCCTACCCTTTCCCATCTGAAGGTTTTTGAAGGACATCTGCATGTGTAACATATCTTCACGTGTAACATTTTATTTCCCATTCCCTGTATGAAAAGGTGCAGCACTTCCTACGGGATGAACAGCAGGAGAACTGTCTTCCTCCTGGCTTTGGGGCCAAGAGAGAAAAAGGAGGTTGGCTGGGCAAGGAACACATTTTTCCTTGCAGGGCTGCTCTTTGCACCAGGGACAGGTTGTCACTCTGGGGAGAGAGCTGTGACACACTTCCCAGCCTGGCTGCCCAGCCTGACTCCTGGCTTGGGTCCCCTGGGATTTTTCTGTTTGTTGTAACAAATAGCCTGTAATTCAGCTTCTCTGTAGGTGGGGTCAGACTCTGCTCCATAGTTTCGATAGATAGCAGGTTTCTTTCTACTTAATATGACAGGTGTTTAGTTTTTAACTGACTCCTGCCATTCACCAGAAATCTCACCTTTCCTCCTCCCAAGTTAAACATGTCAGTTCTGGCTTTTGCATGTCCACACTGTGAGAAAATGACAATTTCTGATTACCCTCGTCCCCCTAAAAAGCAGTGAAAGAACAATAGTTTAAAAAAAAAAAAAAAAAAAGACAGTGATTTCCCTCCACATTTCTGCTTAAATTGGATGGTGTGGCCTCTCCAGTTTGATTAACTCTGTAATTAATAATGACCAGGTGAGGCAGGGCAGTCACTTTATTCTGGTTTGGTTTTTTTCTGTCCCATGAATGCTAGGAAATAATGCAAGGAAAGCACTTAGTTGTGAGAACACTTTCCCTCTCCTGTTGGTTCAGTTCCTAAAATCTAATCATGTTTTAAACCGCTATGAAGAGGAACAAGAAAAATATTATTTCTCTTCTGGAGGATTTCTGCAAGGAAGCTGATCCTCATTTCTGCTCCACCATAGTGAAAAGGACAGTGCTAATTCTGTGCCCTGTTTTACTTTTTTTCTGATTTAATTTTTTCTTTTCTCTTTGAAGCAGAAGAGCCAGGGCAGAACATGGTTGTGAAGGTTTGCAACTGCCCTTGGAGCTGGAGTGGAGGGAATCACCACTGTGCTGCCCGGAGCTCGGCCGTGCTGGTGGAGCATCAGGGGAAAGGGATGTGCAAGGTAAACTACTTTTTAAAAGTTACTAGCTGGGTGTTTAAATAATGTTTAGGGTTCTCTCACTCCTATTTGTGTTGCAGAAAGTGATCCCCTCCTATCTGTAGGGTGCCTGGGGTGTGGGGTCTGACTGTGATATTACTATGGGACTGTTTCTGCTTTAAGGCAAATCTGTTAAATACATTGAAAGTTTGACTCACAGCCCTGGCACTGCTTTATTCACCAGTCTGCTATGAGCAAGTGTCCACCAAAGAAAGGTGGATTAGGCAATCAGCCTGTGTGAGATGGCACACCAGCTACTCTGCATGTTTGCTGTATTTTTCATGACTTGGGTAACTGAACTTCACATATTCTCCATTCCAAAGTTCATTCCATTTCTTAGTACTTTTCAGCTAGAGGTGGATTTTCACACCTGGCTGTCATCCAAATTGCATGTTGAAGGCATTTTTGAGGAAACTTGAAAGTTTAGAGTGTTAATAAATGTTGCCTGCTGAAATAAAGCCAGATTGGTTCAACATTAATGTTAAAAAGTATGTAAATAGTAAAGGCTGAAATGTCAAAACAAATATAGATCATTTAAAATATCACTCTGTGCTCAAGGTATGTTGGTGACATTTCCAGAGATATTTTGTTATTTTTCTATTAAAAATTATGCACTGCCATATGCTGAATATGTCAAGCTTCCCTTCTACTGCTGCTGTTTGTGTGTCAGAGGATTCTTGTGTAGTCATACAAAATCACATATTATGTTCTTGTCCTTCAAGATCTTCCTTAGCCGTCACCTCAGGAACGCCTACAGAGTTTTGTCTGCAGCTTGTTGCAGGTACCTCTACAAGGCTGTTCTCCTTTGTCCCTGTGTCCCTTTTGGCTTTTTACCTGTCTTCCTGAATCTCTGTCTTCTCTCTTGACCTCTGTATTTGGAAGTTCTCTGAGGCAAGAACCAGACTGACTCTGTAGGTGCATGCAGCACCTCAGTCCTTGCCCAAATGGATGCTCACTCTCTATACATCCTACAGTGTATGGGATTTCCTGGGAAGAGTGAACCCTTTCCTTGGGAGAGGAGTTAGGTTGGTCTTTTATAAGATTTGTCTTTTAGTTTAGTTATTTATTTGGTATGTTATCAGAGCTTTGGCATCAAACCAGTGCCCCCTTTAAAAGAGATGGTGAGCTCATTGGTGGACACACTGCAGGCTTTTCCCTTTGCCTCACACCCCTCCACATGCTTTTGTCCCAAACCCTCCAGGCTACTGGAACCATATGCAAAAGGGGAATGTTGATACTTTGTCCTGAGTTCTTTGGCGTTAGGAGAGGCCACTTCATTGAGACTTGCACAAAGATGGAGAGGAGAATGATGCTGGTGCTGATTCCTGACCCACCGAGATCCAGTGGGTACAGTTTCATGTATTAGGAAAGAAACTGGGTTTCAATAACACCAAGACAACCCTGACCACTTTTTTCAAGATGTCTTGGAAAGCAAGTAAGATTCAATTTCACACCGGTTTTAATGTACTTTCATACTACTGGGCTCCACTTTAATGTCAAAAGCAACCCTTGAGTGAGGCTGGATATGATATAAAGAGTAGCATTATGTCATCAGAAAGGAAAGTGCTGCTTAACCACTAATATATTTAAAATCTTTTTCTGAGTAGATTTGTTGCTAATTATACTATATAATTTAAGAGTGGAAATTTGGTTTCTCCATTATAATGGCTTGCATGTCTAATATTTCTCACTGGGCTTTGGAGTGCAGCCTAAGTGCAACTCTCCCTGGAAATTTGTTTTTAATCTAATCCCATTTTCTAGTTAAACATTTCAAATGAAATATACTGAGGAAGAAAAAGAGAACTGCTTTGTTTGGAGTGCTCTATAGGCAGAAGATTGCCTGAGGACTTCCTTACTGACCGTACCTTATCTTGCTGCATATCCAGTAACAGATGGAGTTGGAGTGTAGGTACCTCAAGCTCTGTTTGATTTTCTTTTTTTCTTTTTTTTTTTTCCATCTCCAACTACATGGATTAGAGCTATAAAGATGTTGGTCTAAGTCACAAGAGTTTTGGAGACCGGAAATACTTGATTTCAGTAGTTGAATTTAAAGTTATCTGAAGGTAAATATCTCTTATCTGGACGGTGTGTAAATTGTGTATTCATCTGATTTCCTTTCCTTACTGGATATCATTTTCCCTTGGTGAGTGGTTCGTTTGGCTTCCTAAGCAGAACTAGACAAACTCCTAAATCACTTCATGCTTTCAGTGAGCTGTGTCCCTTTTCTTTTCTATTTTCTTTAATCATTCTTTTCATGCTTCCGGAACAATTGAGCTGAAGTATTGCAAAACTTTTCCTATCCCAGTCTGTGTGCTTGTCCCAAACCTCATACCTTGAAATAGCGTGTTTGATATTCAACTGCCATCACTGTAATATTGCACGCTTTGGGCTTTCTAACGTGACTGCAAACATTACCTTTCTAATGATACTTTGTGTTGGATTAAAGGGTGCAAACACTGTATTGTGAGTACTGGAGTTATGTGCCCTTACCAGTTCGGGGACCTGTAACCTACTGCTGGAAATTCCAAGTCAGGTTTCCCAGAGATAATACCTTGCTGCAGTTCTCTAGTAAATGGCTGCTGTCTGTTGCTAAGTAGTTCATGTAGCGCCCAAAGCTGACTAAATTCCAATGATAGCCTCGCTTTTCAAAAAGGATATGTGTGATGGATACTACGCTTGCTGCATGGGTGTTTTGTGAGTACCACATGTGGATATCTGTTCTAAGAGCCAGTCATTATAGCAGTAAGTATCAGTAACATATTAGTTAATTCAGCGCTTTGCAGAGGACATTTCTATTCTGAAAAATCATTCTGAAAAAATGTCACCTTTCCTCCATACCATTATCGCTCCATAACACAGCATTATCAGCAAATACCTGATAACATATCCCTATATGCTTGCTGTTGTGAAAGAATTAATATTTATACTTTTATTGCTGCAAGCATTGCCAGCGAGTGCAGCTGTCTGCATTTGGGAACACATCTTGGCATTATTAACCATTTTGCTACTGTGGGTGCAAATCCTGCCTTTAATGTGCCCTTGTTCTGCCTTACTGGAAACACACCGAGTTGAAGGCAGGGTCTGGCTCCCGGGATCTCTGTTCCCAGTGGTGCCAGGTAGGCAAAGTGAAAACCAGGGGGTCTCCAGCAGAGTCCAGGCTGACTTTGCTGAGCTTGGGCACCATAAATACTGTGTTGCTCACTAAACTGGTGTGAGCAGGGATTGATGCACTGGTGTTGCTGGGGTGACTGTGCATTGTATGGTCATACAATTAAAAATGTTTTTTAAAAGCGTATTCTCACAGAAGTACTAGTTGGATCTTCTTGCAACCCCTACCTGATCTCTGCGTGTGCAAACCTGCCAGTTCTGCACTTATCCCAGGAAACACTGCATGGAGACACTCGTTTCCATCCCAATTCTTGAGGCCCTTTCAGAGCTATTAAATTAAGAGGCTGGCATGTCCTCCTTTGAAATCGCAAATGGGGGGTGGAAGAAGGAGGTGGAAGTTCAGTACCATCCACATACATCTCAAAGAATTCAAAAGCAAAAGGAATTTGGAGGGATTGCAGCAGCAAAGGACATAAGTGCAGTCTCAGAATCAGGTGAAACTACCACTGCTTTAAAGATCTCTCTTAAAACTCTGTGCTGATGTGTTGATTTACCAGCGGAGGAGCTTTGAAAAGCCTGATTTTCCCTGGCAGCCTAATGAAAAAAATAGGGTCAATCCTCCAGTTCTGTGGCTTTTTGTGCTATTTTTTCTACATTATGTAAGGGATGGTCTCCACTGCTGGATGGCCTTCCTGAATAGGAATATTGATACACTTCCAGTGAGGTTGAGAGAGTGATTCACTCTTTGGTGGCATTTGTGCAGGCTCCCCTGCCGAAGCTGTGCAGCTGCTTTGTATTTCATTTTGGGAGTAGTTTTTCCTTGAAACCAGCGTTCAGGAATCCAGTGTGTAACTTGGAGAGGGGGAGGGTGTCCTCAATTTCATTAAAATCATATCCAGGACTTTAGTGGAGGAAAAGGCTTGGAGAAAGGGAAGAAGCCAGGGTGCTGTTAATGAAAACATTAGATTCCTTGCAGAGCACCACTTTTCTTGCAAGGCAAACACCAAAAAGAGGAAGAAGCAATTCCTGGGTTTCTGATTTCTGTGGCCCTTTGAGCTGATTTGCAGCCGTGAGAAAGGTGCCAATATCTTTGTATTGTTTGGCAGGGAAAAGATTACCTTGTAACTCATCTTGTCTGGCTATGGCCTGGCACTGGATCATGACCAGGTTGATGGCAGCCTGACAGTTTTAAAAGAATATGTTGGCATTTTATGAAAAGGGAAGTTATTACACTTGAAAGGAAGTAAAAACAAAAACAGAAAACCTACGCTTGTCAGTTTTATGGCAGAGGCAGTAAAAATTCTGGCATGTTACTTCAGCCAATCCCTGCAACAAATTAGTGAACTAAATTGATTACAAAATCAAAGATGAATTTACATAAGCATTTGTGTTTTAGTTACCCTGCTCCTACAGTGTGTCAGACACTCAAAAGAGTTAACCCCATGCCCCTTGCAGTTAAAATTAGTTTACAGCCTAAATTTAGATGTGTAACAGCAAGAAGGGAGCATGGAAAGAAAAGAAGAGCATGGGAAGGGATGGGACCTCCTGGGTCACTGGCTCCAGTCCCTTCCAGTCTCAGGAAACCACATTGTCTTACCGTCTTTCAGGCTGTGTTATGGTCTTCTGACATACTGTTAGATGATACAAAAGATGGGGGTTAAATTTACAGATTTGTCCCAGCCCAGTATAGTTTTTCTCTGTCTCCATTAACTGTGGGATTGGACCCACTCTGAGGCTTATCACAAGTTTCTGCTGGTGGCTGTGTTTTACAGCCAGGAGATGTGCCAGGGAGCTGGGGACTGTGTCGGCAAAGGCAGCAGCCTTAGTGAGCAGAGTATGAGCAATGAGGAGGATTTGGAGTAGCTCTTCCAGCAGCTAGGAGGAGCACAAAGTTGGAAAATAAGGTTTCCAAGCATTATTTCTCTTTTTGTTCCCAAGCTGCTGTCAGAGGAGTGAAAGCAGGACACTTCCCCTTGGGAATGCCTAACCTACAGTGAGCCTTGGGTGAGCCAAGGAGGCTTGGTGCTGGGAACAGGGGGAACTGGTGCGTGAGGAGCCTCAGGCTGGGTAGCTGGGTGTGTGGCTGGGTAGCTTTCCATTCCTTCCCATGCTAGACTGAGTATTCCTCTGTTGTGCTCTGCGCCGTCCCTGGAAACCCTGTCCCGTGCCATCCTCCAAAACCCTTCCGGCGAGTACGTTGCCCTTCGTGCCCGTGTGGGAGCTCAGCCTGTGAATGAGGTGTGCAAAGAAGGGTTCCCTGCAGAGTGGCACGGCCTCGAAAGCAGTTGTGAACTATTTTGCTGTGTCAGTCAGAACTGTGAACTGGAACCGTGTGGGTTTCACTCAGAGGGATGAGGAGAGTTCCTACGCTAGAGCATGTTTTTACTTTAGCCAAATCGCAACCAGCCTTCTTCTTGTGGTCAAAAAGAAACAAACAATCTGCCTTGAGGGAAGGCTGGGTGCTGTGGAGAGGCCTAGAGTTCTGAGCAGCTGCAGAGGAAGCACAGTGATGTGGGCTGGAGGTTGGTAGCAGAAGGTACCTCTGTCACAGCTGGACCCGCAGTGGGAGACACAGAGAGATCTGTCTCTGCTGGCAAGAGGGAGGCCTTGACCAAAGGGATCTGCTTTTCTCAATGCCCGTTGAGATTTTTGAGTATCCGATGTGATTGCCTGAGTAGATGCACATCATCTGCAGACTGGCAGTGATTTCCTACAGCAAGAGTCGTGTCTCCTGCCTTGGGAAGGAGCACCGGGTCAGTAACATGTGCTACTGCACCTTCCGGTTGCCAGAGGATCTGTATCACCTCTGGCTCCAGCCCCACAGTTCTGCATCCTCTGGGGAGTGCATCCTTGTGTTCTGGGGCTGGCAGCTTTTTATTCTGCTGCAGGACAGGACTTTGGCCATGCCTGCAGCTGCAGATCAAAGCAGTCATTGCCCCATTCAGCTATTCTACTCAAACAGCTCTGGTGTCTCCTGTTCAGATAATTTAAATACATTTTCTTTAGATGCTGAAAACTAAGTCAGTTGTGTTTGGTATTGAACTCAATATAGGAAACGTATTTCTGGTATGCTCAGACTCCTTAAGGGATTTTAGGCCTAAGGACTCCTCCTAGTATTTAATTCCCAAACAGGTTTTTCTGTGAGATAAGAACAAAACCTCTCTTTCCTGATGACGAGGTTTCAGTCCTGTGCAATCAGAGCGGGAAAACTTTAGGTACTTAGATTTATTTTTTTTACAGAAAAATGTTTTGCCTAGTCACCGTGTTTGTGAAAGATGTGCTCAGATTCTGAGCCCAAATTTCACCTTGGGAACATTAGATGCTTATGTTCAGACTTTGCTTGTTCTTGGGAGTTTGGCAGGAAAGGAGGAGAGTATCTGGTCCTTAATGTCTCAGTGTCTAATTCCTGTTCTACAGATGGGAAATTCAGAACACTTCTTAACCATTCAGGGGTATTGTTAAGATAAATATTTGAGCAAACAAATAGCACAGTGATGTAGGAGTCACACATACACTGAAATGTGGTGAGCACTCCAGCATCCATTGTCAGAATCTCTTCATGAGACCAAAGGCAAGTGGAAGAATTGGAACTGCCATTTAAAAATTAGATTTGCATAAAGCTGTGTTGAAATTGCTTCTTGGGAATTTCTGCAAAAGGAATTTCTGCAGAGCTTGTCATTAAGGAAGAAAATGGGCTAATTTTTGCTTTGAAGCTCCTAAGAAGAACTAAACCAAAAATAAATGAAGTTTAGAGTCTGAATTTACTTGCAGAGCTCTACCACCCACCCTTATCTGTGTGTAAGTCAGTCAGTCAGCTGTGTGTCTGTGTGATGAAATATGGCTGAGACCAAGAAGAGCTGGGGATGAGGACAGGAATTGCCTGCCTTGCTGCTCCAGAGTTCCATCAAGCTGTTCAAATAAAGAGGAGCTGGGACAATGTAACAGCTGGCCGAGATGAGCATGGGAAAGAAAAATATGGTGACAGGAGATGCAGAAGTGACTTGGTGTGTTGGCATTCCTTTCTTTTCAGGGCACAGCCATGTGAAAGGGCTTGTCATCAACAGAAAGACCCTCTCACACTCTATTGTGGTGAAACCTTCAGCCCCCAAATAATACCCCAAGTTGTGTGTTTCCAGATGTAATTGGTGTGTGCACATTCTCACACCGCGGGAACGTCGCTTGGTGTCCTCACCCCCCAGCCTCGGCCAGATCTGCTGCTCTATTCGGGCAGAGGGTTGGGGGTTGCTTAGTTTATATTTTCAAATGCATGTGTCTGGTAAATTGCTTTTTCCTTCTGCATATGTGCAGGCTGAGATCCTTCTTTTGTGATTGATTGACTGAAACTCATAGATAAATCTTTAAAATGAGAGGGTTTTCTCATTTCCATAGACTACACTAGGGGATTAGCAATCTCACCTTGCACCTCTGAGTGTCTAAGCTCAAACTTTAGTTTAGTGTAAGCAAAGCTAATTCCCAGGGAAAAATGGCACAAAGAAAGAAAATAATAGTATTTCTAAGGAAAAAAAATGTAATATACAATAGGGTGCTTTATCCATCTGTATTCAGCATAAAACCCTGTGTTGATCAGGGGCTTTGTGAAAAGTTGATTTTCCAGTTCAGCAAAACTTTTCGAAAAAACATTTGCTTCAGGTCAACTGCAGCTAGTTTCCCTCCCTCTCCCTCATTAAAATGAAAAGCAAGTGTTCCCACTTCATTCAGCCTTGAATGACCTGTTTGATCTAAAGCAGAGCTTCTCCCAGAGCCCAGTCCTGGTCACCAGACTCAGGAGGATTCTTACTTTCTGTGGTTGCAATGGCACTTGAGGTCACACATAATTAGGCTTCAAAACAAGGAACTCAATCCAGGGTCCCAGGCCTAGATGGATGTTTAACTAATGGAATGTCATGGCTTGTGGGATAGGTTTTTATCAGCCTCTCGAGAGGAGCAGCTTTGTATCAGATACCTGTTGGGCCATGGAGTGAGAGAGGATGTTGATCTGGAGCTGATGGAAAGGGAAAGTGCCTCTGTGCTGGCCAATGGTGAGGCTACACCTCGAATCCTGGGTTTAGTTTTGTGCCCCTCGTGACAAGAAAGACATTGAGGGGCTGAACGTCCAGAGAAGGGAATGGAGCTGGGGAGGGGTCTGGAGCACCAGGAGCGGCTGAGAGAGCTGGGGGGCTCAGCCTGGAGAAAAGGAGGTTGTGATTGGCCTCTTCTCCCAGATAACATGAGAGAACAAGAGGAAATGGCCTCAAGGTGCACCAGGGGAGGTTTAGATTGGATATTAGGTTGGATATTGGTTAATTTTATTACAATGTGTTTCACTTTTCAGTCTAATGAACTTCAGTGCTGGAAGAGTGGCTTCAAAAATGGAAGGGAGGAGGGGCAGTGTCTCAAGGAGTGTGTTCACCCCTTAGCCTTAGGATTAGTGTCCTGGAGTGTCAGAGCTCACAGAGCAGGCCAAACAACATTTTTATGGTCTTTTTGAAAAACCTGCCTTCTGCAAATTTGACAAAGAGAACTCTGCTCGTCTTCATGATGTTGAGGTGGTCTTGTCACATGCAGGTCCTTTGCTGTAGATGCTTTGGGTTTTGATAATGTGCTTGAGAAGGTATGAGATCATACCCTGAGCTCATACCATCTGTTTAACAGATGGATGTGTATGGTAAGGCTGACAGTTAAAAACCTGGCTCCACTTAGGTCAGTGGTACCAAGATTTTACCCATGATTGGAGGGGGAGGAGGAAAAAAGTGTCCAAAGATAGGTTTCCTAAATCGCTGCTGGGAAATCCTGTAGGCTCAGAGCTTGGCCTATTTACTGTTCTGCCCTTTGGCTGATATTTATTTGTGCTTGGGCCTTGGGCAGTGTTTGATCTCTGTGTCTCAGTCTGTGTTTGTTGGTGCAGACTGTTGGGGTCTGTGACTGTTGAATGATAGGGAAGAAGTGCAGATCTTATTTCTTAGGAACTGTGACCATCACAAGCTTAGGTGGTACTGACCAGAGTCCTGTCTTTCCATACTGTTCTGGAAGGAATGTAGCACAAGTATCAATCAGTTTATCGGTAAGTCCAGATGTTCTGTTTGCTGCACTAGGCCATATGGTTGGGTTGTTTTCTTGTTGGCTGAATTTCTCTCCTTTTTTTTTTTTTTTTTTTCTTCTCTTTCAACTCCCAACAACACACAAATCATCCCTGGATTTCTTTAACCCACAGAATACAATTGTTCTACCCTCACTGAAATGTTAAAAGTAGTTTGTGGACTGGAGCATGGCTGGGTGGGGCACTGTTCAGTTTCCAGCCTAAAATCCAGACTAAAATACAGTCCTTGACAGATTAAATCCAGCTGTTGCACAGGTGCACTGGGGCTGAGCAGCAAGGAAGTTTACCCACTTATAAACTTCTGCCTGTGTGCGTCATTAAACCAAGATATTTTTGGATCTCAACTATATACTTCTTGGTTTTTTGATTAGGCAAGGCAAGTGGTCTTCATTAAAGCCACAGACAGCAGAATGGTTTCATCTAAATTCTTCCCTGTAATTGCAAAAAGACAAACACAAGTATCATAACACTCCGATTCCTCCCTATCCAGCTCTTTTAGCCACTCTTGTCATTGGGAATAAAGCCTACAAAATCCGAATTGTTTGTCTAATCTAACACTTCAACATCCAGTCTGCACTGAAATAGTATGTGTGGAATCACATTTTACAGATTTTTCTCACTGACAAAGAGCTACAATATCACATTGGCAATCTGTCTAGAGATAAGTCCTATGAGGAGCTGAGGGAGCTGGGGGGGCTCAGCCTGGAGAAAAGGAGGTTCAGGGGGGATCTTCTGGCTCTGCAACTCCCTGACAGGAGGAGAGGGGAACTGGAGAGGGGGTCGGGCTCTGCTCCAGGGAACAAGGGACTGGAGGAGTGGGATCCTCCAGCTGTGCCAAGGGAGGCTCAGGTTGGACATCAGGAGGAGTTTCTTGCTGGAAAGGATGGTCAGGCCTTGGAAGGGGCTGCCCAGGGAGGTGGTGGAGTCCCCACCCCTGGAGGTGTCCCAGGAAGGCCTGGCCATGGCACTCAGTGCTCTGGGCTGGGGGACAAGGTGGACATCGGGCACAGGATGAATTCCATGGGCTGGGAGGGCTTTTCCAACCTAAAGGGATCTATGGAATGGTCAATTTGGTAGAACAGTTGTTTTGAAGAAGTAGAATACTGTGTTCATCTGAGCAAATCCACTTTCAGATCCATTCTCTGCCTTTGCAGTGTTCCATTGGGTAAATGAATTGTGCAATAAACAATTTCTTTATAGCTGGGAAATAATGAGTGCAGTGCATAACTTAAATTAATGGGGGCATTCATTAAGTGCCACTTGTATTTTCCCCCAGCACCCTCCCAGGTTCCAGCTGTCAGGGGCACAGGGGCTCAGTCTGCACTCCTTGTACTTCATAGCTACTGACACAGGCCTTGGCCATGGCTTTATCTGATGCCTTTTTTTATCTCGATCCCATCAGCAAACATGGAAGTTAAACTATGTAGAACCTTCTCTCTTGCCACGATGAGGCTTTTAAGAGCCTTTTGTTTTAAGGACATTTTACTTGTCTACCATGTTCTGCTTTCTTGGGTTCCCATTTTAAAATAGAACTATGAAAAAACCTTTTCACCTCTGGTCTAAAACCATATGTGAACTTTTTTGGAAAGCTGGTGGAAAAGTCCTTTTAGTCCTTGGGTTACAGGGAAGCCCTTTCACTGATGGCATCTGCAGCTTTGGAATACCTGAACTGAGAAACTTGGGCTTAGCATCTGCCTACAAAGGGTAGTGTTTCTACTTCTTTTTGTGCCATGGTGTGTGCAAAGCAGCTGAGAAGGAATTTCTTTTTCTCTGTGTGTGATTGAAAGAGAAAAGGGCCACAGGAGCGAAAGGCAAGGAAGATATTATTTGCATTTTTTAATTTTACATTAGGCTTATTTTTTCTTTTTCTATAGTAAATGTAAAATCCATACTCTGCTCTGAAACTCACCATTATTTTGATTTTCCTTATTTTCAGTATTTCCCATGAGGTCAACAGTATCAGACTTTAATATACCTTCATACAGAAATATTTTTGTACAACACATCATTTCTCTAACAGCTCTTTTCTGTGGGGATGATGGTAAAGCATATTGCAAACCATTTAATTTCAAGTGCAGTGTCTGAGAACACTTTCCCTGTCACCATTGCTCATTATGAGGTTCTCATCAGATTTTTTTGAATAATATGTGAAGGTACTGTTTCAAAATGAGTTTGACAAACTCACTGAGTTTGGACAAACAATCAATAGGCCCCAGGTAAGGCAGCAGTGAATTTGTAGTGCTGGTCCCTGAACTTCCTTGTGGCAGGTGCTGTTCACACTTCTCTGTGCAGCTGCAGCACTGCCCTTGTGTCCTGCCTTACAGTGACCTCTGGGATTCCAGTTCAGGCTTTCTCTTGAGCAAAACTCTCCCGTTGGGCAGGATTGGGTGGCGGTTTCTCACTGTTGACAGAAGTTCACTAGGATGCAAACCACCAAACTCATTTTCACTGTGACCTAAACCAGGATTTAAACTGAAGTCTCTGGAGGTGAAAAGCCAGACTACTGACAAGTGACAGGCCAGCTTCAAATAGCTTGGTTCAGAGAAGAATCAAAAGGTTTAACTTCCCTGAAACCATTCTGGTCCAGAAATCATCCTTTCAGTCCCATGAGAGCAATCTGCCTTTTCTGATTTACTGCATAGTCAGATTGGGACTGGATTTCTGAGACACCATAAAGGCAGCTTTTTTTCCATAATGCTTTTGACTAAAAGCAGTAAGCAGAGACATGCACTAAAACAGGAAAAACCCCCAAACTCGTTTTTTGTAATCTCAAATACTGGATTTGTTTTTCAGAAAAACCATGTTTCCCTTATTCAAAATTTTGTTTCCCATAATAGTAAGCCACAGTGTTAGAAGGAAAACTGGTCCTTACACCAGTGGTGGTCAGGAGGAGGACTGTGTTTAACCAGACATTAGGAAAAAAATTAAGAGTAAGAATCTGAATCACTGGGACAGGACTGCCCAGGAAATTGGTGTTGTTTCTATCACTGAACATGAGAATGGATAGATAAAGGTTTTGAAGAACTGAAAAATTCAGGGCTGTTCCTTTCCTAGGATGGGAGCATTGTGTGACATGACGTCTTCAGATGTCTTCCAGGTTTATGATTCTGTGACTTGTTTATGATTCACGAGACTTGTCTCATGCAACAACACTCAGGTGTATTAATCTTTGTGTGAAAATACCACACTGAAAAAAAATTGATATCCTGAAGATTGCTTTTATTTGGTATAGCTTAGCAAAGACTCCTCTGTTAAACTCATGGCAGCCTTTGCTTGTTGGAGCTTCCCCTTGGCCTTCCAGAGCACAAAGCAGGTGGGAGATGCTGAGCAGTGTCTACATCCTGGAATTGCTGTTCTGATTTTAACCCCAAAAGAGTGGTTTATTTTGGATACTGCAGTGAATAGGGTGTTCCCACTTCCCATATTCTTGATACTGGAAAGGTTAAATATGTGTGGGAGAGACATGCAGAGAAGGAACTGATGATGTGAGAAGTACAAGATATGACTGCTGGAAATGATGGTTCCAGTAGATGAGACCCACTCAGATAATAAAAATGTGAGTCAGCTCTCGCTCATGTGCTAACATGGTAAAAGGCAAATTTTCTCTGACCAACTGTTTTTGAATTTGCTGCATAAACACAATGATGCATCAGGATATGTCTATAAATAGTTTCTCCTCCCACGGCGGATACATCCACAAACCCTGCACAAAACCACTCCTGCTTCTCAAACACAACTGCTGTGCTGCAGAGCCACGGGGGAGTGAAGGGGCTTGCTGAGGAGGAGTTTCAGTCAAACTGTAGTTCAAGATGAGAAAAAAATAATGCAGAGAACACCTGTCCCAGAAGGGGAGCAAGGAGCTGAACGTGCTGCCGGGGCTCCTCCTCACGGCCGTTCAAACGCGCTTTTGCCCACCCTCGCGCTGTTCATCCCTGTGGTGGATTTCTCTGAGCTTCTTCTCTTTTTGCCAGTTGCTGGAAGTGCTGGGTCCCTCTCAGCACTGCTGTTGGCCTTCCCGAGATGTATTAAAAGTGCTCCTCACCTGAGCTGGGTAGTTTCATACGAAAACTGAATTCGGGTAAATCAGCACATGGCAAAGGTCACAGGAGCTGTTTTGCTGTGGTCAGCCCTGGTGGGAGCTGGCTGGAAGGGGACCAGCAGATAGACAGCATTTAAACGTGATGTAGGGAAAGGGGTGTTACACAGGAAAGCAGGAAACAAGCTCGTTTCACCTTGGTCTCACAGGTCCATGTCCTTCCTGTGCTGGGACCCCAGAGCTGGAGGCAGCTCTGTAGGGGGGTCTCATCTGAGAGGGTCACATGTACCAGCTGTCCTTGAGTAACATAATCCACTCAGTAAATCATGCAGAGCTTGTTTGAAGCTAGACATTGCAGCTCAGCTGCCATAGTTCCACTGAAAACTGTATCTCAGGGGAGTTACATCTCCTGTAGCAGCTCAAAAGCTGCCCCACGAGTCCCACAGCACTGGGCATCGGTCCTGCTGTTGGTGTCTCCCCCCAAACCTGGGGGAAAGCCCAATGTTTCTGGGCTTTTAGAAACCCAGATGGTAAAGTTCCACCTTACATTCCTCTCGAGACATGAAAAACGGTGTTCTTAAGAGTGTTAATCCTGCAAAAATGAGTTACCCTGGTCTAAAGGAGGGATGAATTGGGGATTTTCAGAAGTCTTCTAAGATGACATAATTCTGCTCCCATTTAAGCCACCACTGGGATGGAGCTGGGTCAGAGTTAGATGCAATAATAAGTGCTTTCAGAAATCCCATCCTAAGTACAGTAGAAGAGTTAGGGTTATCAATGTGGTACATCCCTCAAAAGAAATGAAAAACAAACAAAAACCCCCACTTGAGGTATGACTTCAAGAAATCCTGTCATTTCATGCAAACAGGCATTTCACAGATATGTACAGTTTCCAGAAAAATAACTTCATCACTAAAACTTGAAAGATTAACAATAATCTTTTACAAGTTAAAGAAATATATTTTTTCTGGCTAGGTTTTTCCAAGCAGCTCTAAATTTTAAATATAAAATAGTAAGTGTTGCATGGATTTTATTTTGCCTTAATCCTCGAGTGCATAATCCTGAAATAAATTTTGAGCTAAATCCCCTGTGACCTGAAATATTCCTTTAAACTCTAGGGATTGAGCCAGCTATAGTTCTATTTTATGCCAACTAGACAGATGTATTTAAAAGAAAGAAAATTCTATTCTAAGTAAAATAAATTCAGAACTCTTTACCATAAAGTCTAAAAAATAAAGCCAAGGACCAACATAGACTTTATTCCCACAACAGCACAGAATAAATATGAAAAAACTTCCATGTCAGCTGGGACCAGAACTGATGTTTATGCACTGCAGGGCATTGCCTCTGCAAGGACCAGGGCAATTCCTTGGACTCACAGAGGAAGGGAATTGCTACAGGGGTTTTATGGCTGAGAGAGGTATCTCTTCCCTTGTGTAGCACTGAACCCTTTTCTGACCAAAAAACCCTGAAAATTTTGCAACTTCCAGTGTTTGGCTGTGTTTTAAGAAGCTTTACTTTACCTGCCAAGCTCTAAACAACAAAAAAGGAGCACGGGCTTGACAGGGTGTGACTCTGAGTGCAGTGAATGTGACCTGAGTGCAGAGTCTCCTCTTGGCCTGACCAGACATGGGAGTGTTGGGATTTCCACACATCGGGATTTCCACACAGAGCTGACTCCTCATAGTGATTTTCCAAACAGGGGTTAGAACTGGTCTGAAGTTACACCCTCAAATGTGTGCTGGAGCCCTGGGTTTCCATCCTTGTCCTCCACCATCCTTTCCTTGAATTCCCTTATATCCATTTGTCCTCCGTTCACCACCCCCCTGCCTTTTCCCCCCTGTTTGCTGCCAGTTAGCATTACATCAGCAGAAAAGCACTGCAGGAGTGGCTGCCATAAAGCAGCAAGTAGACTGAAAATCGAGGAACAGTTTCAAAGATGGGTTTGTTGTGTTCCTATGAATATATCATGACTATAATGAGGGTTTGGAATACATTGGCACACACCAGAGGGAACCTCATCGTTACCCACCCACAGTGACTGAGCTGGAGTGATCTCATTCCATATCCTCAGCATAGTTCTGGCATGTTCCCCCTGCATGGAGGGGGGAACAGAGAATGACCCTCCTTTGAAATCCTAGATGTATTTACATGAGACCATGCCAAGTGCATTAACAAGTGGTGGAGTGGAAACCCTGAGTGAGTAAACATGCTCAGCCCAAACACATGTAAATAAATCTAAAATTCCGGAGTGTGTGTCATGCTTTGATTTACACCACAAACTATAGGAGGAAATGTCAGGCTAGTGATAATCTTGCTCTATTCATTGATTTTTTAATTGGTATTTTGTCATGGCATATTATATTGAGCTCTCAGGGAACTTTTTTTATCTCCTCGTTGCAAAGTGGATTTGGTTCAGGGGACAGCCCCGTTTTGCTGTGACTGCCATGAAGTTTCCTCACACATAGTAGCAGCTTCTGGTGGTGGATATTTGGGATGTTGCCCTCTGTGTATGCTTATATCTCTCCTCATCTACTGCATTCCTACTCAGAGAAAAAGAGAAGGCTGCTGCAACTAAGCTGGAAGTAGATATTTGGCTGAGTGCTTCCCTGGTTTTGGGTGGGTGTACCAGCTTTGAGCTCAAGCCTGGCCTTTGAGAGGCACGTTATGATGAGTGAACAGCCATCTGAGGGACTTTCAAACCTTAAATCGTATCTAAGGAACCTCCGGTAATAAGGGCTTCAGCTCCTACCCACAAGTGGTCCTGCGGGAAAACTGGTCTGGGGCTTTTATTTCCTGAAAGGAAGGATTGTATGGCAGTGCTGGGGCTTCAGGGGCTGGATAATCAAGGCTCGGCACGATGAATTTGATGTACTGGCATCTGGTCTGTGTGCTTTGTAAGGCTTCCAATAAAATATGAATAAAGGAGAAATATGCTTCATATGTCTGCATAGGACATATGGCAGTTAAAGCTTTAGATATGGCAATTTTGTTGAGTTAAGAAGGATGTGTTAGAACACACAGAAGTGGCACAGTTCTTTCACACACAGAAAGGCAGGGAAAGTTTAGGAAGGCAATCAGTGCAGATCTGACGTTGTGGGGGGGTACTTTTTGGGGTGCAAGGCTTTGCTTCAGGCTCGAAATGCACCTTTGAAAAGTCTGAAGCTCCAGACAGCATCGTGTTACTGTATATAATCCTTCAAAGAGGGCAAGGTGTGAAAACAAGCCAATAAATGTGTAAGGGGTGAAGGAAGATTTTTACAGTCAAGGTTGCCAGCTTTTCCCCACCGCAAAACCCCAACATCCCTCTCCAGGAACTCAACCCAGAATATTATTTTTGAATGACTGCCTTTGCAAATCAGTGCAGTGCAGATGAGGGCCCTCCCCCATGATCAACTTCCAGCCCCTCTATGAGTGCAGGAAAGGGAAAAATAAAGGATGAGGCTGGAGTTTGGGTGGATTTTCCAGCACTGTCAGTGTGCCCTGTCTTTCCATAATGAAAACTAGAAACATGTTTAGGTAAGTCAGGTGTCTCCCATCTTGCCTGTGTTTTGTCCCAAAGCAAAACCAAGCAGTAGCTGTTTGTTCCTCGTGCTTTTTCTGCAGCTGCCTCCCCTGACTCCTTCTCAGGACTTGCCTGCCCGTGCTCCAGCCCAGCCCCAGTGTAGGACGGACACGAGGGCAGGAGCCGCGGTGGGACCTTGCCAGGAGCCTCCCCACACTGCTCAGGGGTCACATCTCAGCCCAGCCCTCCCCCTTGGTCCTGCAGCTCTGGGCACTGCTATGTGACTGTGTGATCCACACAGTCTGTCTGGGAGCAGAGGAAGTTTTGGCAGCCCCTCAGAGGAGAAAGCCCTTTGGAATCTCGGGGTTACACCCGTAAAGCAAAGGGTTGTTGGGGTTTTCTGCATATGAACTCTCTCCAGATGCCTTTTGTAGGTTTCTGAAGGAGTTACAGAATAGAGAGAGCACTCTTTCCCCTGGAGATGGTCCAAGGGAATATTTGTGGAAGATACTTCACAAGCAGTGGGTAGCTTATGAATCCCCTGCCTCTAATTTATGAGACATGAATTCTGCAGAAGATGAAACTCTTTGTAACGTGATTTGGTTTCAGTCATTCAAGCTGATCGTGAGCTACCCACTGTTCACACTGGCTGCTTGTGAGGACAAAGTATCACCCTTGAAGAGTTTTTAAGGTCAGGGCAGTGGCCTGACAGAAAGCACCTTATCATCCTGTGCCCTTGGAGAACGTTCCCTGTACTCAGCACCGTGCAGTCTCTTCCATGAGGTGCCCGTGTTTCTGCTCTTGCTGAATCCCCCAAACCCTCTGGGTTTGTTCTGCTTTTCTCCTGGCCCAGGAATGTCCTTTCCTGCACCACAGCTGAGACATAGCTCACTGTAGCAGCACCAATCCACGTTCCACAATTAGAAACAGTCTCCTGAGGACAAAGACCAATGGGTGCTCCTGCTTCCCAATCCTCTTCAGTGTATGGGTGGGCTGGTTTTCCCTCTGAAGGAAAATCTCTGAGAAGGGAAAAATGTCTGAGAAGGTTCTGGAGGACATCCAGCTGTCCCTGACCAGCAGTGTGCCCTGAGGCCAAGGAGGCCAATGGTGTGCAGGGACCATTGGCAGCAGGTCAGGGAGGGGATCCTGCCCCTCTGCTCAGCCCTGGGGAGGCACATCTGCAGTGCTGTGTCCAGCTCTGGGCTCCTAAGGACAGGAGGGACATGGAGTTCCTGGAGCGGGTCCAGCAGAGGCTGTGGGGATGATGAGGGGGTGGACATTCATTTCTCTTTCCGAGTAAACAAAGAAAGTGCAGCTAATTTCTAATAGTGCAGATGTAATGGCAATGCAACTTCTGCCAGCTTGAGACCTTTTATTGCTGGAAGAAGAAGCTTAATGAAGAGACAAGTGGAAAAGCTGTGGGAGGTGAGGGAACTCCACATGAAAGAGGTGGGAAGGGACATGAAAAATGTTTGAGATGGTTTTATATCAAGGCAGAAACCCTCCACCCGTGGTATGTTGGGGTGATAGATTCGTGGTGCCCGGTGAGAGGCCTGTGGCTGCTGTCCCAGTGCACACACTTTCCTTACCTGCTCCTCTCCCTGGCACAGTTCTTGGCAGAGGGGACGGTAGCAGTGGCTCCTGGCTTTGCTGGGCACAGCTCAGGGTTGCATATGTACAATCCCACGAAACCAAAACATGCTCTCAAAGAGCCCTTGTACTCCAGGGCTTCCACTTCAGGAAGGATATTCAATTTCAAAGCATATTTACATATTTACTGTAACACTTCCAAGAGCAGGGGTTTTCTTAAAGGTTATAGCAACATCTGTTTGCCTTTGATGGGGGACAGTTCCTCTTGCTTGTGTTCCCTATACTGTTGAACTCCCGAATCTTACAGAAATCAGCATTTTAAATTGTCTGAAGGTTTGGTAGTTCTTTGGTGTAAGGGGTTAGAAACCAGCTGGCTGCAGAGCATTCCTAGATGAAATTAATAGTAGAACAGTGTGCTCTAAGGACCTGTAAGTTGTGCTTCTAAGTGTGTTGCATTTGCTAAAGCTAAAGAAAAAAGCAAAGTCTGACAGTAACTGTGGCTCATCCTGGGCTGTGTGTGGGACACAGCAGCACAAAGGGCAGACAGGGAGTTTTCTGGCTGCTCCACAGCAGTGAAGCGGCAGAAAGACATGGAAGAAATTCTACAGTGAAGTAGCTTTGTGAGTCCTCTGTGGGATCTTCAGTGTTGAGGAATCATGAGTCTAATAATAAGGTGAAATGCAAAGTATGAAACTGGGAGGGTTGAACCTTGGACACAAACACTGGTTACACTTTCTAGCTATTTTCTGCAGCCATCTGGTTCAGAAAGACATTTTTCTGTAAAAGTTACAAGCCCTTTTTCCTAGTGGCTGTAAAATTTATCAGCATCAAACACTGTGAGATATATCAATGCAACTCCATAGGAACAGGTTAAAGCCAATTAATTTTGCTTGTTTGACTGTCAGCTGTGCAGTCTGTGTTCACCTGGATATAGGAAAGCACTTTATAATAATTTATTGGAGTATGCTAATGTGACAGGTGGTCTTTCTATGTGATTAAGAGTTATAGTAACAATACTCTGTCAAAATATGAACTATTTTGAAATCTGTTAATGAAAATGAATGCATCTCTCTTACCTCAGCTGCTGGTTGTTCTGTTGATGCTTTACATGAAATTTGGGAAAGCTACTGTTAACATTGCTCCCACACTTTTCAATTTGTGTGTGCCTTGGAAACTCTGACTTTCTACTGGAAGTAGATGTGGCAAAAGACTGGGATATTCTGTTGGGAATTACCAAAGGACAGAAAAAATAAAGCTGGACAAGTTTGGTCCAGCAGTGAAAGAAAAGAAAAAATAGCCCCATCTCTTTTCAGCATCCGTAAAACTACTGACAAGTTTTCCAAGTTGGGCTTGAGGGGTCTGTCAGGTGGGGAAGAGAAGGAGGCGTGGAGGGTCCAGGAGCTCTGGGAATGTATCCATCTGACAGCAAGTGCACAACTCTAAGACAGTTGTTCTTTCATGCAGAGGAGCAGCACGAGCAAGAATTAGAGCAGTGTGAATCCTAGTCCCAGCTCTGACTCCAGCTGCAGGTGCCCAGACCATGGATCAGGGCTCTGCTCTTCACTTGGGACAAGAAAACCACAGCATAAAAATATAATTGAGATTCATAATTCCTGAAGCTGTCCCAGCTTGAGAAAGCATATGGCTACCAGAGCTAGTGACTCTCCTAGTTTTTTCCTCAGGGAAGTGGGAAAAGACTTGAATCTTTTGTTTATTTGTTTGACAGATACTTACAGTGAACATGGAGTAATGTAGAAATTGGAACAATGCAGGGACTTAAGCTAAATACTCCCAAATATTAACCTGTAAGTGAAATTGCCAGTATGATGTTTTTATGTTGATATGGAGCAAAAGCAGACATAGAAGTGGGGAGAGGAACCGAGTTTTTTAAGTTTATTCCTAAAATGCTTGTGTTTTCAAGTGGCAGTCTAGAGCCAATATTTATGTTTAATTGCAGATGTCTTATATGTTGGGGTATCATACCTACCACACATGGAGCATCTTCCCAGGTCTGAGGGCACAGCTGGGGAGTTGGGGAGTCAGAGCATCATCTGTCAGCACAGACCAGGGCTGCTGGCAGCAGACAGGGCTTAACAGCTCCCACAGGGCTATTTATACCCTTGTCTGGGGGGATGAGGATGTTCTCCTCTTACTTGTGCAAGGCATCTCTTTTAGTCCCTTCCTGTGCCCTTGAAGGGAGTACAGGTGGTCCTGTGTCTTCCAAAGAGCTGAAATAGCCAACAACTGAGATTTGCTAGACTTCTTTTTCTTTGTCATCACCTTTCTCTTCTAAAAAGAATGAAGAGAAAAAGCAATTTCTTGTAGTATCAATGAAGATGGTTTGGTGCAGCAAAAGTTCTTTGTCCCACAGCTGCAATTATTTTAAATAAACAAAACCTTGTGGTTTTGTCCTATAGAAAGAATTTCTATTATTTTCTATATGCTAAACCATGTCATTTGAATTATATTGGGGATTAGCCTGGGAAATGTTATGCAAATGATGGTGGCTTTTTTTAAATTTTACTTTAACAGATCAAAACAGATCAAACAGTTTATGAAAGCCTTTTTCCCATAATTGATATTATTCCTTCTTTTTCTTCTAAGTCCTTAGAGGATTATGAATGTCAGTATTAGAATAAAAGGAAGATTGCTTCAGATAATTTTATGTGCAGGGCCCCATTCCAAAGGAACCAAATTCACATGGGGATCTTTGAGAACACTGTTAAAGGGACATGATGAAAATAAGGTGGGTGAAGGAGACCAAAGTGGGGGAGGGAAAGGAAGAAAAATGTGCAAATCAGACTCAGCAGAGCCTTCCAATGCCACTGACATTCTGCATTTGTGGTCCTTACAATATATCTGGAACATCTTGATGCTGCAGCGCAACTTTGATTCAAGATTGTTTTCACTTAACACTGGTGATTTTTTTTGCCCTGACTTCTGTGAAGCTTTCCAGTGATTGGAGTAACATGATGTTGCCCTGGATTAACACAGGACGTGGCTGTGGGCAGCTGGAGGTGTAGAGACTGTGTCCCTCACAGTGTGATGTGTAACACCACCGCTGTTTTCTGACACGGGCGGAAGATGCTACTTTGAAGGACAATTCTTAGTATATAAAGTCATGTTACTGCAGCTCCCACAGGAGAATGTGTTATCCCATATCACAGAGATGTCACAGAGAGCAAACCTCTCACCTACTGCTAGAACAGGAAAGAGGAGTGGCTCTTTTAAAATTAAAGCGTAAATATGCTTTCTGTGAGAGGAAATACAATATGGTTTGAAATCCCATCAAAAAAGCTACAGCTTGTGGGACATCTTTTGCCATTTAATTTGAGTAGACATATGGGAAATGTCCTAAACTTGTACCAGTCAGCCTACAGGTTTTTGTTGGCAGGCAGTGATCAAGATTACATTTTCCTCCGGTTTTTTAGTGTATGGGCTACAGCTACCTTAGAGTAACAAGGAGAGAGGTAGGGATATGAGGGAATTCTGACCAGCCTGCTGCAGCTTCCTAACAACTCACAGGCTCCATCATAGAGAATGGCAAGGGGTACTCCAAAGGGTAAATCTCTGGGAATGTTTGCAGTTTCCACTTTTCATGGGCAGCCTCTGTCAGGTTGTTATGTCTAGTCCATCCAACCCAGTCCAGGTCTGACTGACAAGAGCAGCATAAAAAGAGGAAGATAAGAGGCTGTTGGCCCTTTTTTTAAGCTTTGGCTGTTACTGTGTCTTGCACACACACCAGTGTTAAGGGGCCTGATACAGAGCAGCCCAGTTTGTTTATTTTGTTTTATTTTCCCTTGGGCTGAAGTGCTTTTTCCCAAATATCCATAGAGCAAATTGCAGCTAAATAATGCCCGAGATGATTTAGCCACCTCAGAGGTTGATACCAGTAAATCTTCAGAGTGCCGTTGGGTTTAGAGGCTGGAGAACTGTCCATCCAGAAGACCAATGAGGTTTGTTCCACAGCCAGGGTAGCAGTCCAGGGTAAATCTAAAAGTTAATGTCTCACAGAGTTAAGGTTAAATATATGAAACATTTTAAAATAGATCATTGTGATGGTGGAACATACATATATTAGATGGATCCCATCCCAAGGCAGTACCCTGCTGTCCAGAAATAGTTAGAAAGGGGCTGAAGTTATGGAACTGTGATGTGGCACTCGCCTACTTCTGGTACCGTTTAGAGGTCTTGTAACTCTGTCTATTAGACCCATGTGCCATGTGGACACCTCTTAACATTTTGATCCTGCACCATCTGGTTTTCCCCAGCTACTTGCTTCCAGTGAGCAAATTATGTGACTGGTGGAGATTTAAACTGTTCATGACAACTTGAGTGATCGCTGCCAAACGATGTGGAACTATAATCCAGTGGATAGGCATTCCTGTCAAGATCTTTGAGCCCACAAATGGAAACCTGTAATTCTAATTTGCTATTTAGGAACATGAAAACAAGATCTCTGTTTTCCATAAAGCTGCACCTGATACCTCCTGTCAGAAGATGCCTTATGCTCCAAATCTTTGAAAACCAAAACCAATTACCAAAGTGCTCAAATAAGAGTCTAGGAAAGGAGAATTTCATCTCTGAACAGAAGGGGCTTGGCATAAAACCACTCTGACAATGACACAGTACAGTCTTTCCCAAAAGAAGTGAAAGATGGCATGGAAGCTGGCCAGAGTGAGATCAAAGCAGCCATAGCAAGGCTGGAGAGAAGTCAGCTGCAGATGAAAAGCAGAGATAAAAATCTTTGCATGTTTTTGTCTGAAGCCCTGTGAGCTTGTATTCATGTGGGTGGATATCACTGATTTTATAATGAGTCACTGGAGCACTTGAAGGAAATGATTAAATGAAGAATAATTATGTGTTGCAATAAGAGTCTAAAGGCAGTGTTGTGTCCCCAGTCTCCTGCTGTCTTCAGACAAAGCCCCATGTGGAAGGTGAACACTGACAAGGCATAAGTTACCAACTGTGGTGCAGAATAGTTGAGGGGTGTTGGCTTGTTTTACAGGGGAGATCAGGACCTTAGGAGCGGGTGGGCTCTTCAGGGGAGAGGTGACTGGAATGCATGGTTATGGTCCGGTGTTAAGCCTTCCTTGATGCCTCTGCTGCCTTGTAGGAGTAGGGAACAGAAGCCAGATCAATAAGAGCCACAGCAAGAAGAACTTGCAGCCTGTGCATCTCTGATGAGTGGCTGTATTGCTGAGGGGCCACCAAATATCCACTGTACAGCTTATTTGGCTCTGAGGGGGGAGCTTTGTCTCACTGGCCTTGTCCAGATGGCTCTTTCACAAGTTTTCTGGTCATGGAACACACTTAGATAGACTGTTACAATGACAGACTGGACATTTTCCAAAGCCATGATTAGATTAAAGTTCTTCTGGAATCACCCAGGTTGTGGATACCCTCCAACTCCCTCCCACCTTTACCCTGGGTAGTGATGACTCAGGTGAGCTCTGTTGCTTCAGAAGGTTGTTTTTGTGCCCACCTGCTTTGCTGGATCAGAGCATAAGCACCTTCTGCTGCAAATCGGTCAGAATACGGCATCAAATCCCGAGTGTTTCACAGTTTTCACTTACTACATCCCACTGGTAAAATTGTTTCCCATTCTCTTCAATCACTTCATTTATTTCAAAGTAGTTTTCTAGCAGTTAGACTGGTCTGTAGTTCTGTCTGCATTTCTGTGCATTTCTTCAGTAAGAAGGAATGCAGCATTGAGTAGCATCACTCACAACAACAGTAGTTTCATCCTGAGTAATTTAGTTCCCTCATGACTGCACTTTAACATGCAAGGAGGACTGGATAAATCTACAGGGTTCTGCGTGGGAGGTTGTTTTGTTTTATGTGCACCTTTCAGTAAATTAGAAAAGCTATTCACTTCAGGGCTTTTTCATCTCTTCTTGTTGAATGGTGAGATTCATTTCAGCAACTGGAAAAACAGATTCAGTGCCACCGTGTAGATTTTCAGTTGGACAAAATTATGCCATTGCCTTGTATATTATTATAAAAATACTACATCAAACCATGCAAGTGTCCTGTAATGTCATGATTACAGTGTTAGACTCATACCAGTTGAAAAATATGACTAATTGAATATTAGAATATTCCTTCAATTATATGTTTGGCTGTCCACATAGATAGAGGCAATCTGTTAAAATACTCTGTCAATTTGTACTATGGCAAGCTTGGAAGGTTTCTGAGAAGAAAGGGGAGGCTGGAAGTGCAGCCTGTGTATGTATTGTGGTATCCCCTAATCCTGCCATCCCATCAGAGCCTGCTTTCCATCAGGGGGAAAGCCACGTGGAGGAAACCCCCAGAGGAACACCCAGGCAGTGCTGGAAGGTACTGCTGGTCAGCAGGGTGAGGGCTGCTTTTCCATGCTGCTGTGGCTTGAGGAGGCTTGCTTTGGGTGATGGGACAAACCAAGGAGCTGGTCACGGCACAGCTTCTGTCAGTGGCTTTTTGCAAGAATTTATAGAATCACAGAATCATTTAGGTTGGAAAACACCTCTAAAATCATCAACTCCAACAATTAACCCAGTGCTGCCAATTCCACCGGTAGACCACGTCCCTAAGTGCCACATCCACATGTTTTTGGAACATTTCCAGGGACAGTGATGCCAACACTTCCCTGGGCAGCCCATTCCCGTGCTTGATAACTCAGTGAAGAAAATTTTCCTGATATCCTACCTAAACCTCCCCTGATGCAACTTGAAGCCATTTCCTCTTGTGCTGCCACTTGTTGCCTGGACAGAGAGACCAACCCCTACATTGGTACAACCTCCTTCCAGCCTGCCCAGATCCTTCTGCAGAGCCTTCCTGCCCTCCAGCAGATCCACACTCCCACCCAACATGGTGTCACCTGTGAACTGAGTGAGAGTCCCCTCGATCCCCACAGCCAGGTCATCAAACGAACAGGATTTCTATTGCCAGATTGCAGCCTCTGTATTTATACTCTGATTGCCTCGAGTATTCCTGCAATTTCAGTTGAACTCACAAATAAATAATGAATAAATGACATGCTTTAAAAAATGCTAAGGGGGGTAGAATAGGGGGAGGCATAGGGGTGTGGCCAAGGGGTTGAAAAAGCTTACTTATTTTGTTTTTTGATACTTCTGCCTGAAATAGCCTTATATTTTCAGGTCAGTTTATGGCCAAGAAAAACACAAATGACACCAAAGCCCACAGGAAACTGTAACAGCCCTAGGAAAGGCCAGCGAATGAAGGGTGAAGAAAAATTGTGAGTGATATCATTGACCACTGGCAGTGGGAAAGTCTGAGGACTCGTAGCTGCTTATGAAGAGGGATTGGGGAAATGAAATGTTAAAATATTCTGGATTTTTATTTATTTGTCTTCTGTTTTCTAAGAATCCTGGGAAAAACAGCTTCATTATGATTACCACCCACTGCTTTCTGACTTGTAAGGTCCCAGGGATGCAATTTATGCCTCAGAGTTGCTATAGACACAGGGGATGATATCTGTTCCTGGCCTTGCTGAAATTGCTGAGAGTTTTGCCATTCAGTAGGGGACAGATTTAACCACAGATTTTCAGTGGCACAATCTTAGCTTCTAACAAAGACAGAGGAAGTCAAAACACTGCCACTTCAAAGAGCAACACTTTGCAAAGGAAAGGAGCCCCCATGTAACTGTGGCTTGGAATCACCTCTGTGACTTTACTGGCGTTGCTTGTACTGGCACAGTGTGAATAAAGAGCATGGGGTGACAATTTTTGGGGTTCAGCAGAAGCAGCTTGCTTTCAGATGCTGATGGGGACCTAATGCTAGAGAGCAAAAGTGAGGAAGCACAGAAGCAAATTGAAACTGCTTCAGGTGGATATTGAGCTGGACTTACTAGATCACAATCATCTTCTGATGCCACAAAAGGGCTTTGTGTTCAAGTACATTTGTATGGCTGGCCCTGATCTTTTGTTAAGGCATCTGAATGCCCTGGTTTGTGGGCTGGGGTTGTATTGCTCTCCTCCTCTGTCTGTCAGAAACTTGATTTCATTTGTGTAGTAGACTACACTTTCACACAAAGCTTGTATCACAGATCACTTTTCCTGCTGTTCTGAGCACAGATTGTGCTTCTGTGGTATCTGTTGCAATGATTTTCATTGAAACACGATAGTGGGAAAGCAGAACAGATATTGTATATCATCACCTCATGGTCTCCACTGCTCAGAAGTCAAGGAGCAAATGCCATGTGCTGAGGCAATTCCCAGCAGGCCACAACCTGGAGCATAGCTGCACTACCACGGTGCTTTCCTGGTGGGAAAGGGGGGGAACCAGCTTCTGAGCTGTTCCTGTGCTTTGGTGTGTCGGCACCCTGGGATCAGGAGCTCATGGCACAGCCCCTTGGTGCTTTGCTGCTGCTGTTTGGGTTTGTACTGTAGCACACAGGAAGCCCCAGGGTGCCCACACGTGCGGATATTTGTACAAAATGGTGCTGAGAGACTACCAAAGCTAGGGGAGTGAACTCGGGGCAAATCCACAGCTCCCTGTCCCAGTCTAATGCCTTGTTCACCAGACTCAGTGGATTGGCATATGGTGCACCTTTCCCAGCCTCACCATGTGGCTGACACGGGAATGATTTGGCTGAAGTTCAGTCCAAACAAACCAAAGGCAACGTAGGCAGGTGTTGGTGAAGCTCATCTCACAGAGAGGGTGAAGGAACTGTGTTAAATACCACAGTTTTCTCACTGCCATCGTTCCCCAAAGACTCCAAAATACTTTACAGTGTTAAATTCTCTGTATTAAAACAGTCTCTCCAGTGCAACTGGAGACCACCCAGAACTGATCCTAGATACAGCAGCATTCTCTCCAAGGAGATAGGCTGAAATTATTTGGAGTTCACTGCCCATGGGGCATATTCTGGGCTGGATTTATGCATGCAGGCAGTGCTCAGGGGACTTGTCTCAGAGCACTCTGTTTCTGGCGTGCTTTGTTTGCATTTGTGTAATGGAACCATTTAAAAAATAAATAGCAGTTTAAAAATAAGTGAGTGATCTTCATAGTTAATGTTTATCTAGGATGACTGCATCCATGTCCACGTTAAAAAACCTTTACTGGATTTATGAATCTATTTATTTATCTGTATTTCAAAAGAGCCTTATAATATTTGCATTGTTAAGTAGGACACAATTTCTTCTATCAAGACAGTTTCTTCCCTGTATAATTCTATGTTGAAAAGAGAAAACTGTGCTTTATAACAAAGCTACTATGAGATTTGTCAGAGTCTCAGTAGCATGAGTTGATCCAGTGTAGTTTTGCTCTGCCTTAGAGCCTTTCATGGTAGTCTCCGGACTTCATGTATATTCCAGTCAAGAACCTGGTTGTTTGAAATAATTTGCTATTTTGTTCAGCTGCATCTGAAAAAAAAAGTGTGTATGGGTATCTCCAGAGGACTTCAGAGGGAGTTTTCTGTGTGATTTTTAAATGAAAAACAAATAACTTATTAGGTATTAATTCTCTATGTGCAGCTTTATGGTCCAAGGCAATGTGGATTATTAGAGGAGGGTTAATAATGAATTGAGAGAATCAGAAGATATATGACACACACCTTTAGCACCTGCCTGTTTTGTGTGTTTCTGTATGGATTGTCCCTTGATTTTACATTAGCTATGTGACAAATTGGCCATATTGTCCCAAATGTTCACTTCCCCAGTGGAACTTGCTCAATCCAAGTCCCCTTTTGGGCTCTGTGTTCAATGTCCTCCTGCTGAAATAGTCCTGATACTCATTTCAGCTGTGTTAGCTGGTGTCCATGGTGCTAATATGAAATACAACAACACGAGTGATGTAATTTAATTATCTAAAGCCATTTTGAAATAGCTTGGATCTTTCTTAAGCGGCCCTGGTGTGAGTTACACTGGAGCGAGCTTAGTGAGGGGATTGGAGAGATGGTCACAGGGATCAGACACTGAGTTCATACCCGTACGAAAGGAACAGAAGAATTACAGTGCTCTGCGGAGCTTTGATGAACTGTCTCCAGAGTAAATACAACCTCTGGAAACAAAGGCCTTCTCTCACACCAGGCCCCAGAATTGGCAACTTTAGCACATTCTCTTTGTTCACCTCCAGGATGGCTGGCAGGTTCAGCCAAAGGAGAGAGGCTGTAAATTGCAACAAAAAGGGAATTAGAAGATGTTATTTTAATCAGACTACTGAATGACTTCACTGCACGGTGTGCACAGTGGCCGGGCTCCCGTCGGCCTGAGGGGCTGCGCCGGGGAGCCCCGGAGAGAAATCCTTCAGCACACCCTTATGGTTGAACGATCAGGCAAGTCCTCTGTCCCTCCCCTTGTACTTCTGCTGCATCTACTGCAGACTGCTCTTTGCATAAGCAATAAGGCTGAATTGTTTTAGCCAGGACATCAGGCACCAATTTTGCAAAACATGATCTACGCGTGTAGGTCTGAGTGCCCACAGAGAGCCCAGCCCTGTTCCAAAACAGGGGCAGGGGATCCTGGCTGGGAGCTGCTGCAGAATGATTAACTTCCACCCAAGCCCCCTGCATTATTTTAAACTCTGCCCCAGAAAAATGCAAAATATTAGAAAGTTCCTTGTGCTGTGCTACGCTTTATGTTGTCAGAGCTAAAATCTCACTGTTAATTACTGGGTTTAGTTTCCTGCTCTACCATAGCTGTCCCGTGCAGGCAAGCTGAATTTCCTTGCAGTATTTCAAGTGAGACATTTACTGCCAGTGTTAGCCAAAGAAAGGATTTTTAAATGCTCCCTTATTTTGAATTATCTTCCCTTTTGATTGTATGCTGCTTCACATTCACTTTCCCTAGGCTCCAAACAGCTCTCAGCAAAAGAGACCTGTCTTTCCCACAGCCAGGTTCGAGAGTTGTCCCCCAGAGTCTGTTCCTGAGAGTTGGCATGTGTGAAGCAAAACCAAATGGCAGGACTGGATTTTTCAAGGGAACATACCTGCCATTATTTAACAGAAAAGTATGTTTTCCATTGAGCATTGCCATCACAGAGTTGGCAGCTGCATGAGCAAGAGGCAGCAGGACTAACAGTAACATACTTAAAAATGTGAAATTGCCAGTGGTGAATCTTTTTAACAGGATTATTTCAGAAAAGCATTAGTCTTCCAAGTGTTTCTGTGGAGCTTAGTGGAGTGGATAACATGACTACTTGAACCTTCCATATGGGGAAGAGAAGCTGGTGGTGCAAATCAGGAATATTCTGTGGTGCAAGGCTGTGTATTTGGGGAGAGGGTGTGTGTGCAGCTACAATTTCCAGGGGAAGATGCACACCACCATCACCAGAGGAGGTCACTCCATTTTCTAAAAGCTCTGCCTCGTCTGCTCAGGGCAGTCTCCACATTTGTTTACCTGTCATCCATTCCCTTTTCCTAAAACCACCGACACATGCCCATGCCTGCTAAATTCCCTGTGCCCAGTGTCACCGGGCAAAGGGAGCATCAATTCCTAAAATTCAGCTTCTGAGTCACATTTGTCATGCAGCAAGCTGCTTTGGAAATTTATTTGTGCTTATTCCCTGAGGTGAGTGTCTAAATTGTGCCTTTTTTTTTTGTTTTTGTTAGGACTCTGATACACTGTGCTCTGAGCGGGAGTTCACTGAGAGTCTGTGGATTCATTGAGGAGGTAAAGGTTAAAGATAAAGCTATTATCCGTGGTGGTGGTGTGGAGTTTGTCATGTCCTCTCCCCCTGTAGTGCTGCCATGGCGGTGCCCACAGAGCTCTTAGTGACTTGTCTCTGCAGCAGCTGTGAGTGCAACACACCACTCTGGGGCACTGCCTGCACAGCCCTTCCAGTCAGACCTGGCAGCATAACAACCCCTCCTCTCCTCAGGTGTGCAGGGTCCCCTTTGTGGGTGTGCTGGAGCCCCAGCGTGGGGCTGTGCACGTGAGACATGGGGTGTGCCTGGGCAGGGACTGGGGCTTGGCAGCTGCTCTGGTTGCTTCTCCAAACACAGCATGCACATTTCCCCTGCGTGGTCTTTCGGGGTTGTCTAGAGAAAGTCTTCAGAAGTCCTAATAGTTTTGTTGGACTGTGCTGAACCCACTGACTGATGAAGGCTGGGACTGCTTGGCCTCCACACTGATTTGTCCTTCAGCACCTTGGAGCCAGGCCACCCCTTGGCAGGGCAGGGGTCTGAGGCATTAGGAACCCTTGTTTTACCACCTCATTACTTACCTGGACAGCCATCTCTTGCAGCTTATGGTTTGTTGTTGCTGGCATCATATAAGAAAAGAAAATACCCACATAAAAAGAAAGCCCAAACCAGAATTCAATGTTGTTCCTTAAGTTTGTGACTTTCTGTTCGTTCCATGAGAGAAATTAGGGACTTGGGTTTGTTCGCTCCCCCTTAGCCCTTCTTCCATTTTCTGCTTTCTCCTGGTTACATTCGTTTTCTTTCTCAGTCACAGTTCTCTCATCTTAGCCTGCAGTAAGTCCTGAGCCAGGGATGCCTGTTGTTCATCACACCATGAGGACCTTGCTAGCCTTACAGCTTGGTGCAGTTTTGTATGGATGATTGCAGAGTTTGTGGGTCTTTTTCCCCCCTCCCTCCTAGCTGTTGCTGAGGCTGTGAGCCCTTTTCTTCTGCAAGCCTTGCTGCCATGGTTTTCTTTCCAGTGGTTTGGAAGCTGAGGCCAGCATTAGTGCCAGTGCACGTTCCTTGACTTCAGCAGCGCTGCTGGACTATTTGACTTCTTTCCTGACTCGGATCTAATCTCACAGTTGGGTTATCTATACTGTTTGAAGTCTGCCTCCAGCCATCCTGGAGGAGCTTTGAGGTACCGTGGATGCTGGACTGCTACTCATCTCAGCTTCCCTGCTGACTTCCGATGCGATCTTGGAGAAGTCATGCTGGATGCAGTTTTCAAAAGCACTGTTGAAAGTAAGTGAGATTTCTGCTCCTAAACTACTTCAGCCTCTTGGAGTGTTGTTTGCTGTCTGTTTGTCCTTCCACCTCTCCTCCTTGCTCAGGCTGCCAGCCTTTTAGAGCTCTGCTGCTTCTTCCTGCTGTGTCTGTGTGTGCCTTTGGCCTGGTCCCCAGATGGGATCCTGGTTGCAGCCTGCAGTGACAGCACCTCTGAGCAAACTAGTGCAGGGCCAAACTGGAGCTCACTGGGAATGAGTGTGAAATCTAGGCTGGAAGGACCTGAGCAAGGGATGTTGGAATGCAATGTTGTTTTCTGTTAATCGGTTACACATGGTGCCCTGGGTAAATATGTGTGTGCTGGGGCAGCTGGGGGAGCTCAGGGGGTTGTGTCTGGAGGCTGGGGTCACACACGCTGAGTGAGCAGGAAGCAGGGCCTTCAGCAAGCCCATGAATTGTGGAGGTGTCCAACCCACGTGGGCAGGGCAGAAGCTGCTCCTCAGGGCTTGCATTTACCACACATCCAGCTCCGTCCAGTGCCCTGAGCCGGGCAGGAACAGCCCAGGAGCCAAGGGGACAGCAAAACTCCACTAGCTGCCCTTGATGAATCTGTGTCCAGCTGTGATACAAAGGAAGGTGCAGAAGGTATGGCTGAGAATGGGGGCTAGCACAACTTTAGGTTTTTTGAAATCTCATTTTGGTTGAGGAAATAGAAAACACTGCTATATAAAATATGAGAAAACATGTTATTTATTAAAAAAAAAAAAGATAAATATTGCCAGGGAGTTTCTTCCTCCAGCATTTTCATGTACAAGTTAAGATAGTTGAATTGATGTTTTTAAAAAGAGGAATTTAAAGCCAAAGTTTATCTAATTTAAAGCAGAAAACCCAATATATGAGTTTACCTAAATGAATGGTGAGTATGCACTAGTTCCACTAGAGCTGATCTGAGGTGTACATGACATACTACTGGGTAGTGAGAGTTGTTGCTGTGTCTTTGCAAGTGGGAATTATGGCTCTGTTCACTGGAAAATGTTACAATCTCTGCAAAACTGTAAGTATTCTGTGCCACAAGCCTCAAATTTTCACCACTTGACTGTTACACCACGTGTGTGTAATTAGCAGCTTGGCATCAGATGGCAACTGAATGTTATATTAAAATGAAAAACCTAGGCAACCTGATTTTCTATTTTCACTTTAAGCAGACAAGAACAGCCACCACAAATGCATCCTAGTCCCTTCTGCGGACGTTTTCTCTCAACCATTTCTCAGAGGCTTTACTCTTTTAACCAGGGGCATGACTGGCTGAACGCACATGAAACACATTGTTACTCATGCAAATATTTTCAAATTAGAAGCTATCTGTGGTATATTTTACAGAAACTGTTTCAGTGCTAGCCAAGACCTGAAAGCTGCAGTTACTGAAGGTCTGGCAAGACAGAAATCTAATGCTGGTTTAAAGGAGCAATGTCTTGTGAGAGCCTGACTCGCCTTTGGGAGCGTTTCTGGCAGACAGAAGGTTTGAAGCTTATTAAGGCTGTAAGTCAGGCAGGTGGTTTGGTGCCTGTGTTATCCATGCTGAATGACCACAGAACTGTCCCAGGAAGTCTGGGCTGAGGCAGAAGGTCTGCTCAGAGCAGGAAACAAATAGGGACATCTCTGAGCCGTGGCATAATTCCCAAGTAATCCTCATTGTGTTTGTTCTTTAATCCAAAATTCCGAAGTCATCCTAACTCTTTAAAGTATTTGTTTCGTTGCTGCTCTAATAATAGGTAAATCTCTTCTTCCTTGCTCCTTTTAAACTTTTAAGCAATACCTTGAATTTGGTTTAAAACCCTTTTGCCAAGTTTTTGTCTTAAGCACCGGTGACAAGAATATGAAAGGAATTAGAAAATTATTATGGGATTAAGCTCCTACACACAAGACATGTTGCTTCCTTGTCCTCCAAAGAGAGCAGTCTCAGTTCTGCAATTAAGCCTGGTGTACCTGAACACAAAATGGGCTCATGTGCAGTAATGTGTGTGGTAGGTAGGAAAGTAATGCATGGAACAATCTTTGATTAAAAAAAAAAAACCTCCTCAAAACAGTCCATAAGGGAATAGCCAAAAATCTCGTTCGATTTTTAGTGAACTGAGTGCAAAGTATTTTTCACCTCTCTTTGCAAAGAAATGGTTATTCCTGTCTTTGGTAAACAGCAAAGTGGGTATACTCCTGGCCTACTGATTTTGTAATATGTTATTTCTGTCTCTCCTTCTCATCAGCAAACAGATCCTTTTTGCTGCATGGACAGACAATTTTCTAACTCTGTATTAATTTCCACATAGAGTAGAATTAGACTGGATACGAAAATGGTTTATTGGATACTTGTTTGAGAGCTGTCCTCCACACCTCATTTTCAGCGAACAGATACGCCCCCATCCATATCCTCTTCCTCGTAACCTCACTAATGCCCACAGTTTTCATGACAGTGCTGTGTAAATGAGAAGGAAACTGGTTTTTTGAGGAAAATTACATACAACTCTCTTGGTTCCTGTTTGTTACAAAATCTGACCAAAAAATAATTATTTTAAAACTCTGCTAGTGGACTTTGGGCTCTTTGAAACTCCCAGCTAACTCATGGTCAGTGTTAAACCATGAACTCTAAGCTTAGTGCTTGGAAACCTTAAAGGTAATGTCACTGGGAATCTTGCATCAGTGAGGGCTTCAGGATGTGGCTGTGTGCATTGCTCTGGAGCTTAACCCAGTTCCTGTTTTCTCCTTCCTTTGAAAGCCCCGTTTGAAATTGCTTCTTAGTCTCCTCAGTTGTTGACTTGAAAGTGTAGAGTGGCCTCCTAAGCATGAGTCACACCAGCCCTCAGTCATCAGTATTGTCCAGAAATGCACTGTTTCCCTTCTCATCTCTTCTTACCCCCTTAACCAAGGCCAGAGATGATTCATCCTGAAAAAGACTTGATTTGCATTTGATGTGAGTCAACAACTAATTCAGGATCAAGAAACAGCATCAAACAGACCTTGCAGAAAGGGGAGGAAGCGTTCTTGATTACTGTGGCTGAATCAGAAGTCCAGGCAGAGATATTACACTTAAAAAATAAAAAGATAGATTATGCTGGCTTGACAGCCCCTCATACAGATTCTGCAAATGTTTGAAGAAATCAGTGTATGTTAAAATATACTGTGTTCCAAACAAATCAAAATCTTGTTTCTTTTCAAAACATCCCTGCCACAGAAACATTTCTGCCTTTTTTTTTTCCTTTACAGAAATCTTTGTGCTAGACTCTCTACAGGTGAGCAAAACAAGATTTAAAAAATCTCCCTTAAGAAATCCTATTAGGAATGCACTTAGAGTGTACAAATCTCATCTTTATTTTAGACGTAAGTAATTATGTGCTTACCTGCTATTGATGTCTTCAGGCATTAATCGCCTCTTTAAAGTTAAGCACATTTATAAGTTATTTTCCTCCACCGAGGTCTAAATGCACAAAATAGGGGAGAAATCTAGGGAGGG
This sequence comes from Myiotriccus ornatus, assembly GCA_036023395.1. Taxonomy (NCBI): domain Eukaryota; kingdom Metazoa; phylum Chordata; class Aves; order Passeriformes; family Tyrannidae; genus Myiotriccus; species Myiotriccus ornatus. Next base: position 65,849,641 of record JAYRBT010000042.1, on the reverse strand, counting down.
ATTAGGACCAAGTGGCAGTGTTACACACCAGTGATCTAGAACCTCTGAGTAAAGTACCATCTGCCACCTAAATTTCTCCTGCAAAGCTGGGGAAAGGAGTAGGTTTCTGTTCAGCAGCAGCCAGCCCTCGTTGCCTGGGGCGTTACCTTTTGCAAAGGCTCCTTTTTGCCTTGCTGTGTCTTGCAGTGACGGACCCCATCCTATCTGAGACCCACAGAATTTTCCTGAATCCATTTACACAAACAACGTCAGAGTCTGGTGTTTGTACTGCCTCTTACTGAAAACTCAGACAGAGTGTCTGCTGACACGGGTCTTTTCCAGGTTTCTATTCCAGCTGTAAATCATCCATCTGCAATTGAAAGAATAACCTTTTCAGTCTGTGCAACTCTCTTCTCCACCACTGGCATGAGCGGTTTGCAGCCTGGTTCTGCAGTGAGGAGCAGGGGGGTTGTGCAGCCATGAGCACTGGAAGCTTTTCATTTTCCTGGCCATTTTCATTGGCATCCAGCTTCACTTGGGTTTCCTGCAGCTTTAACTACAGCCTCTGATGATTCCCATCGTTGCAAAAATGTTGCTGCGAGGCCTCACATAGCGGGTTTGGTTGATGATTTCGTACAGCAATTACCATCAGAAATCAAAGGAAGGGCGTCTGCTTCATAAGCTGTTCTTAGGCTAATTGTTGTGATTAGTGTCTCTCATACACATTTTTTGCAGATTAAAGTTTTGAGTTCAACAATTATGGTAGCCGAAATGGAGAGATTTTTTTCAGCCAAATTTATCGTGTGTGTACTTTCCTTCTGTGTAAGTAAAGAAATATTGATAACCATCTCTAACCCCCAAGGCCTAGCAGGGCCCCCCAATCAGTCCTGGTTTTCCTACAGAAGTTAATTATTCACTCCCCCATTTACATTGTTGTCTATTAAGTTCCAAGCTTACACCAGCTCTGTGTCCACGATACTGTTCCACTCTTTATCCTTACAGCAAAATACCATCAATAAACTTCAGTGTGTTCCCATGCTCTGGGGCTGGTAGATGAAAGACCCATTCTAAGGGTGCAGCAGTAGTCTCTGCTGCATTTAGAGCAATAAATCTAATTTCTTCCTTAAGTTTTCATCTAAGTATGCTTCTAAGTATGTGTTGGCACACCTATAACAGGGAAATTGAATTCTGTTAACTTTATTTTGTATTCCGTTGATAGCTTTTCTATGCCATTAAAAACATCTGAGAATATATTTTTGAGCTTTTAATGGCTTCTGTCTTCCTACTGTATTCACTTTCTTAACAACCTAATATCTGGCATTTTCACCCCTTGAGTAAGTATTCCTTTTCCTGAAAATGTTTTATAAGAAAACAATTATAAATGTTATTTCTTCAAGATTTTGTTATACTTTCACATGCAGTTCATATCCACACATAATGGTTTGATTTCACTCTAGTGCCACCAAAGAAAGCTTTTATCAATTCCTTTCCTATAAATAGGTTTTCCTTTCAAAGCGGTTTTGGTAACTTCAGCTGACTAGTAGCCTGTACACGTTCTCTGGGTGTGAGAATAACTTATGCACCCAAATCTAAAAAAATCCGTAAAATCTCATAGCTGCATATGAAAAGAGTCCCACAGCATTTTCCTCTCTTCTATTTCTCACAGTATTGGCACACACACTCTGTTGCTTTTGGTCCTGGGGTGTGACTGTGTCAAAGCTTTGCTAAAGCCAAGATATACAACATGCATTGCCTTCCCCACTGCCCCTGCCCACATGGCAGAGAAGGCAGAAAGGTTGGTCGCTGTCCTTTGCCCTTGGTAAATCCATGCTGACTGCTCCAGTTAGTCACCCCCTTCCCATGTCTGGAAATGGCTTCTGTGAGGATTAGCTCTGGGAAGGGACTCATGTGAGGCTGATTGACATGGACCATCCTCCTTGCAGAAGTGTGCGATGTTCGCCTTTCTCCAGTGAGCAGGAATCTGCCCCGACTCCCAGGACCTTCTGAAGAGTACAGAGAGCAGCCTCACAGTGACGTTGGGCTGCTCCTTCAGCCACAGCGAGCCTTACCTAGAGCAAGAAAGCTGTGAAAAGAGGGAATCAGTGAGAAAACAAGGCAGACAGGCCTCACCACAAAGCCAGCTAAAAATCTAAGGCCAGGCTGAAATGAAATGCTCCACACCTGTGAGATGGCTACTTCTCTTGCAGCGTGTCCTCTTTTGCTCTAACCCACAAAAACATCGCCCTCATGCTCACAGGAGCAATAACATGGGCTTCTTTTTAATCGTGTTCCAGTTGCTCTTGTGCTTGATCTGGAACGGAAATTACCCGAGGCCAATAGTTGGCAGACTGTTGTGTGGCAATTAAGAATAAATAGATATGCCACTGATCTAGTACTCAGAGAAAATTTATATCCAAAACCATTTCTGAAAATACATATCCATTTTTTGAAAATGTTTCCAAACATACTTGCGTTCCACAGTATTTCAGAGAAATTGTGTTAATTCAGATTTCTCTGTGAACTGTCTTCCTCTCTGAAGAGTCCACAGACCTTCACTGAAGGTACTGATGCTTGAGGGGATATTCTGCTCTTTGTCAGACACTGCTGCTTTAACAGGGTTATTTACAGTGCATAGATTATACTTTAATGGTTTTTTGGGGATACTTTCTGAAAATTATTTTCTTCTGGTAATCAAACTTTTTGGGAATTCATCTTTTCACAATACACTTAATCGAAGGACAAGAGTGAATCATAAACAAAATTGACCAAAACTCAATTTAGCATTTCTAATGAGTTATTTACTGACTATCTTACTCAGTTCTGCAGTGGAAAAAGAGAGAGGCGCTTACAGGTAAAAGCTGAGGGCCTTTAAACTCATCTTTTATTTGTACAGGATAACGCAAGTGCTGTACAGTTTCACAGGAGTAACACAGAATATGGTTTGCATAAGTTGTAGAGCCAGACTGATTTTTAAGTAAAATAAATACAGAGGAGACCAGATTGAAGAAAGGGATCAGTAAAACTTGAGAAGTTTTCTACATCAGAGCATGATTCAGGTTTTTCAATGCATATCTGTTCTGATGGCTGTGGAGTTATGCTTTTGCATATGCCCATGTCTGTTTGGGTCTTGCATTTTCACTTTATAGAAGTTGACAGGAAAGTTTTGATTCATTAAAGTACTCATAAGTAACTAATAATTTAAACTAATAATTTAAGTATTTTAAACTAATAGCCTGAAAAATGCCAGGTGAAATGGCACCTTTCAGTGTTCAAAGCTGATTTTCCTGTTTTGGAGCAATGTAACTCTAAGCCAGTATGTCACAGTGCATGAAGTTCCTGTGAGAGTCAGTCAGGATATATCCTGGAGGATTGTTATGGAGCCTGCAGTATAAAAATGGACCCACAAATCTGCATCTGGTTAGGGCTGTGCGAGATGTCCACAGTGAAAACAGAAACTGCATGAGATTTGTTTAGTTTAAGGCCTTGTTTAGAAATTCAGAATAAAAACTGTGTTTGTCTGAAGTTTTATTTAAGTTCACCAACTTGCCTACTGACTCAAAATTAATTTTCAGATAAGTCTGGGCTGATTTATAAACTGGTATCAAAATCACAGTAAACTTGTGGTTTTGAATGGTTTCAACTGGCCGTGCTATAAAAACGAGGCAGCACTCGGTGGTTTGGCTGGGATTTGACTGTTGGGCTATTTTGAGTTCACTGGAGCCCCAAGCCCAAGGTGGAGAGCCTGGAGGTGCCAAGTCTGTCCCTCTGCCCGCCGGGAGCCCTTGGCAGGGCTGCAGGAGTTGACAGGAGCTGGGTGAGCTCCTGCAGGAGAAGGAGAGTCAGTGTAGCCTTTCTCTCTGGAGCAGAGGGGCTCCTGTGCTCAGTCATGGACTGAAACGTGTGTCTGGGGAGAGCTGAGGAGCTGATTTGGGCAGTCAGCATTCTGGCACAGGAGGGACCACTGCAAGTTCAAGACTTATTTATCCAGTTGTGAGTGGAGAGTGTTTCTCCTCGTGTTATTATGTCTATTCCTATTAACCTCTTTCTTCAGTTCCTGCCAGATTTTATCAGTGATCTCTGTTTTGAGAGACAACCAGCTATTTTTGGAATGGGGCTTGTGTTTCCCTGACCACTGTTTGCATCTGCCTTGGGTGATTCGGGAGCAAATTCATCCACTTGTCTTCTCTGAAGTATAACCCGCTGTGCTTCTCTTATGTGCATGATTTCATATATTAAATTTATTTCTTTTGCTGTGTTTATTTTAAAACTTTATTCAGTCGTGTCTCTGTGCACATTTAAAGAGAGCCACAAATATTTATAAGGCAATTTTAACACTTACCAATTACTTTTCTGGGGCTTGGTGCTTTAATAGCTGTAGTTGTATCAACCTTGGCTGATAATTTCCTAATTATTCATATCCTGAAGTGTTATCAGCCATCACAGAGCGTTACCATCATCATTTTAAGCTCTCTTCACCTTCTTCAGTCTGGGTTTTATTTGAAAAGCAGACATGCAGTCCCCAGTGAGAATTAAAGTAGAAGCATTAGCTTGCAAAATATATGCCAATGACCTAATGATTCTGACATTTCCACAATGCAAGCTTTACAAGAAGGCATGCAGACAGCAAAGTCTGTTTTTCTATCTCATATTTTTTTAATGGCTAAATGTTTGGAGGAAACAAAATGGATTTATTCTGCTCAATCCAGGGTATAATATCAGGACTTATCCGGTTCCGGGCCCCAGGGCTTCAGACAACTAACAAAACACATCTTACTTCTGCTCTGCTAGTTCTCTGTTATGCTTTTCACACGCAGGAAGAAAGAGTAAAAGCATATCCCAATTGAATAAAGCAGCATGGCCTGCTATTCTGTGCTTATGAAGCATCACATGATAGACACCAAATTAAGAAGAGCCCCCCACCTGTGGTTAAGTATGTATGCAAACTGTCAAGCCTTTTTATATAATATAGAGGGAATTTTACCATCCCCTTCACTGCCAGAGTGCAGGAATATGTTAAAAATGTTAATGCCTTACCAAGGCAGGCTTCATTATTTTTTAATAATCCAATGATTTTACATCATTTAAATAAAAATCAAAGATGCGGCTCCCCGATCTGTTTTGAAATGCTCCCACCTTTCAAATCCTTTGCTCTGATATATGGAAAGAAAACTAATCTGTGGTGGTTCTCCTTGTAGAGTTTAAGTTGCAATTTGTTTTTTGGCTATTCAGTCACTGTTTATGTAAGGATGTATTGGGATAGGGCTGTCTGCCACGATATGGTAAAAAAAATAACATCTTTTCTAATAAAAATAAGTCGCTATTTAAACAAGAGGTTAAAGGAAATCTATCCTCTCTGTTGACCTTTCAGACTGTGGTGAGCATAGAACATAGAGTGCCAATTTTATGACACAGCTGTGTCAAATAGATTGTATGTGACATATTCCAGTTGTGATTTCAAAGAAGGTTTAGATGGAGGAGTCAGGAGGGAAAACCCATTCAAAAGTGTGCTTGTTACTTTTTGTACAGTGACTTCATGGACCAACCACCTAATGACTAAGACATGCCGTATGCAAGAACATTCCCTTAACCACAGGGTTTTCTGGTTCGTTTGCTTGGAGTACTCCAAATATTTCTGTTGTTGCCCTGAGAAGTCACAAGCAAATCTGATGGCGATGGCAAAGCCTTAGAGGTGCCTGGCGTTTGTTCGGATACTGGGCTGGGAATTTCCTCTGTTGGGATTTCCCTTTTGCAGGCTTTATCTACCCAGGTGATGAGGTAGTTGCAGGGATTTCTCATACCTACATATATTGGGGTCCTTGCAGCAAAAGGCCTTAATGTCAGAGGTGTTCTGAGTACATCACAGCCCCATAAACCTGGATTGCCTCCTTGTAATGCAGAGTTCAGTAAATAAGCAGTGGGGGCATCACTTCAAATTCAGCAGGAGATCTGTCCCACAGTTCAGTGACAGAAATAGTCCAAACACCTGGCTGTAGACCAAGGAAATGCAAGGTTCAGAAGTGGCTTGTCACTGTGTGTGAAAACCAGTCCTTGCTGAGCATGAGAATCATTAGTTGCTTCGGGGGATTTAGCCTGGAATTAATGTGACTCCTTTTCTTCCACCATTTCTTCCCTGCAGTTGCTGATTCTCTCTGTGCATGGAGAGAAAAAGCATTGCCAGGGCCATCATTAGCTTACGGTGCCACTTTTCTTTTCACGTGGACTTCTCTTTTCTGCAGAGGTGAAAGCTGGGGAAGGCTTCTGCCTTTGAAGAACTACTTAAGATGAAATGGTTCTGAAGTGCATTTAAGGGTGTTTACTTTAGGCACTTTATTTTTTTTCTTTATTTTTATTCCTATTGGAACTGGCTAATGTTATTCATTAAACTAACAATTTCTCCCCTGCCTGTTCTTAAGTGTGACTTGTGACCTTGCAATCTGTGTATTTTGTCATCACAATGTGTTACCATGGAACTGATTTTGATGTCATGAATAAGGGCATTGTGAGTTTCCACGTTCCCAAGCATATTTGAGACACAGGTTTGGAAACAAAAATGACTTCACCAGTTAAATATTGTTAGATCCTATAGTATATCAAAGGTAAGAACACTTGTGCCCTATATTCCTTTACATAGAGGAATCCGAGGTTAGGAATTTCAAAGCAGGTATATACAAGAATGACACTACAAAAAGCATTTCACAAGATTAAATATTTTTTGAGAGTATTGAACTCTAACCCCTTTATGTTACTGTAGACAAAAATCTTTCATATTGTTCATGGAGACTTCTCAGACTGTCTAATAGGGATTCTATATAAAGGGGAAGAAATGCAGTGAGCAGAACTGCGCTGGGATGCTGCTGGCACTTAACTCCTTCGGGACAAGAGTGGCCCCAGGGAATTTCCCGCCCGAGATCCCTGGCAGGCAGACAGAGGGCAATGTAACATTGCTGCTTCTGAGGCTGAGAGCAGCAGTAGGGATTGTTCAGGAGAGCCTTACACAATGCACAGAGGGAAAATACACTTCTGTTGTGCAGCAGAGTGCATCTATTGCATGACTTAACTGAAAGAGAAAGCCAGTTCCCTCAGTGATCTACCTACCCACATGAGGTTAAAAGAGTTCAACTGAATCTCTTGTCAAGCTGTTCCCCAGGGTGTTTAATTCTTCACAGTTAGAGCTGATAACATTCTGTTATAATGAAAAAGTTTGAAAAGCCCCAAGTGGTTAAAATCACGGGTTGCCAAAAGTTGTAGTTTAACAGAAACCTCAGATGCAGTTGTTTTGTTTGATCTGCTGGTTTTCTTTCCAGATGAGACTTACCCATCCACGGCATTTTACAGTCCAGCTCAGTACCATTTTGCTCCTGGCATCCGGCAAATATGTCCTCATTAAGTAAAATTTATGCTAATACCATTCTGATTAGCCAGCAGTCATTGATATTCACTCTCATTAGCTAAATTGGTGCTCTGGAAGACATCCCATCGAGGATTTTTTTTTCTGTTTTAAATGGAATATAAAATGTATGGATTCACAGAGAAGACAGATGATGATAATTATACCCTGTGTTTACTTAAGCAGGTTTTTTATCCTAAAGGCTCCCGAAGTACTTTGTAGAATTTACATCTGCAAGGGGGGAGAAGACTTTTTTTTTCCCTTCTGAGAGGAAAACCTCTGTCAGAAATAGAGAAGCCATTCTGGTTTCATGTTATGAGGACAGATTGCACAAAGGAATCTTCCATTCTGAATTCAGGAGCACTTTTTGATGGGACAAAATGCCAGACACTTCACGGGAAATCCAGCTGGGGAATAAGCTCAATTCATGCAGTAATGAGACTTTCTATATACAATCTTTTTGGAGCAACCCTGTGACTCCAACTTAGCATCTCTAGGAGTTTTGCCTGCAGTGATATTGCAAAATTAGCCTCAGTGTGAACACTGCATCAAAAGCAAAAGGATCCTCTTTGCTCACCCTTACACATCTTGGTTGGAAGGAATGATAATTGCAGCTGAGAATTTTATTATATTTTCTTATGTTCAAACATATGATCAGTTCAAGCCATGGTTTAATACAGTCTGGTATGAGGATGCTGTGATGAATTACCATCCCCTCTCTGTTAACTCTCTTAAAGGGCCTTTGTGAGGCAGATATGACCAAGCAGGAAGCTGTTATTGCCAAGGTGGGAAAATCTTGCCATTAACACTGTTAGATCCAAGAATATGTTTCTTTGTATCACAGCCTCCACTTCAAGTGCCAGACAGAAAGCAATGATCTTAATGCCTTGTGTTCTTACTCATATTAATAAAAACCCCAGTTGGTGTCTCTCTGTATGCAGATGTAGCCATCCTTTACAAACCCTGCCCTTATACTCTTCTGTACCTTTAAATGTTGGCACTCTGCATACTCTGTTCTCTTTAAGGGGGAAAAGCATTTCTCTGCTCTGTTCAATCCTTGACCTTACTGGCAGAGCTATGAACAAGGATGTCTCTTCTTGCTAATTTTTTACCCTTGAATCTGCAATCAATACTGTTCATCCAGGCTGCCGAGCAGCAAACGGTGACCGTCGGCAGTGGGAAACACTGGCCACAGTGACCTTTGGCTGGGCTGGGAATTCCTCAGTTGGTCTTTGAATCCCCACCACTGAACAGTTCACATCACTCCCATGCAATAATTGCAGTGTTTTCACATGTGCTCTTCTCTTTCAAGTCATCTCACTCTTATATTGATCTAATCTTCTCTTCAGTAATCAAAACTAATTCCACATCCAAAAGATGCTTTGGAGGAGAGATCAGTGGCCACAAGCAGCAATGTGAAACCACCCAGATGCAGATAAATTGCCCTTCTCCCTCACTGCACAGAGAAATTGTGTCCTAATGGTATAGCAATTACTGTGTTTCCATGGTGATGTGTGTGTGTGTGAGCACTATAAATAATGTTTGATGTTTATAAACAACCCAGTTCATACTGAATTATGCACACTATTTGTATGCTAATATCCAGGATGCACTTCTAGGTTTTTCACAGCAATAGAATAGCAAACAGAAAGCTGAAAGTTTTGGGAGCAGTGCAGTGAACCATATGATTATTATTTTTTTTCTGTCTTTTTGTCCAAAGGAAAAACTGCAGGAACTGAATCTATTTCCTTATTGTAATGTGTACACTTAATAATGGAAAAGAAATACTGGAAAGGAAATCTCACAGAATTAGCAAATGTTTTTGCTACCCATCATCATTACTACACTGAGGTTTTGTCCCAGAAGGTAAAAAACATTTAGGTTACAATTCAGCACACTCTGCTTGTACCGGCTGGGCTGGGGATCCGGGACAGGCTTTGGCAGCGGGCTGGGAGAGGGAGGCAAAGGGCGGGAAGGAGCGCACTGCGAGGGTTGGCGGGCACGGCACCTGTGGGCAGACACGTAGACAGCGCTGGGCACGGCGCTGGAACAGCCGAGCGGGCCACTGCCCCATTGTCTGGGGTAAATGAAATACACGGCATTACATTTGTCCCCTGGCAGCCGGCCCGGCAGAACTGCCCTGCTGCTTGGCTCTGGGCGCCCCTCTATTTACATTAGAATAGTTTGGAAAATTTTGCCTTTATTCATGCCCTGAGTGTGCAAACATGGTCTGAGGTGTGCTCAGCCTGGGCTTGTGCCTCTCCACATCCTCGGCCGTGGCTGTTCGCTGGACACAGGGCAGCTCCCAAGGGCAGCAATCCCTGAGAGCGCCGTGTCCCCCCGTGCCTGCCATTTCCTGACACATGCACAGCCACAATGACAGGAATGGAATATTTGCTTTGTCATCTGTGTGGGGTTGTTTCTTTGTTTGCCTCACCCACCTCGAAGTGAGTCCTCAGGCTGTGCTGAGGGTGTGTAACAACGTGCTCTCATGGCAGCATGTGTATTTTGCACTGGTTTGTTTCTGGTCTTGAAAAGAAAGACACTCGGCGCTGGCTTTTGGGGAAGCACCAGGAAACCAAATACAATCCAAATAATAAGGCAAAATAATGTGGGATTCAGTAAAGGCCTGCTGGCCTTGTGACAGGGCTGCAGTGTCCCTGGGGAACCTCTGAGCTTGATATCTTGTTGCCTCCCATTCCTCAGGCTCTTCAATAACTTCTCCATCACTGGCCATCAAATGTCCTGAACTGGTGCCATGAGAAGCAGCAGTGACCACACCAAGTTTTCCAGCAGTTTGTCTGGAGCTCTCAAAATCAAGTCTTGCCTTCTGCCCTCTTCTATTCCAGAGGGGACAGAAATATCACCAGCCCATGGTGCAGAGATGCCAAACCCTTTCCACCTGGAAATGCTTACAAAGACTGAAAATAACCCCATAAATTCCCTGTGCTATGGCTGTTGGAATGACTATTCCTATGTCTCACAAATGTTTGCAGTGATGTTAAAAAACCTTTTAAGTCTGTGCCTTGCTACACCTGGTGTGTGCTCCTTGATTCCCACACACACAGAGTCCTGGGAAGTGTTCTCTTGCGAAGAAAGCACAAAAATTTATAGTTCCCTGGATTTAAGATAGGGTCTGGTTTGGACCAGCCAACTAATTTCAGTTTGATAATTGTGAAATCTTTCTGTATCTTGTTCCTCTTCTTTTTCAAGCTTTTAGATTAAATATATCAAAACATATAACTAATAATGTTTATAATATATAAAATCAGATAATTAATAATAATTAAGAATATAGAATGTATAGTAGCATATTATTAATAATTAATAATAATATAGAATATATACTAGCATATATATGATATCGACATATAAATATATAATGTTGTAATTATATAGTAATATGATATATTATATAATACATCATTATATGGTAATATCAAATGTAATTATATATTATTAATGTACATAATTTAATAGTTATTAATTGATATTAATTTGTGTTAATGTGTTAATAATTCATATGTTAATTGATTTATATAATTATAGTTGTATACTGTATATTAAATGTAGTATATGTTTTATATATATTTGTAATATATTATCAAAATAATACAAGGAAGCCTACTCTCAGAAGTTTTCTCACTTGCTGATCTGTTTTCATGATGAATTTGAGAAATGCCTCACAACTCTACCTTATTTTTGCTCTGATTAACCTCTCTTTTCTTCCCGAATAAATTTTTTTTTGCAAAGTTTGAGAGTTTTTTCCAACCGACACAAGAGTGTGACTGTGTTACAGGACAGATAAAAGTGTGTAGCCTTGCCAGCCCCATAAGTGCTGCAGTTCCATACTGAGTAGGATCTGTGCCAGCATTACTGTTCTGCACAGACTGTCTTTTCAGTAGTTTCCATTTTTTCATTTTTGTGGACCTGTTTTTATCAAATCTTTTCCTTCCTTGTGCTTCTGTTGACTGTGCGAGCTACATTATCATTTTGAGACTAATCCTGAAAATTCCCTGGAGAGGTCTTTCTTCCATAGTTTCCTGAGTTACTGAAGGGAAGTAAAACATGGGAATTACACTAAACTCCAAGCTTTTGAACAAAAGGTGTCTCAAAATTTTCCAAACAGAAATGGGTAATTTAGGATATGTTCAGAACCCAGAGGGATTTAATCACCTTTGAAACCAGACTTAGAGAAGTCTCTTATTTAGGTACCAGCATCCTCTAGTCTGGCTTTGCTGGGTGCAGAGTGGGAGCTGAGCAGGGCTTGGTTTGATTTATTACTCTCTAAGCTGATGATCTTCCCCTGCAGTCACCCAGTGGAAGGGGAAGCTCAGCTCCCTCCTCGTCCAGCTGGAGATGATGGGAGCAGGCAAACACTTCCCTGCTCTGAAGTGCCAGCCGAAAGTTGCTCAGGACCGTGGCCAACTCCCTCTGCAAGGGCTTTTGGATCTGTCTCAGCCTGAGGAGAGACATTAAAACAGGTACCGACCACAGTGAGAGGGAGTGGAGCTCACTGAAAAGCTGAAGTGGAGAAAGAAGCTCAAGTGAACCCATCTAGGGAAAAGAGGCACCTCTGGAATGCAAAAAGGCTTTAAACAAAACTGAGGGTGCTGTTTTTAAAGCAAAAGCAAATGTAGGCCCTTGGGAAAGCATCCAATTGGCTGCGGTTTGAAAAATTTGATTTCTGTTTATTCTCTTTGATGGTGGATAGTTAGGGATGGGGAGGGAGTTTCAGAAATACCTGAAAACAAAAATTGACAATGCTGGTACTTTCACTAGTCATGTTTTATGTAACCATGACTTGCTCACACAGAATCAAAAACTATACAAATGGTTCAAATACTAGTAGAGGGTATTTGATTTACTAAATCTTAATTTCCACTTGAGGAAATTAAACCCCCAAAGGGCTGTAGTACCTCTTATGATCTGCTTGTAAAAGAGCAAAGAATGAAAAGGAGTACTGCCTCTGAATTCAAAAGTAATATGATTTGAAAAATATGCATTGATTAAAAATAAGCCTCTTTAAAACATGGTTATTTTAATATTAAGTTATCAAATACAGCCAAAGCATACAGCAGGACCATCAGGGACTGTTCATGGCTCATTGCTTCCTACTCCAGGTCTTTGATACTTACAGATAGAAGTAAATAAAATTGATATTTATATATATAAAGAGAGAGAGAGAGAGATTTATATCCCTCTAAAATGGGGATACCTCTGGACAAGTTAATGGGAGCATTACAAACTCATGAGTTTCTGTTTTATTATCCTGAAGACTAGAGAAGCTGAATTTGAATAAGGTCCTTGGGAACAAGGAAACGTGGTGTTCTGACTTGATGTCGGTGTCCTTCTGCTACAATTTTTTCCCTTTATAAAAGTAATTTGATAACTTTACTTGATATCACAGGGATTATTTCTCTTTCATGGAAATCTCCCAGCACAGAGTATGTGAACTGCTGCAAAGGGTATGGAGATGTAGAGTGCTAGGGGTGTAATTACCTGAAATTAGTGTGGCTGAAAAAAATCTAGAATGTTCAACTTCTGTAAAAAGACCTTCAACCAGAGTAAAAGAACAGAGTCTTATACCAAGAACATTAATGCTTAGGAGTGGCTCTGTTTGACTAAGAAAATACCATTAGAACCAAGTATTTATGACTAAACACACTTGAATAGAAAACATGCAGAGAAACCTCTTGGTAGTTCATTTGTCAAAAGCTGGCTGAACTGTAGCTCCGTAATAATTATGTACTGGAGATCACAGCCAGAGAAGTGGTAACCGCAAACTGACTTCCTCATTCCTCCCCCTTCCTCCAGGAGTGGTTTGGATTAGGTAGTCAGCTGAAATTTCCAAAGCACATATTTTCTTACCATGCTGCTGCAACCCATCTCCAGGTATTTCTTGCTTAGATTCCCACAAAATACCTCTTTCCCCCCCTTTTTTCATGGAAAGAAGAGTTTGTTAAGGCACTGCCTTAGTGAAATCCTTGCCAAGTGCATGTGCACACACGCACAGAGAGGAAAGCAACTTCTGCCCTGAAAAAAAGACAAGTGGGCACTGTTGAATGCAATCCAGCAACTCTGCGGTTGCTTGTCCCGAACAACAGATATTCTGTATCACCTCCTATTAACAAACAAAAGACTTTTTCCCACGCCATTATATATTTACATTAGCCTACTCTTCAAGCTTGGCATGTTGGCTTCCTAAGACTATTTGATCCCAGATTCAGCTCTGTGCCAGAATTGCTGGAACAAAATGCAGTGGGTGGACAAACCTGTCCTGCTGCATTGCTCGTGGCCTCTTGAGAACAGAAAGCATTTCTGTGAGTCATTACTGTAAAGGTACTCGCAGGGCATTCCGCTGATGCTGATGGTTCTCTGGCTGGAAGCGCCTGCGTCTGCTCAAAAGGTTACCACGGGTGCACAGCCAGTCATATCATGACACATTTGTTGGTATCAGCCAGGGGCAAATATTAAGTAGCTTATCTCTTAAAGAGGGAGATAAGGAAGCAGGGCTGTGAGGCGCTTGCCAATAAACATGTATCCATCACAGCTGTCGCTCCATGTGCTGCAGCAACCGTGCCGAGTACCCAGACCAAAACCAGGGTATCTGAGCTGCTGCCCTGACTCTGGGCTCCTGCTGGGCCTTTGGCAAGGGATTTAGAACTAAACTAGGCTGCCTTCTGTTCCTAGGTGAAGGAGACAGAGGTTTCACACATCCCCACTTTCTACAACTGCAAAATCTTAGAATCACAGAATGGTTTGGGTTGGAAGGGCCATTAAAGATCATCTAGACCCAACATCCCTGCTATTTCTGGCTTTTTTTGAGACCTACAAAGAATAAAAAACCCACTACAAATAAAAGAAGGAAGTCTTATGATGTGTTATTGTGGTACTGATGACACAGATTTCTGGAATAAAATGCAGAAAGTTTCCCATATTTCAGTGAGAGGCACAAAATCCACTTGCCTTGAAAAGGGAAGATTGAGGAAGGAGTTTATAGAAATTCCTCTGAATATCTGCAGTTGAGTATTTTTCAGATATGCACGCACATACATTTATGTAATGCTTTGTGTTTACATGTATTTGTACATGTGCATGGAAATACATATATGATGTGTGTGCATTTGAGGCTTTTTATCTAGGATACAGTGTGCAATTTGAGGAGTGCATTTTTTCCTCTCTGGGTATGCTAATTATTTTAAAAATCATAGAATTATAGCATCACAGAATATCCTGAGTTGAAAGGGAACGCATAAGGATCATCCAAGTCCATCTCCTGGCCCTGCACAGCCCCAACACTCCCACCCTGTCCCTGAGGGCATTGTCCAAACCCTTCTGGAGCTCTGGCAGCCTTGGGGCCGTGCCCACTGCCCTGGGGAGCCTGTTCAGTGCCAACCACCCTTCTGTTCAGTGCCAACCAACCCTTTCCTGAGATCCAACCTAACCCTCCTGTTATGTATGTATTTCTGTGTCTTTAAAGAATGTTATACGTACCTCAGAAGGTGCTGAGACAAGTACCCACATTCTGTGTGACATTTAGTGCTATGGAAATGCTTGATGGTTAAATTCCACTGCCTCTTGAACAGGCCTGTCCTGGAGGCTGAACTCAGCTTCAGTGGCACGGTGCAGTCCTTGCAGGTGATTGGGATGTGCCTGCTGTGCTCCAGAACAGCAGCCTGGATGCACTCTGGTGAAAGAACCGTGAGAGGGTTGGACACCCATTGCTGGACACCCACTGGGATCCTTCACAACCAGTATCACAATACTACTAAAGGTTCACCCCTTGGATTAGAGATCTCTGCACAGCACATGTATTCAGA
The DNA here is from genome assembly GCA_036023395.1 of Myiotriccus ornatus. Classification (NCBI taxonomy): domain Eukaryota; kingdom Metazoa; phylum Chordata; class Aves; order Passeriformes; family Tyrannidae; genus Myiotriccus; species Myiotriccus ornatus. The sequence goes on along the minus strand of JAYRBT010000042.1, from coordinate 65,834,452 downwards.
GGAATTCAAAATCATAAATAATCGACTCTGTGGAAAACTGCTCCAGTCAAATCACTGGATAATTATCTGGCTTTTACAATTCTCTTTGAAATCGTTTCTGCAGGGAAATATTCCATGCGTAAAATCAGGAGTCAGAGATTGCTTGGAGGAGACAAGAACAGGATGGCAGTAAAAAAGAAAAGCAAAGCCAATTTCAATGACATAATAGAGCATCTATTCCACAACACATAAAATAATAATGCTTGCAGTTAAAAAGGCCTAAGGAAAATGTAATTAATGCCCAAGAGCAGCTGAGGCAAATGGTAGAGGGGAAATGAAAGTTCATTCACACGACACCAATTTTGGTGCTAAATTTCAGCAGATAAATTATCTAGCATGTCTTCCTGGAGTTCTTCTCCAGCTGAGAAGGAGCAGGTCTGTCAGAGCTGAACTAAGGCCTCCCCTGGAGCAAGTTTGTTCCCCCTATTGTAGAGGGACTCCAGAGAGGCTGTCAGTTCCCTTAGCCCATCTTTTAAGCTGAGTGGTGTGAATAGTCTTCAAAATGCCTTTGGGTTTCCCTTTACCCAAAGATTGAGGGAATGCTCCTTTTCATTCTCAGCCACAGGAATTAAACAATAAGATCAAAATCTTGTAATCTCCTTGGGAATTCCTTTTAGCTGTATGGGATCTAAATGTAGGGTTTCCCCTAAATTGCTGGGCAAATGAAGGCAGAGGCTAATCATACAGCTGGCTTTCCATGCAAACATTTCCAGTGTCTGCTGCGGCTGCCAATTGTTTGGGATCACCTATGAAACAAATTTCTTAATCAGTTTTAATATGAGCCACAAGTTTAAGTGTCATTAAGCTGTTTTTTTATTGATCTTATGATCTGTTTGCATCAAGAACAGGAGGACCTGGGAACAAAGCAAACTTTAGTGTTTCAGGTTTGTTGGCCTTTCATAGCACTAACTTATGAAAAGGATGATTGAAATAGACTCACGCTGGGGTCTCCAAACAGATAGTATTTAATGTATTGCTTTCAGTAAAAACAGCAGGAGTCAGGTTTTGAGTTTACAGCAGTGTTATTCCCTCTGTCTCAGTGCTCTGTGGAACACAACCACCATGTATTGTGGGAAAACTGCCATCTTTATTCTTCACCAAACAAATCCTTTAAAGCACATATATCTGCTGCAGGAATGCGCAGGGGGGAAACCCTAAATCTTCACTTTAAAAATTAGATGCAAATTTTAAATTTACAAATGCATGTCCCCTGTCAGAAAATGATCCCCTACGATTTCCTAATAGAGGGTAAAACAACTCCAAAAAGAAAATACTTGCCAGCTCTTGGCTGTGCTTGTTCCAGTCTGGATGTGCAGGGATGCAGATGAGGACTTTGGATTCGAGGGGAAATGAGTCTGAGGGTGAAGGTCAGCTACAGTGCAGTTTGTTTTGCATGTAGGAGGTTTCTTACAATCTCAGTATCCCAAACTGAAATTGCTTACAACTTTCGCCGCCTTTCCAACTTTGATGCCTCTCCCCTTAGGCACAGTTTTTGTTGTGTACATCCCACATCTCCTGTGGCTGTCACTCGAGAGAAGAATGTTGGGCCTTCACTGCACCACTCACTGCAGCGCCCTCGCTGTGGGAACTGTCACTGCAACAAAGGGCTCAGGGGTTGGGAAGGAAACGTGCAGTCACTGTCCAGTTATGAAAATTGCTGTGAATGCAAATGATCTGTAGCTTTATAGAAGGCGTTTTCTGCTGAACACCAACTGTGCCTTCCACAGTGAAAGGCACACTGAGCTATTTGCATGGGAAAGCTGCTGCAAGGGAAGGTCCTGATTTGTTACCTTCAGCATCACTTTGGGGGCTTAACCTTTAACTAAGAAAGAAACCTGTGGAAATATGATTAAAACTTTAGGGGACCTACTCACAACATGCTTTAGATTTGTTAAAAGATTTGCAAATCTTTTGATGGGTTTTGTGTACTTTCAAGATGACATTGTAGAATCGAATGTAATATTACCATGTGCTATAAAAACTTCCTGCAGCTCTATTAACAAGTTTCCCATGATGTAATTAGAAAGAAGGTGCAGTGTTTTCTTTGGCATCTATGGGTAAAATGCTGTGCATAGTTATGCTGCTATAAACCCAGGCCAACTCAGTTCATTTTAATGAAGTTATTTTGGACTTAGTTCATGTAGAATTTGGCTATACCTCTATATATATGTGGATATCTCCCCTGAGGGGTAAATACAGCAAATGTTGTACATTTTCTTTAGATTTGGTATAGGAAGACAGTATTCTCAGTATCAAGGAGGTTGCTACTATTCTGACCAAGGTAAATGCTGTGAAATCTTTCACGTGTGCCCATAACTTTCTTGAATAAGCCAGAGCATGTGCAAGTGCCTCAGGCAGGGCCTTCAAGCCTCTTCTCTACACTTCTTATTCCTCTCTGCTTGCTATTCTGTTATGTGAGGTTCATGGTCAAGAACAATTCTGGAGTTGAAGGCCACATTTCTATCACAAATCATTTATTTTCTTTCACAAAAAATGTATCTTCTTCTCACTGCAGCCAACTAAAGTCTGTGGTGGTCACATTGTTGGTGCTTGTGCCAGTTCCTCTGTACACTGGTGTAGGTAGCTGGCTTTGGACTGTGATACCACACACAGGCACATTCATTACTGTTTGTCACAAAACACAAAAACTGCTTTGGACTTGGAATGTGCCTGTCATTCCTCATCCGGAGAAGCCTGTACACAAATGGCCTTTGCATAAGGCCTCATTGCCTTTTGTTTTTTCCTAAACAAATAACAAACAAAAAGAAAAGGAACTAGAAGGGGAAAAAAATTAAGTTTTAATGGAAACACATTTCATCTTTTGTTTTCTGCTTGCCATAGAACATTAACATAGTAAACAAATTGATCTTTGCTCTCAAGTTCTTTAATAACATACAGTATTTTGAGTTTTGTCATGGCTAAGGTATGGTTAAACCACATGTTGCTGGTCACATTCCAACCTCTCTTGTCACAGTTCTTTGACATCAAACTACATTTTTCAAAATAAAAGTTGTGTGTAACTCAATTCTGTTCAGACACCTTCGTTAAAAGGTCACATTTGGGGTACATTAGTGGTTATGGTGTTTTCTGACCAAAACTGCTTCTCCTTGGAGCATATTTCAAAGTCCAAGCATTCCCATGGTCATCCCTGCTTTGTGCCAACAGCACCTTTGGATGCTGCATCCCCAAGCCTTCATAGGATGCTTTGAAACATTTTCTAGGCTGCTAACCCAATCATAGGACTTACAGTGGTCTTAAAATAGCAGACAGAGATATTTGAAATAGGGGTATGGATAGAAGAGAGAAAGTGTCACTTTGGTCCACTTTTCAGAGTGGTTGGTGTTATAATATATAACCTTTTCTTTCTTTTTTTAACGCAGTGTAGTTTGCAATAATTTAAAATACTCTATAGACATTTAAACGATATACAATAATATAACTTAATTGGATTCCTCAATTGTACTTAACAAATACTATTCTAATATATTTACAGTATCTAGTACCATAAGACTGTGCATTACTGTGTTTGGGAGCTTTATTTGCTTCCTGTCAAGAATGTAGTGAAAGTACAGTATATCACTATGATTCAACAACAATGAATCAAAGGGACTTTAAATTACATGGAGTGACTCTAGTATGTTGGGGGCCCTTTCTGACTTCTGTGAAGTTGCACTTGTTCATGTCAAGGCTGGTATTTAGAAACCAACAGTAACATCAAAAAAAAGAGAGCAATTTCATATTGCTCCATGGGAGACTCATTCAAGGGGTCTGATTTTCAGAGGGTGAGTGCTTGGGGTCAGAAAGGCAGGTCCTCATGAGTATTTGAATGAAGATCCCCAAGTCATAGGTTACTTTTGATAATACAGGTCCACAAATTGCAGAGGTAATTCCAGCTCATTCTCAAATCCACCATGGGAGCAGGTGGAGCAGTAGATCCACCAGCCCCTGGTCCCAGGAGCACCACATGGAATGACAAGTGCTTCCATGCCAGGTGGGGAGGGCTCATGGCTGTGCAGCCTCTCAATAAAAGTAATAGAATGAAGCAAATGCTAGAGAGGCAGATGTGCAGATGTAAGGAAACTTTTAATCCAAGTTTTCAGAAAATCAGTTCAGGACCCTTGGGACAAGCAAACATTTGCGGTTTTAAATGGGCTATGTTACAAGAGGGCATATCTGGCTCTTGGGGTTAAAAACACTAGATTTTACAGTAGTAAAATACCTGAGGAGTTTTTAAAAATCTCTCGTAGGGACAAGGTGTGTGAATTAGGAGGAGTGCTCTGTAAGAAGTAAGCCTCTTTCTTAACATTCATGGATTTACCAGGGGCACGGTGTTGCCAACCTTAGAATAACGGTGACACAGACTAACCCAAATTTTAGCTGTCTTATGCTCATGAAGCCACCACAGGTCTAGGTTGCAGCAACCTAGAGCTCAGCTGTCATACTTTTATTAACTTCTGAGTGCATACTGAGCGTAAGTCATTTAAAACTCTTGGAATATTAACTTTCAGCCATGACAGGCAAAGCGCAATGGAAGATCCTACCAGTGCATTTGACAGCAAAGCAAACCCTCTGATATTTGTCCAAGCATGTCTTTGTATCCTGAAACTCCCTACGAGGAACCGAGAGCAGGCTCTCCACACCTCAGGCCTGAGTCTAAAAAAAGTCATTCTTATTCAGGAGGCAAGTGGGAAAAGTCTTTATCAAACATTTGTAACCACAGTTTCATGTGATGCTTTTGCTCAGTTCTGGTAATTGCTTAAGGCCTACAGTAATTGAACTCTAATAGTGGAGTGACAACAGATCAGTAGCATTGAAGAACTTAGGGAGAACCAAATACAAAAGTCATAAAATCAGAGTTCCAATAAGTTTACATTTAGTACAGAATTAAGACATAGCTACCCGTTAGTGCTTAGAATTTTTTGATACTATTAAAAACATAAATAATTATTTTTAATGTTCATTCAAAGAGTTCCAGTGTCACTGGCAGCTGATGTAATTTTGTGAACATTTGTTGCTTTTTTTTCCAAACTGATAGTGGAGTATATCTGCCATAGGTTTTGCTCCCTACCAGTTGTTTTCTCTCTACCTGCTTTCTTAGGATTTAGGTTTTTGCAGCAAGACTGCTGCATTCTAGTCAGTGAAGATTTCATTTTCTTAAAAAAAAAAAAAGTCTTTGTTTGCACAGGGCTCGACAGTTTAGTTGCTGTAAAATAGGAAAAAGTGTCTTTTTCTTTTAAATGTCGTGGGAGCTGCAATGCAATCAGCTTCTCTGATATGTATAACTTAAAACACTAAGAGAACTCTACAACACCCAGACTGTAGTTTAAAAAAAAAAAAAAAAAGAGAGAAAGTTTCATGTGGTTGTCAACATCACCTTAATCCTGTTGCCCTTGTTTCCAAAGCAGTTACAACAGCCAGCCAGCCAAAATGCACCATCCTTAGAGGTGTGGGTAGTAGTGGGGAGGGAGTGGTTGTGTGTTGGCCGGGGTTCTGTCCCCAGGGTGAGATGTGCAAAGGATGCTGGGGTGTGTTGTGCTCCCCTCTCGTGGCTCGCGGGGTTCGCTGCGTGGCTCGCGCGGGGCCATTATTTGCAGGTGAACACCTCTGTCCGCTCGCTGCACGTGTTGCACTTCACAAAGCAGCACCAGTGGAATTTGCAGTTACACTGCCACACCTTGGTGTACTGGTGTGTGTTGTACCCCCGCCCGCAGCACATCATGTCGCACCCGTCCGCGTTGGGAGACGTGCGGTTGCAGAGCCGGCCCTGGGTCCCGACGCTGCCCGTGGAAGCGTCTTCCTCACAGTAGTTGGGTGACTTTTCAATGTACACTAAATCCGTTTCCATGGGTTTCTGGTAGCTCTTAATCTGCTTGATCTTCAGGAAGGTTGGCTGTCTTAGTCTACTGGCTCGTACCACCTCCACCTGCACTGCAGCGTTGTATTTCTCTTTCAAAATATATCCAATCTCTCTGAATTTAGGAAGTGTTGTCCAGCAGGTCTTGGTTGTACAGGAGCCTGAAACTCCGTGACACTTGCACTCCAGTTTCATCCTCTCTTCGAGAACCTGTGTGTACAGACATTTGCATATTAATACTGCAGGAAAACAGTATTGCAAGCTTGCCTAAACCTCAGTCTGTTTAGTTCATATCAGTGTTCATTATTGCTGGTTGAAATTTTTTTAATGCATGTTGATAAATCTTCTCACCTCCCAACAGAATGCTCATAACACATTTAGTTGTAGTGGCATCTGGTTGGAAATACAGTGTTTTGTCACTTTGTTGGAAAGCATTTTTGTTCTGTTTCCAAACATTGGAGAATATTTCCTCCAGTTTCAGAAGACATGTCTTTAGAGCCACAGGGAACTTAAAGTTTTACTAACCATTTTCATTTTGAAAACAGGAAAAAAAAAAAGTGGTATTCTTTTTAGGTGCCTTAAGATTCAGAATACTTAATTGCTTTAAGTAATGATCAAAGAATGTTTAAAAAATTTTGACGCAACAGTATACACTGTGTAGCTGAAAAGGCATACATGCAGGATACTAGAGGATCTTTAATGTCCCTTCCAACCCACTGTGTGATTCTGGGATTCTATATTCACTTCAGAATTAAAGATTTTGCCTTTATACCTATACCTATACTGGCACTGGTAAACTTACTGACTGTTCCACCCAGAGTGCCCCATCCTCTTTAAAAGCAGCGCTCCTTGCAGTACTCAGTCCAACTATAAAGCAAATGATCAGCCACAGGCCGATGATTGTGCAACATTAGAGGGACAAAAACTCCACTGAAGGGTCCTGCTCAGCAGTGAGCCAAGGAGAACTGGGAGCATGTATTAGTGCCAGTGATCCAGGAAGTTCATCTGGAGCGGGTTAATCCACTGTCAGGTGGTTCCTGGAAGGGACCTGAACTTGTGGGTGCTCTGCTGCACTCCCGCCCTCCCATTTCTGTCCCTCCAGGTCTGGCACATCCCTCCTTTCCTGGGAAGGTGGGGTGTGTCCCGGGAAGGTGAGGTATGTGCCCTGGGAAGGTGAGGTATGTGCCCAGGGAAGGTGGGGTGTGTCCCAGGGGAAGGCAGGTGGGATGTGTGTCGGGGAAGGCAGCCGATGCCCTCCGTGTGCGGTGGGGGGAAAACCGGCCTCACGGAAACGCCTCCTTGTTTTTCCTCCCTCGTGCTCCCACTTAAGCCTGACCATAATTACAGCCACAGTCATCATTAGCTTATGAAAATCAGGGCCCAAGAACAAAGCAAGCTGATCTCTCCCCCTCGCACTGGGATGCTCACACAGAAATCCGAGCTCCCGAGCCTGTCTGAGAGCATTACTGATGCTGCAGACCATCTCCTGTAGTGGTTTCGCTGCAGATCCCAGAACATGACTGAAATGGGCACGGGATGAAAGGGCCGAAATCTGAGTACAATGGTATAATGAAGTAGGAGGGAGTAAAAAATGCTTACTGCTTCAGAAACTGGCCTTAAAATAAAAGCTATGCAGATCTGGTTATCCCTGCAAATAGAGGGCACCCTCCTGAGTTGTTTGAGTTTCACTTAAATTGTATGGTTTGTTTTTTTCCCAAATTTCTGGGGTTTCAATATTAAAGAGAATATTTGGTTTGGGTTCTTCCTTGCCAACATACAGTAGCAAATATAAGATAGCTGAGCATCCTATGCAAGAATCATAGAATATCCTGAGTTGGAAGCAGCAGCAGCATTTCAGTGGCAGTGGGTAGAGGAATTCATTATGACATAGTCCAAGGTCTTTCAGGGGTCTCCAGGTACTCCTCCATGTCCCTTTCAGACCTGTGCAGAAGGTCTTTTTCCAAAGACCCCCAAACAAGATTTCAATCCCATTCCACTAATCTGGGTTTAAATAATCTCTTAGTATTTAGATGTGTTTGTAGATATGTATAGAAGTGCTTAGAAGTTGTGCTTGATATTGCTGAAATATGTTTGGTTTTGTTGAAACCAACCTGCTTCTACAGCTTTCTCAAGCTTTCTTACAGCTTCTACAGCAGCTCTAAGAGCTGCAGCAAAATCCATGACAAAAGGTGGAGGGAGGAAACCTTCTCTACAGCTTCACCAAAGAGCACAAAGTTTTCTAGGAAAGCACTGCCAGTGAGATCTGTGAGCCCTGAGCCACACTCCTCCCTCAGCAGTAAATCCTGTGGAGGTGTGCACCCTTTGCCATACTCCACATGTGTTCCTGATGTCTGTGTTTTGGTCAGAAAGACCAAGGCAGTAACTTACTAAGAGAGTGGAAGAAGGTGAAGTTTGTGAGGCTTCTTATTCTTCTGTTGGCTCAACTTTCCAGGCGCTGGCACAAGGAACCTCTGTCTTTGCCATGTGCTTCCCTGATACACTAAAAAGTGCCATTGCTCCTGAAAAACAGATATCACCCGTTCTGGTGTCCCAGGTGACATATCTATAAATGTATACTAATATACATATGTCTCTGTGTGTGTATATATGTTTGCCTGTGTGTGTATTTGGTTCAGATGCTTCCATTTATTTACATTATTATATACATCTATATATGATTTGCATACACTGCCTGGCACCCTCTGTAGTACAATCTTCAGCAACTTTATCCTAAGTCTTGATTTATCTTTTTGTCATTGTCTTTCTGGAGGTCCAGTTTTGTGACTCATTTTGCTGAGCAGAGACCTGATTTCACTGTTGTGTTTCTTTGATGGTTCCCACTGTCTGTGATGGTGGAAGAACTTGCAAATGCAAGCCAGACAGGCTCAAAACCAGCAGCAGTTTCAAAAAGTATTAATTCATGCTCCTGAAGCCAATCTCACAGGTTTTTTTTTATTTTTTTGGAGACTTCTCTCATGGATGTGGAATGTTTGGGGTTACAACACTGAGCACAGGCCCAATCATCAGGTAGTTAAATTCCTGAATGCTATAATTTGTGTGCCCACAGTCAGCTGTGGGTACAAAATTGTGCCCAGAATCTTGGAGGTCAGGGAATACAAGGCCCAAACTAAGCAGATTCTAAGCAGTATTTTTCCCCCTCTTTCCACCCAGATGCTGCAGAGTGTTCCTTGCTGCCCAGCCAGGCTCTCCTGGAGGTATCCCTCTCTGCAGGGTGTCTCCAGCAGCTTCCCACTGCCAGGGCCTGGCTAAGGTGGCCACATCTGACCCTGTTTGCTCAAGGCTCTGAATGAAGAGCAACTAATGTTTTGCTTCCTAAATGTCCTCGGCAAAATTCCTGTCACAGCTTTGACCCTGAGCCTTACAGGTACATATTTACTCAAATCTAATGCCCTGTGCCAGGCTGGGTGCTTGATTAAAGATTGAAAATCATTAGCTCGTACTCAGCAGTTCCATTTGTCAGATGTCAGTGCCTCTATCTAATCTTGAATGGTTTACAGCAAGATCTACCTCCCAGAGTAAATTCCCATCGCTGGGCTGTGCTGCCTCAGACTAATCATAGGAAAATTCCTCAGGTCCCTTTTCCACATACAGGCCCACTCCCACTCCACTGTGATTTGGCCAAGTAAAATTTTCTAACTACTGCTAGTTTGTTAAATGAATTGTGAAATACAGTGTTAAAGCTTTCTTAATCCCACGTCTTCTTATACCTACATAAATCACACACTGAAAATGCAATCTGAGGGCTGTCCACTGCCAGTTAAGTAGAAAAAGACTTGAGAAGACCAAAATAAAACAAAATTATATGCATGAAAAGAGATTCATTTTTTGAAGTTCCATATCTAGACCCAACTGCATAACATCAGATACAGTTTCTGTACATATTAAAAATCCTATCTGGATAAAGTATAAAAAAACAATAGTAACATTTTGTGTGTGTGTGTTTTGGCTTGCCTTTTCTGGTTTGTGTTTTCCTTAATGGAAATGCACATTTTTGGACCAGATGTTAAATGTAACAAAATCCATATTACTTTGTGACTGCAGTATCAAAAAGAAATAGAAGACTTTAGCAGTTTTCCCCCATCAAATATGCGAGTGATCAGCTTTTGTTTGGGGTACTGGCTACCAAGAGAGCCGGGTGCTGGTCACCGGGTGTCACCTCTCCTTCGATTCTCACGCAGGTGATCTCATGGACCCATCTGGGAATCCAAGTGGGGTTTGTTTGCATTTTGGTTTTTAACTTGGACAGGCAGGGGTGTAACTAACATTAGTAGGGTGTGATGCTGCTCCTCTAATACAAATGTCCTGAAACTATTCTTTGGTAATAGCAAACCACAGAGCCCAGAACTGAGCAGTTCATGCCACGTCTCCTCGAAGAGAAGACGTGGAGCCAGCAGGAGAGGAACAAGGGTGCTTCAGCTGCATAGCTTTCTTTCTGCTCCTCTGTGAGGATGCTCTGTGATGCTCCATGGAGCATCAAAACAATATTTTTACTCTGTGGGATGAGAAATGAGGAACTGAATTCCTGTGCTTACTGCTTCTCTTGTCATCCCTGTTTTCCTTATGGATTACTTCGAGGAAAACAGGGACCCTCTGCTTTGCAGGGGTCAGTATCCAGCCCCAGCAGGAGGTGTTTTTTTCCTGGCACTGGCCAGAGCTCAGCACCCTCATAGGTGCCAAGAGGTATCAGTTCACCTCCTCCTGGCCTCTACCTACCTCCCTGACACCCTTTTCCACAGCATCCCCACTTAATGCATTAAAAATTGAGGGTGTCTCACTGCTCTCTGTATACAAGTTCTCCTCCTGGCTGCCAGGAAAATTAACCTGGGATTTTGGGACCTGCTGCCCATCACACGGAAGTCCATACTGTTGTGAGGATGAACAGTAGCCTAATCTATCAGTGTCTCTTCCCTGCCTTCTAGAAAAGAGAAAACAGCTGCTATAATTGAGCAATAAATTGCTGCAATTGCTTAAAACTTTCTGAATTTTATTTTTACACTGAAATGTTGCAAAAAGCCATAATCTTCAGAAGCACCCTCCCAATCATACCCAAACCAAGTGTGATTGCAGTGTTTCACTCTCTTTTCTATGGCATTTATTGTAAAGCTTGAAGGTAAAATTTTAAGTATCACCTGAAATAGTTAAAAATATTTCATTGATAGTTTTATTCTTTCCAGCAGAATGGATATGTCAGGTTTGAGAGAGTGCAGTGGTATTTTACTGGATGGATGATCTCTGTCTTGCATGCATTGCATGGTATGCATGGGCATGCACATTTCTTGAATAAAGCCAGTTAGCAAGTCCTAAAATATTTGGCTCTTAACCCCTCTAATTTTAAAGCAAAATGTTTGAAAAGTAGGATAGCACCAGATGTAGCTTCTGGCAGTCAGTGTTAAGGGTGTGTTTCTGGAAGAAAAAAATAGTCTAGTAAATGCAGCCCAACTGGAAGCAGGAGATCTATCCTCAGGAGGTTTTGAGCCAAAGCATATTCAGGACATATGGATAAGCTGTAGTTATGCATCCAACCCACCCAAGCTGTAGCACCAAACGTTTTGAAATTGGATTTATATCTGTCTGCAAATCAGTTTAAGTGGGAAAGGGGAAAGTGTGGCATGAAGCACAGCTATGGGAAGCTTTTCTTTCGTGAGCGTTCTCTCAAGGGGTGTGCAGTGAAATAATTTGCCGCTTTTAGAGAAAGAAACTTTCAGCAAATGATGGACTCAAGGCTGTAAAACCTGGAAAGTCACATTCTTTGCATCGCTGAAATGACTTAGGAAACAAAGTCACATTTCAAAGAATATTTTAGGCTTATAAGAGCACAAAATTTGTTGGGTTTCACGTTTGAAACTGGGATTCAGCCTCCACTGTGACTTGGGAGCATTTCATCCAGAGTCTTTTTGTGGGCATTGTCTCTGCCCTCCTGTGCTGTCAGGTGGCAGTGAGGGCAGCCTGCAGCAGCTGAGGGCATGCTGTGCATCTGCCAGGACCCAGCTGAGCAATTAGAATGTTTCATGGGACCTGCAGGGACCTGACACTGTCTTATATATTGTAATACTTACAGTGCAAACAGTACATATAAATATGTGTAAATATCCATAAGTGCATGCACACACACACTCCATATATTTATGTGTCTGTGTGTATGTATATATATAATGACTGGTGACCAACAGATCACCTCATTAGCTGTTCTACAGCCAAAGCAAGTCAGCAAAAAACCCCTTCCCAGTACCATAGTCCTGTGGCGCCAGGAACTGTGAGAACAAGCCATGGCTTAGATGGAAATGTTGTCCCAAGTAATTGAATAATCTCTTCTGAAGAGAGTCTGAATTAGTTGTTTTTTCTCCACACTCTTTTTGTTTAAAAAAAAAAAAAAAAAAGAAAAAACCAACAAACTGTTGTCATCTTCCAAGCATTCCAAAAAAACAACAAGAAAAAGCCACTGCCATTCCAAAGGAATAACTATTGGGATGGTATCAGGCTGAGTTTCTGGCAGCGTGATGGTTGTTCTGGAAGGGAAAGGAACAGGCCAGCTTGTTCTGCACATAACCACAGTCACTGCCTATCAGAAGAGCCTAATTGATTGATAAACTGTTAGAAAAATGTCTTTTCCTCTTTTTGGTAAAAGCTGTGATCTGCTACCAATTTGTCAGCTTGTTCTTTTAACTCACACCTTAAAAACATACAAACAGACCCCCCCATTTTTATAAATTAGATTCCTCTTGAGAGATAGTCATTGTTTTGAAGCTTTCAACAAAAAAATAAGATTAATGGTGTGTGTTCTCAGATGTTACTCTTTCTAAGTTCATTTATTCCAGAATAAAGATACTTGTTTCTAAAAATACATGGTAGAAAGCTGCCTCATAAAACAGCATCAAAGCTGACTTGGTTTTGTTGGTATTTAATTTTTCATTACTCTTTCAAAGTTTTTCCCACAGATCTCTCTGTAATCATTCAGATTCGCAAGCAGCCGTTCTTTCAGTAACATTTGCATTAGACTTGCACTAGTCCTCCTCTGGGGGCTTGTTTTCATTGACCGCACTTGTACTTTCCATCCCGACCCAGAGCGGATGTTTCAAAGCTGATGGGGAAGTTCATTCCTTTGCTCTTTCACACAGCGCGGAGCCATTTGGCCACAAAACATACATCTTCCATCGTGTCACCACGAATCCCTAAGCATCTATTTCTTACAAATGGCACCAATGGCAAGTTTATGATTTTGTCACTGGTGTCACTTATTAAAATTTATCAGAAACTTTACAAACCTGCCATTAGCTGAAACAATTCCTAGGAATGCAATCCAGAGCCATTAGGGGATGCCATGAGGGGCAATGAGGGGATTCCCTCATTCCACAGTCACCAGAAATTCCCTGAAAAGCTTAAATATCATCTAACATGTTCCAAGCAGGGTGTGCATCAGGGTCTCTGTAGGGTGGCACAGGGCACACCACAGAGGGGGCCAGTTTGCACAGGGATGGTAATGCATCCAGCAGGAATAAATGCTCCCTGGCCAGTTTAACATTTGCCTTCCTCCTTCTTTTGCCTCCAAACAGAGTGCATGATGCTGAGCTGAAATGCCCAGCCTAGGAGAGGTGATCAGACCTGGGGCTGGCCTTCCAACCTGGTGGTCAACTGCTGTACGAGGGGCTGTTACACACGTGGCACCAAGTTTGGGGGGAAAAAAAGATTGTGCCTCTCTTAAGGCTGCTTTTCTGTCTGGCTCTTCAGTGAGCTGTCTGCTGCACATCCAGAGAGCTCGGTGTCAGCCACTGTTGAAGTATCCATCCTATCTCTACACTGGAGATTGTGCCTCTCTCACCACATTGAATTTATATGGCATTTTCCTCCCAATGAACAACTGCCCATACACCACCTTCTATGTCAGTGCACAGCCAGCTGCACCTGAGTGTTAAAAAGGAAAACCCAGGCAGTAAGAGAACTGCACTGTTTCCATCACCACCAATTCAACACTCTCTGCCCAGTGCTCAGGGTACCACTGAAAACACACACGGTTTAGAGAAGGAAATTTTGGGATGATTTTGGGGGCCAGAGGGGAAGGATTATACTGGATTGGTATACTGGATTAGTATACTGGTGTATTGGATTCTTCTGCAGCACTGGAGGGTAGAAACACTTTGAAGGGTGTAGTAAAATCTCTCCTGATGTAAGTGTATATTAGAGAGATTTGTTGTGCTTTTTTAAGGGCAAGCTTTGAGAGCTATGAGGGTTGTTATTCAGTGGACATAAGTCAGCGTAGCTCCGCGATGTTTATTGTTTCCATGGCAAGCAACCCAGTCACGGTTGCAGACAGGAAACTGTTTCTTCTCCTGGAGTGACACTTACACAGCTGTTTGTGGCCCACCAGTGACAAAGGGACAGTTGTGCCTTTGCTAAGAAGTGCATTGTATTTGTGTGTATTTCATTAGAGCTGGGGTAAACTAAGTGTTCTGGTTTGGGTGGAATAAATAGGTATGTGGGAGCTGAGCAGTGCAGACACTCACTCCCACCCCATCACAAGCCCTGACATTCCTGGATAGATTTTAGCGAATCAGATGAAAAGCGGTGATTTATCAGTATGTCAAACAGATCCAGCAAGGTCCTCTCTGTGAGCAGGGGACTGGAAAGAAGGCTTAGGAAGCAGCAATTTTTAGAGGAGTGTCTCTAATACATGTTCAGCTCTGAATAAAAAGAAACAGCAACAAAACGTAAACATCAGATGCCATGGGGTGACTCGATGTGGGTGCGAGACAATAGGAGAGACAGGGGTGAGTTCTCAGGGAATGCTCCTGCCACCAGCCAGCCTCCCCCCGTCCTCCAGCGCACACGGATCCCCATCCCTCGTCCTTTCTGGAATACCTTTCTTCCAGCCTCATTGTTGTGCAAGTTCATCAGCCTCCGGGCATTCTTTTTGATTTCTCGGGCATCAACAAACCTCCGGGAGAACTCAATGCCGTATCTGATATCCGCGGAGCAGCCTCCCCACTTCCAGCCCTCCTCCTGGTTGTAGTAGCCCTGTTTCTCTCGGTCACAGCCACAATTGCTGAGGTTGCCCTGGCTGCAGGCGGCCGTGACAGCGTGTGCAACCCCGGCAGCAGTAATGGCATAGGTGAACGCGGCCTCCCTGCTTCCTGTGGAGAGAAGCCAAAAGCTGATGGGTTGGCACAAAGGCAGCACTTACTCACTACAGAAAGTACACACATTATCTGCACAAGGGTGTCGGGCAGCAGCGTGGGCAGGGCAGCACTGCTCGGTGTGTATCCCTCATTCTTACGGAATTCCACACGAAGTTCCAGTGCTTGGCCCAGCTGGGCACGGTACCCCGGGTGTGCACCCATCCCACCCTTCACAGGAGGGCAGTCTGCACGATGGGGAGGGGAGGCCACAAGGCTTGTTTTCACACTGTCTAGTCATGTTGGCAAGCTGAACTTTTTCTATTTCGGATTAATAATAAGTTAATAGTTACCTCTAAGCATTGGCACTGCATGGAAAATGAAATGGGTTCAGCCAAAAAAAAAAAAAAGGCGGGACACAAATGGGAGAGCTTATTAATCTGATTTGTAAATGCTTCAGTAGCATCCACTAGTGATACTTACTGAGTGTAAAGTATTGCAGGAGAGGCCTATAGAGACCTAAGAGCTGGGTAGGTTTCATTAAGTTTCAAGATAAAGTAGACTTTACTGGCTGAGTTCTCCTGTGCGCTGGTTTTGCTGTAATGACTCTTCCACTCCCACTCTGACTCAAACCTCTGCATTACCACGGCTATTGAGCATACAAGGGGCATGGAAGTGCTGGGACAGCACTATTTCCTCTCCGAAATAGGTGAGACACTGTCATAGAAGCACAGTCTTATTACAAAAAAAAAAAAGTTATTTTTAGAAAAAAGTTCTTTTTCTATGATGCTGCTGCTTGCCAAGGTTCCTGCTTCCCAATTCCATGTCATAGCTGTTGATAATGAGTATATGAAGAGAGGGAAATAAGCCCTCTTTCTTTACTGGTTGGCTGAGTTGCCTGTGGGGTGCAAGGAGGTACCAAGGCAGAGCCATCAGATGGAAGCTCCAGCCCATCCCTGCTCCCAGGAGAGACCCCTCTGTCACTGACTCCATGCAGGGCTGGATCATGTCCCTGCTGTTTTGCTGTCCTTATTTATAATGCTCCCCCACAAGTTCCCTTCTCAGCGCTGTCGGCATTTTCCTCTGTGTGTTTCTCTAGTGATAAACAGACAAACTTGTAGTGCAGCAGCCAAAGAATAACTGTAAAGAATTTGCAGAAAGTTGCTGAAATGCTTTAATGACCACACACAGAGCTTTAGCATTATTAATGGATTTGGGAGGGAAAAATAAAGGAACAAATTTTCCAGAAGAGAAAAAAGAACCCCAATACCTTAGAAGCTATTTCTGATTTTTTGACTTTCAGATTCATAGATAGCATAACTCTTCTGGAATGACCAGTCCACAGCAGGGATGGGGGGGGTATGTTTTATATTTCTCATTCTCATAGATAGCTGCCTGAAAGATTACACCACTGCCAGATATGAGGAAGATCCTACAAGAAACTGGGTTTTGGCACCATTTACTTGTTTTTCCAAAGCAATAAAAAAGCAACTCTGGGTAAGGGAAAAACAAAAGGGTTCTGTGTTCTTCAGCTCCCAGGCAGGTTCAGTTGCCCTGAGTGTGTGGTGCAGTGGCAGGGCTGACTTTGCTTCAGACACAGCGTGTTTTGTTGGGGTGTGCACTGTGTGCAGTCTGGTTCAGTGGTTCCCAAACCGTGGTCCACAGAACACTGGTGGTCCAGGAGGCCACGGGGAAGGGTTTGCAGCTAATCCGCAGAGCCATATTAACCACTGTTTTTAATAGTGGTTTCAATTAAAACTTTGGTGATAACGATGCCTGGTGGTCTGTAAGAAATTCTGAGGCTTGATAGCTATCCAAAAAAGTTTGGGAACCACTGTTCTAGTTGCTAGTGTGATCTCTATAAACACATCAATATTCACTCCTCCTCTTCACTCACCACCTGAAGTCAAACCTGGAACCCGTGTTTTAAAATGTGTCATGTTAACTTGCAGGATTTCTTTCTTTTTGTTTTTAAATGTTCTTAGTCTATAAATTGAAGCATTGGAAATATGAGACGCAGCAGAAGCTACATATGTAGATCTGTTTTCCTTTTCTTCAATCTGAGGGTAAATGAGAATGCAAAATCAGACCCAGGGAAATATTTAGTTCAGACACCTCCGAAACACACATAGAAATGCTTATGAACAAGCAGAAACATATTGCTGTGAGGGATATAGCAGCTGTGACCTCCAGTTCGGGAGCTTTACTCAGCTTTACTAGAGACAGGTTGCTCACTTTTTGTATTTCAGCTCAGTATATTCCTCATGTCTCCAGAGGAGACGGTGAGACATCTTATCATGGCCACTATGGCTGTGGTCTCTCCCAGGGTTTTCACACGGTGCCTCACTTGATCAGCTTTGCAAAACTAAAGAATATCGTGTCTTTATCCTCCTTTCTGTCCTCCTTCTTCCCGTTATACCCCTGATTACCTCCAGGAATAGAGGAAAACATCTTTCCTTCATCTACTTGAGAGCTATAGCAGGGATGGAATCATCTCAAGTCACGGGATAATATCAAATGGAAACCACACTGACACTCTGAAGAGATTACTCGTCTGTTTCCACACAGCTCTAAAGTAAGAAGGGCTTAGAAATAAGATCTGGCTTGAAAACCATATTTTTTTAGCAAGCTAAGTTTTCCTGCTAAGAGCTAAGGGTTTGGGGGGTTAGCATTTTTTTAACTAGAGGATGTTCTAAAACTTCACTTGAACTTCAGTGTAAGCATGACCTCAGCAGTTCACTAAAGTCCCAGGATCAGTGGAGTTTGTCAGAAACTGCTGATGGGGGAGGGAGGGAACCTCTGGGCTCAAATAATGTGTCCACTGTACACAAAGCTTTCCATTAGCATGTCATCACTTGGAATAAGTTCTGAGCAAGTCTTTGCTAGGCAGCTAAAAATATTTAAGTAATGATTGCTGTGATACCTGAATGGAGAACAATAATCTCATTTTATGGAATTTTCTGAGATTTCAAAAATATTCTTGTTCTGCAACAAAACAGAGACAAGTCTTTCCAGAAATGTTCATGAAATGAAGACATAAGTAGCAGCAGATTTGGGATTAGACTCGGCTTTGGGGCTAGATTTTTCTTTTTCCAGTGAATATCCTGGTTATTTAGTTACTTGGCACTGTATATGCTCAGTATCTGTGTCTCAGAAGAAAAAGTCTTGTTTGACTTCCTAAAGTTTTCTGTCATGTAGACCAGAATAATTCTGTGGAGATTTTTATTTTGTTAAGACACTGCTTTGGCTTCTATTGCAGCCCTTGGATTCACCCATTTCTCTGTTAGAAATACCTGTTTTGATGTCAAAGGTGACAGTTCTGGTTTAATTCCCAAAACACAGAAGGAATGTGTAGCATGATCTGATAACTGATTGATCTGATAAATGACTGATCTAATAACTCCAATAGAAGATGACCACCAAGATTAATTGCAATTAAGCCTTCTGTCTTTGGTGAAGGTGCTGAAGCCACTTCTAGCAATGTGCCAGCCCATCAGAGGAGTGCTGTCTGTGCTGAGCTGAGTTCCTGCCATGTCCCTGAGCCCATTTGCATTCTAGCAGAGGGCTCCAGTAGCAGCAGTGCAGGCAGATGCTGCTCAGACACACAGATATTGGACCACTGGTTCCTTAAGGGAGACACTTCTGGCAGCCAGGGTGAGAGGAGCCCGGAGCCGTGGAACAGCCTGTGCTTGACCCCTCACTTAGATGTCATCTCTGACTAAGTTTTACACTGCTAACTGAGCACTAAACTTAGTCTGGTCTGATGTGGAAATTATTCCCAGGTCCATAATTGCTGTACTTCACTGCACTGGAACATGGACAGATTCAGCAGAGTGTTTCCAGCCTGTAACCACACTCAGCTGAGAGTCACACATGCTAAATCCACCATCAGCCACTCAGCTGTGAGCACAGGGTTAAAGATTTAACCATTCCAGAGTTATTTGCAAGACATGTATTTTTCTGGGTAACAAGATGAGAATATTCCTGTTGCACACATCATCCTGAAATGGCCCATGTCAGCAACTGGATGAATAAGGCTGCCACTGAATGTCAGCCATTAGAACTGTAATTTAACTTCAAATAATAAGCTGTAGAATATACCCTGTTTGGCCAGTAATTTCCTAAATCTTGGATCAGCAATGATAGAAAAAAGTCCTACAGGCTGCTGTTAAACAAAACAAATTCCACATGCACTTACATAAGGCACCAGATTGATTGTATGACACAATACAATATAGGTCAGTGGGAAGGAGAAATGAACTATGGCAGAAGTTTAATTTTTTTTGCCAAACCTACCCTTTTTAACAAGACTTGAAAGCTGAGGACAGATTGAGTCATTTTTAATGGCAAAGGCAGTACATACATCTAGATAAGTAAACTAAAACTCTGCCACCACCACCCTAAGTAATGTTGGATGAAGACTTTTATAGATAAGTTTATTTCCTTTGTGATTTTGTGTTTTATTAAACACACTCATTAGCAATTCTCAAGGAAAATAGTGTGAGCTCTTCTCTTTTGGTTTGATCCAAGGGCAAAACAAGTCAGAGAGAGTTTTCTCACTGTCTGGAGCAGATCCTTTATCTGTTTGCATTTTCAGTGTGATTAATTTTGAGCTACTTGGTTTATAAAAACAGGGATTAATTTAATTTCTCTAACTTTCCCTACCTGATGCTGTGAGTCAGAGCTGTAGACCACTGAAATCAGTTTGTACAAGCAGAAAAAGCCAGGCAGAAGAGCAGGGCTGGCAGGAAACTCAGGAGGGTTTCTACTCTGACTGTCAGCCCTAACATAGCCTAATAACACGGGTGTCCTTCACAACAGCTTTTTTATCCTCTTCCTAAAGATCTTCAGTAGAGAAGGTTCCACAGTCTATTCCAGTATCTCAGGACCTCAACTGGTATATATTTTATGAATATTAACCTGAAACTGTGTTTCTGCATTCAAACCCACTGCTTCTCTCTCTAGAGAGGCCAAGAACCTATTACTGTCTCCTTGTAGGAGCAGCCTTTCAATATGTAAAAACTTCCACCTCTTCAAAGATGTGTTCTCTCAGCAGTCCTTGCCCAGCACTTCCAAGGGCTCTTCCATTCCCCTGGTGTCCCAGCTGTGTTGTGGTGCAGTGCTGGATGCTCCAGCTGAGGTCTCTCCTCCTCAGGGTTAGAGCAGAAGGAGCACTTCAGATGTGTTGTAACTGCACTGCTGTTTATCCTGCCAGCATGGTGTTTTCACAGCAGCAGGACACTTTTGACTCTGGCTCAATTTGCAGCTTCTTCTGTGCAGCTGCTGTCACACCACATGTTTCCCAGCTTGCATTTGTGCAGCTGGGAACATACAGAATCATTTGTATTCCTGATTTGCCTTCTCTTTCTTTGCTTTAACTTTTTTTTTTCTTCTTTTCTGAATCAGTTCTCCATGATCATTTTCAGTTTTGACCAAAACTTCCCCCAGCTGCCTCGCAGTCCTTCCCAACCTGACATAATTCATAAATTCAATGTGCACAGTTATTCCCTTGGTCCAGTCAGGAGTAAAACCTGACTGGTATCAAATCCAGCACAGATCACAAGGAAAACTAGTCAGCACAGCCTTCCATTTTGATAACTACACTCCAAGTATGATTTCCAGATGGTCTGTACCCATTTGGCATGTTCTTAGTTTTCTTGTGAGAATGTCATATAAAGCAGTGTCAAAAGCTCCCTTTAAGTCCAAGATATATGGTATAAACTCTTCTTCTTGCCTCTGAGGCCCTGGGTGGCAAAAGAAGGAAATTAGATTGGTTTAACATGATTTGTTCTTGACAGATCCATGTTGACTCTTACTCATCTCCTTGTTCTTAGTTATGAGCTTACAAATGGGGTTTTGTTCCCATATTTTTTCATTTATTCAAGTTAAAATTATTGCTCCTATAATTCCTTTCCTTTTTTTTTTTTTTCTTTATTTTTCAATTTTCTCTTTTAGACAAAGGCAATACATTTGTCTTTTTATTTCTTCCTTATTATAGTTCTCTCCAGGTTTTCAGCCCTAATGGCTGTCAGGACTACCAGCTGTAAACTGGCTTCATTGAATGTTCTGAGATGAGGGATGGCTAAACTGGAACATATTGAGCCTGGACAGATCCTGCCTTCTGCTGATGCTCAGCTGGTGATACCAGTTCTGTAACCATCTGCTCACCACTGACCTTTTTAGTGAAGGCTGAGGCAAGAAGTGTGTTTGGGATGGGGAACATTGCAGATCTCAAAGCCCACAGTGTGTAGTGATATGACATAATGGTTTATTTACGGATTCTTCACTTACTCAGCATTTTTCGTCTCTAGGCTCCCACTCATTTTTATGGTTGGAGGTGCCAGAATCTTGGTCATCAGTTTGTAATTGCTCTGTCAACTGAATTGTTGTCTGTTGCTTATGTGAGTTTGTCAGATTTTCTTTTAGAAAGGGCTGTACATGAGCCAGAATTATTTCACACTTGCCTTTTTGCAGCTCCTTGCTGTCACTGTGTATATACTTTTGGGAGCATGTCTCTTAAAAAGAGATATTTACTCTGCCTCTACTTTTCACATTTTTTCAAACATTTTTTGAATGTCATGGTTATTTTCTAAAGGCTTGGTGGTACTTTCCACAGTGATTTCTGTAATGCGTCTTCCAATGATTTACAGGGGTTTTTTCCCTTAATTTACCCCCTAAATATATTCAATTAAATGCTGGCAACCTTAAACAATAGTCAGCATTTCTGTTCCACTGAGCATAATTCTGTTGTGTTTCTGACTGTCTTTTGGCAATATGTCCCCTGGTGAAGTTTTCTGGGACAGCTTCTGTGAGGTTAGCAAGTTTGAAAGGATGGTTAGAAGTGCCCAGAGAAATATGAAATTTTTGGGTTCTCCTCTGTAAAACAATGTTTGTCAGAGCAAATATTTCTTACTAACTCAGCCCTAGCGAACAATCTCTACCCCATTCTTACAGAAAATGGGGAAATTAAGCAGTGCTGCTTGTTTTTGTCAAAGTTTAATGAGAACATGGTGCTGAGCACTCATTTAAAGAGTGCACAGGAGCATGGCTGGGGCAGCACGAGGGGGTGGCTCCAGCTGCACTGCACCTTTGAGAAAGGCCTGCCTGTGTCACAGCCGGCTGTGCTTCCACAAAGCTCTCCAAGCGCCTTGGGGGAGCAAGAGCTGGAGCAGGGACAGCGTCTCCTGCCTGTGTTCTCTCCAGACCCACTGTGGGACTCGGATTCCCTGCTGAGTGCTTGGGGCCTTTCCTTCTCAGTGGGCACCAGTGGGTGGATATGTCGTCATAGGTGAAAGCTCAGCTGGAGACGTCTTGCAGCGTACTGGGCATTTAAAAGTGCTTTGCAGCCCTTGTCAGAAAGCATGGAATCCTGGAGGCACCTCAGGGAAACTGCATCTTAAAGAATACCAGTGTCCTTAAATTAAATGGGGCTAGGAGGAACCAGATGTGTTATATATTATATTCCGTTCTATTCTGTACTATCCTATTCTATAAGACACTATTATATTATTCTGTACTTCTAATAATTCAGCTGAGGTTTCTGAGGTACCTGTGTGGTGCTCAGGAAAGGGAAACATTTTCCACTCTGATTTAAGAAGTAGAAAATATGCTTGGTGCGTCATAAGAAATAAAACCACAAACAAAACACCAACAAGACAAAAAAAACCAAACAAATGAAAACACCAACCAAAAACAAAAAAAAAAAAACACACCAAAAACAACCAAGTAAAAATCAACCAAGCAAAAAACAGCAGAAAAGAAAACTCCACTCTCAACCGGACAAGGAAATAGAGGACAGTGCTACCAACCACATTTGTAAAGTAAATTTGATTTCAAGTCAACTTCATGCTTATTTCAGTAGGATACGAGAGCAGAGCAGGTTGCTACCAAACCACTGAGATTTTCATGCATGTGCATTTTATAGGCTTGAGACATTAGTGAGTGAATCAGTTCAGAATGGGTGTTCTCCTTGGCTGTCAGCAGAGGATCCTACCGGTCTAAACTATCCTGTGATTATGTGATTATGTTTGACTTTGCTGTGGACCCCATTTCACTCTGTTTTCCCTTCTACTGTGCTCATGAAGATTAAGGAGCCATCACTGTGCAGAATCAAACCTTCCAGTGGAACTTTGCTGGGCCAATATTTTAATTAACTTGTTTCAGTCATCTCAGTGGCCTGACATAAGTACCCTGTGTTGAAGAACACCTCTATAAAAATAAATCTGCACTGCCATTTGCATGAAGTCATGTTGTGCTATATTATCTCATGTCACTCCTAACCCAGGTAAGGAATCCCTGAGGGCAGTGGCCATGTCTGTGTTCTTTTGTAAATCACTGTGCACACCTGTGCTTTGCTGTAGAAACATGTTAAATAATAACACCTTTTAGAGGGTTCACTAAATTACGAGTAGTTGGAAGCACTAAGCTCCTGTACTGGGCATGCCACAGTGTCTGTGGGTGGGTGTGCAAATGTCTGTGTATGTCGAAGATGAAATTTCAGCTCTTGCTTTGGGATTTCCTGAGGCAGTTTAGTTAAATCATGAATATTACCTCAATATATTGTGCAGAGCTTATCAGTGGGCCAGTGCCACTTTTCCAGAATTATTGAATTACTGAGTGACACCCACCTGAAACTGGTCTTAGACACAAATCTGTTTCTACAAGAGGTTGTCCTTGCCTTAAGAAGCTGTGTCCATTAGCTGGAGAGGGCAAGAGAAGAGAGATACTCTTGCCTTTCTTTGGAATATTATTACCTCTCTTACAGAGGGGCACGAGGAGGTTAAGGCATTCATCCTTAGGGCAGAAGGCCCTGTGAGAGAACAAGCTGTCCTCTTGCTGGATTCTTTCTGGCGGGGGGTTCACAGAGGAATTTGACTGCAAACTTCTCAACCAAGGACTGAAACACCAGTTCAGGATGTTCATGGTGGGACAGGAGTCCTCCCAGGGAGAAACAGCAGCTCCTGGGACTGGGAATTCCCTGCTCTACTCTTCCACACCCTGTTGTAGCACAGTATTGAACTGGAGCCATGGAGGGCTCAGGGCACAGCACTGCTCAGCATCCCCGTGCCTGGCAGAGAATTCCACGGCTCTTGGAGTGTACTCCTGACATTCACACCTCCTCACATGCCACACCTGCATGGCATTGGATCCTTACTTTGCATTGTTAAAAATAACTAACTGAGGGGTCTGCCCAGAAGAATTGCTGAGGTTGTATCTGCTTCTGTTTCAGAGAGGTGCTAAATGTTTTCTCGTCCCCTTTTGGAGCTGATGACATTTCTTGACTAACCAATAAGATATGTGCAACTTCAAGCTTATCTTGAGAGCTGGCTGTTTCTGTTTGTCAGCATAGACTTTCTTCCTGGACTCACTTCCTGTGTTAGCCAGCACAGGTTTTTTGTATGTATATATATGTATAAATCCAGAAACTCCTTTTGAAAACACATACAAAGCAAGCCTAGCCCAGGACATTGTGCAGGTATGAGGTACTGCTCTCAGGCTAGATAACAGTGCTTACAGTATACAAAATAATTTCATCTATAGGGCCAGAGCTGGTCACCTAAGAGCTAGATCTGCAACAGGCTGTTGGCTCTAAAGCCTGTCTTTTAGATGTTCTTCGAGACAGTATTTTCCCTGTGGCCAGCACGGGAATCCAGCCTCCCCAAGCATTGAGTTAGAACCAAAATAGCCAGACTCCTAGAAGGTATCAAGCTGCATGGGGAAGCCCCAAAACTGGGAGCAGAAAATGCAAAGAAAGGGAGAGAGTCTAAACTTATCCCATCAGAGTTAAGCCAGATTTCCCTGCACAGTGAGCCTTTCCAGCTCTGCTGGCAGCAGTCATCTCAGTGTAATTGCTGAGGGTATATGGTGGTTTTAGAAAAGGAGAGCCCACCCTTAAAATGTTCTGACTGAGGAAAAAAGATTTCTTTACATGAAAAGCCCGAAGATGACTTTTTTTGGTTTCACTGATTAGAAAAAAGACATTCTAGTACATAGTATAACTAGAACATAGTATAACTTCTAGTGTATTTTTCTAGGTTTTTTTCATTTAACTTGATTGTATCAAGTACAGAATTAGCATGAGCTTAAAGTAAATTCATAAATAAAATAAAGTACTAATTCTACTTAGTCATGACATTTCTGAAAGAAGGTTTATGAAGTGCAGCAGTGTCTTTTATTAAACTGAATCACATACACTAGGCATCTATTTGGTGTAGACCTAATAAGTAAATACTTTTTTAAGTTATTTGTCAGATTTCCAATCTAGATTCAGACAAATGTCATAAAATGGCATAATCCTTCAGGGTGTTGTAGCTTTCTCTGCCACAGCAATCTAAGAGGAGCATTATGTCAAATATCTAAGGACATGTAGGATACCTTGCTCTGCACACCCCTTTGTGGTGATAGCAATGAACATGGAAGACGTACTGCCCAAACTCAGAAATGGTGACAGCCAGTCTGGAGCCTCTTAAAACTGTTTCAGGCTACTGGTCATGGAGAAACAGCTCCTGTGTGCCCAGGACAGCACTTCCCAGGCACAGAAATTGTTATGCTTTCTTGTCTGGTGACTCTGCTCTTCAAGGTGGCCTTCTTCAAAAAACATGTATAGACACAGACAAAAGACCATTTCTTCTCTTTGACAAAAAAGAGAAAGAAAATTTGTGTCAAATAGTGTACCAGAATGTTGCGTTTTTCTATAAAATTCTGCACAGGAATGTGGCAGAGAGAGGTTCTCACTGCATTTGCTGGGAATTGCTGTTGGATTGTCTCCTGGAGGATAGTTCTGCGTTAAGGTTGTCCTACAGATCTATGGCTCACATAAGTTCCTGACATGCCTTCCCATGCTTGGCAGGACCAGCTCAGTGTGTGAAATCCCCCAGGCCAGTGTAGTGAGCCCTGTGAGTGGTGGCCCACCCTGCAGGTTGGGGGCTGTCCTGTGTTCTCTGGTGCAACCCAGACAAGGCAGCGTTTGGCAGGTGGGTCACAGAGTCTTGTGTGGCTCTTCAGGATGTTCCCACTCCCTTGGCATCTCCCATGCCAGCAGAAGGATGATGCCTCACCAGCCCCAGGTGCTCTGGTGGCTGCAGCAGGGGCTGGGTTGGCAGGTTGTCTGTATGTGCCTTGTCTGCTCTGCTGACTCTGCTCAGAGATGACATCTCAGCACAGGGCAAACAGCTGGGCAGTGACCCTATGAGTCACTGCCATCCTCTCAGAGCTCAAGGCTTGTGGATAGCAAATGAGAAAGTTCTGGTGAAAGGGCTGGGTGGAGAGTTGCTTTTGGATTCTATTTTCCAAATGCCCTTTTACAGCTTGTGTGGCTCAGGCTTCACCTTCCTGAGACATCTGACTTGCCTGACCATCCTTCTGGGAGGAGTCACCTAATGGTGTCTGAGCTTCTTGGTGTTTAAAGGGTCCTTGCCTGGTAGTCACATTTGTAACCCCAGAGAACAAGACACGGCACAAATCACACATATGAAAGAGATTTAAAAGAGTAAAGAGCTCAGAGGGTTTGGGATAAATACACAAAGTTTGGATTCTGGTCCAAACCTCTCTGGTTTGCAAAATGACTCTGGAAGCATCACAAGAGCAAAGTCTTTTTTTTTTTTTTTTTCAGCCCTGGAGTTTCTGGTACTGACAGGAGTTGGGAAGTGACAAGATTTACATAAACAGGGAAGAATTACCTGAATCTTCTCAGGACTCATGACAGGTACTGAAGTAATGTTTAATCTGGGTCTGGCCAGCTAACCCTACCAGGTTATTTTATCTACGAGACTAGTGGTTGTTGTTTATTGTTTGTGTTGTGTTAAACTCATGTCTTGCCAGATACTGAGCAAGCTCACCCTAAAATGCTGACCCAAACCTGCAAGGGTTTGACAAAGGGCAGGTGCCAGCCCTAAGAGTTATCTGCTGAAAAAACTAAATGTTATAAGAATAGAAAGATCCAATTTCTAGTCCGCAAAGAACTTCCATTGTTTTCAAGCCCTAGAAATGAAGGATGAGTTTTAAACAAAGATCAGAAGAAAAAAATTATAGGTTTTTAAGGTACTCCAGCTTCAGACCAGGATCCAGGCTTTGTGACCAGGAAAGGAGGAACAACTCCCTTTCTGCTGTATAAATACATGAGTATTTCAATACGTGGATTGGTATTAACACCAGTCTTTGAGATGTCGCCTTCATGAAAGTACTTTTAAAAACCACTAGCGAGTGTGTCTACTGCAAGTCCCCCATTAAAGCGAGATATGGGTCTCATTAAATAATCTTTCCAGCCCCCCACTATGCAGCAGCCCTTTCCCAGATCTGAACTTTGGAGCTGACCCCTGCCTTTGAGATGGGCCAAACCAAAAGCCAGATCTGAACACCACTGAACTCTGGGAAAGTTCAAATCTATCGTTTGTGGTTCAGGTTGAGCTCTAATTAAAACAGACCAGTTAGAAAGGCAAATGTCTTAAAACCAAAACAAAACAAATGTTTCACGTGAAAAGTTTTGGATTAGGCTATATGGAACCAAGTAGTGTTTTTGTCTATCACATGATGTCATGTTGCTCTGGTTAACACAAACTGACAGCATGCACATGCTGCCATGGGAGATATTCCATGCAGACACTTTTGAGTTCAGCTTTGAGCAGAACACAGTATCCATGGAAATACTTCATGCTCTGCAAGAAGCCATCAGCAATGGGTAGCTACTCTTACTGCCACTCAGCCCTGAAGGTAGTCTGCTGCCTTCCCAGCTTTCCCTGCCCATCCCTAGTCACACAGTAGTCCAGGGTCTCTCAAAAATTAGTGTCTTGCCTTCTCTAAGTGAAGCTTATGCCTCATTATGTCAGCAGTATGTGGAATATTGCCGCTAATCCCTGAAAACAAACAAAGGGTGCAGCAGAACCTTGGGTTGTGTAAGAGGGCAGGGAAATCCCAGCTGACTCTCCTGCTCAGAGCTTCTGTTTATACTGTAGTTAAAACTACAGTGTCTGTAATAAAGCAACATGGTTCATCAATGGGAATGGGAAAAGCAAACAAAAGCGAAGGGAACTTGGTTTCAGCATTACTGAACTGCTGAAGTGAGAGAAAACAGAGACAGCAAGGAGAAAGGGAAAGGGAAAGAGGGAAAAGGTGTTAATGCCCCATCACTGGTGTCATGATGTCACTGTGCACCAGCAGCTGGAAAAAGAGTATCTCAGACAGGAAGATCTACTGAGAGAATCACAGCACACACAGTAAGTAACCAGCAGTTACTCTCCCCGTGGGCTTTATTCTCTACCTGATGTTCCATGTAAGTACTGAGCATAAGTTGAGTATTTTGTCTTTGTGAAATTTGAGTTCAGGCTCTTTGTGGACAATTACCTAAGGTACCTTCTTCTTATGCAAACAATGCTAATAATCCCACCAGGCCTCTTCAACTGAGATTCTTCAGTGTGGTCTTTTTTGAGGCCTGGACTCACTTTCTAGATGACCAAATCCCTCCACAGCATTTCTGTCCTTTGCTTTCTCTTTGGATAGGAAGACTTTACAGCAACCATTTTTGTTTGAGGTTATGTCCCAAATGTTTAAGTGGAGGCTAGTCCCCACTAATTAAACCTTGCAATTCCTCACTGAAATTAGTCATCTCCAGACAGCGAGGTATGAAGTGATATGCCCAAGGTCACAAGAAAAGGCACAGCTGGGAACAGAATCCAAGTCCATTATCTCCTGTCCATGCTTTAATCATAAAATGATGGTTCTCACATTCAACTAGGAGCCACAAGGTATATGAAGAAGGATAGGAAGGGAATGGTAATGAGCTTCTTGGTGTGACACCTTCCTCTCAGCTTGGACAAAGAGAAAGGAAAACTATTTTATCCATTCTTCATGAATATTTCTCAGGTTAAAGAATATTCAAATCCTTACACTTCTTGCTCAGAGGTAATTTTCAGTTCAGACCTTTCTTTAGTGGTGAAGTTGTAATTAAAAGAACAATCTTTCTATTTAATAATTCTCTATCAGTATCCTAATTCTATATATGGCATCATTTAAAACACACCAAAACAGTAGAGAGCAGTAAAAGACACATCTATACAAAGGAATGAGAGACTCACAATATTTTCTTCTGCACCAATTTTGTAAAGGAGGACTGACAGGAACCCAGTTGTTACTTTAGAATTTTCTTTAAAGCAAGAAGTAAAGTTGAATGGGAATAGATAATTTCTCATGTTCTACACGTGATAGTATATTGATGTCCAGCAAATCTAGTTGAAAGAATCACACGTTTTTGTGACGTTGTGAGAAATAAGGCAGAAAATATATGGTTATTGACGTGTGCTAATCCTTCTCTGAGTATGGGGTACTCCAAGTGCTTAGGAATGAGAAGCAGTCAGAGAGTAAAACCCATTTGACTGCTTAGGGAAGTTTCACCACCTTTGCCACACAGTGAATACCCTGTGTGTTCTTGCCTGGGACACTGGCATTGGCAGGTTTCCAAAACTACTGCCTTAGACATGGAGCTCATCCTTCCCAAATGCACTGACAGGTACCTGCCCCTGAGAGCCAGAACTGCCCCGAGTGAATGCCCCAGCCAAGCACAAGTGCTCTGTGCTGCCCACTCCTGCTTTGGGCTCCTGCTCCCTGCCCTTCACCATCCCCAGTTTCTGCTGCTTCTGGCCCATCTCTTTTAGTTCCCTTCTCCCTTTACATGCACTCATAGGTCTGCTATGCTCTTTCCCACTTCCCCACGGCCCTAACCAGGCAGTTGAAAGGCTTCCATCGCGAAGATTGGAAACATATTCCATATTAAATGTAACAGGATAGTATGGCCAGCAGGTCCATGTTTCAAACACATTCAATTTCTGTCACAGCTGAGAATAAACAGCGGGGGAAGCTACTTGATGGGTTGGTGGAGGCTGTGGCTACCCTTTCTTGTGGAACATGTCTCTGTCACTTGCTAAATAGGTGCACCATCTGGTGGTAATTTTGGACTCCCACTTCTTAAATTTCCAAAGAGCAGTGGTGGAGCTATGCCTGTGGTTGCTGCACTTTTATTTTTTTGCCAGTATCTGTCTGAAAGTCATCAGCTAAGACAACTTTTGTAGGTACTACTGGTGAATGAGTATTAAGAATAGGTAGGACTTTAAATGAGGATCAAGTTTCTATGTCTGCTGTGTGGGGCAAGCAGGTGTGACTTTATGAGAGGACCACATGCTCCCTGAGAAACATACACAGAGAGGTGGAAAAATTCCACAGACAAACAAAAATTAGGTATTAATAAGCTTCATACCTAATTAGGGAGTCTAAGCTCCCAGGACAGGCAACAGGGACAGTCATACAGTCAAATTAAGATCCAAATCACCCCCTGGAAGAGCTTCTTCTGTTCTTTGACCATACAAGGAATACAGGCGGACTAGGTCCTATCTTAGACATCTCATGCAAATGCCTGGAGTTGTGTGGTATGAAACGAGGCCAAAGGAAAGAAGTGAGGAAGGGGCTCCTCATTTCTCTGCCTTGGTTGTCTGAAGCCCATGAGTTCAGCAGCAGAGAGAAATCACTGCTATGTCTCGTGCCACTGCCCTCAGAAACTGCAAGGTTGCACTGGCCACGTCAGATGGAACTTTGCATGGAGATCTATTCTGAACAGGATGGGTGGAGGCTGAACCAGACAGAAAATGAGTTTCCACATTTTCATTAAGAAATAAGTGAACAGGTAAAATTAAATCATGATCTGTGAGTAAACGTTCTTCTTTTTGGCAACTTGAAAAGAGCTCTCAAGTCTGCAGAAGTTCATTCCATGTCTGCTGAGCTTCTACCTAGAGAAAGCAGTGTCCTCTCCCAGTGCACCAGTGAGGCTTCTGGGGTGAAAGCAAACTACCTAAAGACTCCTCAGCAATCCAAGCCTGTTTAACTGTCTTAGGAATCATCTTTCTCACAGAATCCCAGAAAACAGAGGTTGAACCTCTGCAGTAGAGAGAGCATTATAAAGTTGTCTCCTAGAACCACTTCAGGTGGATCTAGGATGGGCAGAAGCACCTATCATCAGCTCAAGCTTGCACGCTGGCTTTCACTATGACTTCTATATTCTGCAAACCACTTGGTTCTGCATGTAAAGTGAAAAACTTTTAAAGTCTCTTTAAGAAGACTTAAAATGGAAGGATTAAAGTTTAGCACATATTGGGCAAACAGAGCAGGGCTGAAGTTGTTGGCCAGTTTGAATCCTGAGTGAACAACAATCTTACAACCACAGTTGTAAGTTCATTTTTCTCTTGCTGGCTTGCTTTATTTCTTTCATTTCAATTTGTCTCTTCTCTCAGTAACAATAATATTGTACTTTGACGTCAGTGAGAAATAAACTGGAGTCATGCAGAATTTAATCCAAGGCTAAAAAGTCAGGCACGATACGCTCGAAGGAAATGTTGTCAATTAGAAAATAAGGTATTTGTCAGATGTAATATTGTGCAATACATCAGCCACTTCATTAGGAAAAGAAATTGCTCGTGACTGGAGGCACGACAGCAACCGGCATGGATCAGTGATCTAAGCCTGGGTGCTGAACACTTGTTTGCAAAGCAAAATGTGAAGATCAACAAACACTGTGTTTTTCATAATGTTTGTTCTTGCCTCGCTGTGCATTTCAAGCTTTTCAATTTAGAAACAGATGGTTTACCAAGGAGAATGCATCCCAAAGAACAGAGGAGGAAAGGGAGGGATGCTGCTACATATGTAACTCTGAAGTCTAATGTTATGTTTAGCTGTCCTGCCTGCTGTAGAGGTTGAGCTAGATGACCAAACCTATCATCTGTAATTCTAGGGAAGAGATCTTGACAACACAGTTAACCGCAGTAGTAAAGCTCGGGGAATCTCCCGAGTCATTAGAACCCAAGTTACTGCAGGATCTCCAGGTTGGCTGCACCACCTGTCATCCTTCATAAAGAACTGCCCCCGCAGTGGCAAGGTCTGGCAGCACCTGCCTGTTTGCCAAGTTGCTCTGTACTTAAAAAGTCAGATGTTGTATAGTTGATTGCCAATTAATTAATTGGGTTTTAGCTGAGTCCCTGCTATGAAATTCAACTTTGCTTTCAACTTCTGCTTGTAACCAAAAGCCAGGAGGCTTTTTAGTGGCTCTGGTGAAACCAGTGGCAAAATTTCTCCAACAGCAATCGGACCAGAATTTGCCTCCTGTCATTTTGGGTGAAGGCCAGCACCACTTTATGTGACTCTAAATGTTATTTGCTTTCCTGTTGTAAGCGTGCATTACGTTGTAAGTCATTGCCCAATAGGACTGAGATGGTAAAGTAACTAATGAGTCAGCCTGCTATGGATCATTTGTACCCAGCAATTTTATTACAAAGTGACATGAAAAAAAGTGACACTAAATGAGCATTAATGTGCCTTGGAAGTAAGGAAATGCCAAACTTTAGGTTGCTATGCAAAGTTAGCCCTGTGTCCAAATTTCAGTAGAGTATTCAAAAAATAGTAGCCTAGAATTTGCATGCTGTCTTTTCCAAAGGACCTCTGACTCACTCATGCCAAGGCAGACCAGAAAAGCAATATGGAAAATGTTTTCCTGAGTAGCTAAAGGCAAAGTTAAAAGCAAAAGCAATGGAAGACTTTTGTTATGGCCAGTGCCAAGCAGGTCAGAGTTCTAGCTCATCACAGGCTGTGCCTGTAAGGCCCCATGACAAACACCTGTACCTAAAATGTACATGTACATCAGGGTGATCACAGAATGCCAAAAACTATGGCTACCCAGCCCTCTCAAAAGACCAAAAAGGTTTCTTTTCCATACTGACACTTAAATGGAGCTATTACATACAGTAGAAAAAGGTCTGTTTAGTTCTGAACCATGGAAAGGACGTTCTAAACCCCATCCCATGTCCGTGGAGTGGTTTTTGGGAGGCCTGAGGCAGGCAGTGTGTCATGGTACGTGACCTCTCTACCAAGCTGTGCAATGTGTTATGGAGCCATTCAGCTTGGAACCCCTCAGGAAATGGGAGAGCAGAGCTCCTGAGATCCAGACACCTAGCTCTACCCAGGGACAGTTCTCTGCATCCATTTACACCAGTGCACTTCACAAATTTACAGTTAACTGCACTAAGAACCAAAGTGGAGCCGCTCAGAGTCAGATTTATCAGTGTATTTAAGTTTGAAAATGTCTACAGAAAAGCACCTGTTCCAAGAAAAATCTTCATTTTTATATGTACAAATGGAATGAAATAGAAGTTTAAAAAGTTGGCCCTTTCCCTAGAATGGAAATTTCAGATTTCACTCAGGTCAATATCTACTGTTTCTCATCCAGCTGCAAGCTACACAGAGTTCACCAAGTAGTTGTATTACCATGTTAGTGCTATGTTTGGAATAAGGACGTCTGCCTTTTGAAGCAAGTCTGCTGCCAAATAGGTAAATATTTAAAAGGCAACAAGAACATTTGAATTTAAAAGAATTTATACTTTTCTTCAAACTCATGATCCTTGAGGGAAAAGAAAACACAATTGAGGTACACTTGAACCAGACAGTAAAACCTTACAAAAAGCCTAGGAAGTGGAGGACATGAATTGGGATATATAAAAATCTATCTATTAATAGCTAGAAAATATTATATGCTAGAAATTACTATTTGCTGCAGATTATATGTTATAGACATTTCTTTTATAGGGAGACAAAGAAATAGAGATGATAAAATTAATGTAGCAAACTGACATTTTTTCTAGTAAAGTCAAACAAAAGTTATTACTGTCAGCTCATAATTTACAAATGGTAGTGTCCATTTATGTTTATCTTTTCATCTCTGGTTTACAGCGTGTTTTGAAAACATTACTAAAGCCTCACCAAATCATTATGAGGTTGTGGCATCTCAGAAATTCTTAAAGCACAGAGAAATTATCTCCCACAAATGTTCAAATTTATTCACTAAGCTGGGAATCCTCCATCCTCTCAAACTAGGATGTTTCTTTAATACAACAGTACTTCCTTAGAATAGAAAAATAGTTTTCTTGTTCTAAAAACCTCCGAGAGACAGAAATGTAGAAGAGTCTGAACCTACTGCTCCCCATCAGTTAAAATAATATAAATTCTTAGCACATTAGTTGTTTCATAACTTCTTTACTGCTCCTTCACAATCTCAGCTACCGCCAGCTGGGAGGTTTATTTTCTTATTCTGGTTTGGGTTACTGTCTTGCTTTGCTACTTGTGACAGCAAAAGCCTTATCCCCCCTTCTACGGTCAGAAAGTATGAAGTGTTTGAATCAAGCCTTCGTTTCCTCCAGAGATGATAATGCAAACTGAAATGCCCTCTCTCACACTTTGCCCTGGAGCTCCCGGATTATCACACCCTCCTCTCCACTGTGCAGATTCAGCTGAGCTGCAGTGCACTGAAAGCACTGCTCTGCTGGGGCAGCCTGGATGCCTCGTGGTGCTCCCTCACTGCCTGTGGGGTAACTGGTGCCAGTGCCCAGGGTGTGGGTGGGACAGCCCAGCTCTGCTCCAGCCAGGCCTCTCTGCCTTTGGGAGGCAGCTCGTGGGACGGTCACTGGCATCACCAAGCCCTTGGGCAGTAACACAGAGCCCATCAGCCAGAGCAAATACGCTGCAGATCCTCAAGGTTAAGGATATTTTTGTTTCTCCTTCCAGCAACAACATATCAGTTGTGAAAATAAAGGCGCTGTTTGAGACATTTTAAGAGGAGGCTTTGCAGTGACTGTTTGCAGTGTGGTAAATCTTTCCTGCAAAATGAGCACACTGAGGATGGCCTCAGATTTTGGGTTTTTTTACTCTTTATCTCCTGTCTCTGCCTGCTGGCCAGTTACCCAGGGATATGGGTGGTAGTTCATTATGCATGTCTTGTTTATTTTTTTTTTCATTCAGGCCTATAATGAGAAAACTCTCCCTCTCTAAATAACTGAGAAATACATCTTGTTATGCATCACTGTGCTTCTGTTAAGGATTATCCTTGCATAAGCCACAGATCATTAAATTTGCCATGGTATTTATAGTTTAGCTAAATCACACTTGCAAATGCAATGACTCCACATGGCATCTTGGGAGATGGACATCTGCAGTCACTCCAAGTTGCTGTGTGAGCAATAAGACACAGGTTTTATTGGTCCTGTGTTGTGTCCTGGAGCTGCCCACAGTCCTAGGACAGATTTCAGCTGATTGAATGCATCCTGTGCCCCTCTCTCCTGGAATCCCAGACAGCCCTCTGCACTGGGAGCTGGAAGCTGATGCCATGGCCTGCAAAGCCATCCCTCATACTGGAAGGTTTTTTACCCAATTCTAGCACCAATATCCAGTTCAAATTACTGAAAACAGATTTCTTTCTGATCAGTTGCTTGAATGCTCAAAGAACAGGCATTGTTGTCTGGGACCAGGCTATATAACAACAAAACCCCCCAAATTTTTCCATATTAGGTCCAAAAGCCACTGTGCAATTGAGGTTCTCAGTGGCTGACAAATGCCTAAACCAATCATAGCACCTACTGCTATGACAAAGATAATTATTGCCTTTCTGTCGGTGAAGTTTGTACCCTGCTCTGTATCATATTTAAAATAATCTAATTCCAACTCATTTTCCCCCTCCAAATTGTTTCCAGCTGTACAATTCCTTTCTTTCCCCCATATTGTTTTTATTGGATATAGCACAAGTCCGTAAAGATAGATTTTCCCATAATAAATACACAGATGTTAGAATAATAAACATACAGTCAACCTGATATATGAATATTGCTAAGCATTAACAAATATATAGCAAACAACATAAATTGATTTTTTAAAAAAACAGAAAATGAGAACATAAAGTAGTAGAGAAAGAAATGGCAGGAGGAAAGAAAGGCAAAAAGTGAGCTAGAATTGTACTTACTTTAGCAAACTGTCTGGATTCATTTATGGTTCCCTTTATTGATTTGCTGATAGCATTAAAGCACACTATGGTTGTAAAGCATTCCTAGGAATGCCGCCTGTCTTCATGTATTGGAAGTTTTCTGCTCGCACTGAAAGTCAAGCTTTCCAAGTTGGCCAACTCATACCACACTAGACACTACTGTGTTGGATTAATCTATCTGCCTGGACTTGAATTTCCATTTTTGGAGAATAATGAGCCTCTCTACTCCTCCCATTTTTGGTAGGAAGTTTTTATGAACATTTGGCATCTCGGTTAAACCATCATCACAACCCAGAATAAAAATGACTGGATTCATATGTGGAATCCAAATTTAATTAAGCCTATATATGGCCTGAACCAGGAATAATTTATTGACTGACACCCCCTCAGCAGGTCTGATAAGATGCCAACCATTTCTCCATGATGCCATCACTTACACATCTCCCATGCCCAATTCCCATGTTCTTTCAGACCTGCAGCTAAAAGGCTGGGATCCAGAGTGGACTTACAATGTTATCTGTTTCCAGAGCAAATAGAGAAAGAATCAGTGTTTTTGTGAGTATCTTGCCTTCAGAAGTTGTCCCCCTCCCTTTCAATGCTCTGTTGGTAATTGGAGGTGTTTGTGTGTGTTTTTGAGTGCTTGTATGTAACTGTGACATTCAACTTCATGTTCTGATTGTGCTTCTCAAAATAACTTGTAAAATCCTCTTCAGTTAGTAAAATCCATGCAGAGATTTTGTTAGTCTCTAAAACTGAAGGTGTTTTCTCTCATCCCTCCCCCTTTCTGCTAGGAGAGTGGATCAAAAGTTGAGCCAATGGGAGGTGACAGGAAGCTTCTTAAGATGTTCCTCTCCTAAACCTCCCATGGCAAGCAGGTCTGTAACGTCACTTCAGCTGCATCCTTTCAACACACCAGAAAACTGCAGAAAACCCATACAGAAGGGCAGAGATTAAAAAAAAAAAAAAAAGCCCAACTTCCAAACTCCCTTGGTTTTTTGGTGTTTCCCTGTCAGGTGTCCAGTTCAGTGATTTGCCAAATCACTTACATTAATGATACAGCCAAATACTGCTAAATCGTGGACATTTTCCACATCATGGGTCTGAGAGAGGAGACAGCTACAGATCACTTCTGATATCTTGACAGATATATTTTTCAAAACACCTGAATTTAGCACTGGTAACAACTGTCTGTTTATAAGACCTACAATTTGGAGAATTCCAGTGGAGATGGTAAATGCACAAATAATTAGCCAAAATAATCCACTGCCAAAGACCTACAGTAGGTTTCATTTCCATTATTGACTTGGACTCCACACTCCAGAGCCTGTTCTGCCTGCTCTTTTTGCATGGAGTTCTTTGCTTCCAACTTTTAGAGGTGTGTGAGTGACAGAATGTTCTGCCTATCATGTGGGGGAATAGAGACTGGTCCTCAGTGCTGCAGCTCCTCTGCATCTCAATAACCTGATAAGACCAGAGGCTTTACCCAGCCAGATCAGGGTTCTTGCCTTCAAAATGTTAGAAGGCAATTATCTTCCAACGATGATTACCATTTATAACATCTGATATATCAGTAACCAGTTTGGTTTTGAATCCATTTGTTAAATAAGTAATCTTTGAAGAGGTAATTTGCTGAAGAGGCTTAAAGGAAGAGGAATGAGTGGAGAGTGCAGAAGGTTATGTGAGAAGCTGACATGAGAACTAGGGATGAGTGCAGGAAGGTGACACACACATGTACAGGGATAGAATGAGTGAAGTGAGCACAGGGCTGACTTTGGGGATGGCATGACTATGGGAAAGTTCCCAGTTATAAATGTACCAAAATAAGCTCTATGCAATGTTTGACTAATTCATCCCATGCTACAGCCTTTGTTCATGCCACTAATTTAGATTTCTCTGTCATTTTTTATCTCTGGCTGCTATAAATCTTTCACACCAACACGAATGCCCCATGCCTAACATTATTTCCACAGTTGTTATTCTGTCCTCTGGATTATTTCAAGAGTTTTTAATACAGATTCCATGTACTATACTGGTGGTACAGCCCTCATTCACTGGAGTACCTCTTTGAATCAATCATCCAGCTGATCCAATAAACTGAGGACTCCCTCTGGCACAGTAGGATCCCCAGGAGGGATCATCTGTCCCTCTGTTGTGCCTTCCAGCTGCTGCTTGATTGTGGTTGGAAGACACTCTTAGTTAATGGCCCCTGAGAGGTGGTGGTAGCAACAGAGGCACATCTGTTGGAGAAACCTCATGTTGGGTCCGTCTGGGGGTTTGCTTTGAATTTTGAAGTGTTGCATCAAGATACAAATTAGAATATCCATAATTCTGCACTTGTCAGTGCTAGTGGGACAGTCTTGTCCTAGTGGCTAAAGGGTAACTCCTCTCTCTCCCATGCAGCTAGAGAGCAATTAATAGTATGTTATCATGGCTTACTTGCCCTCCCCACCCTATGACCTGACTAACTCAAATGTTCATCTCCCTAAGTGGTTCTGGGATGAAGCTTTAATTTGGGATGAAGTGAAAAATATGTTTGTCTTTTTTAGTCTTAATTCTTTCTTCAGTCTGTCCAGGCAGAACCAAGTGGCTGATTTAGTGTTTCTACACGTGTCAGACACAGATGTGTTTTGTTACACATGTGAATATTCATGCTTATTCATGCTTACAAGTATTTTGCACCTCTAAGTGGTGGGTTTTTAAACCTTTGTCCTTGTTTTACGATTTCCCCCCTTGCTAGTGTAATAACACCACTTCCTAAACCCTGCCCTTTTCCTAGATACTGACCTCATCATCTCTGGGTGCTACTCTGCTAATAAAAAAATAAAGACATGTGGATTATGGGATCCTTTATAGACCTTTATGGAACTCATCTGGCTTGGCTGAAAGGGGTCATGTAAACCTTCTCCATCCGGTGGAGTCTGTGTGGTTTCACACCCAACAAATGTCAAAGCAGAACTCAGTTGCAACTGCCAAGTTTTGTCTGTGTTTGGTTAAGCCATAAAAGAACCCACCAAGTTCCACGTCAGTCCTTTCAGAGCTGCGTAAAAACCACCCAGGTTCGGGGAAGAGGTAAAGAATCTGGTGCGCATTTTGGCAAATATGGCTTGAACAGAGGCTCTAGAAAACCGCATTTTTTTCAAACTTGGTACAGCCTGACCAACCTGATCGCTGGTCCATCCTGATGACAAATAGTTTTTGTTTCTTGTAGCTCTTACTTTGTATGGAAACATTCAGAATAAAAACAGAAGCACAATTTGTAGTCCTCTTCAGGCACTTGGACTGCACTCCAAGGTTTCTGAGAACAAAAGGACTGTGGTGAAAAGGATTATCACCCATGAGCTGAGTGGAGCTGAGGAGGCACCACTTCTTCAGCTTGAAGAGGAGGGAGAGGAGAAATGGTGAAAGCCTTTTCACCTGAAAGCTCAGTGATGGCACCAACTGGGGTACAACCCTCCAGGGTGTGCCCCTTAGGGCCATGAGGGCTCTCACAGAAGTTAAGCCCCCTGCCTTACCCAAGGTCAGGGCATGCCTGCAGCCTTTGGCAGGTGAAAACATGGCATGCACAGATACAACGGGGCTGTGCTTGGCACCTGTGGGTTTTCTGGCAGCAACATAATTTTGGACATCAGCTGAAGGCAAACAAGCATAATACCAATCAAGGAGGACCAGACCTGTGCTTCTAGCAGTCAAGACAAGTGACTAGAATTTTTTCTGGTTCACCTTCAAAGTTGAAGGTAGAAGTCAAATACTATGTTACTTCCTGTATATGATGTCTTGAGAATGTTTAAAGCCTTCCACTATATACTCTTTCAGAAATAAAAGTTAGGCAAAAAGTATTATCTAAACACAATTAGAAATATCTTAGGACAAATTTGGGAAGAGACACACTGATGAGTGTGTTCCTCATCATCAGCTTTTTAGCATCAAAACTAAATTCTACCAAACCTTATTGTGAAGTTCAAAAAGTTCAGACTTCTGCCATTGACTTGGTTTGCCAGTTCTTTTTATCATTAGTCTGTGCTCTGGTGTGGAGTAATGGTCGCAGAATATGAGAGTTTCCCTGCAAATGTAAGTCCATTCCCCTCATGCCAATGGATTTATTCCATTACAGCACTTTACAGCTGGGTCCCAGTGCCCTTAAAACACCCAGACCTCTGCCAGATTCTCAGACTCGTGTGTTCTTCGAAAAAATATTCAGTTCCCTCCCTGACTGAGATGTCCCTCAGCTTTTGGCCCTCATTTCACAAGGGTCTCAGGGAAAAACCCAAAGCCTTGATCTCTGACAGCCAAAGCACCCTGTAAGTCGATTCCTCTTTGCTCAGATGAAATAAAATGTTGTGCCTTTTTTCTGTGCAGTTTCAATGAGATCTTATGTCTCACCACACTCAGTTGTGCTGGAGGCACAAGACTCACCTGAGCCATTGAATTTGAGGGTTGTCACCCAAATCAAAATGGGACACAAGAAGAACAGGCTACAACCCCGCTGAGAAGCTGGACGGTATCACAGCAGGTGCCCCTGTGAGAGCTACACACTACAACACAGGACAGCAGACACAGGGAGGGTGCTGACTGGGCACCCCTCGGGAGAGAAAGAAAAGGTCAGGAATAGGCTGAGGATACCTAGCTGGGTGAGGAGGAAAATAATGATTTCAGTGCTGGAAAAAGATATACATGATGTCCCCTATGAAATAATATCAGACATAGGGTAAATGGAAAGTGATTGATTTAACTTCTGCCAGCTAACAGCTTGTCAGGCCAAGGTTCTATATTATTTTCTTTGAATATGTTTCCTGCCTCAAATCACTTGCAGTATTTTCTTTCCAGTATGATAACAACACTGAAATGTATCACTGCCACATATTGGAAGGCCAGTGCCATATGCACAGTACTTCCATCAATTATTTGGGACCCTCCCATTACTTAAGCTTTTGGGAAGTCTGCAGAGGGATTTTTCTGTGCTGATTTTATTTCCCTTTTGATTGGCCATATTATGCACCACAGTTATCATGGCAACCTCTAACAAGACAACATTTGGAAATATTTTTTCATGGCCTTGATGGATGGCTGTGCAGGGACCTGGGCCACTGCTGGGTATGAAGTTGCACAGATATGAGTGACTTCATCTACAGGTCACTAGAGATTTCATGACCCTTGCCAGTTACTTTTCAACATGCAGACCACGGTTGCTCTGGAGCATCAGTGTTGAACTCTCATGGGCAGATCACGGAGGGTTATAAAGCTTTGTGGGAGTGCAGCGAGAAAGGTAAAAGCAAACCATCCCCCACAAGTCCATCCCTGCAGCACCACAGGAGAGACACCCTTACCTACTCGGAGCTCTTGTCCAAAGACTGTTTTCTCTCCCAGGGCAGAGCAGTTCCACCTCCCGTAGCGGAACTGGTACTGGCACTCATTGATGCCCATCTGCGCCCCCTCCCCGATCACGATGATGGCATCGGGGCGGCTCTGGCAGATCGCGCGCTGCCGGGGGGCCAGGCCGGGGATCTTGTTGCAGATTATGTTGGCTCCTAAAGCCACCACGGATGACAGAGCTCTGAGGAGAAAAAGCAGAAAGGCACATTATAACCAAACTGAGGTCGCTGGTTGGATTTGCCACGTGCTGCTGCGTGGCTGGCAAGGTGTGGGTTGGAGGGTGGGTTCTTTGTGCCAGCTTGTCC
This sequence comes from Myiotriccus ornatus, assembly GCA_036023395.1. Classification (NCBI taxonomy): domain Eukaryota; kingdom Metazoa; phylum Chordata; class Aves; order Passeriformes; family Tyrannidae; genus Myiotriccus; species Myiotriccus ornatus. Next base: position 65,792,920 of record JAYRBT010000042.1, on the reverse strand, counting down.
CAATGTTTCTGGTCTAGGAAAAGAGGTTGGAAATTTTGAGGTAATTCCTGATCAGATTCGTGCCAGAAAAAACAAACAAATGGAATTTTGTCGCTTTTGCTCCCAGAGCCATCAACTCCTGAGATGTGGAAAGCAAGACTTATTTAAAAACAGAAAATAGTGATAATTGATTATCCACAAATCTCTGCAACTCATGTCTGCTTTGAATGTAGATTCAGGCTCAGTGTTGTAGTTACTGCACTCAGTTCATCCATCCCTCATTGGAAACTGTTAAGCACAATTTAGAGAATGCTTGACACTACCAACTCTCTTGCCCATTATTACACTCAGGTTATTGAATGATTAATGAAGTTCACCAGCATAACTGTGCTTTTAGATCTGGCAAACATCATGGTGCCCATAGGAGTGATCATTAATATGTGCCATCCAAACTAGAAACATTTGCAGATCTCATTCTTCAAGGATATTTTCAGAATTCATTATAAGGTTTGCATATAACTTGCACCTGCCATATGTTTTCACTTTAGCATGTTTATTTTTCATTTTTCAGCTCACTTTTCAACATCTTTACTGGCTCATTTTCCAACATCTTTACAGGCTACATTTTAAATACTAATATTTGGGGGAAAAAATAAGACAACAAGGGTGCACCTTGGGTCACATCTCTCAGGTAACAGCCAGCCCCACGCGGAGATGCTTGAACTGGGTCTGCACAAGTCAACAATGGCACAGAACAGCCTGGAAAAGCCCCTGCCCTGCTGCCTTTGGGGGCAAACCAGGGTGCTGAGTCTCACTGCTTCCTGTAAGGAAGTATCCCCACAAACCCTTTCCCCTTTTAGCTTGGTATTGGATCATCTGGGTAATTTCCTTTTCCCACCAAATGCCTCTGTAACGCCAGATCATGCTGCAGCGGCCTGGCTTTAAGTGGAGTTCCACAGTAACAGTCACCATCTCTAAACAGGTCAGTAACAGGACACAGATCAACCTCCCCAGTGTCTTCCTTTCCATTTTGAACACCAGCCTAAGCCTTTCTTCTTAGTGTTAAAAACTTCCCACTGGAAATGCTCCTTTTGGAAAATGCTGACAAAACAAAATTAAAGAATATCGTAGGAATTTATCAATTTCATCACAAAGGTAACTGCAAAATTACATAAATGCTGTATTTCAATGAAATCAGAGTGTATAATTTTGCCATTTCAATAAACTACAGCAAAACCAGAGCAAAAAGGGTGGAGAACTCTTCCCTGGGCAAGATGAAATATTGCTGTTACTGTGGAATGGGAATTCCATCCTGATTCACCTTGCCTTTGACAGGCATTTGTGCATCTTTTCCAAAGTTAGCAATCCACGAGAAATGTGCCAATTGTGGGGTTTTTATCTCTGGCTTGCAGGGGGTTAGAGATATGGAGCCAAGGTATCACAAACCCAGAGAGCATCCCTGTGGTGCTGCCTACTAAACAAAAATGGGAACAAAATGTAGATGCAGCTCTGACCACTTGCAGTGTTTGGAGCAGGAGCACTCAGGCCTGTAGCTTTAATCCCTGTTCCTGTGGGTACTGAGAAACAATAGGAGCATCAACTGAAACCAGAGAGTCACCAAGATTCATGAAGGTTTTGAGCTAAGGTTTTGTTTCTCGCAAAAAGTGTTTCTCCACTTTAAAAAATGAATAAAATATCTAAATTATGATGTCTTTAAATCAAATATTAAGAGTTAGATGTAGAGATAAGATTCTCTTTGCAATGACTTATGGCCTTTATGATCTTTATCTGACAGTCCCTGACTTACTGAGGCTATGCCATCAACTTACTGGCAAGAATGATATATGAAAATTGGTTGTATATGTGATATAAATATTTTTTAAAAATATTAAAACCTGATAAAAACAATGAGAAACTTCCTGACATCATATTTTTCAAACTGGTGAGCCTCCACAGTTTCCACTATTATCTCAAGTGAGTTGAGCAGCAAAACCTTATGACTTTCAAAACAAAAGAAAGCAAGAAAAAGTTGGCCACAGCATCTAACCCACGTATAATTTTCAGTTTAGTTTCTTCCTCCATACACATCACTGCTGTCTCATAATTAGGTTAGAGAGTGTATTCTTTGGTCTCCCATTGTTTTTGGAGCAGGCCTTGGTCAAAGTATTTTAATACAGTGGGTCATTTTATTCATCCAGTAAATAATCATGATCATATCTGCCCCAGAAGGTATTGTGAGGATATTGTCATTATTATGTGTTTGTAAAGTGTATTAAAACAATTAAACTGCAATTATTGGGGGTGGAGGGTTTTAGTTTTTCTATTATTACTTCCAGGAACTTCCCCCTCTCCGGCCTGAACTCACCAGCATATTCCCTCAGACTTGTTTAGCCTACTTTTAAATTGTTACTACCATTTCAGTGCCAAAAAAAAAGCTGAATCATGAAACTGAGGTTTTGGAAAACTTTATTTATATTAAAGAAATGCACCCAACAGCATTTCAAGTTTCCCCTCCTGTGTTCCTGCGGCGTCCCTCAGTGTGTGCCTCCGTCACACGCTGCAGGGCTGGGCTGTGCCCCTGCCCCTCAGCAGGTTGGAGGAGACACTATTTTTTTTTAACAAAATGGAGAATGTTTCACTTTTTAGCTGTCAAAAGGCAGATCCCCACGCCACATTTTGGCATCTTCTTCCATCTAATCTTTCCCTGCAGTGCAAGACTCCTCGATTCTTATCACCCGAAACTCCTGAGTGCAGCCCTTTGTGAGGATTCCTGGTGCCTTTACAGTGATTGTACCCATCCCACACCAGGCAGCCCCACAGCTTCTCTTGGGTCACCCTTGTGGCTTACCCAGTTCAACACCATCCACACAGTTTATCCAGCTAAGCAGAGCTACTGCAGTAATGCCACAGTTCCTGAGGCACTGCCATTAGTGTCTGACACATGCAGAGTCTTCACCTTTCTCCATCTCTTTGTCATTAATGGAAGGGAAAAAGCAGCACTGGAACTGAGCAATGGTTATAAACAGAGTTACACCCAAATCAGAAAGAAAAAAAAAATAGAACCAAACACAGATCTGGGCTTGGATAGGACCTTGCAGTTCAAACTTCCATCAAACTAAACCTGAGGAAGAAGGTTTTGGAAGGCCTGGTTTCTGCATCAGGATCCTGAAACATCAAGTTTTTCATCCTTTGAAAGAATATCTGAGACCGTCACAGCAAGCAGAAGTTTGTGGCAGTGGGAAACAAGTTCCAGCTTATTTTCTGAAATAATGCTTGTTTACTTATGCAAACACAGACAAATCCTGTCACTAAAAAAGAAAATTCTCCCTCAAAATATATTTCCTGTTATGGCTGTACCTTCCCTCCAGGACCTAAACAAGTCCAGCTTCCCTTTTCACACAGCAAAATGAAAATTATTATATATTTCAAGCAACTCATAAAAGTAAAGGTCTTTGAAACACTTCAGAATTAAACACTAGGACCTAAAATCATGTGACTTTTAAGAATGTAAAATATAATTCAATACTGCTGGTTGGAAGAGAAATGTACTCTTCATTCATAGTTTGCTTTCTTGAGTCTCAATTTTATATTTGCAAATGTTAAGTATTCGTTTAACTTGAACACAAGTCATTTCAATGATTTCAAGTGTTATTATGTCCTTGCAACTTCACATATAGGAAGGTCATCACGTAAGTATTTTATAGAGAGTCTTAGAGTATTTGCACGAGTGGAAAATATATGAAGTAAATCCTGATCACATGAGGAAAAAATCTAATTTTTATTCTTGTAATCTGAATTCTGATAAAATGATGAAACAGAACTGTGTACTAATACATGAAGAGCGGAAAATAGCCAGTCCTTGGAGGTGTCCCCAAGCTCTTGTCCAGGCAGCCTTCCTGCAGCCCTGGGACAGGCACCCGAGGGGCACTGTGATCCCACCCGACCTGCTGCTTGGATTCCCCTGGAGCTGCTGCTGGGCAGGGCTTGTTTTCAGCAGGGAATGCAGCGATTCAGCTCACGCCTTCCGTGAACGCCAGTGGAGCTGCGCAGCCCAAACCTGGTCGCTGCACCCACAACCTGCCCCTGCCTGACGGAAAATCCTCACAAGGGGCGCTTTGTTAGGAGGAATCACCGAGGCGTGCTGTGGTGACACTGCGACACATCTGAAACTGGACACCCCCACCAAATGGGGCACTTCATTAGCAATTCCTAAGTCAATATTTTGACCCTGTATCGGTTTCAGGAATTGGCAGGAGAGTCCCGGGCTCTGAATGGCATCTGCGTATGTTTAGGCTTTCAGTTTTGTTTTGCACCCCTGGCTTTGGGAAATCCTTGTTCCGTGCGTGTGTTATTGAAAGGGAGATGCAGTAAGGCTGCTGGCACAGCCCTGGGGTGCTTTCCCTGCTGCTGGAGCTCCCAGCCAAGCCTTTGGACCTGGGGGCTGCGGACACCAACGCGTTTGCTCACTTCAGATGGAAGTGAGAGGTTTCTTGGAGGAAGTCACCCCAAAAAAGTGCCTGATGGGTGATGTAGTTCAGTTGTTGGTATGGTCAAGAATGAAAGTGGTGGGATAAGCGAGAAGAGGGATGACTCACACAAGGACAGAGCTTGAGAGAGGAGTGGGAGCGAGGACCTCATCCCTGTAATGCCCTAGTGCTGAGAGGAACATCGGCAAAGCCTTGCATCCACAGCCTCACCCTCCTGCCCACCGGGAGGGGCGGGATGGATGCTGGGAAGCCCGCAGGGAATTAATTGGCCTCAGCAGGAAGGAGGGGAGGTGCTGACTCACAGGGAGATGTGCACAGGCCACAGCCTCATAAGAGTTCTCACTGTTCATTCCAAAGCAACGGAAAGCAAAAGCATCTGTGGCTCAGGAGAAGTTCTGGCATGGTGGCTCTTGGGAGTTACCACCCAAAAACGACACCCCTGTCTGCTTTTAACTAGACTGTATCTTATTTGCTGCATGACTGGTCCACTGCAATAACTTTTATTAATCAGCCATGAGGCAACACTTGATAGCTGGATATCTTGAAGACTGTTACATCTGTAGTTTACCTGAGTTCAATTTTTTTTCACCAAAGAAAGGCTCCTGGAGAACAGAAAAGCCTCACTTGCCTCATGTGTCCTATTGTAAAGACCACACCAGCAAATTCACATTTACAGTGGACATTCATTGCCTTCCAGCAGGCATTTGGAATTTTTCATGGCAAACTACTGTATAACAAGGTTTTTCTTTCTTGTCTCCAATCACTTTACTCTAGGGGCATCTTGTTATATGGTAGAAAACACATCTTGTAGATATAAAAATTAATAAAAATAAAATAGGATGTTAAAATATCTGAAGTGTGGGAAATAATGATTCCAAAGCAATTAGGGTTTCAAGTAGTGTTTGGTTTGCTAAACCAGAGAAAACTGATAGGCCTGTGTTGGAAGCTGGAGGAAGGCAGCAGTTCTCCTGGCAGGCACAGGGCAGTTCACAAGGCTGGAATATTCGTGCTTTGGTCTTGTCAGTGATGAAGGTGGTGAATGGCATAATTGAACTTATCTGAGTAAACCTAATGAAAAATGGTGTTGATAAAAAATGGTTTAATTCCTTTAATGAACAGAAGTGTATCAGATCTAGAAATCCAAGTGAAACACTTCTGTTTCATACAAATTTTTTTTTATGTCTCTAAGCACAGTTAGCAGAACCTGTTCAGTTCTGCAGACATGCACATTGCAAAGTACCAGCAGCGTCCCCCAGCAGTTCCTCCAAAGCCCATCCCTGAACACCAAGACACCTGGTGATCAATCCATGCTTGGGACTGATGTGAGGGGCTGGCATTTGCCTCCCACCCCGTCTGTGCTTTTCTTCAGCACAAGAAGAAGTCAGGCTGATGCCCGAGAGGAGAAAGGCTGTTTGTGGAACACCAACCCATCACAGGGGGACTTACCTTACAGCATAGCTGGGCTGGGGCATTGATTTCCCCTGGGGGGAAATGTGACTTTGAAACACCAAAATGGCTGGAAGAGATAAACCACAGATTTTCTGTGTCACCACAGAAACAATTCTGTGTCATGGAGAAGTAAAGATTTCACACTTCAACAGGCAAAATACCCGGTTTTGTTGGTTTTCATATAGCAAATAAGAATGAATAAACTTTCTCCATCACACATGACGTGCATAGATAGGGAATTTTCCAAATTTTATTCATTTCAAGCCTTAATTAAACTTAACTGAAGTGCATGTTTTGGCTCAGTCTGAAGTTTGGCAGTCTGTTCTCTCTTGTGACAAGGTTGAAAGGAGAAGAGAAAGGGGAAGCCCTGCAGGCAAAGTCCAAGATTTAGCAAGATGGTTAATTTAGCAAGACTGCTTAATTTGTGAGATCTGGTGAAAGTGTGTCACAGTCTCATCAGACCTTCAGACCTGTACCTATAGGTTGGACATTCCTATAAAATAGCTGCAGTCTGAGAAAGCCTCAAGTGGGGAAAAAAAGCAGGGAACGCTCCAGAAACTGCAGAATATAAAAGATACACTTCCTCTGCAGATTTCCAAGCATTGAAAACATTATTTTATGCAGCGTGTGGGCTTTCTGCAAACAGAAAGTCTCTGTTTTATAATCGGAACTGTCAACGCGGGCACAAAACAATGTGACACCCAACAGGGCTATCCATGAATTTCTAAGGTTTCTTTCAGCTGCTTATTTCAAAATTTTAATTTTGAGTGATGTAAGAGCCCTGGTAAACCACACAGTAACTTTTCTAGCTCCCTGGCTCGTTGAGCTTATTCCAGGTGTTCAGAAGGATTAGCAAAAGCCATTTTGAGTTGTTTTTCCAGAGGGAGTTTCTAAGTTTGGTAGACAGCCATAAAAATTGTGCATCTGTGTTATTATCCCAGTGGCCCGTGCTGGGTGTGTCCCTGGTATTTTGCAAATCACTATGAGCTTGTGAAAGCAGCTGGATGAAATACTTCTCCCTCTAAAATCCTCTCTCAAAGGATCCCACACACACTGTCAATCACACACATGCAGGCATTTACCTGCCTTTTTGTTATGTGGCACATTGACCCCAATTTAGCTGCTTCTTGCCTTCAAACTGAAGATGATGCTGCCTACAGGCATCTGAAATGTCTTTTTTCCAGTTCTCTTTCTAAATCTAATAATTTGAAAAAAAAATCCCTTTCTGGCCATGCAATACAGAGAGTGGAGAGATCTAAGGAGGTAAGAGGTAAGGGCTGTTTGGGAGGCACAGCTGAGCCCATAGAGGTGGTACCCAAACAGCTCCAGTCGTGTGCCACCTGCAGGGTCTGTGGGCAGATGCTGTGGCACACACAGTGTGAGCCAGTGAGCACCAAGGCCAGGGCAAGCCTGGCTTAACAGCTATATCTGAGCCACAGTCAAGTCTTCATCTTCTGCCAGCCCCACACTCACATAAATCCTTCTTCATTGCCAACAAATACGTACTCTATTTTTTCCCCCCAATGCTGTCATTCTTTTGCCACCAATTTTTTTAACTTTTTACCCTTAAGTACCACACAAATCAATAGAGAAGTGCAACCTTTGTGTCTGAACTACATTTAGCTGTTCTATAAAAGAAAAGCTACCAACAGCATCATAGACTGTTAGGTTTTGGTTTCATTGCACTTCGGACAATCAGAGCAGCTGCACAGGGGAATTGCTGTCACTGGAGATCCATGAATTAAGAGAAATGAGGTGGCATCACTTCAAGCCTTACTGGGTCGGTCGTGTCTCCAGACAAAGCCAGAGAAGTTTTGCTGTAAGGCAGGACATGTGCTGGTGGAAAAGTGTCTTTCGGTTGCAGGCTGAAATGCCATCACCCTGTTTAATTTCCAGGCACTCTGGACAATCAGGGGGCCCCAGGAGTTAATATTAACAGTTCAAACCATGAGATACTTCTGAATTTTCTTTAATTAAGAGATTTTCTATAGAAAACTTTCTATCTGATAAACAGCTCTAGAGTTAAGCCAGTGTTTACTTTTTTTTATCCAACTTCTGAGCATTTCATCCCCGGTAAAAATCAAAATGCCTGATTTTATTGGATTACCAGTGCATTATTCCATCAAAGTGAATCCCTAAACTCCAGTTTCTCTAGCTCACACACAAAGGATTTGTGCCACATTCTCCAGTTTTCCTAGCATAGCCTGTAGGATCCAGGATGAAAGTTTACTGCTGTGGCAAAACAAACATGTAGCATGGGAAAAACACCACTGTAAAATAAAACTGAGTGGAAGCCAAAAGCCCAAAGCAACTTTGAGGGCTGGGTTTTGGTTTCTTTGGATCTTTAATCCCCAGAATGGCTCCATTTTTTTGTCCAAATTGTTCACCCAGGTCTAATGACCATTGAACAGTCTGGCAGGCACTACACATGGGATGGGATTAGGGGGTCATGGGTTCAGTCCGTAAGTAGGACCACTCACCCCTGTCACAAATCTACTCAGTTGACAGACAATTCTTTGTGATGAGCTGGCCACCCATTTGGAGGGGCAACAGAATTCTCACTTATTTTGAAAATTTGACCATGAGACACAAACTGCCTTTCTGTGTGGAGAAGCCCACCCCACAGACACCCAGGGAAAAAATCACAGTTCATGCTGTTCAGAATCCGTCCTCCCAGGCCTCTTCCTGCGGTGCCTAGTGTTGTCCAGGCTGAGTGCCTTTATTCTGTCTTCTCATGTGTTCTAAAAAAAGCTTACAGAAAGCTAAAATTCTTTATTTTAAAGGGAAAACTAGTTGCACTGAGTGAACAACATATGTATTTGTTAAGTAAGTTTAATAAAAAGAATGCTTTGAATGCTTTCAGGAAAAAAAAATAAAATAATACCTTAATGCCATGTCTTAAAGTATGCTTTAGACCTCTCCTAAGCATCTTGTTTGTTATGCTTCAAAACTTCCTGTCACCAGAAAGGAAAAAAAATCCACAACATTCTTTCTGTCTTACAGAAACACGAGAGTAAGAAAATCGCCCCTTTGGGGTTTTTTGTTTGGTGTTGGGAAAACTATAGCTTCATGAAGGATCTGATAACTAACCCATATGGTGCTTGATCCTGATAATACAATCCAAACATCACAAACCAACTCCCAAAAGCCAACAAGAATCAGCATCTTTGTTGTAGAAGAAAACAATGCAATCTCATGCAAACCCAAAATCCAGCTCCTCTGGAGATACCAAATGCCTCCTTCCCAGTGAAAATAGATGCTGAGAGGTGGTGACGCACATCCGACAGTTTGATGTTGCCTCCCAGAGATGAAACAGAGGGCTCGATCTCTTGTGGTGTTAAAAATCCTCTGGCATTTTTTGGAATCGGAGAACTGATGGAAAGTCAGATAATTAAACTTGCCTGTGTAGAATTCCTGTAAGTATTAACTATATATCATATTCTGCTCTCTCTGTTTAAACAGTTTTGCTGCATTTGGTCTGTATAAGGACCATCACAGCTTTTTGCTCTGGGGGCAAGAAACCTGATGATTACTTAAGTAAATTTGATAATTTCCTGCTAAATGGCTGATCTTTTCCAGTTCAGAATTAAGTGGTTCTACCTTAGGAGTTTAGATATGGCCCAGTGGGAAAATCCCATAAATGTAAAACGGAGTACAACTGTCAGAGGCCTGAGACGATTTTAGGACTCCTTCAGGGACAGAAATACTGTATACTCATGACTTAGTTACATACAATGCATACAGAGTGTAAGTAGATGTGGTTTTAACTCAAAAATGAAAAGTGTATGATTTTGTGTGTTTCTTAGGATGTTCTCTGACGGGGGAGGTGAAGTGATGCCAGGATGGATTTTGGCCATAACCTACCACAGAGGAACTTTGGGCGGCAAAAGAGCCAGACTTATGAAATAGTGTTACTACTGTTGAACTTCAGTTGTGTGCTTTGAGGATCTCAGAGCTTTCTAGAAATGGTAGTGAATGAATCCACACTGCATAGAAAAGATCATCATCCTTGTTTTACTAATAAAGGAAAATGTGATTCACAGAACTAGAGAGTTGAAACAAGAAACTTGACATTATAATGGTTTTTATACCATAGATCATTTTTGAATCACAAGTGTCATGATAAGTTCCCAAGCCAGTTTGGTTATTTAGCTCAAAACCACCATTGTGCTATTTCAGTGAAAGACAAACACTGACAGCCAGTTTCTTGGTGAAGGGATTGTTCTCAGTTCTGCCAAATGTTCAGCACAGTGTATCCCCCATGTCCAAACAATATCACTGCACAAAACTCCAATTCAGAGAAAAGTTCATCAGGAATAAAAATGTTTCCTGTGCCAAAAAATCAGTCACTCAGAAGGAAAATGTAAACCCAAATGAGAGATCAGATAGCTTGTGGCAGAAGGTCCTAACGCACTGCAGCCAAAAAAAGGCACTTCTACTGAGTCTGCAGCGAGTCCTAGCTGAAATGCTGATAACTTCCAGCAATAAAATAGGACAGACCGGAGAAAACTGGGAATTCTGGGAGAAAGAGACCTCAGAGAGCAGAGTGCTGCCCTCCGTTGTCCCTGTCCCCCACGCCCTCAATGAGGTCCCGGCTGTGGCACAGCACGGGAAGATGTGAACAGGAGTTGGTAGGCAATGAGGGAGCTGCACATCGAGGCACTCACTGCTGGTCCTCACCAAACACCACGGCCCTGCCCGGGGGAGCCAACAGCTGCAGCCTGCCCAGAGCATCCCAGAAAGGATGGGCACTGTGGCAGAGAGGTCTGAGATGCTTGACCTCAGATGACTCCGTGTGACAAATACAGGGCTTTCAGAGAAAAATAAAACTCTGCATAGCCAAGATAGAAACAAACAACAAAAAAAGTGATAATTCAGTGTTTGCCTGATGGCTTCTTTTCCAGTTATAAAAAGATTCCTTTCCAGCTCTTCCAAGACATAGTTTGTGTAATTTTTTTATGTGAGAATGAGAGGAGGAAAAAAAATCTGGCACATTTCTCAGGTTAAGTTTCTAGAAACTGGTGTTCTCCCTATCCACATGCAATGACTGCAGTATTCAGTGCTGAGCTGGAAAAGTCTTCTCCAAAGGTGAGGGGGCCATTAAGTCCTTGGATTCTGTGTAGAGACTGTTTATGAGGCAGTGGCACATAATGGCAGCTGTGCTGTTCTGGGCTGCTGGGAATAATCCCAAGGCTGGCCACACTCACATCTTTCAAAACTGCTGGTTTCATCGTGATCTGAATCAACAACATGAAAGTAAGGAGCTGTATTATATTTGCCTACTATAACTTGTCTCAGTGGTCACTGGTGCTTTGTACTGCCATTACATCTTCATGGGTTCACAATTCTGCTCAAAATACCAAGATTCCACCTATATCCCCTACGCTTCACTAAACTGTCTGAGCTCCCACAGAAGTAAGCTAATATTTGCAAACTGCTGTTACTCCAAGCTAGAGGAGATAGAATTACACATCCCTGACAACACGGCACAGTAAACTGTTGGGTAACTTTTCTTTTTGCCTTATTGACAAGCTGTCTTCCTCATGGCTGAGATCCTTGGGTTTGATTGCAAGCTGTTGACTTGCAAGCTTACAGCTGGCCTGGCCTGGGTAAAATCATAAGGAAAATCGTGTAGAAAGCAGCCAGATCGTAACCTGACACTGATGTGGATGACTAAAAAGAAAACATGAAGAAATAGGTCCCTCAGAAGATCTTGTGAGTTACTGCAGCCAGGAATCAAAGCCAGATTCCTGTGATATCTATACAGTAACTTTATCAAGGAATTAAGCATTGCTGCAGGAACTCTACACTTATCCTTGCTATAATATGTTGGTTTCCATCATTTCTTCTTAATTGGCATCAGCTGACTGTGAGAGCAAACACATTCTGAACCTTCCTCTGAGCATGGTGAGGCAGAGTACAGGCAAACCAAATAGTCTTCAAACCTGTCCTGTGTGAACTAAAGAGAAGCCTAAAGAGGGTCTTAAAAAATCAGAGATTGAAAATTCCTAGCAAGTGGCACTGTTAGGAGTGTGAATACTGAAGCACAGAACTATGCAAAAATGTTTGGTTTGAATTTGAATGTGGCAATTAATCCATAACATCTTCTGGTTCACAAAGATTTCAATGAACTTTAGGAGAAAAGTATCTTAACTGGCTCTCTACGGTCTTAACTTAGTAAAATTTTTCACATAAAGTATCTTTGCCAACCAAACTCTTGCTCAGCTCAGTGCTTACTGAAATTGAAGAATTACCCATTTCCTTATGGGGCTGATTCCACCATTATAGCACAATGTAAAAGGAAGGGATAGAAAATTGTTAGCTAAAGATGTACACCTTTAGACAGGATCAAAACCAAGCAGCTGCTAAACACTAGATTCAGTTTTGCTGGTTTCAGTTGTCTGCATCAACATCTCCCGCATTTCAGAGGCTTACAGCTCCTAAATGGCACAGGAAGCCTCCATGGCACACGCTGAGTGCAGTATTTCACCACATTTAGCTTCTTGTGGTCCTTCTGAATGAAAGACCTCAGCACTATAGCGCCAAATCAGGGGGATGATAGGCCAGTTCATCCCATGGGTTGAAATTAAAGTCTGAGAAATTGTCTTCTGGAGTCAGAGGCTGATGGAAAATGAGGCAACCTGACCCAGGTCTCACAGTGCTCTGTTCACACACAGGGTATCAGCTCACTTCCCGTGGTACAGCCTAGGTCAGGTCTGTGGGGGATGCAGGGCATTAGCAGTCTCCTGGTCCTGAAGAGCAGCCTATGCTTGCTCTCCTGGCTTGCCAATTCTTCCAGGAGATCTGCAGGTGAGAGCTGGAGAGCCCCTTCTCCAGTGGCTCCAATACTGGATCAAAATCACACTGCTCCCAGTCTTGGCTCTGACTTGCTGGGTATGTTTGAGTGAGCCAATTCCTTGCCTTCTGGTGCTTTCCTGCTTCTTTGCATGGATCTGGTTGGCCTTCCCAGGCAGAGTGTGGGCCAGGATGGTGACTTGCCCATTCTTGCAACCTCGTCCACGCCAGACTGAGTGCCAGACATTAATGTAGTTGAAAAATTAATTAGAAGGTGCATACCAACTGACTCTCACATAGGTAAACCCCATAACAAACAGGCTGACAGCAAAAAAAGAGAGGCACTAAAAAATTAGAGTACCCTCAGTTTTAGTGCTTCCCTCTGCCATCCAGATTACCCTTTTCAAAACTGTTTTTTTCATTTTTGCTGTAGTTACTATTATTCATTTGCACAGAAGAAAGATGTTGGCTTGGGATTTGGTTTTGTCTCTCCAGTTGCCCATAGGTTTCTCATAGCTGAACTGATGTTGTTGCCAAAGTAGTAACTCTAAAACAAACCATCCTCTTCACTCCTGCCCAACATGTGTCAGCGTTTTCCAGCTCCAGAGAAGGCACATGAGTGTAGGCACAGCAAATCTTAAACATCTCCTTCAGGTTGCTCAGCAGTACCATCTTAAGGACAATTGTCAAATGTTGCTATGTTAAACAGACATGTTAGCTACATGCCTAGGCTGTTACTGTTAGTTTGTGTACCAACTGTCTCCCACTAAAGACAAGGAGGATGTACTGAATATATTAAACCTCAAATTCTTAACATAGATGCATCAGTGTAAGTCCAGCACAAGTTTTGTGAATTTGTAAAATTTGTAAAATTGCTGGCTCCCTGTTGTAGTTCTGGTGGGTTTCTGGAAGGTCCCTCCCGGCTGCTCTGTGAAGGTTTCCAGGGCTGAGATCACCCCCCGCCGCCCGTCCCTCGTGGCAGGGGCAGGCGGTGGCGGCACCTATGCCAGGAGACAGAGACCACGCAGCACACAGGGAGTCCAACAGCGAAGAGATTTATTCAAATTTCCCACAGCCTTTAAAGGCTGTTGGAGAGAGCAGGGGATTGGCCACTCAGCCAGCCAATG
>JAYRBT010000042.1:65732445-65763593 GCA_036023395.1 Myiotriccus ornatus | reverse complement strand
GGACGTAGATGGATTGCCTTATAGGGCTAACGGGCTCCATCTGCCCGGGGAGTGGCCCTGACCAGGAATCAAACCCGAGCCTCGGCGGATGGTGGCATATTGGGATGCTAAATAGCAAAATTTCCCTTAGGACAATTCAAGAGCCTCATCAGAGACTTCAAAATCCTGCAACTGTAGAGCTAAGCACAATTTATGTGGAGCAGCCATGCAGAAAATCTTCTTCCAAAGCCAAATTCTCAATACTGATGTAAACTGCGCTTTGTCTCTTACCTCTTTTACATTCCCTCTCCTGCACCCCCTCAAATAGGGGATCATCCTCTGGAAGCTGAAACCAGCCAGCTGTGAGCTGTGCTTTGTGGTGCCTGTCGCTGGCCAGGGCTGGGCAGTCCCACCCTGCCAGGGGACACACCAGGCCCAGCAGCGTGTGGCTGTCTCTGGGCACAGCGGGGTTTCCTGAGCAGCTCTGCTTCTGATCATGCTTCCTAACACTGCACTTGCCTCCTGACTCCAGGGGATGCTGCTCTCCAGGCTCTGTCCTCTTGCTGAGTGGCAAAGAAGCTGCTCCCAGGTCATTAAGCTTCTGACCAAGTGATGGGGCCGTGGCTTGGACCAACTGGACAGGTTGAACTGTGATGCAGTTTAATGCTGAACCTCCCAAGAACTACAACCATCCTAAAGCCTGTTTCATTCGCCAGCTCCCTCTTTTTCATGCTTCCCTGACTTCTCACCTTCTTTCATTCAGTTGTCAAGCTCCTTCCCCTCTTCCCTTCCTGGTTCACTCACCTTCCCAATGGGCTTTTCCACTCCCCCCTTCTCTCCATTCCCTTCTCCCTGGGGAACACACATGCCCTTCCCTGACTGTCCCTGCCTTGCCACTCATCGCTCCTTGTCACCTGTCTCCAGAAAAATCCTAGGACCTGAAGCTTGGTCTTCGCACACAGCCAAAGGCTGAAAGGTAAAATCTGACTGACTTGTATAAACTCACGTGTCCCAGACTGAGATTTCTCTTATACTGTGCATTTTCAGCTCACTTTTCTTGGGGTTTTGGAGGTGAAAAAGTAAAATTGAGAGCTGTCACACAAAATTAGAGCTTGGTTTAGGAAAGTTAAGCACGAGTTGGAATCCCTTTGTACCCAGGGAACACACAAGGGTGCTGGGCATTTTGTATGTCCTGTGTTTTCTACGTGTGGAATGTGATCTGCTTAAATATATGCGTGTACCTACAAGCTCTCCAAAGCCTGTATGCTTCCAGTTCTTCATGTGTTCTCTTGAATTTAAGCCTCAGCTGCTATTGAAAGGGAAGTTTCTACTCTGGAAAGAGAAACTATACATAAAGGGCTTCAAATAAGCAGAGAAACTCAAGAGAGCTTCGTAGAGACACACTTATTTAAAAAAAAAAAAAGAATTACTGTTTCCTTGCACATCTATATGACTACATATAATCTTTTAAACACAATTTCTTCCCTACTTTCTCTATCTTCTTCTATTTCTTTTGACAGAAACAACTATTCACAGAAGAAGGATACACTGAATAAAATATTTTTTTCTTATTTTAAACAAAATAAAAGGAAATCTGAAATATATATTTCACAGTCCAAGACCAATAAGCCACTGTGAGATATCTACTGATAAGATGCCTCTGACACATCTATGTGAGAGAGAACAGATTCTACCCCAGACTCACAATACCATCAGTCAATACCATCATTTTTTCTTCCATCTGTTGCTTCTGAATATCCATAGTTGAAATGGATTTGCTGAGAATTTTCTATCATTTTAACAGTCACTCCTTTGGTGTGCCAGCATGTGTCCCTTCCACGTGCAGTGGGGAAGAAGGAGGCAGGTGACTCCCTGTTCTGAGGAACTAATGTAGTCGAAGCAGAGCCTTTGTACTAAATGCAAATTACTCCCAGGAAAGAAAAACCCAGGCACCTCAGAGGAAGTGCTCCAGCTCAAGAGAGAGCTGGTGGCAATATTGCATGGCTCCATGATACCTGAGAAAGGCCAGACAGGGGTTCCCTCAGCAGGCTGACAACGTGCTGCTCACCCCCAGCATCCTCCAGTTCTCTGCCCTGCTGGACTGTGGGATTTGAGGAAAAAGATTTAGTCTCTGCCTCCTGCAGCTCTGCAGCATCTGAGAAATGTCACCTCCCAGGACCTCAGGGTGCTAGTGGGCATGCACAGAAGTTTGTGGTGGGTTCAACAGACACCACTGACAACATGAATAGCTGCTGGAAGAGCTACCAGCAAAAGTGGCTAGAGCCACAGATCTGACACAGATCACTAGGTATTGCCAAAAGAACAAGAGCAAAGGAGAATATGATCTTCAATTTTAATGGCAGTTTTCCTCCTGAGGGATTATGGGATAAATTTGAAGGTGTAAGATCAATTTTAGAGCCAGCTGCGGTGCCAGAGTGTGTAACCACTATCTGTGAGAGCTCATTTTGGATCACACCACATGGGTCTGCCACCTGCCATCTTCCAAAATCCTTCCCAGCATCTGAGCCCTCTACAATCAAGTAATGAAAATTATGCACCTTAAAGTGCCAGTATGCACATTAAAAATCAGCTGATCAAAGTAGAATCTAGGATGAAAAATAATGTTTCCCTTCTTTAAAAAAATTATTCCGGGAAACCGTATGGCTCAGGGGATTGGTATTGGGATACAGAGCCTTTCATCACTGGTCCAAACATGACCCAAGTCAGTAGTGACCAAAAAAATGGTTACCATTTGGCAGATGCTTTGTGGCCTAGAGTATTTGAAATGAGTTGATGGTCTTAATCCAGTTCCCAGTGGACAACTATCCACATCACAGAAACCACCACCACAATTGGCACCCTCTTCGGCAGCCCTGGCAGGTTGGCCAAGGATTAAATAAGTACAGAGACTGAGCCACCCGCTTGTGCCTAGCTAGAGGTTGCCCCTCTAGGTCATGGATGAGACACAGGGATGGGGTGGAGTGGGGAAGCTCCCACACCCTCTGCTTGTGCTCTGCTGGTTTTGTGGGTAAGGAGAGGAATTCATTTTCCAGGGCTGTGATTCAGGCACCCTTCATAAGCAGCATATTCATGTACATGCATTAATTTGGGAAGGAGACAGAAACCGAGAGAATTTCAGGATTTATTCTCAAAAAATAAGATGCCAGATTAATTTCTGGGAATTCATCAAAGTCAGGGTAGTTATACTCGAGCTGCATTTAACGAAGTGCACGCAAGCAACCTGTAGAGCAGCTCTGCTTCAAGCAACATTCCTTTTGCTGTGCTATGTTGTCAATCATCACTTTAATTATCTCACAAGGTGTCTTAGAGTGAACATAACCTGTGCCAGCTATTGTCAGAAAGCTAAAGCTGTTTTCTATTTAGGTATACAATGGCAGCTACCTCTTAAGCAAAGATCTGATACACATCAAAAAATCCTTTCAGGGCAATATGAAGAAAAGCAGGACTTCTGTCAGCGCTGAAAGTGGTTTTCATTTTTGGGGAGGTAGAATACATCATTCCTTCTTTCTAATAAACAGCACCCCCCTAACAAAATACTGTGAGCTAAATCCTGCAGTTATTCAGGCAATGTTAGTGTGAAGCCAAAGTTTAAACTGGAACTTTGGGCAGCACCTGGGATGGCTGTGAGAAGGGCGAATGGCACAAGCTTTGCACGTGCTTGCCTGTGTGAAGGCACAGGGTGATCTTCCCCTGCTTGCAGGTCCAGCAGGCAATGCTGGAAGAATTTTCCTGCACACAGGCAGGAAAGGCTTCCCCAAAGTCACAGCAAGATTTTGGCAGAACCTCAAGCCCCTTCTGTGCTCTTTTATTCCATGCCTCTCACAGCAATGCAGCAAACATGACAAGCAATGAGAGCTCTGCCCAAGGAGAGACATGGGGAACAAACTCTGCAATTCACTGGACACCCCCCCTTCCTATTCACCTCTGTGACAGCCAGGGCACCTCACTGTCTGCTGGTCCTTGTTACACTAAGTCTTTCATAAGAAGGGGTGAATAACTGACTGGCATTTTTCACTATTAAACTGATTTAACACCCACTTTCCACACTGACAGTAAGACTGCAATGCAAGGCAGCCTGGGACAGCAAGGCATTTTCAACCTACAGAAAGGAACTGTCATGTGATCTCTCCTGCAATATAGCCCTCATATGCATAAGGTTTTGAAGCACTTCTTGCAAAATGAAAATCCCAGGAAGCAAAAGTGGCAAGCTGCTAAAAGGTTCCTCATCTGTGACACCCAAAATGGAGCATCTTGTCCAAGGGAGCAATTTCATTAGGTACACCTGAGTTAATGCTCAGATTAGTGGGTTTTCAGGAAGGGAAGGCCCAGATTTGGCAATAAGCAGAGATCAAAGTGGTGAGAAGCAGGATCTCTTCCCTGTTGGCTGTAGGAACACCACTCAGCCGAGGGCATTGCCTGACCCTGGACATCCACATGCTCCTGCCATGCCAACACATGTTAGATGTGAAGAGCACCCTAATAGAAGCACTTCACCCAAACTGAACAAATTTCCTAATTGCAGTAAGACAACACTTAAGGGTGTGGTTACCACAGAAATCACACCCATGGACAGATCAGGAGCACCTGGCTGCACCTCATGCCTCCTAATGTCCCAGGGGCACGATTATCTCATCAGGTGCCACCTGCCAAGTCTTGTTGCTGAGGAACTGGCTTTGGCACGCTGTGCAGCTGGGGTGGGGACAGGAGAAGAGCACACAGGGCCAGGCACACATGTTCCTCTCAAGTGCATTCCTTCAAAGTGAGTATTTACAGCAGGAGGATGCCTAGGTTCTGCTCAGAAGTATGTCTTTGTTTGGGGGTTCCACAGCAAGGAGCAAACTGTTGTTGCTGAGTCCTGTCCAGCACCCCACAGCCTCTGCACAGCTTGCATTCAGTGTTACTGCTTCAGGCACATCCCTGAACTTGCCCCTCTACAGCCACAGCTTTTCCAGCTGCTCAGTGCAGCCTGCACGAGTCCCAAACAGATGGATGAGCCTGGAAAATTGCTTCACTGGCAATTTTCAGAATGTTTTGCCCTTTTTTTTCCAGAAAGAGGATAAGGCCAAAGTAAGACAGTCTTTACAGCTTGCAAAGTGCTCTGACCGTGAGAACAGCATACTGACATCCCAGTGTCTGGCACACATTTGGCTGAGGTTGTGCCATGCACGCCACCTCTGCAGGCAGGTCATTCTCTCTTCCCTGCTCTCTTTCTTCCCCAGGTCAAGGTGAAGCCTAACCTCAACACAGCAATTAGCAGATCGAGGCCCAGAAGACCAAACCTCTGCATCTGCCAGGGCCATAGAGCTTCTCTGGAACAAGGAGGACCATAAAACACCAGACAAAGCTCTGTGCCTAGAGGTAAGTTACTCTCGGTTGAAAGGATCTGTCTGGGGAACAAAATTTTGGAGATTAGCCTAATCCAGAGTCTGATGACCTTTAGGTCATAGTGCAAGAACTTCCTCTTTGATACATCTTTTACAACATAACCAGAGTGACATTAACAACAATAACCTGACCCCATCCCTCCCCTCAGAAGCACCTACACTGGGCAGAGCTCCCCAGAGACAGAGAAAGCAGAGGAACAAAAGACTGCAAGAAGCCTACTAGGGATGTGACAATCTAATTATTATGGGCAGTGCTCAGATATTGTGATGAGAGGTGCCAATAAAAAAAACAAACAACCAAAAACTGTAAAGCTGGTTGATGTACCCTTTAGGCCATGGGAGTGGAGAAAAAGGAATTTACTGTGAATCAGATGACACCATATTTATTTGCACTCCCACCCTCAGACTTCTTGATAGCGTCAAAGTCCACTGGGTTTGACGCTATCCTGACAGATGTAGCAGTAGTCCAGAGCAGCAGGGAAGAGATTTAAGCCCCATCCTTTGCTCCTTGCTCACTGTGCTGTACAGCAGTTCTGTTCTCCATCCAGCAAAATTCTCCTCTTCCTTAAGGCTCAGCACAACAGGTCTGATTCAGGAATGTTCCCCTTCCTCTTCATTCCCCTTGAATTTCTCAGCCTGAGTCATCCGACTACAATATAACTTTATTGTGGAAAGTTTTGTGGGTACGTTTTGTTTTCTTTTAACTTCAGAAAAGAAAAGGTACAACCAGAGGGGGGGAAAAAAGTGTCTCATGGTTGAGAGGACTCTTTTAACCAAGGAGTCACATGGCTCCCTGGCGAGCAGCCAAAGGAGTCATGAGAGATGTGGCCATTCCCTTAACCATGTCCTGCCTGCCAGCAGCCCCTCACACCCCGGGCCAGCTCTGGAGGCCAAGCTTGGCTCCCATGGAAAGGCTCCTGCAGCAGGAGAAGGCTCTGTCAGAAGTGATCTTGGGACTTGGGTCAGCAGCACTTTCCCCCAAGTTGTCCCCAAGGCCACGCTGGGGATGGTGCTGAAGCAGTGGATGGCAATGCCACATTTCAGGTGTGACACAATCACACCATCTCTGCTGCTTGTGGTCAGAAAGAGTCCCTGAAAGTAATGACGTGGCACTTACACCGCGTTTTCTCTTTCCAAAGTGCTGTGGCAGCTTTTGCTCTCCTGCCCCTCCCCTCCTTCAAGCCTTGCCAGTGCTGTTATTGCCCCATTAAAGCTGTGGGAAACCCAGGCAGGCGGCACTCCTGATGCTGCTGTTCAGCATCTTGGGCATTGGGCCAGTCTACGGCCTTTCCTGTGTTCACCACAGAGCGAAACCTACCATGGAATAGTGCAATCTGTAGAGGGGCTGGCACTGGCCAGAGTCCAGATCAACTAGAGATGTGCTTGGGCTTTTTCAGATGCTTTCCTGTCTTGCTGCCAGGGCTGTCGGGACTGGTGCTGGTCCTGCATGTCCATCCAGCTCTGCTGGGCATGGGGCACTACACAGCAGCTGCTGCATTCCACCCAGCGGTGAGGGAAATGATCCTTGCCCAATTCACATGAATACTGGTAGGATTAATTCACTTATGATCCTTGCACGAAAGAAACTATTATTAGATGGTAGACACATTTCATAATTATGTCTCACTTCAGCCACATTAGGAGGGTGGATATGATATCCAGTCCCAGTACTGCAGGACTTAAAATTTTTAAATTAAATACACCTCCCAGTGTTTCCCAGGCCCTGCTTGCAGGCAGACAGTGGTTTATATCCTTCTGGTTCATGGTCACTTCCAGCTTTGAAAGCTGGGCTGCCCTGTAATTCCTCTCACATAACAGCAAATGCTGCAGGGCTTTTGAAGTGCTCCTCACCTTAAAAAAATAAATAATGTTTTGGCTTTATGTCTGCTCTTGCTGGTTTCACAGGCTATGATTCTTTCAATGGCCACAGAACTGATTTTGGGTTGTGTCTGTCATGGCCTCCTGTTAATATTGCTTTCATTGTGTGTTCTTGAGAACTATGGCCATATTCCCTATAAATTGCATAATATGGCAGCCTATGCCAAGGCTGTATTCAAACGGATACTGGAAGAACGAGGCTTGTGCTGACTTTGTTTGATTCTTCTCCTGCTTGCGCCAGAGTCACCCTGTTGGCTGTGGCAGAGCCGCTCCTCTTTAACAGCTTGCTGAGCTGTGGATGTGCCCCCAAGGGAGAGAAGCCTCAGGCTCCCAGAAATGAAAACACAAGGTATAAGGGCTTCCCAAAACGCTGCGCAGATCTGCAGTAATGGCCATCCAGGAAGAAAGGATTTTGAATGGCTTTGTTGTGCATTCCAAGTACCTGCTGGTGGAAGGGTGCAACTCATCAGCACTACCTTCGCACCACCGGTCTGCCAGTAAAGTCCACGGAGTTCCGTCAGATGTGAAAGTGCTGCCACTGATCAGAAACAGAGCAAATAAAGCATTTGGGACACACAGAGACGAGTGGAATTGGTGTCACTACAAGAGGAAAATTCATCTGCCACATATCAAACACCTGAGCCTGGCTTTTGCCCTCATTTGCACACTTGCTATACTAATGGATGTCCTTTTTTTAACTTACTAGAAACTTGGGGGGAAATCTGACCTTGGACAAAGAGCTGGAACAAGACTATGTCACCATGATGATTAAGTGAGATTTTTGCATAAATATGAATTTTATCCTTTGTTAAGGGGAATATGATCCACAAGCATAGGCTGAAAAGAAAATAAATGTTCAAAACTGTGACTGCGACATGGGTAAAAACTGTATGCACTGTTAAAAACATTTCCAGAAAAAAAGATGCAGTAACTCTCTGATTTAGCCTGTCTTGAGATTTTTCTAAAGAAGGTATGATTTGCTGTAAAATAATTAATAGGTGATAATCATCTTGCTGTCATATCCTAGTAGAAGAAAGATGTTTCTATGATGAGAGCAACTATTTGGCCTCAACTACCTTAACTTCAGAAAAGCTGCCTGTACTCCCTTAGAACTGAACAAGGCAGTTAACTTTCAGCTCCATTATATTATCCAGAAAACTGACTTTTAGAAAGAAAGGAAAACATGGAGAAGACAACTTTTTCATAAAAGGTTCCATTATCATACATGTTATCATGCACATTAGCATGTTATCTAAAGATTTGTCCTAACATCATTTAGGCAGTAACAGAAGGAAAAAATGATAGAAATGTATTGCATACATTTTCTCAAGTTGAAGTATTTGCAATGTTCCTTAGGCATGTGTTGTAGCAAAAGCAAATACATAGGAGTTGTCTTGGCAAGAAGTGGACAGCAAGTCCTGTGTAGCTCTCACAATGGAGAGAAAAGATATCCTTTTACCTTTGGAAGAGGATTGAAAGGAGAGTAAAAGAGAAGGAGAGGGTGCTAATAAACCTTAAAAGACTGAAAGACAATGCCCAGGAACCTGCCTTCCCTGGGTTTTCTTCCAAAGCACGCCTGTGCCTGCACTCCTGAACTTCCTTAGCCTCCCTAATAATTCTGGGCTTGTAAGCCTGGAGCTTTGAGCAACTAGTTTGTTCAGCGCACGGACAGGGTATTCACATGTGCATGCCACAATCCCAGAACACAGAAGTCATGGAGATTTTGCTTTTTGGTCATGGTTCTCATGGAGAGAGGCCTGGCTGGTTCTCATACAACCCTTCCATGTAGAGCACTTTTTGTTACACTCTGTAAGTTCTGTACCTGGGGCAGTTTGGGGCAATGCTTTACAGGAGGGCAGTGGAGCATCAAGGAGGAAAGAGCAAATATAATGAGAAGAAGCAAGCAGACAAGGGAACATGGAGTTGCAAAAGGCCATCTATCAGACAGTTTGCAGGTGGAGGTGCTTTGCCAGCAGGCATGAAAGGCACTGGTAAGAGTCCACTGAGGGTAAAACAATGTACAGAGGTTATGGGCTGAAGAAATTGGGCTTGCAACAACAGCCAGCTCTGTAACAAATGGTGTCAGCACGTCTCCAGAGCTCCTTTGACCTATAGCTGGTCCCAGCTTTCTGTTGCTTGTGGTAAGTTGCGATGACTAGAGGGTTAAACTGTATTTTGGGGTTAGGAGGCTCTCTGACAGCATTTCAGCCCAAATTACATGGTCCATGCACTGAGAACACAACGTTCTACCTGCAGCAGGCCACAGTGCCAGGTACACACAGGGCACTGCACCATTGCATGAAAGGTGCCTGACAGTATAACTGTGTAATTGCAGTCACTTTGTTTAGCACTTTAACACCTCCTTTGAAATATTGTCTTCTGAGGGATTAGCCTTGTTGGGTGTTTAATAGGCAAACATATCTGCCTTTAATCTTACCTACTCATCTAAATATATCATGTTGCTTTATACCCACTATTGTGTTGGTAATGCAACATATGTAATAATTCCATGCTGTCATCCTACAAATTCTGGATGCTGCCACCTTTCCTCATAATTATTTAGTTATTGTTTTTTTCAATTTCAACGTGTGCTAAACATCTAATTCCAGAACTAATTGCCACAAAGGATTGAGAGAGTTGCCTTCATCCAAATGCATTTGGATTCAAGGATGTTCAGAACTCGAGTGCTTGATGGGGACCTTGGCATGGAGAAGAGTAGCCAGTCACAGATTTACCAGAGCTCTCTGGTTTTAGACAGAGCATTTTATTCTGGGTCTCTCAGTGAAATGATGGACTTTACCTTCAAGAGCTGCCAAGAAATCATATCACAATCACTCTCCTATCTTTCTGTGCCTCCTTCAATACAGGGAAATAGCCTGTATCAGACAGGCATGCCAAGCTCACAGTGCTTATGGCAGCCCAGTGTGAAAATACCCTTTATCTTTCTCATTTCTGCTCAGTTCTCACTTTAGTTAATTCTAAAGCATTAGCTTTAGGTGATCCAGTAGTTGATACCCTCAGGAGATTCACCTGTTCTGTCTATAAGCCAACACATCTCTGGGGGATGGTAAAGTGGAATTCCAAATCCTCTGATAGAGGGCTATTATGACACTACCATGTAAAAGGACAATCTAAGGATGTCAGCTCTCCTCAGGCATAGGACACTGCACAAATAGAGGCTAAGGGAACAAGCTTGCCCTCAAGTCTTAGTTATAAAATTAACAAGGTGCAAAAGCAGGAAAATTATGGATTTACACCACAACCCAGTGGCTGAGCCAGAGACAATCCTGTTCCCATAACAGCCTTAATCACAGAGGTTGATCCTGCCCTGATCTAACCAGGATGGGAAGAGGGGGCACCCTGTCTGTACCAGCTGGCAGGGAGGCATTACTGGTATTACTGGTGAGGCTGTGCCCCCAGGGCAGGTGGGTTGTCCTCTGCCTGCACTGCTCCCTCCCTCACTGCACAGATTCAGAGACAAACTCTGGGGACTCTGTCCAGCAGTCCTTTAGGGAATCTTTAGGGCAATCTTTAGAGATTAGGCATCAGTACTTTCCTGTAGGCATAGGAAAAATATGCATTCCTTCTAACCCACTTCCCACAAGTGTGGAGAAGCCATGTTGTAAAGGATATTGAATCGTAAGGATATGGGAGCACCAGCAGAACAGATGCAAGACATGCAGAGGATTTTTCTCCATCTACATTTCCTAACCAGGCAGTAATATCTACTCACCAGTATAAATTATTTGTTGTATTATAGTGTTAGACTATAGATCCACTTTGAAGATTTGTGCTGCTATTACTACATGCACACACTGCCTTATGAATTATTCCCAATCACTTTACAGCAAATAACTGAATTAGCTGTCTATGTACCAGCAGATAATCCCCAAAATAAGCCTCTTAAGAACCAGTTGTCATGTTGCTGGTGAATGCATCCAGCCCTAAAGAATATAAACAGTGAAAGGGATACACAAATGGAAAATGGACAAGCACCGTTGCAGATAGAAGCAGCTAAATATGTGTATGTGTACAGACATATGCACACTCCAACATGCACTGCAAGAAATGGTGTCACTATTATGTATAATCCTCGGGTTTAGACATTTATACTAACTGCATTGATATTATTAAATGGCAGATTTATACTTCAAATATTTAATTGGATTACCAAAATATGTCCAGTGCATTAAAAGGCATCAATCATCCCACTACCAACTATTTGAGCCACAGTCAGTTTCCTTTTTCACAAAGTCAGACACTAATTGCTTCTGGTTGTAAAAATGTTTACAGTGCCTCAGCGGGCCAAAGGTTAGCAGGTGAACACCCCGAGGAAGATGACTTTATCAGATAGTACATTTACAATATCGAAACCAATTTTATAAAGAAGATGGTTCTTTTAAATAATTTTGGATGTAGTCTGCTATAACTTAACTTTCTTCACAGCTATTGCACACAAAACACTGAGGCCCCGGAGCCTTTTTCATTTCAGGATTGCCTTTTCCATTCTTATAATCCCATTTCAACACGATGGGATTTTTGCTCTACAGGCTTTGTGGCAGAATAACCGGGCACGACTGAGCGCTCCATTTGCTCACCCTCTGCATCTCCGGGTAGTTGCATCTTTATTCCTGAAGGAGCGGCAGTGCAGAAGCCGAGCAGTCATTCCCATAGCCAAAAGATGATAGAGATCTCGGGGGAAAATTAACATAACCATTGACAGTCCCTGAGAGCTCACTAAATAGCAGATTGGGAAGCATCCTCCCTCGGAAGGGAGAGGGTAGCAGAAACAGACATCGGCAGATAATGCTCGAACAGGCTCTACTATGCTTTAATCTTCCAAAGCTACCATTAGTAAGCCAGAGAAGTATATTTACCCACCAGATAAACACCACAAATTCGCTAGGCTACTCTCCACTGAGCACTGAAATAACTCCTCTTCCCTTTCGCTTCCTAAGGGGAGCGAGGTGCAGCATCGCAGCCCGCGCGGCGCTCCCGCCGCTGCCCCGCTCTGGGGGCCATGGGGGGACACAACAAGTGTGGCCGGGCCAGGGATGACCCGGCGGGGGAGCGGGGCCGGGGGGCCCGGGCAGCCCGGCCCCGGCAGCGCTGCTTTCTCCCCGGAGAGGCACCGGCTCCGTCCCTGCGGAGTGATGGATGGAGGGAGGTGCGCGTCGCCCTGGGGCTCTGCTTTGTTGGGTTTCACCTCCTGATCCCTTTCCCTTCTGCTCTGCTGGGCTGCAATAGCCACCTCGGCTCCGGCTCCGGGGGTCCAGCTCCGAGTGACCCGCCGCGGAGGGAATGAACTGGGGACGGCCCAAGGGAAGGCGAGACAGCATTATTTATCCGCCACAACTTCTCATTGTCGCAGGGCAGCGCTCAAAGGATCCCCAGGCAGTTGGCTCAAAATAAAGTAGGCATTGCTTCCCTTGTATTTCCCCTCAACAGTCGCCTTAGTATTATTATTATACTTCTATAGCTTTTGCTTTCGGACCTTGTAATTATGTCACACAGCAAGGGAAACCACTAGCATCCCAGCATCTGGCGTGCGGTTGAAAACTTTTGTTTTAAGATTTGAACTATTTATAGAAGGAAAACTTTGTAGGATAGTAATTTCCTACGGGTTTGAGAAAAATATGGCTAGGCTTATATTAAAAGGGTGTATTTATTTATTTATTACTACTTCTTCCTCCTGTCTAAAAAAAAAAAAAAAAAAGAGAAAAGAAAAAGAAAGCAAAACAAAAGACAGCACTGCAAGGTTTTTTTATAAGCTATCGGTCACCTACCCAGCAGACATATCCCTCCCGAGAACAGAAACAGCCTTTGGCTGAATTAGACCTAACCTGCTTCCATAAATCTAAGCGCCTTTAAAAATCGGTAGCCAAGACATGTGTATTTCATTAAGAATGCAGAAATAGGGTTTTAGTTTCTTTTTATGGGTGTGTTTATTCCTATTTTTCTCCCGTAGCGGTGGGTTATGTTTTTCCCACAGCCCACAGAAAATACACACACACACACGTAGAGGAACGCACACACACGTGCTTGCTTACATGCATGTGCTCCCATGCATGCATGCAGAGAATAAATTATTTATATATATATATATATATATATATAATTCCAAATGCAGTTCAGGTATAAGAGCTTAAATTTGCACTCGTCAGGATACAGAAAAGTCTGCACGGGAGAGCAGGCAAACGCGTCCGGCCCCGGCAGCCGAGGTGGATGCGGGCCCAGGGATGCCGAGGCGGGTTCCCCATCCCCGCGCGAGGGGAGCCCCTCCGCCGCGGCCCCGGCAGCCTGGGCCGGCCCCGAACCGCCCGCTGCACTTCCCGGAGCTCCCCAGGGCACGGGCCCCGCTCCCGGCACGGAAGGTCTTGCCGTGCCCCGGCGCTGGGGGGATGCTCAAGGGAGGGAGAAGGCTCCCCGATTTTAAACCGGCTCCCTTCGGCCGAGTACCTGCCGCCCCCAGCGCCCTCCTCTCTCCACGGCTGCCCCGTCCGAAGTGCGGGGGAGCAGAGCCCGGGACAGGTCCCCGGCAGGCTCCGGCTGCAGCCCCGTACGGGCCCGGCTACGCTCGGGGGGGAACCGGGCCCGCCGCCCCCGCCATCCAGCGCGGCACAGGGACCTGCCGGGGACCCGCAGCAGCACCACGGCGGCAGTTTGTCCGCAGCCCGCACGGACTGGCCCAGCCGCTCCTTATCCACCGCAACGTTAGACACAGATATAGATATTAAAAAAAGAGACCGAAATTCCTCGCAGTCCCACCCACCGACTCTCATTTCCCCCACCCCTACCTCCACCCCCTTCCTCACAAGGAAAAGGTCCTGGAGCCCGCCCTAACTGCGGGAACTGGGGATCCCTCCGGAGAGAAGGCAGCCGGCCGACAAGGCTCCCCGCGGGCGGCCCGGCCCGGGCTCTCGCCGCCGGCTGCGGCTCCGCGGGCTCCCGGCGCTCACACAGGCTGCCCCGACGGGCGCGAAGCGATGCCCATCTCCGGTCTGGCAGGAGGAGGAGTCGGGGTCGGAGTCCCCAGGGGAGACGCCGGCCGCTCCGTGCCCCGCCGCCCTCCCAGGTGCGCCGCCCCCGCTGCGGGCACGCCGGGCCCCGTCCCGGCCGGCGGGGCAGCCCCGCAGTTACCTGGCCTTGCGTCCCTTCCCCGGCGGGCTCCGACCGGCAGCGCCAGCACCGCCACCAGCGCAGCACCTCCTCCTCCTCCTCCTCCGCCGCCGCCACCGCCACCACCACCATCCTCACCGCCACGCCCCCCGCGGAGCTGCCGCCCGGGCTGGCGTCTCCCGGCTCCCTCTGCTCGCTCTGCGCTCTGCCCATAGGTAGCTGCTAGCGGGGCATTGCAAACAGTATTTGGAAAAAAAAAAAAAAATCTGGATCACTTACAGGTAACTCCCACTGGTAAGGATGAGGAAAATCTGAGGGTAATACACTGAGAGTAACACACTGCGAGATGAAAAAAGGATCATGGCTGAATCCCGTTTACACTCTTGGAGTTCGCTTCCTTGGTTATTCCTTTCTGGCCCCCCCTGGTCGTAATTTCCCACCCTTTTTGGTGTCAGCTGTGGCTTGAATCTGAGTTGCAATCCAGTCCCTTGGGCTTGGGGGGGCTTTGTCTGTTTGTTTGTTTGTTTGTTTGTATTGTTGTGTGTAGTATTCCCCTGGTGCTAATGCTGCTCCCTGTGCAGAGTGTGTGCTGGTGCTGCTGCTCTTGCTGCTGCTGCTGCCTCTGGGCTCCTGCCTGTCATGTCTCAGTGGTTGGAAGTTGTTACAGTGGGTTCTCGTGTTGGAATGAGGATGGTTTAAAGGATTTGGATGGCAGAAAGTGCCTCTCTCTCTCTCTCTCCCCCTCTCTCTGTAACTCTCCTGAGACCCGGGGCTGCCATTGGGCAGTCAGTCACTGCAATCCGCCTACTTTTTTCTCTCCCTCTCTCTCTCTTTTTTTTTTTTTTTTTTTTTTTTTATGGGGAGGATGACAATAGAGAGACATTGATCTAGCCTGGGCTGCAATGAATCCGTGCTCCCTGGCTGAGCTCTCTCCACACGCCTCGCCCCGCAGGCGCTTCTCACCCACTCCGTGGAGCATTTTTAAGTCTCCCCCGCGCTCGGGGGCTGTGGGCTCCCTGCTCCTGCTGTGGCACCCTTGGCTCGCCCTGCGAGAGATCCTGAGCGAGCTAGCAGCTCCCTGATCCGCTCACGGTTAATTGCTTTATTATGGGCAGTTGCCCCAGTTCTCCCGAAGGATCCCGCCGTCCGTCCAACCTCGGCGGGGGTTTGGCTCTTGTCCCCCGGTGTTGAAAATTCAGCTTCGGTTTCAGGGGGAATTTATTAAAAAAAAAAAAAAAAGAAGTATATATGTAGTCGTAGCCTACGCGAGTGAGAAATAAAGACATGCACACTCGCAGCTTCCTGGCGAGGTTGGGTTTCGCGTGAGAGCAGGGAAGGGGAAGGACTGGTCTGGAACAGCCGATGCAGGGGGGAGAGCGGGGGGCGTCTGCCAGCGGCTCCCGGCTCCCCACACCTCGCCGCTCCTTCACGAAGAGCTGTCGGCTCCTCTGTCCCCTCTTCCTCGCTCCTTCCCGAGAAGTTGCCAGTCCACAGAGACGTTTCCCGGCAGGTTAGTTGCCTCTCCCGCGCGTTCCCCTCAAGCCGGGCGGCTCCTGCCCCTCGGCACCGAGATGCTCGACCCTTCCCTCTCCAGAGGGCAGAAGCCTTCGCCCCGTGTAGCCGCAGCCGTGCAGGAGACAGCCGCTTTTCCTCTTTGACTCCTCGGCTGTCTGTCCTTTTTATCCAAAGGGCTTAGTGCGATGGTGCAGTACGGCGCTGCGGATGCCGGGCTGGGGTTCGGAAACGAACCCCGAAAAGAGAAACGGGTAGACACTTTAATACAAATGCAGTTGAAATGAGCAAGAACCAGGCTCCGAAGTCTTTTCGATCCGTAAATGTTCGTCTCAGGTTAATTGCCTAATGACTGAAGGAGATCTCTTGGCTAAGAGCTCTCCCAAACACCCTGGTAACACCTCCTCCAGTTAACCAGTCCCAGCACATGGGCGCAGCTGTCTCCGCGACACAACGAAATATTCCTTCAGATGGAATGGGAATTGCAGAAAGGGTGCAAAAACGTTGTATGCCGCCCAATACGCGATAAAAATCTTCTCGGGGTTTGATTCCTTTAACCACTTTCACCTTTAAGTTCAGCATAGACGCCATGGCAGTCAACGTCCTTTCGAGAAATACTGATCTCGATTAACAAGAGACAGAAGCTTAAGCCTTTCAACGACTATTTACATCCCAGAATCCTGTTATTTATAATTACTTAAGATTCTAAAATGGTCGTATTTATACCTCCGTAAGTGTGTGCGCTGGTGCATACATGGCGAGAGACAGAGCGATGTGTATCCCCGGCAGTGCCCGCTCCCCTCTCTGACTCGCGGGCTGTGCCTGGGACAGCTGTGCTGAACGTGGAGCAGGAGAATGAGCAGCCACCTTGGACGTTTTATTTCTAGCATTTGTTCCGCTTCGAGCATACACTTTAAATGTGCGTCGGCTTTTAAAGATGTGCCTAGGGGACAGAAGAAGGGGGCAAATTAATTGTAAAAATGCTGGCGCTGGAAAACTTCGAAGTGGTGTTGGCAGAGTTTGACCCAGTCCAGCTGAAACGAAGATGGATTGCCGATTTCCACAGTTTTTGGATCGAAGCTGATTTTATCCACAGCTCAGTTGTGCAGGGGGAGAAAAGTCCTATAAAGAAAACAAATCTTGCCGTTTCTTTATTTTTTATTCTATTTTATGCCGGTTTTATTCTAAAACTAGGGGCCGGTTATTATGTCGAAAAATTAATGATGATGATGGTAAGAATAACCTGCTAAATTCCATCCAAATGGCTTCTATAAGTATGTCAGACTGGAGTAGCGAGAAGCACACTTGTTTTGTTGATTGAAGACGAAAATATTCCCTTCAATAAAATTATGGCATACTGGAAGAGAAGCATTGTCGGTAAAACCTAATATGGGCACTTCAGCATCTACTGTTCCTTCTGCCACAAACAGGTGTATTTTGAACAAAATGGGGCAGAATGGCACTGAAATGGTTGCCAACATCATATTCGGGCAGATGAAATAGAGAAGGCACGAATAAACTATTTGGTTGGGGGTTTGTGGGTTTTTTCCCTATTAACTCTCTATTCCCAGCCGCGGTTCCTTTCTTACTCCAAGGCTGGGGGGAGTCCGGCAGAAGGGCACGTTGGAAGCCGGGAAGGGCTTGAAAGGTGCGCCCGGCGGGCAAAACGCCGGGGTCCTTTCTGGTCAGAACTGGATGTTTCTTGTATCCCATCGAGCTACAAGTCCAGTGCCGGGGGGAAGAAGGGAACGAAGAGTCACAAAATGAGCGGGTGTCCGGCCGGCGGGGAGGGCAGGGAAGGCGGCGGCACCACGGCAGGTGCCCGTGGTGGGCCGGGGAATAGGAAGGGCCAATCCTGCGGGGTCGCTCCCGGGGCCTCGCCGCGGCTCCCGGCGCTCCACGTGCTGCCGCCGTCAAGGCCGAGCCTCGGCCGCTCCTGCCGAGGGCCCGGGGAGCTCCCCGCGGCCGGACAGCCCCGGGGACGGCGAGGGCAGCGGGATTTCGTTGGCCTTTTACTGCGAACGGCGCAAAGCCAAGGCGAGCTCCGCTGTAAGGGAGGAGAGAGGTCCTGTTCTTGTCGCTGGCAGTGCCGAGGGGAAGCGGAGCGCTCCGGCCTCCCCAGGGTGGGCTGGGTGCCCTCGCCCGCAGCCTTGAGAGCCCCCACCCCAGCTCGGCACCGAGGAGGCGTCCCCGCCGCCCCCTGAAGGGCTGCCGGCACCTTTCGTTGGTGCCTTGGGCACCGTCAGCTCCCGCCGCCCGCGTCCCTCTGACTGCACCGTGACCTCCTTCCCGCCGGGGAACGGGGTCCTCCCCGCTCCCCTTGGCGCTGTCCGGCTGTCGCCCTTCTTTCCTTCCAGAACAGAGAGGAAAAGGGTAGTGTGTGCCCCCAGCTCCCTGATCCGGGTATTGACGGCGAATCTGTCTTTCCGAAGGTCACATCACTTATCCCAGAGCCTCCGCTGTGATTTGTATCTGTGGTACTGCTGTGATGTTTAGTTTCTGATGTATTTATTAAATAAACGGGAGCCGAATGCTCTGCGATCTTGGCAGGAAACATTTCTGTTTCAATCCTGCCGAGGTCAATATTTGATGTGACCTGTTTTCGCGGGGTTACGTGGAGTCAGCAGGGCTGCAGACGCTTTAAACTTCGGTGCCTGGACAGAAACGTTACCGACAGAAATATCAAGGGATGCTTCACCTCATGCCTGTTTCTCCAGCGAACTAAGGGATGGGAAATAGAAACGAGAACAAGGGGAATTACCTGACAGGAAGGACTAC
The DNA here is from genome assembly GCA_036023395.1 of Myiotriccus ornatus. Lineage (NCBI taxonomy): Eukaryota > Metazoa > Chordata > Aves > Passeriformes > Tyrannidae > Myiotriccus > Myiotriccus ornatus. The sequence continues at coordinate 65,744,922 of JAYRBT010000042.1, read as the reverse complement.
CTGAGTGGGACCTTGGCCCCTCCTCCTAACTGGACACAGCGGCTTCTTTATGGGACTCTGCCGTGCCACCCCGTCCCCCATACATAGCTTATGTATTATTTCCTCTCCCCTCGGTGTCATGTTTGACACCGAAAGTGGAGCTTTTAGCACGTTTTATTAAGACACGAACACGTGCTCGGCAGCAAGCAAAATAAAAAAAGCCTGCCAAGCCTTCCTTCCTTGCCATGGCTGACACGACGGCGCTCTCCTTCCCGCTGAAAACCAATCGAATGCTCTGGAAGACAGAATGCTTTTTATCTGCCTTCATCTTTCCCTTTTCAGTGCAAAGAGCTCACCAGAAAAGGCACCATTACACTCCAAGGATATGGTTTCAACAAAATGGTAGTTCCAGTGGCTGATGAAAGAGGAAATAATTGCACCCCACATGCCTAGCCTAGACATAGCCCTGGATTTCAGAGCAAATTTCTCTCCTATTGTTCAGAGAAAGTGAAGTATCCTCATCGCCTTACAGGCATGGTGATGGATCTGATAGGGTTTCTCCAAGGGTTTTTACTGTTCCTGCTGTCCGCTCAGTTTCACTTCCAGGCTCAGTCCAGCAGCATTCCTGTGATTTTTGCTCTGAATCCCCTTCTAAAATAGCCACAATCAATTTCGAAAAGAGATCTGCCTTCCAGACTGTAACATGTACCCAATACTCTGTTCCCTTTCACCGCAGCGAAAGTGAATAGCAACATCATTTGCTCTTATTTTGCAAAGTGTTTTCTTTGAGCTCGCCTGCAGCCCTGTGAGGAGTGTGCTGCACAAAGTCCTCCAGCTACTGAAGTAGATGAGGTACCCCGTCGTCGCTTCATTTATGGATATACAGCCTCAGCAAACTCAGTTCTCATCTAAACCCCCGGCAATCCGAGCCTGGAGGACAACAGAGCCCATCACTGCCGACCACGGCTACGACAAAGGGCGGCGCAGGTACTTGGCCCCGCAGAGATTCGAGCACAGAAGACACCACCTGTCTCCAGCAGGCAGGATTTGGAGATACCCCCGGGCATGAGCGCCGGCCGAGGCAGACGCGGACGCGGGGTCCCCCGCGGGCAGGGCGGGGGGAACGCGGAGAGCGTCCCTCGAGCCCGCTCCGCACCCGCGCATCCTCTGCGGGTCGCCCGCGGGGCAGCGCCGCTCCGCCGGCCACCGTGGCGGCACCTGCGGGGGCGGGCCGAGAGCCCTGCCAAAAATACCTAAACAAGCAAACACACCGAGGGATGGATGCAAGCCGGCTGCTGCCCGCCGAGCAACCTGCTAGGGACGCTCCGGGGCAGTCGCGGGTTCCGCCGGGGCCCCGCAGAATGGACAGCCCTGCTCCTGCTGCCAGGCTGGGGGAGCTCCCGCGGGGGGCACCGAGCCTGCCTGGGCAGCGCCGCTGCCCTTCTCGCCTCCGAGGAGTCTGGTTTACTCCTTCCCTCCACCTCGGTCCCTCGTTTAACTTTAGCCCTCTGCTCTGGCGAGGATATTGCAGATTCCCTCCCGCCAGGCCCCTCCTGCCGCTGCCCGGGCTGTTGCCAGCGGGCACGGGGCTGTCCCATCGTGCCCAGAGCAGCGCCCGCGGCGCCGGCGGGGCCTGGCGGGCAGGGCCGGGCCGCTCCCCGTTCCCGATCCCCGCTGCCCTCCTGCTCCGCCGCGGGACACAACGGGACGGGGTGCTGAGGGGCGCTGACGGCCGGCCTGCCCGTCCCTCCGGGGAACTGCCCCCGCGCCCCCGCCTCTGGGGGCTGCCCTTTGGCTCCCCCCTCCTCTTCCCCGTATTGATTTCAAGGTGGGAAGCGAGCAGTTTTGGATTGCAACTCACCTTATGCATTCTTGATCATTAAAAAAAAAAAAAATCCCGCAGCTATGCAAAGACAGGATCTTTAAAGAGTTTGTAGTTCGACAGGTAAGGACTCGGCTGGGGCTCAGGAATGTGGAAATTCAACTCAAGTCAGCCTACTGCGACGAGCAATATTAATAAGGGCATACAGGCACTGGGGGGAGAGGCAGAGGGAGAGAGGGCGAAACTTGGCAACTGAAATAACCGCGTGCTCTCGATTGCGGTGATCAAACACCTAGGAGCAAACAGCGGGCTCCTCGGGAGCCCCCGCCGCCCCCGGGGCCCCGGGCCGAGCCCTCCGGCCGAGCCCGCCTGGCTTCCCGGGCGCGCCGGCGCGGAGGTAGCCAGACCAGTTGTCAAGTTAATTTCAACACGTCCGTGTGATGGATAGAAACGCAAATTGTGTCTAGGCCTGCATAAACCAAAACCCTGAGCGCAGGTTCAGAGCAGGGATTCCCCTCCTCCCGCCCCTTTCGCCTCTGTAATACCTCAGCTCTGCTCTATTGTCCCAGCAGCAGCGCCCGAGCTAACTCTGTCAGGCTGCCTTTTCTTTTTTCTTTTTTTTTTTTTTTTTTCCCCTCTGAGGGTACTGTAAGCCAGAGATAATATTTAAGTTCGCTTAAGCAGTACAAAATAAAGGGATCCGTCATCACCCGCGAGCGGCTCCCTACAGGCTCGGCGCGGCCGGAGCGCTCCTGCGCCTCCAGGCATCGCCCGCCGCGCTGCCCGGACCGGGGACACCCACGGCCGTGCTCCGGGGGGCTGCCTGGACACCCGGGGGACGGAGAAAGAAATATTCACCTCCTTTCTTTTCCTTTTTTTTTTTTTTTTTTTCCCCTTTGCGATATTTTGCTCACGACTCCGCACTAACGTTACCCAAAAAGCCAAGGAGATTTGTCGTGCACAAGGACTTACCCTAATTTGACATAGATGACTCCAAAGCATAGAAACACGTAGAAAATCCACTTCCGAAAGTTTCTGTGCATGATCTAGAAAATGGACTGAGCCATAAAAATTGCACAAAAAGCCGAACTGATCTTGTCGATTAAATCCCAGTCAAGAACATTGCTGAAGCTACCCAGGAGCAAAGCCGGCCGAGCTGTAAAAAATCAACTCTGCGCAGATAGGCAGCTCTTCCCAGAGCCATGGTGACCGAAAACAGCTCCAATATTAAAGCTAAAGAGGAAGAAAAAATAGAAAGGGCTGCTCAAAACGGTAAAACAAAACCCCAAGACAGACAGTCTGAGGGAGAGAATGAGCAAGCACTGATCTTGATCAACTGCCTCATAGAGCCCTGAAGTTCAATCTGTTTTTACTTGTTCTGACTTCCCCAGGTAACACTACGTATCTTGCAATCTATGGCTCCAGGTAGGAGGATCTCTCTCTCTCTCTCTCTCTCTCTCTCTCTCGCTCGCTCTTCCCCCCACCCCGTATGTGTCAGGATCTAATACATATCTTATCTGTCTGTGTGCGTGTGCGAGTTGTGCGTGTGTTTGTGTTTCAAAAAGCATGTCCTTAAGCAGGACTTGTTGGGGAAAACACGTGAAACTTATCCAATAAGGGAAATAAAGGACTCGTCCTCTCAAACCGAAGCATTTTTTCATTTCCTCTAGTATCGTAACGCGGCTGGATTTGCAATGCACGGACTTCGCAAAAGAGACTTAAACTTCCCCCCCCCCCCCCCCTTCTAGTCAAACAGAGACAGGCGTTAATCCCTGCTTGCTTCCAGCTCTGTATCCTAAAAGGCAACGGGTGTGCCTGTGTCCAGACTATTTCTCTTCGACCATCCGACTCTGCTGGACACAAATGCTTGTCACTAAATTTGATTTCTTTTCCCACAGTAAGAAAACATTCCTCCTCCTTTAAGAAACATATACACTTGGCTTTTAACACGAGTTTAGGATATTCAGTTTGCTGCTCCTAGGGAGATTAATCGATGAGACAAAACCTCACTCTGTGTTCAGACACTAAGTGAAGCAAGGCTTCCTTTTCTTTCTTCCCCCCCCCCTTACTTTTCTTTCTCTCTGTCTTGTCTTTCTTTCCTTCATTCTTCCACACTGATTTCTGAGCCGCTCAGTTTATTCCCGCATTCTGTGGAATTATCAGGCTACTACACAGTGTGTGCCTGTCCGGAGGCACAGATCTACATGCATATGCACGCTTAAATAGCACTCCGGTACAAGTCTGTGGGCTGTGGGGAGCTGGTTCCACAGAGACGGATAAACCCGTGCACCTCTGCCCTCTCCTACACACACATTCATATACGTGTAGCAACAGTCAGCACAGATGGCTCTAGGCATCTCTCAAAGAGAATCGGCTAAACACACAGCAGGAAAGGCTGAAAGGAAAGCAGGCAGTGACAAGCAAGCAAAGAGGCTGAACGCAGAACTTCATCGTAAAGTTTCTATCCTGAAGGAGAAAACAAAGGATTTTTTAAAGGCCAGCCAGACTGCCGTGGTTGAAGAGGTGCCGTGTGGAATCGCAGGTCACTTTTAGATGTCTCCCACAGTGAAGGCTGCTCGCACCTTGCCGTCACCCACCCAGCTCCCAAAAACAGGGTCCTCTCCAGGCATCGCGCGGAGACCCCTGGGAAGGGGAAGGGAAGCGGGACTGAGACCGGCCGTGCTGGGGAAGGGGGACTCACGCCGAGTGCCTCGGCAGGGACGAAGGCGGACGAGCCTGCCCACCCTACCGCCGGCTCCGCTCCCTCTGCCTGAGGATCGGTTTGGCTCTGCCTTTCCCTCCGCATTCCTCAGTTTTATTCTTTAATAATCAACGCTCTGGCTCTCGCAAGCAGCCAGCTCTCCTCCAGGCCGCTCGCCTACACTGTCCTCAATACTCAGCTATGGACAATTTCTCTTTAAAAAACGCCGAACTTCCTTTTACACTCATAACTTTTTCTTGTTGTCCATCCCCACAGCTTTTCGAGGACTTTTTTTATAATATGAGGCCATGTTTCACGGAATCACAAGAATCTCAGGCCCATGGTATGATTCTTGGGGCTGTCCTGTGCAGGACCAGGAATTGGACTTCGATGATCCTTCGATGTGTCCCTTCCAAGTCCGAATATCCAGTGATTCTATGGTTTTGCAGAACCACGTCTCCAAGGGCCTCGTAACTTTACCCGCAGCTGCCTCACGAGCTCTTCGAACAGCATCCAGAGGGCATTTAAGATGCAGCCCCACCACCACCCGCCGTCCCTTCCTCCGCTCTTTTTTCCGGTGCTTGAGGCCTTTTGGAGGCCAAATGTCGTGTGTGCCCCCCGGGAGCCGCGGGGGTGAGGCGGGGGAGCCGCGGGGTGCGCAAAGAGCTTCCCTGCGGCCGGGCGGGAGGGGGCGAGCGGCGGGGCCGGGCCGGGCCGGGGCCGGGGGCGGTGGCTGTGGGGATATGCCCCGGGGCTGTGCCCGGGACTATGTCCCGGAGATGTGCCGGGGCTGTGTCCCGGGGACGTGCCGGGGATGTGTCCCGTGGATGTGCCCCGGGAATGTGTCCCGAGGATGTGCCGGAGATGTGTCCCGGGAACGTGCCGGGAATGTGCCCGAGGACGTGCCCCGGGGCTGTGCCCGAGGACGTGTCCCGGCCCCGGCGCCGGGCGGGGAGCGGGTGCGGGCGGCGCGGGCCGGTCCCGCGGGGTCACAGCGACACCCGGTGGCACGGCCGGGCAGGGCGGGGGCACCGCGGGGACTCGGGGGGTCCCGGTGCCGCCGGGCTGGCACTCGCTCGGGAGCCCCGGCCGGAACCGGACCGTGCGGGGCGGCCTCGCCGCGGCTCCCGGCCCTGGGGACGCAGTGCCCCGTACTGCCCCGGCGCTGCCTCCCTCTCCCTTCCTTCCGGCGCGGGTCTGGAGCCGGCATGGGGGGCCAGGCTGCCTCCCCCGTGCGAAGCCGTGTGAAGGAACCGGGCATTCACCGGGCAGGAGGAGCAGAAGGAATGAGGGGCTCAGCATCACGACTGTTCGTTGATACGGCTCTTCTCTGCAGGCCTCTGGCAGTTGTTCGCCTGTTTTCTCCCGCACCCCGCGGAAGTGGGACTGCAGCTCAGATTGCCGCCGTCTCCTCAGTGACTGCATAGTCGCCATCAGCCTGGCAAGTCCCGCTTGCTTCTGCAAACTAGTGAGTATTCCCCATGTTTTCACGCAAACCCAAGAATTTTCAACAAGAGAAACTAAAGTAGATTGTGCTTCAAGTGTCTTGGAGACAGATGGTAAAATCTTTCTGTATTTTTGGACTTTAGTCCACTGTCACCTTCAAGCTATTGATTTGAGGATGATGGACTGAGGGAATGTGATAGCTTTTCTTCCCTTCAAATATCAGTTTAACTACTCCTGAAAGCTTAAACTGAGGATAAGATTTCATGAAGCTTAATAACTCTGCATCTTAAGAAAAAAAGCCACAAACCTATAGAATATCAAAATGGGTAATTCTCACACTGGCATTCAGAAATTCACATAGTTACTAGATAGCCAAATATGTAAAGCTTGTTGAATTACTTTAAACAAATAGCACCTTAGCAATGCTAACAGTCTTCCTGGACTAAAGGTAATAATCATAAATACAAAAGCAATGGTAGATGTGGGGTTGAAACCATTTGCTGAATGCTCTTCTAGGGCACAATTATTATTTATTACTCATCCAGTATAATTGGCATGGCAGGTGATACAGTCGACTGAAAACTCAGTAATTCATATTCACACCCACTGACCTTCTGCTACCAAAGCTTACATTCACTCTTCCAAAACCTGTAGAAGGAAAGGCCATCTATGCTGCCTGGTCCCCACACCTGTCCACAGCCTTTTGATAAAGTGGCTCCTGTAGTAAAATATTACAAAGTCCTGTCGGGCTTCAGCTTTCACAATCCATCACAAATGTATTTACTCCCACTCCAACTGCTGCTCCTAGGGAGGAGAATCCCAGTGACCTCCAGAAGTCAGCGGGCAGGCTGTGACTCTGCCAGCTTAGTCAGCAGGAGGTGACTCCCGGGTGTGTGGGTGATCAAGGGCAGCTGACACCCTGTCAGTCTCTCAAAAAATGAAGATGACAGGAACGAGATTCACTAGCCAAGGCGTGGGTCTCATTAATTGCAGGCTTTGCCACAAGGGACACTGTGCTGTGTCTGACCTGGGGCTTGTAGGGGTTCCTCTGCCCGAGCAGGAGGAGCAATCCCCACAATATAAGAACAGCTTGCAGCCCACACAGCTCTGCAAGAGGAAGTGTGAGTGAGCAGTGGCAAGGGGAAAGGAATTTTAAACTGCTGGTCACAGCTCACATCGTCTTCCCCAGAGGTTATTTCCAAGCATAGTGTTCAAAATCAGAGCAAATCCCATGAAATTTCTGGGGAATGCAGATGGGAGAAAATTCCTCTGTAACAGGCCACTTTACATGCCTTTCTCTTCTTTCTCTACTGCTCAGATCAGCCATAGGTAACTAGTGGGCTGGGACCTGGACTTGGATGATCCTTGTTGGTCCCTTCCAATTCAGGATATTCTGTGATTCTATGTGTGCTTGTTACAGGTTCCAAAGGCTGAACTACAAGACAAATCCAGCTGCAATTATCCCAGCCAGCCACTCTCTGGCACTGTTGCTCCACGCAGTTGTAGCAGAAGGCCCCATCTAACACAGAAAATATATGTGTAAGAACGTTCCTTAGGCAAATCATCCAGAGCATTTGAGGCTGAAAAAGAAAGAGAGGAAAAGAACTAAAAGAAGGTGCATACAAAAATAGGTATCTTGCATCTGATCAGCATCTTACACGCAAATTATATGTGTTCTTTACAACTGTGAATGTTAAGTATGTGCACTTACTCTAATAGTTATATTTAAGTTACCAGGCATTCACATGTGAAGTCTTTCCCTAAATCACCCTCTCTCATTTACCCACATGCTTCCTAGGTCTAAGATGTCCCTTCTTTCTGAGAGACTACCAAACTCACCCTCTGATGCTGATTGTGTGATTCATCAGTTAAAAAGGAACACGACTCAGCAATATCTTACGGTTGCAAAAGAAGTCAAATGTTCTGAATACACCGGCATGTTGTATGTACTTGTTGCATGTGAGTGAATCCTTTTCCTCTCTGCAGCAGGAGGGAGTCCAGACTGATGGATGAACTTGTCTTCCAGGCAGCTTACTTCAAGAAGGATAGAGATCAACTGGAGATGACCCAGAGCTGAACAACAGGAAGATGATGCCACAGAACAACAGAAAACATGATCCATGGAGAAAGGTTTGTTGCTTTCTTTTACAGAAACATGGGCTGAGCAGAGAAAGGATAACAGTCTTCAAATGTGCAAAAACACATTAGAAAGACAGCAAGGCAAGGAATTGTTTTACCCAGAGCAGGGGATAAATGGACTGCATTTCGGTAGCATGTAGACAAAATTAGTTTAAGAATAAGGGAAAATCTTGCCAAGATTTAAGATGAGGTTAAATAATCATCTACAGGATGATTTCTTTTGGACATGAGGCCTACAATTCTGTGACCCTGCTTTCAACCATTGTGCTGTGAAGATTCTTTTCACCTTCATAAAATATGGTAAGATATAAAATAAACCTTCCCAACTTCCTCTGAAAGGGTTTCAGAAAGCATCTAGCTTGACCAAAAGAGGAGGATTTGCATCCAGGAGTTCAGAGGAATACCCAAAGCTGTTGTCTGTAGGCTGTATTTAATGAAACAAATCCTTTCAGCCTCATCTTACAGTAACAAGTGCTCTCCCTGGCCCTCACAAAGAAAATGTCTAATGAAACGAGTCTGCACATTTCTAATTAGGTCAGCAATTCAGGGACTTAAGGTTTGAGACTGCAGGTTTTGAAATTCCATGGAAAACTTTCACTCCATGCTTCAGGTAATGCAGAGAGACAGCCTCATTGAAGCCACATTTGTGCCTTATTTGAGGTAACCCTACTAAAGAAGTCCAAATGAATGCAAACTAGATACTGAGTTTAGCAAGATTTATACTGGAAACAAGATAGAATAAATTTAGTCCAGTAATTTAATCTGTAATCAGCAAGTCTCTAGGTCCTACAACTACCTATGGTGCAACAAAGGAAAATCAGGACTCAGAAGTAGTTTTTGTTGTGATTTATATGCTCATTCCTGTTTTCTAATTATATTCTCAGACATGTCTATGTGGGAAAACATTTTTTTAGTTATTTGTGTTTTCAAATGATGACTACAAAAGATACCATGGTGGGTTTAGTTTACACTTAACCTTTAAAATAATCTTTTAAAAAGCTAAGGGACTGAGTAGTTTTATGCAATACATTAATTTTGTTTTGCCTGTGCTGCAGTTTTTATAACATTACAAGGGAAGCTGCACATTTTTAAGCAGTCTTTTCTTACTAACTGTTCTTCTCTATTGTAACCTTATTCCATCTGATGCAAAATGCTCTTTGGCTTCTGTGAGTTGCAAACCAATAAACACTGATAATGAGCCTGACAAGACTAAAGCTCTACCTCTTCTTTGTGTTTGGCCCGATGTTCCATCCCAGGGAAATTGCATGGCTGGAGATTTCAAACACAACTCAGAAACTACTGTTTGCAAACATAGGGACAAACAAACCTTGAAACCTCCCTAAGGTGAGCTACACATTTGCCTTGGTTCAGATAGTGAGACACACAGAGCACAAGGCACCAGGGCAGCATCCCAGTGCGGGTACGGCCAGAGTGGCCACAGTGCCACACTTGGGGATGAGTCTGTCAGTAGGGAGCATGGCACTCTGTCAGTTCTTCTGTCAAGGGAAAATTGCTTCCTTGCAGAATTATGAGAGAAACCTTCCTACCTCTTCACTGCCAAACAGAAAACTCTACCAGGCCCTGCCGTACGTTTTGCACTACTGCAGCTGTGCCCTGATTTCAGATGTTGCCTCCAGCCCTATCATTTGTGGTGAGATTGTTAGTCAAGGGTTGCAGGGTCCTTTCATCTGTCAGTATATCGCTGATGATACAGCTTAATCGTGTGAATCTTCTTTAGCACTTCAACTTACTGCTTTTAAAAGTATCAAAATCATAATCTCTCAGACAAACCCTTAAATGTGTTTTTGTCATCAGAAGAGACACACGCCTCTGGGACTGCCCTGGGACCAGAACAGCATCACTACAAAAATCTTGTAACTTCATTAATTGCAAGTACAAAAATCTTGTCATTTCACTAATTGCAAAAATCCAATCAACAACTCTGCTCTTTTTTCTTTCTTATTTCTAAACTACATTTCCCAGAAATCTCAGGCCTAGAGTCAAAGTGCACATCTGTGTCTTGCTCTCTGGTTCAGTCTCCTATTAGAGAAACATACTGAAAAGCAAACAGTAAGTGCAGGAAACCATTTAATATCATCTTTTTTGTCCTCTCATGTCAAGAAAATATTCAACTGATTTCAGCAACCAGTAAGGAGCTCCATAAGAGCAGACCTATGTTTGGGTCATATTCAGTATCTTGTAATTGAGCTTTTAAACATTCATTTTTCATCTAAGAATAACTCGTTAAAGGACTTGATAACCATCTCTTCATAAAAATACAGGACTCTATAGGCTTTATTAATATTGAAATTATTATTAATTTGTTTTATTGTATACTGCTTACTATTTTGAGATAAATATGTGCGAATGTGAAGCCTCCTGTTTAGAATAAAAATATCATCAATTTTGTGCATGTTGTTTTTAAGAATTACTCTGATGATTCGTATTTATATACATTTGACAGTACATCATTGCCATATTTCAAAAGCTAATCAGATGCCTTCCAGTGCTTGATGTTTTAAAATAACAAATGAGAATCGCTGGATTATTTTTTCCATACACATGAGATGCCAAGAAAAACTCCTAAATGTGATTTTTTTTTTCCCTCCTCACAGAAACTATGGCCTTCTAAGAAAAGGAAGCACATCTAGAATTGCTATTTTAAAAATTATCCTGATTTCTAAAGTAAATCTAATAATAGAAGTGTGGGGAGAGAGACCCCAGGCATTACCTTTGAAAGCACAATATTGATGATATTAATGCTGTCAAGCTAAACATGAGGACATTGGTTTGTTTAGCTCCCTGTCTTTTCCAGAAGCCATCTACTAAAGGACCATATACTCCTTTTACCTTGGTAGGTCTGCAATTCAGTTAAAGCTACACTCAGTGCTGAGATGTCTATTTATTAGGCTACCGCTTCTGAGTTTGATACATTTCTGGTGTCTTAAATCGAAAATAAATGTCCCATTAAAGAGGTTTTCAGGTGAAGGTGATGCCTAGTGAGTAGTTTTATAGGACTGTGTCCAACTAAGGTTACCCTTCATTCACCCTTCATCTGCTTTCCAGAGTATTTGTCTCTTTTACATGGATACTTTAATCTTTGCCTTTGTATATCAGGGTTTGACTAACCACACTGCAGCTCTATGAAACAGCAGCACTGGCTATATTAACTTATATATGTATGTATCTACAATGGCCAGACTTTGGAAATTATCTACAAAGGTTTGCCACTCTTCCCTTTACAGTTTTCAACAACTCGTCAAATAATGTTGTTTGCATCATGTCCTCCCCCAGGTCACTGACTTTAAATGATACTTATCTACAAATCTTTCCTACATTTTCTTTCTATTACAGTAAGCCCCTCTTTCATCAGTATTATCAGCAAAAGCTGCAGGATATTTTATCTGGCTGCAATTCAGCTTCATGTGGGGGTGCTCACATGCACCCTGCGGTATTTTGTGCAGTTACGAGCAATTTATGTGATGTTTAAAATTGCATACTTTACTTTACAGATTTAACTCTTTGCTTGAATCCAGTGTCTGATTAAACTCAGTACAAGATGTCTGTAGAGACCAGAGTTTAAATCTTAAGTGGTGTTGACTGTCTCTACTCTGTCATTACATCCAAAGGTTCTTGGTGGTGTTTGGGATGCAGCCCTAACATGTCTTACATGCACTACAAAAGACCTTAAAAAATTCTTTCCAAACCAAGCACAGGCTTCCTGAGCAAGGGCCCAAAAGGGCAGGAGCCTTCTCCTTAAGCCCTTCTGGCATCTGCAGTCTGCTCTGGGGCTTGGGTAGGTGATCTTCAAAGGTCCCTTCCAACCCAAATCATTCTACTGTTCTATGTAGATTCTAGAACCAAAGAAAAGAGAAGCTCTTTAGTAAAATGAATCATTGTGTTAAAAACATACAGGAAATACTGCATTTCTTCATCTCTAAGAAATTGTTGTAAGTCAACAACTATATTTTGAAAATAAAAATGAAAGCTGGGTTCAAGAGCGTAATCCTACAGGAACTGCTGTGTTTCTGGAACAAGACCCTGTTTCTGTCACAATTTCCAAGCTCCTTTTTTGAAATTAGAATGTTACCTCTCCTTCAGACTGGCTTTTCTAGTGGTCTGCCTTGTAGACCAACTCACTTCAACTCCAACTCAGTCATTTTAAGTGTAATACATTGTTAGTCTGTCAAGGCATCCTGCTGATAATGTAGTAAAATAATACAACCACAGAAATCAAATGTGCTTTAAGTTTTGGTAAGCCCTGAAGTGGTCTGGTAGTTGAACCAGATGACTGTGGTAGGTCCAACTGAAAATATTCTATTCTATTCTATTCTATTCTATTCTATCCTATCCTATCCTATCCTATCCTATCCTATCCTATCCTATCCTA
>JAYRBT010000042.1:65683654-65729994 GCA_036023395.1 Myiotriccus ornatus | reverse complement strand
CTATTCTATCCTATCCTATCCTATCCTATCCTATCCTATCCTATCCTATCCTATCCTATCCTATCCTATCCTATCCTGTTGCTATTGCCATTGCTATTTCATGAAAACAGCTTGCTTGAAAAAATACTTTTCCAGTTACTTAGAAAAAATGAAAGACTAGATTGAGTCAGATTCAACTAAGATGGTTGCACTACTGAGATGCAAATGTATCTAAGAGGAAACAATTCCAGATGATAAAAGCATACTGTTGGTGCAGGAACAATTTCCACACTTCTGCCAAAAGACCCACTGTGTTTGTTGCACTAAGCAAAAAATATTAAAAAATATACATATGAACATGCTTCCTTAGACCTTAAGATATACAGAGAATCTCTTGCTTTACTCGGGACTCAATTCCAAATCACTGCTTTAACAGCAAACCATTATTCAGAGGTAAGAGCATGAAAATGGATACACAGTGTCAAAATACACTGAGGTTTATGCACCATTCTGGGTTTTGGTGGTGAGTTGGTTTGTTGTTTTTTTTTTTAATTTGAGCATGATTCAATAAATAAAACTTCACACATAGCGAGAATTCTCATGGCATAAGACAAATCTCCAGCTATATGAACCTCAAGGAGCTCACTTATACTTATTTTGATAGGTCTACAACTTTCCATTTCTCTTCTTCCAGTTATTATTGTTTTACCACTCTCTGTGTTCTACATCTGGGTTTACAGGATGCTACTAACCACACAAACCAAATTTAATATCCTCTCTTTGGTTTCCTAGTAAACCACAAGGCCATCTATCCTACTTTTTGTCTAATTTTTTGTGTCTTAAATTCTTTTTCTTTTATGTAATTTTCGATCTCATAAGAACAAGCCCATCTCCTTCTGTGGTGATGCACTAATGTAACTGAAACTTGGATTTACCTCTTGCAAACTGAAACTCGGTTTCCTCTGTTGACACCAATAATACTTTTTCCAAAGACTTCCTCATTCTCCCACTATTGTTTTATGTTTCAGCAGAATATTACTCTAATCCAATCATTTTTTAACCAATCTAATACAGCCCCAAAGTGGATTAGCCAGCCGGTCCTGGTAGACTGCACATCCATCAGTTGACAGCTATAAAATCCTTGGATAATTAAATACAGAGAGAGATCCAGAAAGGAAAGGGAAAATTCATTTGTCTCCTACTTCTCCATCTGTTGCTGTTCATTCCACACAACTGAGGATCAGCTCCTTGGCCTTTGTTCTCCCAACCAAAGCTGGAAGTGGCTTTCAATCCTGGGGCAGCAGAAACAGTGCTTTGAGAAACTGAAGGTGACAAAAGGGCGAAGAGGAGATGTCTGATCCCCCTGGCCCTCCACTCCCTAGCCAGGGAGCTTCTCCAGAAGCTGCACCAACACTTCAGTACCTAGAGAGGGCTTTGCATTACTATTTCAATTCTTTGGGAAGGCTATTTACTATTTGTAAGTAGTAAATTTTCAGCGCGCTTGTAGCAAGCGTGGGTAGAGCCCAAGCGTGGGTAGAGCCCTCCTAGAATCTTCGTTCGCGAAGCCTAGCCATGATGATGAGTAAATTTATATTTGTTAGAAATGTTTTCTATAGCATTTCTGATATGATTAATTTCATTATGATATTCATCTAACTGAATGTGACTGGTTACAAAGCGTGCAGACCTTTTCCCTGCTGTACCCGCACCCCCCACACTGCAAATGCTTCTGACATTGTCAGAGCCACCACACTGCAAATGTTGCTCAACCACCACTCGTCAGTGAGTTGAAAAAGTAAAATGAAAAAAATGGAAGTTAGAGGTCCATTTCTCCTTTTGGCTATCTGCCAGCAGAATAGTTGGTACGAATTAGTGTTTGGGTTTTTCTTTTCCTGCTTTAGGGAGTGCCTATCGAAGGATGCTTGAGGAAACTGCTTTGCTAAAAGGTTTTATTAATTGCTCTGTGTGCGTGAGACAGATGCTGTACCACATTTTTGTCAGTCTGAAATAAAATAGCCTTTTAATGTTGTGGACTCCCCCTTGCTTGTCCAGAGGGCGCCTCAAACGATTACAGTGGAATGGGAATTCTGGGGAAGGAAGAAAGAGTCTTGAGGCCCACGAAGGACTCAGGCTGCCCATTCCACAGATCTCTAAACCTAATTTTCTTCTCCTCGGACAATCAATAACAGTTAGGGAGACCTTATTGTGATCTTCAACATCCTTACAAGGGGCAGTGAAGGGGCAGCACCGATCTCTGCTCTGTGTGACCAGTGAGAGGACCTGAGGAAATGGCTCTGTCAGAGCAGGGTTAAGCTGGATATTGGGACAAGGTTCTTCCCCCAGAGGGTGGTTGGCACTGAACAGGCTCCCCAGGGCAGTGGGCACAGCCCCAAGGCTGCCAGAGCTCCAGGAGGGTTTGGACAACACTCTGAGGGACAGGGTGGGATTGTTGGGGTATCTGTGCAGGACCAGGAGTTGGACCTGGACAATCCTTGTGGGTCCCTTCCCACTCAGGACATTCTGTGATTCTGTGAAAAGGGAAAGGATGCTGAGGACTCAGACCTGGGGAAGGACACCTTGCTCTCTCGCAGGACAGCGAGCTGTATGCCATGGATTGCATTCTTCGCCTTACACAAGGTATGAATTCATCTGTACCCCTTTTACTTCCATGAAATCCCAAGCTACTGTCATTCCTTAAAGGAGTATTTCAGTGCACAAATACAGTGTTAGCAACACAGTACATAGTATCAGCCCATCTTTGCTTTTTAAAAATAAACTTAGAATAAAACCTTGATTACCTGCATAATTAATCCCCATTCACAGGAATTTGCATGCCTGAATAATTAAAGAATTAGGTTCTAAAAATGAAAAGCAAGCAAAGCCTGCATTTTTGTACTTGAAAAGCTTCAGCAGCAATCATGATAGTTCGCAGCACATAAATAATTCAAACTGAGCTTCCTCGTATTTCTTTTTCCTTGCAGAAATCCTCTTAGTGCTTCCTAATTAAATGAAAATATTTTATAAGCCATCACTTTGTGGCATCACAAGAATATTTTAAACTCCGGATTAGACAAGCTGGATTTGCATTTTCAGTATTTGTAATCTGATATTTGGAGCCGTTTAATGGAACCACAAACCACCACAAAGGGGTGATAAAACAGGCACGTGCTTTTGAAATAAAAAGAACAGGGGAAAAAAATCTGCGTTGGGTGCCGGTCATCTGAGTTTAACTCAACTTTCACTTCACAGCTCAGCACTTTATGCCTTAAACCGCTGGGGCCGTAATTTAAAAAAAAAAAAAAAAAAAAAAAAAAAATTAAAAAAAAAAAATTTTTACAAAATCCTGACGCAAATGATGCGCAGGTGTGCGGGGAGGGGTAGACACTGCAGGGTGCCAAAGGCGACTTTTCGCCCACAATTTAACCTTTTTTAGCACCGCGGCGCCGTGAGGGCCGGGCAGGGCAGGCGGCAGGGGGCGCCCTGCGCCCGCCGCGCCGGGCTGGCCGAGGGGGAACCTTCTGGAAAGGCCCGGGGTCGAGGCGTGAGGGGCCCGTCCCAGAGGGGCTCGGGGGACGCCGTCCTCTCGGTGAGCGGAGCTCCGGGGGCCGTGTGGCTGCCGTGTCCCGAGTGAGCGCAGACGGCTGAGGGGAGCTCGCTCGCTCCTGCCTTGGCCCGGAGCCCGGCCCGACCGCCGCTCGGGCAAGGAGCCGCCCGGCCGTGCAGACGCTCGGCGCTGCGCTCCCGCCCGCCTCCATTTTCTGCGGGCTCCCCCCCCGGGCCGAGCGGGCTGTGCCGGCCGAGGGGCCGCGGGAACCGGGCTGGCGAGGCGCCGAGAGGGGCAGGACCCGGCGGCACACAGGCACATCTTCATCTCGGGCCCCGCTCCGGCGGCAGGGACAGGCGTGTTCGCTCAGAGGGCGTCGCCTGGAAACACAGGCGGGAAGGAGTCGCGGCTCTCCTCCCTCACTCTTTATTGTGACGTATTTTGTTAACTTCTGGGTTCTCTGGAGGCAGCACTGTGCCTGCCCCTCTGCCAGCGCCCGGATTAACGCTTGTCCCTCGTGGGTGCGCTCCGAGCCCGGCCTGCTCCGCGCCGTGCCCGCGCAGCGGCGGCGCTGGGTAAGATGGCGAGGCCGCTGCGAGCTGTGCGTGCAAAGACCTGTGCGGGGACCCGTGCGGGGACCCCTCTCTTCGGGCACTGCCCGAATCCCAGCAAAAACGCCCCCAAACGCCAGCACTCACGGCGCCGGCTCTGCCCTCTCCCTCCCGAGGAACCGAGCACTGGCCCTCCGGAGGGTATTTCAAAGACAAGGTTGCTGAAATCATCCTGATCCTTTAAAAACAGCACCACCGGTTGTTTAAAAATACATGCATTGCCCCTGTGTCACGATTTTTAAATGAGCGTTTATGGCTATTTCTCCAGGAGTCTGTACTTTTTATTTTAAAATAGCACTAATTTAAAAATAATAATCAGAAACACATGCATTGCCCCCATGTCACGATTTTTACATGAAAGCCTATGGCTACTCCTCCTGAACTCTGCATATTCTATTTTAAAATATTACTATTTACTACTACTACTAACAGACACTTTCATTGCCCATGTGTCACAATTTTTACATGAGAGCCTATTGCTACTCCTCCAGAACTCTGCATTTTTTTTAGTGTTCGTGAAGAGGAAGGTCAGTCCTGGGACTGAGAACTTTCCCCGGGTGCGACGGTGGATTTAATTCCAGCAGCCAGCCCCGCGGCCGGGGCACAGGGATATCCGGGGATGTACCACAGTAAAACAATCCCGAGGTAGGAGTGGCACAGTCATATTTTACCACTGCGGTTTGTCACCGTGCTCAGTATCACCTGGGAATAGTTCTGGCTATTCCGTTTTGCTGAGCACTGTCTAAAGCAGACAAAAAGACAGAGCCCGGCGAGAAAGGCTGCTCCTGTTGCTGACTTTGCATTCCCTCGAGTCCGATTTGTTCCCTATATATTGAAAGACGCAGAGTTGTTTTTTTTTAAACAGATATAAAAATATATATATAAATACATATATTTTATATTTTAATTTATAAAATCAATGTCAATCAGAATATCTCAATTCCGGGTTTACCCTTTATTGAACTGCTTTGGGAGGTTCTGCGTGGCCTAGTGCAGAGGGACGGGGTTGCTGCTTCGTGCAGAAAAGAGAAGAAATATTGCGGGGAGGGGGGGGGACACACAAAAAGAGGTTCCTTCCGTTCTTCCATGGTGGGAAACCCGAGCAGCAGCCGCGCCGCCGGGAGCCGGCAGTGCCGTGCCGTCCGCCCTGCTCTGGGAGATTTGTTGTTGTTGTTGCATTTTTATTTTCTTTCTTTGCTTTACTGAGCTCACCACAATGTTCCGGGGTTAGGTAATTCTTTAATTCTTGCCGTTGCTAATTCAAGATGCGGGCCCGATGCCGCAGCCCTGCCCGGGTCGCTTGTGTGTGCCGTGGGCTCCATGTGGGTCACACACGGCACGGCTGAGTCCTGGGCACGGGGGGGCTTTTTCCTTGCCCCGCCTCGAAGCAAACATGCGATGGGTTGGATAAAAATGCCTGGTGGGTGTCGGGGCCGGCTCGGCTCCCCCCGTGGTTTGGGGTACCGGCCCGGGTGCCCCGGGGCCGGGGTCGGGCCGTGCTTCCCGAGGGTCCTGCTCCGGAGCGCGGCTGTCGCTGCGCGCACATCCCCTTAAAGCATTTTGCTGTTAAGAGAGCCTTTTTTTTTTTCTTTTCCCGTTTTGGCTGTAACTTTCGCGCACTGTTTCTGCAGTGCTCACATCTGTTTATGTCATCCTTGGAGCGCAGTGAGTTTGGGGTTGAAGCGAAGTCGTAGAACTTATTGCTTGTTAATGTGGGTGCTTAAAGTGCGGCTATTTAAATCTGCAGTTAGGCCTTTCTTGAAAGGTGGCCTCTTTTCTCCTAAGGCTTCAGCACCCAGCCCGTTCCAGGGAGATCCACGGGAATAGTGAGTGCTTAGCAGGTTGGGAATGGAATAGCGAGTGCTTAGCAGGTTGGGAAAATACTTGTCTTTGTATTAAAAATGAAACTAGGAGCCTTAGTTGCTCGTCTTGGAATAAGCGGGACTAATTCTGCGTTTTTCTCTTAGAGAGCCCTCTCACTTTCTTCTAATAGTGTATATTATGTGGAGAGCGACTGGAAATTGCAAAGAGCTTTCAAATAAATAAAAACTTGGACGGAGAACCGGCGATTAAATAACACCGGTCGTTAAAACAGTTAGTGGGACGTTAATAAAATCATTTATTTGAAACGTGAATGAAAGCAGGATACTTGATAATTCAGTGTGAGCCCGGAGAGATTTGGGAGCGTCTCGGTGCCGCTGCGGCCGGAGCAGCCCTGCCCCGGGACTTCAGGGGAGATGCGGCATCGTCCGCTCGTCCCGCAGGGCCGAGGAAAGGAAAATACACCTGGATCCTGACAGGGGACATCCCGCAGGGATCCGCGTAGGGGCTCACTCGCTTCTCACCTACAATAGAAGTTTTGTCTTCCAGTTCATTAAAGAAGTACAGTCAGGCCCTCCTCGTCGCCTCCATAGGGGTTTGGTTTTTTTTCGTCTGGAAATCCTTAGTAATGGATTCATGTGGTAAACATGGATATAAAGTAGGCAATTAAAAAAAAAAAAAACCAAACACCTCAAACAGTGAAAGCACGAAATAAAATAGAATAAAATAAAACAGAATAAATAACATAGAATAAAGTAAGATGAATAAAATAACGTAAAATAAAAATAAACCAACCACAAGCCCTACACCTCTTAAACTTTGCATTTTTTACTGCCTGTGAATAGGAAGATCACTCCAGGCAAAAGTACTGAAATCTTGTTTTGGAAGTCTCTGTCGTAAATAGGTCTTATTAAAAAAATAAATTAATTTCTAGTTAGAGGAAATGAATGGCTATCGCAGCCTTTTCACCTAAAATACTTCTTAAACTGGTGAGGTCATGTTTTAAATGTTCTGTACGTCTGTAACCGCGTGTTACTGAGATCTTTATCACCTGCGATGTCAGCCAATATTTTAATTACAGAAGTAATAAGCAGGTGGGTGGGATTTTTAGAAACGTATTGCGTGTTTCCTCCTAAGCACAGTGACACTGGGAGTCGGGGTAGTGTCCTGCCCTGTTTTTTGTCGACGACTCTCATTTTTTCGGCATTCACAAGCTTCCCTGGAAGATCCTGACAGTTTCGGGAAGGCTCTGTTACTTTCCAGTCGTTTCCAGATAAACTCCGATGTGGTCTCAATTATTTCCTGAATGTATATGTTTATTATTTAAAACTAATTGCAGCAAAGTAGCCCCTGATAGTAGAACGTTTACAATATATAATGTTGATTAGTTTTCCACAGGGAGCAGTCCTTTGGATGCAATTTTTTTTCTCCTCATTTTACCACTGTTTCCAAATAATCCCGCGTCCTTCCAGCGGAAAAGCCATGGAAGCATCTTGTAAAATGTTGTTTCACACGAAATAACGACGCGTTTGAACATTCACAAAGTACTGATTTCGTGCCTGCCCTCAGTCTATTACCTCAAATAACATCCCACGCTGTGTTCGGGGCAGGCGTTTGCTATCCCGGC
This sequence comes from Myiotriccus ornatus, assembly GCA_036023395.1. Classification (NCBI taxonomy): domain Eukaryota; kingdom Metazoa; phylum Chordata; class Aves; order Passeriformes; family Tyrannidae; genus Myiotriccus; species Myiotriccus ornatus. The sequence goes on along the minus strand of JAYRBT010000042.1, from coordinate 65,722,412 downwards.
TCTTCCTGTGTCCTATTAATAGGACAAATCCGCCCGCGCATGACCCTTCCTACAAGAATTCGGCCATAGTTTGCTTTGACTTACAGCTGACTGCAAAACGGTCCTTTAATTAAAAAAATACCAATACATTTTACCCTTTGAAAGCACTTCCATGGGAGCTTGGGGTGGAAGAGGAATACGTGTGTATACGCGTGTGCGCCTGCAAACCGGGGTAGGTGCGGAGCCTCGCCCGCATCCTGACAACAGGAATCTGCTGGCTTTTAGTAAATAAAGCGTGTTTAGTTTTGTATTTTCTTTGTTTTCCTCAGGAAACGCGTTTTGATTGGTATGCAAAAAGGAGAGCAGCCGTCAGGGACTTGCCGCTTATTTCCCCAAACTTTCTCAAGCGTTGTCAGGGCGGGAGGTGATTGAAAAAAAACCTTTTTTTTTTTTTTTTTTTTTTTTTTTTTTTGGAGAAAAAGCACGCAAACACTCAAAAGCAAACAAAAATGTATTTTTAAAAAAGTCTCATTAAGAAAAAAAATGTAATAAAACACACCTATGTTTTGTTTCTAGAGTAAATTTATCCTTTGCTGAGGGAGAACCCCAGCGCCTCCTGTCCCCGTGAAAAGGGTGTCGAGAGGAAAAGCTGGAGTCCAAGGCCAGCTGAAATCCTGGTAACATCACGTAACACCGTAACATCAAATCAGGTCCCGACGGGAACCATCGCCCACCTGCGCACCCCGCGGGGCGGCTCCGCAGCCGGGGCCCCACCGCGGCCAAAAAGTGGTACTTGCCAAAAAGCCAGGTCTCCTGGGAGGGGTTGGAAGATGCATTTGCGGGAAGACATTAGGAGTGAAGGAAAAACAGCTGGTAGAGATGAGCTGGAAAGCTCTGTGAGTGTATGTGTCCCCAGCCAGCACGTCCCTTCTTCCCCCCACCCCCCACCCCCGCCTTTTTTTAGGGGTTAAAACCAGAGTATATTTGCTCAGCAGGTACCGGAAGGAGTGACCCTGAGGTTTGCTGTCCCGTTTTGCTCTGTCGGTCCCTTTGCGTTTATAGGTGGGCTTTGTGCATTTGTTCCTCAAAAGTAGCTATTATTGCTGTTAGTGATTGTAAAAATGTAAAAAAAGACGTTTTAAAAAAAGTGAATTCATAGCCTGCTAGCAGAGAGCACCCCTTGCTCTTCTGGCAATTGAAATAAGGGTATCGATTGGAGTTAGGGAGCATCCTCCAATTTTAAGGGAGAGGTGCTTGAAGTCAAGAATGCCTTCCCCCCCCCCCGCCTTTTCTCTTACTGTAGGAAAAAGACATTCCTCCTCCGTGGTCGTTTAGGCTAGCCCTCCCTGGTGACTCCAGACGGGAGAGAAACAGGCATACATGGGTTTTTTAATTTATGTTTGGGTTTTTTTAAGATGTTTGTCATGCTGCAACCATTATTCCAAGGATCCTGCAAGGTTTTCATTCACCACCCGGTTTTCAGGGCTCCTTTCTTCATATTGCACCCAGCCCAACTTGAGACTCCAGAGTGGAAATATAGGAAAAAAAAAATCTAGGCAAAATAATGATAATAAAAATCTGAAGCAACCTTCCCCCTTTGCTCCTTATCACCCCCAAACCAAGCTGCCCCCGAACAAAATTCTCCTTGGGGAGGGAACTTACTCCTCGTCCTGTCGGCACATTCAAGAGTCATTTTATTTGCCTGAACTTCGGAACAAAGCTGGTTTCCAGAGGAAATTTCCACTCCTGCTGCCGCCTCGCACCAGAGGGCGCCGGGAGCCTTCCCAGGCTTTACTACCTCAGATGCTGCTGGAAATTAACTCTTTGGGTGCTTTCCCTGAAGGCTTTTCTAACCTTTCCCTTTTAAAATACACAGCTAGATTATAACCTTTTTCCCCATCCTGTAAAACCCCGTCTTGGTTTGTTTGGGTTTGGGCTTGTGAGGGTTTTTTCCCACCCTGTATTACCCTTTCCCAGCACTTCCAGGGCTTCACACTCCTGCAACAGCCCCCAGCGCTCTCAGGAGATTTACAGCTTCTCTCCGTCTTTCATAACTTGGTTCTGATTAAGTCACTGCATCACGTTTGCGTGACATTACCGTGTTTCCCCTCATAATTGCCAGGGATAAAAGTTTGTCTGGCTGTGTTTAAGCTTAAAGGGTCACTTAGGGCTCTTCAAGCAGAACACCACCAAAGCACAGCACCAGGGGAAGAGCAGTGAGTAAACCGTCCCAACGCATCTCCCTGTACTGCCTGCGGTGTTCCGCTCTGGTTCTAAAGGGTGCAAGGCCAAACCCTAATGTGGGGGGCTGACTATTGTATGCTACAGGGTCAGAGCTTTTTTACACTGAGACCTAAGGAAATCCATGGCTTTTACCACGAACAGGGCACTGTTGGGAGGACACACCCCATGTTTCTGTGCCCCAGTGGCTGCATCTGATTTGGTTGTTACACACTCACTTTCTGGCCTGACAGGATCATCAAAGTCCATCTACTGGCCCTGCAGAGACACCCCAACAGTCCCACCTTGTCCCTCAGAGCGTTGTCCAAACACTTCTTGAGCTCTGGCAGCCTTGGGGCTGTGCCCACTGCCCTGGGCAGCCTGTTCAGTGCCAACCACCCTCTGTGGAAAGAACCTTTTCATGAGATCCAACCTGACCCTGCCCTGACAGAGCTCCAAGTTTGCTACAATTCAAAGAATACTGCAAGAATAAGTAACCCAAGGAGTAAATACTTCAAGAAATTATAGAAGACTTTACCTGTAACTAGGGATTATAAACCCTCAACTTCAGCAAGAGCATTTCTTATATTCATCTGCATATGCAAATACTGTGACTCACCTTCTGAGGCTCAGTTTTAGTGACAATGCAGGTTGATTATTCATAGAAAAAATCTGTGGGAAAATATTTGTTATTACTTTATTCTTTTACAAGAGCAGTCTGTTTTCAAACAGCAAAGAAGGACTATTTTCAAGAGCAGATAGTGACAGTACAAGGGGAATGGATTCACACTGAGAGAGAGCAGGGTTTGACTGGATATTAGGAAGCAGTTACTCCCTCTGAGGGTGGGGAGGCCCTGGCACAGATTGCCCACAGAAGCTGTGGCTGCCCCATCCCTGGTTGGATGGGGCTTGGAGCAGCCTGTGCTAGTGGAAAGTGTCCCTGCCCATGGCAGGGGGGTGGGATGGGATGATCCTTAAGGATCCTTCCAACCCAAACCAGTCTGGGATTCTGGGATTCTGCAATTCTGATGAGCCGCTGGTTCCTGGAGTACTCAGTCCTGTTGAATGTTTAGGAACCAATTTAGCTGCTTGTCCGACACATCTCTCTTACTCAGTGAAATGTGCTCAGCTGAAAACTACAATGCAGGTATGTCAGAAAGTACTCACTACTGACATATTAAAAAAAGAAAAGACAATACAGGCCTGAACACTGATGTCAGATGAGTCCCGTTCCAGTGCAATACATATTACCATGTTAAATAATGCTCTGACTTTTTTTTAACACAACTTTCAGGAAGCACATAAACATCTTTTCTTCATGATTTGTGCCACATTTAACCATACCAAAACTAGATCAAGAACTCATCAGTGTAGGCCCTGGACAGATGCACAGTGTGTAGTTTCCAACAGATCTTATAATTGTAAATAAATGAATAAAAAGGAAGATATATAATAAGAAATGGAAAAAGGAAGAATAAACTAAATATTAGGATGCATAATTTCTGTGTTTCCTGTAAACTTCTATGCTATTCACATAATATCACTTAAGGATCAACAGAAATGCAAAATGCATGATCTGAAGATGTATTAAAAAATCCAAGGGAAAAAAAACATAAAAACCAACAACAAAAAACATTTTAATTCTGGGGACTGGTGGAAAAACTCAGTTGAAGAGAAATGGTGTTTGTCCATGTGATATTTAAATTGAAATACGGATTTTAAATTTTTTTGTGACTACTTCTCCATTTATGTCATTAATTTAGCATCTGTCAATCAAAAAAAAAAGGAAAATGCATCAAAGGCTGCAGAGTTTACTCAAACACAAATCCCTTTACAGGATCTGATTTTATCACTTACTAGTTCATGTTGAGTTTTATCTGTCAGGTGTATGTGTAAGGTGTCTCAGAGCAAATAGGACAGTGTGCTGGATACTGTGACACGGTCTCTTGAAGGCGGCAGCAGCTTCGCCGCGCTGCCCCTGGAAATGCCCGGGGTGTGTCGGTGCCCAGCGTGCTGCGCCTGGTGCAGCTCTGACCTTCAGAGCCCCCTCTGCCGCCTGCACACGGGATCTCAATGGGCCTGCATGTCTGACCGTGGCACTGACTCACACTTGGTAACTTAACTGATTTTTTTTGGAGGAGTAGAGGGGCCTTTGAAGACACTTCTTGACTCTTGGAACAACACAGGGGAAAAAAAATCGTGTTAAAATGCATCTTGGCCCTTATGCCATTTTCATTGAAGCTGATGGTAAAACCCTCTTTCACTTTACTGGGAACAGGACTGAGCAATTTAAAATGCTATTTTGTAATATAAATCTTTTAAGTCTTAAATATTTCCATACAGTGGAGAAAAGAAGTCTCAAACGTCATCAGAAAGACTGGTTCTTGTTAGGCTGTTACAATGTGCTATTTCTGTTCAAATAACGTTTACTAATACGAGAGACAAATACATTTGTACAGTTTGGGAGCCTGACACTGCAGTTGGGTGTTCGCAGCTTTTATACATTAGGGTATTTATTATTTATGACAATAATTTTAACTCTTCGGTTGCATAAAACAAAGCCCAAATGTTTCTCAGCGGCATCAGGTCTTTTAACTGAGCCTTTCTGGAGTGTAGTGCAGAGTTTGGTTACAGTTAAGCTCAAGTCAAAATATTCCAAGAGTATGGAGGGTTGACGTGGCAAGGCACAAGTAGGAAGGGAGAAGAGGGACACTGAAAGAGGAAACAATCTTACTCTCCAGCTATGCCAAGTCCCCACCTGTGGGACCATGGAGAACTCTTAAGTTCTCATCTTTGGATCTTCTCCCCTCCTTGGCAGTGGCTTTAAAAAGGATTAAGTGAGAGAACAGCAGCAGAAAAAGCCCTCAAAATACCATGCTCTGGGAAGGTCAGGGAGGTTGCCTTCTCCAGGTGTATAGGGGCTCCAGGGTTCAAATTTGAATCTCTCTGTGCTGAGTTGCCGTGATGTCCTGCCCAGCATCCTGTCTTCCCACCCAGGAATATAATGAGGGCAATGCAATTTCCATGGATTAGTTGTTTGTTTTCCTTGGAGTTAGCCTGGCTGGGTAAGCACAACTGAGCAGCATTCATGGAGTCATACAGGTCTTACCAGTGAACTCCTGACAGGGGGGTATTGTCCAAGTGACAATTGACCTGAGCTTGTGCCAAATGCCACTACAAGTCTCTCTTTTCTTTCTGTTTCTGGGTGTGTTGTGTCCAATGGTAGTGTCCTATGATAAGCTTTTCAGGGGAGGAACTGTCTTTATAGCTGGTGTCTTTATAGCACCTTGTGTGGTGGCCCAGGCTTAAAATAGTGGTGATAAGGTGCACTCACCTGAAGAAAGATTAACTGAACTTTTAAGTCCGTATTTCCAAGTAGATGATTATTAATAAAGAGATAAAAGAAAAAGAAGAAAAGTGATAAGGTGCATTATACATCTTGATGAGAAAAGAGACTTTTGCTGTCTCTGCACTTGCCTTGTCTCAGGAAATATCTATGGCTTCGTGTCAAAACACTGGGAAAACACAGAGATGGTTATGGTGAATACCAGAATAGCTCCCAGAGCTACAGATATGCACATAAATGCAAGTATAAAAATGACCACATTTGAACTAACAGAGCTCACTGGGCACATTTGACCTGCAGTAGGAAAAATTATTGTAGTTGCTGTTCAGATTAGTGTGACATGGTCCATTTGGACTCCAATATCTTCCTGAAATAACAACGCATTCTCTCTGTGGTTGGATTGAGTGGGATGCAAGTAGAAGAGTAGAAGGCTCAGTGAGATTTTTGGGTGGGGAGCAGGGTCTGTACACATGCACTAGCATCAGTGGAGTAACTCTTGTTGCTTTTGTTTAGTCCCTCACCTGCCCATGACAGTTCGACAGCTGGAACCCAAAGCCCCCCAAGTAATACACATGCAACAGGAGACATGATACAAAAAACTTTACGTATTTCCTGGTTCTCACTAACAAACGTCTCACGTTCCTCTTTTCATTAGTTCACTGTGGCAGATTTCACTTCTCTACCTTAATATCAGCCTTATATTCCATTTTATTGTTGGTTTATGGCAACTTTATTTTAGATTGAATTTACAAGCCCAAATACCACCATTTAACAGTGGTCCTCTGTCTACTTTTGTGATACTTTCCAGTGCACTCCAGAGGAGCAAAATGTAAAAACTATGGTAGAACAGCCTCCTGTTTTGATGAAAAGTTGCTAGCAGTTATGACATAATTAACTTAACCAACAAGGCAATAAAAATTAAGTGCCCTGTTTGTGAGTGATGCATATCCCATATTAAGGCTAAATTTCCTCTAAGTTATACGTTGAAACCTTTTCCATTATGACATTCATAAAATCTTGTATTCAACAACATTGCTTCCTTTCCTAGGTCTTTTGGGATCCAACAAGAGAACTTCAGTTGAGAGAGAAGCAGGGATACACATCAGCAAATGTGTTCCAGCAGTGGGAAAGCTTCGGGAAACTGCTAAAAGCGTTATACATTGCATTTTTCTCTGACCAGACTTTATTTGAGTGATCAAATGATAGGCCGTTCTTTTTTGTATTTCCGAGGAAGTAATATTTTTGCTACTTGTAAGTGACTATTTGTAATTTTTACTATTATAGTAAGCACCTATCCAATCAATCTTGATTTTTAAATCTCCTTTAGTCTCTTGAACAAATACATTTACAAGAAAAATCTGGTTTGTTTAGAATCATGGAATGATTTAGATTGGAAGGGACTTTGAAGGTCATCTGGTCCAATCTCCTACTCAAAGCAGACCTAACCTACTAAGATGGGTTGGTTTCCTACTAATTTTTTTCTTTTTTTTTTTTTTTGTATTTCAATAGCAGTATTTTATGGCAATAGTTCTTGCTGAAGAGCTTGTTCTAAGCCACTTTCCATTTACTAATTTCCCCTGTTAACTTTGCTGCTATAAATATACTCTGTAGTCACCTTTGGAATCAACAATCCCTGTTCACAATTTATTCTGCTCTTGCCTCTTGCATTGACAATGGCAAAGAATAGAGAGTAACCTGAATATGCAGAGTAAAATACAGTTTGGAAAATCTTGCTTTCTCCCACGTCAGAGGGATTTTATTATTCCATATTCTGAAGAATGACCATACTTCAGTCCAGGATTATTGCTTTAAAGATAGAGGAAATGAAACCATTCTTCTACCTTAAGGTCCAAAAGAAAATTACTTCATTTCTGTGTATTTCCAGAGACAAGGAGCTTCTGATCTGTGATTCTTCTCAACATATAGGAGAGCTGAACAAAATGTAAAAACCAAAGGCCTGGTTTGTTCTCAGCTGTTCTGGTATAATCCAAACTCAGCTTCTCTGGGTGGATGAATTTATTCCAGTTTTACTCTGCTGTGAACAAACCAGAATTTGTTGTATAGTTTGCATGAAAGAATTGGACCATTTTCTTCTGTTTTCAGATGATGAGCTGTCTCTTAGTTGGTCTGCAGTCTCTCTTTCTCACCCTTTCCCTAATCTATAATTTAAAAAAGTGTATTTGCTAAAGAACAATGACAAACTCTACCTGAAAAACTGTGTTACACAGTCTTGCAAACTCTTATTTTTTAAAGAGAAGACCCCTGCAGACCACGAAACCTGGGAAAGATCCTGTGGAGGACTTAGTCATGTTTAGAAAGCATCCAGAGTAGCTATGACAACTTCATGTCCTGGGGCCAAGATTGTGTCCACATACCAAATCTCTGACACTATGCAAGATCCTTATCCAATATGAAGAGGAAACTGTAGAATTAGAATTGCCTAAAATAACCCCTAGAGAGACTATTGCTGGCTCTTGAGAAGATTTTTTTTTTTGACATCTTAAATACAACTTTTTCTTAAATGTCTGAAACAGGAAACTTGTGAAAGAAAAAAAATAATTCAATTAATAAGGTATCCACAACCCTGGAAAAACAGGTTCCCAGCTAGGTCCTTTTTTTGTTATTTGCTGTGATTTCTTTAACCTTCTTTGATCAGTTAAATGGACTTGGAGTGTTCTAGAAGCCTCTGAAATATATCAATATAATTTTCTTGGGTTTATATTTGAAATGGGAGTGGTATCCAATGTGGGTTTCAGCTCCTCTAATCTGGATGAGCTGGGATTAATGCTGAGTGCAGCGAGGGAGGCTGATCTCAGCAAAGGGAGATGGGCAGGGTCCAATCCATTACCTGGTCCAGGCAGTTCAGATGCTGACTGTATTTTTTTAATGTTACATATGGAAGTGAAGCATTCCAACTGATAAAAATCTGCTTTTCCATGCAATGAATATGTTGGCTACAGCGCCTGCAGCCTGTGCTTTCTGGTAAAAGCTGAGCTCTGTGTTAATTCTCTTAGTTATTGATTGGTAATACTGTTTCTGCTTCCTGTCTCTGCAATGAGGTTTTTACATCCTGCCTGTAGTTGATCCCTTCCTGTTTCTCTGGCTATGGAAAGGTTCTGGAAAGCAGGTTTTTATAAAGGAAGAGAGACCTGGAAAACGCATTACTAAAGGTACTGATTTAAGAAACCAGGTGCATAAATGATGTTTTGGTTTCAGTAGCCAGGATAAGGTTTTGAACACTGGCTCAGGCAGAACCAAATTAAAGCATTTTAATAATGGCATATTAACATAACTGCCTTACGCAAAATATTTCTGGCCGCTTTTAATGAAGTAAACAGAAAGAGTGATATATCTGGATAAAAAGGAGCAGATGGTAATTTTCATGATTCCTTCCTTCCCTTCTCCTTTTACTTGCATCCCAGTGAGGGAGAACTAAAAGACAAAATCTCCTCTTTAGTGGATTTGGAACAGAAACTGCAAAAGAGATATCCCAACTTATGCCTTAACCTTTGCTCTGTGGGGTCATGCTCTTGAATGCTCTTCATCTACTGGATTAATAGAACCAAAGTATTTTCGTCACTGAAAAAAAATGTTCAGATTTGACATGAGTTAAGGACTGCTTTGATTTGTGAAAACTCACTTTCAGTGTATAAGTTCTTATCCAGGAAAAACTCTCCACTGTGATAATGGTTATCTGCAAGTCAGTTTTAACTTGGCACCCTTCGTGTTTGGCAGCAGATTTTAGCTTTACATAACACTGAGTTATTATTAATGTACCATATTGCAGATTTTATGAAGGAACTGAGTTTTCAAGTGTTTGTGTGTGTTTTTTTTTAAGTCAGGAAATGCTATGGATAGGCTTTTTACAGGCGTGTGACTTTATGCTCTACACATCCCATGCATTTTGTTATATTTCCCTTAAAACAACAATCATTAGGTTAATGCACATATTTAGTAATCAAAGACATGTATTATACTGCCTGAATACGAGAGGTGTCACTTTATGTTTCAAGATCTTTTTCATTCTCCACATTTATAACGTGACCAATGTTAATATTGCATTGACACTGGTTGGGGTTTCTTTTATTGGGCACAAGTCTAAGGACATCTGAATGGTCCTAGTTCAAGGTATCAGTCACACGAGGTACAGAATTTCTCTCAGTAAAGATTGTTTTGTTTTTAAATTCAAGTGAATCAGAAAAAATACCTGTAAAAAGCTAAAAAGTGCTTAAGGGCAGTGGAGGATGGACTTGGTGACAGTAGTTCATATAGGGGTGGGTAAAGTGGTATGAGCCTGGCATGTATATAGGGATGGCACTTAGTAATTGCTTATTCTGTTTGCCTTTTTTGTTGACTGATGTTTTTATCGGGCTCTCTGGAGTGAGGTATGCTGAATATACTGTGGCTTTCCAAAAGGAAATACTGGAGTAACCCACATGGAGCCATAAGGAAAATAAACTGTCATTTCTAACACATGGCACATGAAGAAAAGCCCTTTCACATCACTTTGTTTCCTGCTCAAAGATGTTTCTCAAACTGTGTTAAGATCTCCAGCTCACATTATTGTTCTAAAGGGGTTTCATAAAATGGAGGGCTTTTTTTGTCTAGTAAGGCTAATGAGGTCCTATAGCAAAAAGATACACAGTATCAGTAAGTAAACAGCTAATCTGTCATTAACGTTCAGTGTGTTCATTAATTTCTAAATGCATATTAATTTGGTGCAACTTTCTGTCCTTGTACTAGAATTGAAAGTAGGACATCTGTGAGTCCAGTAATTAAACAAATTAACTGAACCCCTTTTTAATGAAAGACTTGGCATGGCCATGTTCCCACAGGTGCTCTTTCTCTGCTTTCCAAAGCTGGAGTGGACTGTGCTCTGTGTGCATTGCCCTCTCGTGTCCCTCACACACCGGCCTTGTTAGTGCAGCAATCGAGCACTGCTGTCACAGGAAAAGCCACAGCGCATTTCTGATGTTCCTGTGATCCATCAGCATTGCCAGTCTCCCCACCTCCTTTGTGGAGGACACAAATTAAGGTTTTTTGTAGCTGGAGTTGAGGGATGAGACATCCTATCGCTATATGCAGAGGTAACGGAGCTTTTTAGGTCAGAGATGTTGCAGATGTTTCTTTTAGGCCCACATTAGAAAGTTTTGCTCATACATTGATGTCAGCCTGTGTCTGAAAAAAAACATAAATCCCACCTGCTTGGTGGAGCTCAGCCAGCAGAGTTCCTGGCGTGGACACAGCTGTGCTGCCAGGAAAAGGCTGCCGCCAGATGAAGCCGTTGGGTTCAGACCCTGGTGCAACTCCAGTGGCACCAAATGCCCTTTGGCAGTGCCCTTCCCTGCTGCAGAGCTCCACTGTGTAACACTCACAGGGACTGTAACTGCAGACAGAGGCTCCTGAGGGCAGCAGCTGAGATGGTGTGAGAACAAAGGGGAGACAAAGACACTGAGAAAGTGCCTGATAACACCACAAGAGTCATTGGCAGGTCTGGTAGTAGGTGGCCCTTTTGACTGCAGGAGCCCCTTTGAAAACTTCCCACTCCATAAATCCATTTTTTCCCTGCTTGGAAGCTACATTTCTTATGTGTGCCAGTTTCCACTGGCTGCAGGAGCATCTGCTGATGGGGCTAGGTTTTCTTTGCTTAGAAACACCAAGCATTTATTGCCCTTGCACTAGCACCTAAATGCTGAAGAGTCTGTCCCAGGAGGACTGCTCTGTCCCAGGGAGGAGCTGGGTCTTCAGCCAAATCCTAGTGGGACTGTAAATGCCTCTGGTTCTCAGCAGATACTACAGTAAGTTAGAGCTCTCTCTGCCTGCTTCACAGTCACAGTCACAGTCACAGTATGCAAAAGGACTGCACAAACCCATAACCCAGCAGTACATCAGGTTCAAAGTATTTCTTTCTGTCATCACATGCATCTGACTTAGGTTATCAGAAAGCCACAGAGAATTACACCAGTGAGGAAATATTCAAAGGTCAGCCCAGGCTCAGTTTGAGTGACAGGTGATGACTGTTTTTACTAAGCTTTCTGTCTCTGGTACCTGCTGATGCAGGAATGGTTAAGTTCCTGGGAGCCAGCAGCTCCAGGACCCTTTAGTCCATGGGGACTTTTTTAATTACTCTTTCTTCCTGAGATGAACATGAGAAAGCCACAGCAGTGGCAGAGAAACATGACTGTGATGCTCTTTGACGAAAATCAATTGTCCAAAGCACTTCAGCATGGAAAAAATGTCACTGGGCAATGAAAACAACAGGAGTTAGTGGAGTGAAGGCGCTGGAGAGGGAGTAATTGTTCACTGTTTTCTGCAGTATGAGAAGTAGAGAGCATCGAGTAGAGTTTAAATTACTCAATACTTAAAAGAATCTCTGGTTCCTGAGATAAATGGTTGTTTCAATGAAAATGCTAGAAGTTTTTTGTTCGAATATCAAGAACTAGTCATGCTAGTTATTGACATTGTTATCAAACAGATTTGATAATGTAGCTATTTGAAATCCATATTTAATAAGTGTGAAGTTCTGGCATGACTGGAATGAAAGTGTTAGTGAGTCCAGCACAGTAATTTTGACAAACTGTAGGCTACAGAAAGTTTGCAGTTTTCTATTGCAACCGAAGATAAAACAATGAAATAATCCAAGTATCAGAACTTGTACATTAATTTTCTGAAAAATCAAGGGCTTCAAAACAATATCCAAGTCCTAAGATATAGCAGTGGAACAGAACATCTTAGTGGTTCTCTTGCTGAGAGCAACCTGCGTGTTGGCCAGAGCATGGCAGGGCAGCAAACACGACTTTCCCTGAGAGCAGTGCTTGGAAACAGGCCGGGGACACGGAGTAAGGCCTGCTGCATTCCCACCGTGGGGGCACAGCCCAGCACCAGCCTGCAGACAACTGCAGTGCTCCTGCAAGCTCGGAGATGCAAGAATGAACCACAACAGAACGGCAAACAGATTTTTTCCAAACTAGAAAAGTCTTTGCCCCCAAGTATTTTTAACCCACATATTTCAGAGCATGTCAGACAATTGATCAGCAATCTGTTGCTGAAGTGATGTATTTATCTGAAGCGTGGTTTCACTTAGCAGCTACAACACGTACAGCAAAGAACTGAAAAAAATGAACTGGAACTCTGTGCAACAACTCTTATTCAAAACAGATGTATTACTTGGTATATGTTTAACATTCTCCTCATAATCCTAACTTGATCCTTAACCATCATGCATTAGAGTGCTGCTTTTAAAGAAGATGAAAATGGGCTGCTAAAATGCTGCCCATATAATCTGAATTATTTTCAGCCCTGTTGTTAAAGCTTAGAGATAAAATTCTCTTTTGAACTAAGGTTGAAGGCATCGTGTTTGATATATTGGTATAATTCCTGCAATATAAATACTCATAAATTAAGTTAGTGGTATGGTACAATTTCCTGTAATCTGTTTCCAGAATCAATATTTTATTGAATGAACTTCTTATTTTAACTTCTCACTTACTGACCCAGTGGCACAGCTGTAACGTGTGCTTGATCACTCACTCTCCCTTCTTCTTTTAAAATCAGATCTGACTATGCAGCAGTGTAGATGGGGCATGGTTTTGGGAGAATTGCACTTAATTTTGTGTGGATAGAGATTGAAAATAGCACTATCATGCCCTAATGTACATTGTCCCATCTTAACATCCTGTAGTAATTTAGAAAACGGCTATGTAATATAAGCCCCATTTTATGGGCAGGAAAACTGAAGTCATGATTATTTTCTTCTTAAAGGATGCTTAACTTTAAGCACCTCCTGTAATGTCTACTTTTCTAAATGTGGATTTTATTTTTAAGAATCCTTTATACACAGCAATTATCATTCAGCTAATTACCTAAGATTTATTGCAAGCCTCTGCTAGTGAGTGTGTGACCTCATGCACAGCAAAGGATTGTTTATTCTGAGCAGGTGGAACTGTATCACCTGCTGTGCTGTGCTGGGGGTGTGTTAATAAAGGCAGCAGCAGATGAAGATGCTCTGCAGTTCTTTGGTGGCTGGGGTGGTCCATTGGCACCTGAGACCTCAGCACTTCTTTGTGGCAATGCACAGTTCCTGTGCTGTGTCCTTCTCAGGAACACAACAATTGCCAGTAATCATCATCAATCCACAGAGCCCTGTAGGTCCTGCAGGGCTCCTGGGAGCCTTGGGTTCCTGTAGCAGAACCTTTGTTGCATCTCTAAGCTACACAGCCAAGAACTGGATGATTCCATCTCCTCAAACAGTTCCTCACTCCCTCTTTCCCTTGCCCTTGCTTGTTCTGTGTTTGCGCTTTATAGGCTACACCACATTTAAACACACAGTGATCCCACTGCGGGTTTTGGGGGTGGAGGAGGGAATGTAGGAGTACTAACAGAAAAATTGCTTTTTCTGTGGTGACCAGAACAACTGTATTAGATGAAACTGGTTTTTTTTAATCAGTGTTTAAAAAGTTTTTCCTGATGTGGTAAAAAATGTTATATCGATGAAGTTCAAGAAGGTGGGGGACATGTGAAACTGTATTTTACGAAGGGAAAACTGGATTGTTGTGTAGTTAGGGGTTCTGTACCTAGAATGTCCCTGCAGATTAAATGTCTAAGTTCTTTGTTCTCAGACACTTTGTTCCAGATGGGCAAATGGAGAATGAACAATAAATAAGGTTTTAAGTTGATGCCTTCATAGATGCAGTCTGAATACTCAGTATTTACACAATATGGTCTATAGGTTGGTGATGCCACCATAAGACTTCAAGACCTCACAGATATTCTGCCAACCCATTTGTAGTCCTAATCCTGAGAAATCCCCTGTAGCCAGTGAATACTGACTCCATATGAGCGAGATATGAACCTTCCATCTAGCTTCAGTTTCCTCTGTAGATTTGTCCAGCACGTCCCTCTTGATGTTTCCAAGAAACGTAACTCCACAAAGGCTGGTGTCATTCTGCAGAGGAGTTTAAAATGGCCTTTGGGAGATCTGATATTCCTGAGGGGAGTCATGTAGTGCTGCAGCAGGAGGGAAACAGACCTCCAAAACATGCCATAAGAAAGGAGCAAGGAAAAGCCCAGTCCTGGCAAATGCAATGGCACTACAAAAAAGTGTGGAAGTCTGGGGAAACAATGAATTGGAGCTGAATAATATTATATCAGTCCTGTATGTTTTTAATAAATAGTTGGAAGGTCTTCCATGAGGAGTTTTGTTCAGTTTTATCTCACTCAGGGATAGAAGTTGTTCATTCGGTCCTATAAAGAGCTGAACTTCCTGAGCAGGCACATGTTGGAAGTTTTGTTACATTGGCATAGGAAGCTATTTTTTCTCTTTTTTTTGTATAACATTTCACATTTATGCTCTCCCAGGATTAAAGGGCTCCAGAGCTCTCTGCAGTCACCGATATCCTCACACTGACCTCTGGGACCTTTAGGGCTCTCTTTTGGAGCTTCCCCCCCACCCCTCCCAGTTAGCTGCCATTTATATAACAGAGTTAAAAATTCAGGGAACTCCAAGCACACAAAGAATTTGCAGTTTGGGATAGGAAGGAAAGGATACTGCATCCAACAAAACCAACCCCTGTCTTCCTTGCTACTTGCTGCTAAGCATAAGGAGACTTTTCCAGCTCTGGGTGGGACTGACAGCTCACTGCCGGGTTCCTGCTGCTCCTGGGAAACCACCATTCATCCAGCCTGCAATCTGCAGAATAAAGGAACCAGATAATCAATGACACTCTCCTCTGTCCATATTTAAACATTTATGGCATAGATGTTGACAGATGATCTCACCATCTAAACTCCCTTTGTAGTTGACGGAAGGACAAAGACACTTCTGTCTCATATTTTTGCAAATAAACAAATGGATATACATATATACAAATGTAAAGACTCACAAAGGTTAATCTAAACGGTATCATGACAAAACTTGAAGAAGAGAATGAGACATTCTTTCCTGGCCTTTTTTTTTTCCTCTTGTGCTTTTTGCCAATGCAAAGGGAAGTCAGTGTGCTTTGTGCAGATGGAAGTATAAATCTTTTGAAACTCCAGCAAAAAATATGTACAACAGATATAAATACAAGGAAAATTCATGGTAGGTGACACCTTTCTGGAGTATGTATGATTGAATATTCTGTCTACAACTGGCTGTTATATCAAGGCTATGGGAACATCTACAGTAACAAAGCTGACACTTCATTTTGGCCACTTTAATGAGGTGTTCAATGTCCTGCTCCTCTACTGGGCTTTTGCATCACCGACTCAAAAGCTGCACCATCATTAATGCAGAGAGAGAGTCTTTTTCTGTCCCGTGTCCAGTTGATCTGCTTTCCTCCTATGCTTCATCCTGCAGTCTCCCTCTCAGGGAGAGCTGCAACCTGAGAGTCAGAGACCACAGGAAGTGCTTCGTTTCCTGAGAAAAAATGAAACCGCTGCTATCTTTGAGCAAAACCACTTATCTTAGTACAGAACCAGGGTCTTTTTCATCCCCAAAAACTTTTCTGACAAGGCTGAACTGAAGAGAAGTCTCAGCCCTCTCTCAACACATGTGATTCTGTCCTTCATGAAGTTACAAAAACATCTATCTTGGCACATCTGGGATCACAAGGACACTGATTAAAAGCCTGCAAGACAGACATTTCCCAGTCTGAGCTTATTGCTATGGAAGCAGGCACCATAAGGCAAACCTGACTGATCTTGCAAAAAAACCCCAAAACAACCCAAAACCACAAAGAAACACCCCAAAGATGGAAAATGTCTTTGTAGTCCGTTACTGTTTCCTCGTTTTTCCTGAACTGGTGGAGCCCTCTCACGTTCCACTGAGCTGCTGGGGCAGGCAGAGAGGTTGGGAGGAGCCCTTGGCCACAGGCAGGAGGAGGTACTGTGTGCTCAGGAGATCTGTGCTGACTGATGGCAGCCCGGCCGGTCTGCAGGCCATGGCACATCTACCCTGGGCTGGGGCCCTGGGATGGTTCTTTGTGGTGACCCTGACTGCTGTGAGCAGAGAGTGAACAGTGAGAAGGAAGCCGAGCAGAATACACTGGCAGTGTCTCCATGGGTGGAGCTGGGCTCTGTGGCTGCCCATGATGGTCCCGTCCTGGGCAGGGGTGCTGGGAGGGTCCCTGTACCGCACAGCTTCACTGCATAGCACCTGGGGGCACACTGAGTTAGGACTGAAAGCCAGGAATTTTCTCCTCTTCCTCTTGTTGTGATACAGAAAAGATTTCACCAGTGCCATCAAAAAAGAAGATCCATTGGGGTAATTAAAAACTACTCATTTGATACAAAAGTTACAGTAAACTGGCTGTTTTGTCCTCAAAAAAATGATCATATTTTCACTTAGGCCTTATCCCATTACTGATGTTTTCATATTTGTGCTACATTTACATAAAGTTTCCTGACAAAATATGTCTTTCCTCTTGCATGTTTATGTGTTTCATGGTTCAGCACATCTGTGGAATTGTTTAGCTATCAACAAAACGAACGCAAAACAAGAACTCTGATCTCACTGGGGCTTTCTCTCACCACTTGGATATTATGTTTCAACTATTCTTTACGGTAGGTTTCAGCTCCAGGCTGTTCCCCGCTCTGCCACCTCCTGAGGAGGAGCCCTCCCCTGCTGAAGATATTTGGGATGTGGGTGTAT
The DNA here is from genome assembly GCA_036023395.1 of Myiotriccus ornatus. Taxonomy (NCBI): domain Eukaryota; kingdom Metazoa; phylum Chordata; class Aves; order Passeriformes; family Tyrannidae; genus Myiotriccus; species Myiotriccus ornatus. The sequence goes on along the minus strand of JAYRBT010000042.1, from coordinate 65,705,238 downwards.
GACTGTGACCTGGCCAGTTGCAGGAACCAGTGAGTGTGTGAGCATGAGGTGGGGCAACCTGACATTAGACACCTGCATTAGACACCTCCCTGTAGAGCTTTATCTTTGCAGAGATGCAGAATCCCCTTTCTAGAGCCTGCAGGGCACTGCAGGGGGATGATTGGCTAATGGTCATTGATCCTTAGTGGGACATGCGTCCCACTTGTACCTCTGAAAAATCCCCCCAGTCTGACTGCAGAGTCACTTCTCTCTATCCCAGCAGCCAGTTGTTTCATCAAATTGTTTCATACTTTCTGGCACTGTGGGAACATCACATTCATACGTGAGGGAGGAGTTTAACTCTCTGAGTGGACCCGGGTGTCACTGGTTTAGTGATACTGTTCAGATAAGGAAATAAATGCTACATGATGGTGCTTATCCTTGCTTGTGACAAAACACCAGCTGTTGAACAAGCTTCCTTTGAAAATTATCTATGGAGTAGCTTTCCCCTTCATAAATGCACAGGAGAAGTGGTTTGGTAGGATTAGTGTTAGCCTTAAAAAAAAAAGTGATATATTATGCAACTGATTCTTAGTTTTTAAATCTTCACAGCTGGAGGAGACACACATTGATCAGGACAGAGTCACATGTAAATGAACCAACTGAACTGGGAAAAAACTTGCAGTGGCTCAATATATAACAGCTGATGAAAAGTGTTTGGGAGCATCCTGGGCTCAGGGGCCAGGATGTGAACAGCCCACATTTACATTAGTAAATTCCTGGTTAAACAGGGTATTTGCATTCAGAGGCATGGTCTCACCTACAGGCATTAGCCATGGCTTTACTGCTGGTGGCCTCGCAGGACCTCTGGGCTGCATTTTACTCACAAATCATTGTTTATTTTAAACTCTGGGTGGTTGAAGTGCAGCTTTGTGAGAAGATACGAAGTTCTTGGTAGCAAGTACACTGAATTGCCTTTCTCTTTGAAAAGAGGCAGGCTGTTCACAGTGTGTGGGAGGAGGATGGGAGGCAAAGGATAAATGCTTGTGCTGGATTTCAAACCCCAGTTTTTGTAGCAAAAGGCAGTGGAAGAGGCTGGATTGAGAGGCTGTGCAGCCTCCATGCTCAGAGGCTTCGAACACCCCAGCTGAGCAACCTGGTCTGACAACACAGTTGTGCCTGCATTGAGCAGGAGGGTGGACTGAGGTCCCTTCAGTTTTTGTCTGATTGTGATTGTCTGTGGAGCAGGGTGCGATCCTCTGGGATTCCTTGGGGCTCCCCCTGACTGCGTACTCGGGTCAAGGCAGTATCACTGAGGGGACAGCTGCTTTACAGCATCAGCCCTACAGAATGCCCAGAAATAGAGAGGAAATATGTGCAGATTTAAAACGTTAAAACCACAAGTAAAATAAATATCTCATTTAACGTCAGTGAGTTAATGCTGAGAAGGTAAAACAGAACATCAGATGTTCTTATTTTCCCCAAAGCCCACCTAACTTCACAGGCAGAGATTATCATAGAAGCAGTTTTTGAATAACCTGCTTTAACAACAGGATTTGTGGCCTGGATGTCATTGTGGTAACAGTACAACAGTATAACATTTTGGCTTACACCTATGCACTTCTCTCAGCAGTTAAAATACATGCTTTGAACGGTGTGGTGATAACATGCACAATTTCCTGGGTGGACTGCAAATCCTGTCAAAATACTGTATGTATTTTTTCAAGTCATTGAAGTTTCTGAACATTTTTGCATAATTGTTGTTCTTACTCTCTTTTTCACCTTACAATGTCTCAGTACAGATTATTTTTTTTAGAAAGCCAAGAGCCAGGTGGAGTTCCTGGGGAAAAGGAACAACTGAAAATACTTCTATGCTGTATTCATCCAGTGGTGTTGTCTAATACTGTATTACACGAGATTACTGATCTAATGGAACTTGACATTATTCAGGAGCATGAAGCATGAGCCCAAAACTGCCATAAGCTGTGACACCAGGCCCAGAAAGCACTGTGGAGCGATAATATGCCAATTAGATGTGTCCGTTTGTGTTACTTGCAGGCAATGGAAGACAAGCCTTTTCCTCCTCCCTTCCAGATGCGCCCTCTGTAACAGTTATGAATGAGAGGCTGAAACTGTGAATTACTTGGCCTGTTCACCAAGAACAGCAGGGCCAAATTCTTCCCCTTACCTGGCTCAAAGCTTTATTTATGAACTTGGTGGGAGCTTCTGGACTACTCAGAGTATCCCAGTCAGCCTGGTGTCATCTGAAAATAGTTGTCACTATTCCCATTCTGAGACGGTACTGATGAAAGGCAGCAATGCTCCCCTGCAGGGGATATGTAGTTACTAAAAGTAGCCTAAATGTGAAAAATAAACAAGTAACAAGTTTTAACCACCAACAGCACAGGCTATATATGAAAGATGAGGCAAAGGAAATGCTGGTGTCTGGCTTTTCAGTCCTTCCTCTCAGGATGAAATTAAATATCTTTCTACTAAAAGAAGGTCTAACCCAAAGGCTGCTGAAATCAGTGGAAAGACACCCACTGCAGAGGGCTTCTAGGAAGGCTCACCATTCTGAAGACAATTGGCTCACACATAGCCATTCCTTCCTGAGGGATATTTGCAGCTGGGGCTAATAATAGTCTTTAATGTTCTTTCTAATAAATCTCTTGTCATATGTTTAGTATGTCCAGTGTTAACTTACATTTCAAGCACTAAATATGTTTATCTCTACTGGGAGTTATCAGATGTAAACACATCAAAATGCTGTGACTATTTGACTCCTGCAAACTAAGATAATTCTGTAGGATCCAAATCTCTGGATAGAATTATTTCCTTTTTTAGTATCTTGATGGAAAGAAGTTTATACTGGCCCTTGAAAATGGTCTTTATCACGTTTTCTGATAGATACTGTCATTCTGGTTCTTTCCTTTTTTTTTTTTTTTCCTTTTTTCGGAGCACCTCTATATATCATATTATCTGCAAAAACTGCATGTAAGTGGAGGGGAGTTTTCAGCATATGCCACATATTATAAAAATCAAACTGTGCTTACAAGTAAATTTCTGAAGCAATTTTGCATTTTGCAGGATCACTTCCTATATTCCTTTTGTCTTTCTGACACAAGCGAAATCCCACTGCTGACTGACAGGTATGTACACTCTCTATATACATAATAGAAAAGAGGAGCTGGATGTGTCTCTAGAATCTCCTCCTCTTCCTCCTCATAACTAGTCATGTCTTGCAAAACTAATGTCAGCTGTGAAACCAGAATTGGTTTTCTATTGAAAACTCACGGAAGTTTTGAACTGATGGAGGGGTTTAATCCTGGCCCTCTTCCAAGCAGAAACACATTCTGAAAATTGAACTTAAAGTCTCTCTCTGAAAACTGCATTAATATTAGCAAACAGTCTGCTGTCGCTGTGGGGTACAGCACTTTAAACCAGCTATTTCACCATGGAATTTTCCTCCCCTCCCTCAGATGCTGTGAACTGTTCAGGCTCAGTCAAGCAGAGCACTGGCAATGCTTGCAGTCCCCTTTGGCAGGCGAGCAGCAAATGATTCTGGGCTGGGATTCTGTCCCAGAACAACTATCCCTATTGGAAACCTTAGCTAAGTCGAGGAGCACCACATCTGTAATCTATACCTTTCTTCTGCAGGCCTCCTAAAATAAGGATAGATAAATATAGAAACCTGTTGAGGCCAGCATGCTGGGACAACAATTTTTATTTGGAGGGGGGAGAACAGACAGTCATGTTACTGGGTTTGAGGTAAATCTCAGCCCTGCTCCCAACATGCTGTGCAAACATGGGTGGCATTTGCACCTATACAACTTTTCCAAGTTCCTCTGGGAGGGTTACCAGAGTGGGGAAGGATGACACTAGTGCTGGCATGAGGAAAGACAGGTCTGTGTCAGACAGTGTTGCCTATTCTGGTGCATTACCACATCCCACTGCTGAGGAGCTCGCAACACTAAGACTAGGAATTTAGGCACTGGAGGTCAGTTTTCTGGAGACCAGAGTCCTCCTTCTGCCACATTTCTTGTTTGTGATTGTAGGAAAGTTGCTGCTCCATCTGGTATCTGTTTCTCTGTCCCCTGTTCACTGGATAGTCAAGTGGTGCAGGGATGAACACATAACATGTTGCCTGAAGTCTCCACCTCAGTAGTTCCAGAAAATATACTACATTGCTTTGCAGAAAATGATCTGCTTGGGCAGCTCTGGGCTGTCTGTGCTCCTCAGAATGATGCGTGTGATCAGGCAGTGCTGTTGGATGCAACCTGCTCACTGCTGGAGAAGGAGATGCAGGGAAGCAGGCGAGAACACCCGCTCGAACAGCGAGGTACCCCCGCCCCTCTGCGGGCCCACGTGCACTGATGGTACAGACCTCACAGAAGGGAAGGCTCCTGCTTGTCTTTTCATTCCTGCCCTCAGCTGCAGCATCAGCCCTCAGGCACCTTGATCTCAACACGACTGTCAGTACCAGAGGATAGCAGGAAACCCAGATGGCCACCTTGCTCTGAAGTATGTACAGGCTGGGACATTTTCATAGCCTGGACTGTGGCTTTTACAACAAGAAAAATCACTCTAAGGGACCTCCAAAGAGCCCAGTGCCTCTGAATCACACACGATTTGTTCGCTTCATCCAGACAAGTCAGAGAATAAAATTGGCATTAATCTTTCTGTCAGAGTGAATACACTTGTAACATGAGGATCAGTAACACTTTCTGGGGGGTGAATACAGAAGTAGTTCCTTGTGAGCCCTCTGAAACTCCAGAGGGAAGGCACTGCAAAAGTAGAGCACATTACCATCTGAAAAATCAGGAGCTGAACAGATAAAATACTGGAGACAACAGAACTTCTGTGTATGCTGTAGTGCACTGGAATCTAGACTGAGACTTGGCACTTGCAGAGATAATCACTGGAGCTGAGGCAGGGCTAAATGTTGAATTAATACACATGATAGGTCACCATCCTTTCGTCTTTCCTTCTCAGAGGAAGTAAATAAATCTGTCAGTTTAATCTAGCACATTAACCTTAATCCTACAATTTACTTACTAGGGGATTTGTATAATCTACCCGATAAATAAGGACAGTAATTATTCCTGCTACAGAGGGCTGTGAGAAACATTTGCAATGAAGCTTGAAGCTGGATTTAAAAACTGTTTTGGTTTTATTAGAAACACAAAACTCTGCCCAGGTTTCCTGGAAAATTCCACGGGGCCCAATGCAGGTGGAAGCTCATTTTTCTGTATTTGTGTGTGTTTGCTTACCCAAAGTGTAGATCCAGGATTGCACGTGGTCCTGAATATGGGAAAGGAAGAACTTCTAGGAATATCCTTGCAGGTACACACCAGAAGAACAGCCTTGTGCTTCACAGAGGTCCAGCCATTGCATGATCCCACCAAGAAGTCACAGGGTGGAGAAGAACAACACAGCGCCATCTATCCCCTACCTGCTAACAGGCCTTTTTGCCTTCTCTGTACATCCCTGGATGCCCATCTGTTGTATCAAATCTATTTCTTTAACTTTCCTGTCAGGAGATGAACTTAAAATGCAACTTGAAGGATTGTAAATCCAATAGAGACAATTAGCAGCACTAGAAGGTAAAGTCCCAGAGGACTTCAGCAACTCCCTTGCACAGAAAGCGCTATTCCTCTCACACTCCGTCCCAAAAGATAAAAATGCTTTTCAGATTTTAGCATGGTGCCATTTGAGGGCTCAGGACATCAAAAGCACCCTTTGCATTCCCCTGAACTTCTGTTTTCCTGGATTATATGGGAAGGGCAGAATCTTCACTCTTTTCTGAACACTGGATATCATGAGCATTGATCAGCACTTGCCTTACGGCAAACACAGCCAAGATGAGCAATTGCAAATAAACCAATAAAGTTCTCCCTCCTGGAGAAGTTTGACTGCTGTTTCTCATTGCCCCAGGTGTGTCGGTAGGTATGAGAGAGACACAGAGGTCAGGCTTTACACTTGACCCTCTTTGTTGGTCCAGTTTCATTGATGTAGATTCCTTAAAGGCACTCACACAGGAGCTTGGTTTAGGAACTCGGGGCTTGGACAATTCCCATTATTACTGCTGCTCCAGGTGTCTGCCCTGGGTGCATGTGTGGGGGGCTCCTGGCTGCACCCCAACCCCTGTGCTCAGGGGGCAGGGCACCCACACGGGCAGGGGCTGGACTGCTGTCCCAGGACGCAGGCATTCCCAGCACGGGGGTCACCGAGGCCACACTTCAACAATGTTAACACCACGTCTTCAGCAGGACAACTGTCCTGGTGGGTAATTAATTGAGCTTCCAGCAGCATCTGTCAGCTGTTCACAACAAGCTGTTTGGCCTGACTAAGCAGCCATGATGACACCACGTGCTCCATTCCTGTAGGGTGTGCAGGGTGGGGGGCTTGGCTGTGTTTGAGATGATTCCCTATGAACCAGGCTCTCCATGCTCAGTTCCCATAGCTGTGTGTGAGGCTGACAGGGAGGGGTGGCAGCTTGGAGCTGGCCTTTACGAAGGCAGGAAACCCAGCCTAGCACCAGAACTAAACAGAAGAAATCTCAGCACAGAACAGAATCAAAAAGGTTAGAAGTCCTACATTCATTCACAGCAAGGAAGTTGTTGTAGCTGTGTCCAAAAGTGTATGCAGCAGGGGAATCTTCTGAGGAACTGGCTGTGTTAGTGGGCTGTCATACAGCACCCTATACCATGAGGTCCCTTGTAGGAAGGGTCTCCTAACCCTCCTCAGTTAATAATGGTTTCACATCTGTAAGTAGTGTAGTAACTCCCATACACAGTCTTCTACGTCTAGAAATAGGGCATCCACTCTCTTAATAATATCCCCTCAGAGTATATGCTCTTTTTACTGTTATTTAAAGACTTCAGTAGGTTCCCCGGCACCTTACAGCCACTTCCAATTACTCACACCATGGAAAAAGCCCCAAGCCCAAACCCTGGTGTGCTGTGTGAAGCTGTCCTTGGATGTGTGCCAAGCTGCCATGACACTGAGCTAAGGCACCCATTGCTTATCTCTCTTTTGAAGGAAAACCAACTGTACAAGTTATTGATCCATTTAGAAACCCTTTTAGGACTGTCACCAACAGTTATTTTCTCCTTTAAGTGGGGCAGAGGGCTGAGACCTTGCCCTACTGCACAACCGAGGCTCACAAGGTTATTGGTTCCACCTGGACTCAACTGCCATGTGAGAGCAGCTGCCTCAGCTGTGTCCAAACCACAGGGCTCTGAATTGCCTGAGCAGACACGCCTGGGGCATCCACCTGTGCAACCCCACCCATCACTCCTGGAGCCCTATTTAAATGCAGGTGGGGGGTGGGGGTAGTTCTCTTCTGAGTTTCTCTGTAGCTATGCTGGTTTCCTACCCTGGCTCCTGCTGCTCAGGATGGACCTGGATAGACTCTGAAGCCCTGCTGCAGGTACCTCCTGTCTCTTCTTTTTCCTGGTTGGAAAAGTTGTTATAGATAGTCCTGTTGGTAGGCTTGTTTCGTCTAGTGCCTGAGAGTCCTCTCTAGTAGGAGCCCAGGCTAGCTCAGTGTCTTGCCTGGCCTGGGACTGTGGGTAGATGTGGGCACTGCTGCTGTCCCAGCCCTGCTCCCACCCCCCGGGGGAGGACATTGTTTGCTCTGTGCTGGGCTCACCCTCAGCAGGTGGTTTGTCCCCCTGGGGGCCTTGCTGTGGCTGGAGACTTGGATTAACACCTGGGGTTTCATGGGTCATCTTCCTAAGGGCAGCAGGCCCTGGTCTGCAGGTGTTCTGTGCTTGCTTTTTGGGGGACAGGATGAAGCACATGACACCCTTTTGTTTCCTGTGGGGAAGAAAGAGGAGTGTTTCTTGTTAATTATGTCAATAGACAATCACAGTCTGTGGAGAGGCACAACAAAAAAGGTATCATTCAGCATCTTCTCTGATTTATGGACTGTTTCTGAATGAACTGTTTAACCATAGTATTTGTTCCCATAACACCCTTTAAGTGCGGATGGCTGATTTATTTCCCTGATGTTCCCATCAGGATGCAGACCAGAGCTGTGCGTGGCAGGGGGATTACTGTACTTGCTGGGTGGTTGAAGTCACTTGCACTTTGGCCTCTTGCTGCCACCTGAGGCATGTGGTAATCACCCAACAATGCACCACCTGTCAGCTCATATTGCTGAGCTCTGTGTCCTGCTTAAACGTTGCCTTGTCAAGAGTCACTTTGAATTATTAGCAGGAAGGCCACCCAGGACACACAGAACCAGCAAACAGGCAGTACAGAGCCCTGTTGTAACGGGGCATGGCGCTGCAATTGGTGTGCTGAGTGGTTTGTGGGCACTTGGTGTGGTGCTGTAGCAGCCTAAAGCTTGTAGGGACTGTAGAACGTTACCTCTGGCCTGAACAGCAGCAGTTCAGGGGGTGCAGGGCAGTGTGATGAAGAGAGACTGTTTCACAGGTGAAAGAATGACAAACTAATGGAATTCTGAAGCCAGATATGAAAAGTACCAAAAAAACCAATCTAGCTCTTAGAAAAGCAGTAGGCTATTATTGCAATTCCCTGAAGCTCTTGACATAAAGGGAAGTGCAAGGGACAAGTTCCATAATGTTCTGAGCCAGGGAGGCTGCCAGGGCCCAGAGTGGACAGTGATTGTGGTCAGCCTCTGGAGTTACTGCACCTGTGCAGGCAGGTTACAAAGCCAGAGATAACTGAAGTTCCACTGTGCTCATGAATTTGGTGACAGAGGATTGAGATAAAATCAGTTATGAAATGTTAGTTTGATATAAACCAGAGGTCTCACTGCAAGAGAACAGTTGCTTTTTACTTTATTACTTTGTTACTAATGATGAAGAGAAAAATTAGCAAATCTATTTAGCTACTCGTTATTATGGTGATTACAGGCCTTTTTTAACCTGCTGCTTCTGATGGACTCTACCAAACTTCTGTGTTGTGATTTGGGGTTGAGGGGGGCAGAAGTATGCGATTAATACTTGGAAAAAGTGGGTCCTTAATACCTGGCTATGAAATGTTTCACTTGGTGGCATCAGGCTCATACTTAAGGAATCCTTATTTGAGGACATAAGGTGCAATGGCAGTGGGAAGGGAGAGATATATTGGCTTTGACGGACATAGGCCACTAAAAAGCCAGTATAGAACTATTTCTTTTCATATTTTGAATTGTAAGATACAAGAAAGATTGTGCACTAATGTAGAGAAGTATGTGTTCAAAAGACTTTACTTGAATTATGTGACAGGGTATTTAAGAGGCTTTTAAGTCATGCACTAGTATGCTTTGTTTGGTGAAGTGTTCATTTTGAATGTGAGCTAGTGTATCTAGAAGGGGAACAAACAGCATTTTTTTTTTTTTGCATTGTTCCCAGAAGGGAAAGGATTTTTGTCTCAGACTTTCATCCTCTTAACTTTCTCAGTGTGACCCATGAAAATTAACCAACCTGGAATCTGGTAACAGTGTGATGTAGCTTCAGTTCCCTTCACTGCCTGTCAATTTGGTAGCCTCATAGTTAATTGTCAAGAGATTGTTGCTCTGGCCTAGAGAAGGCCTTACTAATACATTTTTATACTAAGGATGGACCTGTAGTGTACAGCTCTGTCCTTGTGGTTTGTCTGTCCCTGAGATGCCAAATTGCTTAAGGCAACAACTGTTTCTGTAATCTGCGTTAAACAAAGAGGCTTGTGAGGCTCAACTGCAAGCCTGAGACCTCACTTACCTGACCAAGTAAACCATGTCATATGTGCACTTTGGCCTCCTGGCAAAGGAGGGGAATATCCTATTGCTGTCTTAGACCCTCTCCATCTCCTTCCTGTAGGACATAATGCCGCACAACTTTCCCTCTGAGGAAGGTCTCTTGTACTGCACAGGCAGAGCTGGGCTCTGCACACAGTAACCACAGGTACCTTCTTATCCCCTGCCTTCCTGTTCTCTCAGGGTTGAATTTATTCTGTCAAAACTACAACTTTCAGATTTTCTTCTTAAACTGCACACTTTAAAAAAAGCCTTTTGAGAGTGCCTTTTGTTCTGGTTTTGCATAGGGCACTGCAGAGTAAGATCCTAGTTCAGGATTTAGGATATTGTTGCCACTTTATTTCAGTATAAATGCCTAAGCCCCTCAGGAGAGGAAGGGGGTAAATACATCATACTTTTACTTCTAGTACTTGGAGACATGTGGCCTGTTTAGATCAAATCCCATAGTCCAGAACCAGAGATTTCTATGCAGAGGCGTGGCTAAAGTGCAGTGGAAAAACAGGTGTAACAGTAGATCCTTCTGTGAAAAGGCAGCATTTCAGTTCAAACTGAGTAAAACCCTTTCCATTGGGGTCACATTTCTGGGAGCACATATACTCTACCTCTCCCTTGCACCTTTATTGTAGTGTCTAAGTATTTCTTCATGAAACCTTTTTCACGCACTGTAGTGTGTTGCTTAGGTAAGAAAGGGGGCTTACCTGTGCAGTTCTTGTCCGTGAAGTCTTGCCACCTCTAGAAAAAAATAATCTCCTAGGTTAGAGTCTGAATTGGTTAAAAAGGTGACAAGAACTCATCCAAGCAACTGTGGTTCACAGGAAATGGAAATATTGCTTGCTGTCTTAATCTCTTCAAGAAAAAAATTGACTCAGTGCCACTGAATTTCTTATATAATAAACCCCACACCCTCCTCTTTGAGAGTTAGTTGAAGTAGCCTTTCATTTAGGATTGTATGCTTAGTGCCTGATTTTTCTCTCATTGCTGTTGCCCTTAGTTCACAACTGGTATTGACCATTTGTATGCGCGTCCATCCTGCAGCTTTGTTAAAGCTTTAATTCGGTCTGTGGGTGTGCCACACTGCAGTGTAAGGTGTGACAGCTGTCTCTGTGGGGAAGCTGTGAAGCACCTTTCTTCAGCAATGGATTTCACCTGAAAAGCCTCCTACAACTGCTCCAGTTCTCCGTGCTTGTGGCTCTTTCAGTTTGTTCCTGACCTGTGGGGGAGATGTGGTTGCTGTAAGAAGGCAGCAACCTTCAGTCCTTTCAAGATGTGTTTTAATACTCAGGTAGTGAGTTTTGTTGATTGATCTCTTCCATGGAGACGTTAAGTTCTGTCAGGACTTGGGAGGCCCAGGTCAATGCAGTGTAATAACAGAACAGTCTGCAGTCCTGCACGTGCAGCACATGTAAGGAGCCCTCAAGGGCATAGGAAGGTGTTTTTATGGACAAGACTCCAATTTTTGTGGACTTGGGACCATGTATGTTCCAGATATACTCAGCAATTCTTACAGCACTCCAAATCCTGGTTTGCTTTGGTTTTGTTTGTTTTTTTTTTTTTTAATTGCAATTGAAACTTAATTTGGTGTTAGTGGCTATAGAGATTTAGGTTTTTCCAGATTTTCAGAAAGTGCATGTCCATTTTTCTAGTAAGAAGCCTTCTGAGTTTCAACTGAATTTCAGCTCTAAGGTATACTAATTTTTATGGTAGTCCTTCTCATCAAAATATTCTAAAAAAATAAAAAATGGCAAAAGAACACTTCTATTCAGAAGAGTAATGACTGAGCTCTAGAAATCAAAGACAGAAGTTGGTACCACAATTCATAATATTTTTGGATTATTCCCTGAATACATTTATATTCTAATAAATGTATCCAGGGTTTTTTTTTTCAAAAAGCCTATCACAGATCTGGAGCTGCTGGTGAAATAACACTTCATATTGCCCTACTCTCATGTAGCTACTAAAATTCTTGTTCATTTTAAGAGCTTAACACCTGCTCCACCTTCTGTGAGCTTCCAAGATGGTTTGCCAGACACATGTGCTCAAGCAGAGGCAAGGGATACACTGAACTGACAGAATTGGAACTCCTCATGAAATACCTCCTTTTCTGTTGTTTTCCCTGTTTAAATTGCTTGTCAAACAACTCCAGGTTTGTGGCAGCTTTGCTTTATTTGTGCAGCTGGAGAGATCACCACATGAAAAACAGGAAGGGTCTTTGGGAGGGGGGGAAGGACCAAAGAAGGTTCAAAGATAATTTAGATCAGTACTTTTGAACTTAGATATGTAAAATTGAGTTCCCATGTTTTAATCAGATTTAGTGAATACCTGCTGAATTTATCAGAAGTTGTCATTATTTAGTCTATTTGAAAAATATTCCTATGCTTTGATTTTGATGTTTTACTATAAAAATCTGGGCCTATATTCTTGGAGGCACAGACCCATAAAGATATACCTCTAAGGACAACTCAAAGGCTTAACAGACAGGAGTGAATATGAAGCATGGAATACAGTGGCAAACTGGATTCTGGACCTGTTGTGAAGAGGGGGTGGGCAGAGAACCTGGCTGTAGAAGTGAAGTCACCTGTTTGATCTCACGTGGACAACTGCAAGGGGGTGCCTTGATAAACATCAACAGCAGAATACTGATTGGGTCCATTCAGTCCCCTGCCCAGAGCTGTGTGAAACAAAATGGAAGTGTAATGATTGGCAGCTGAAAACTGGGAGCTGATGCTGCAGCAGTGGTTTGGTGTCACTTGGTGGGGGTGGTGTTGATGTTTGCTGACATCAATTCACACTTTGCTTGACAACTGTCAACCAGCTGCACAAGGTGTTTTGACATTGATTTATTGAAGAGAAAGAATAATAAATGGAAACAGAGGAGTGTAAGGTAGAGAAACTTAACTGGCTAAAATACAGAATAAGCTAATGAGTCATACCAATGATTTAAACAATGTACCAGCACTCCTGGGAAAAGTACCGAAGGTCTTAAGTAGTCACTGGAAAAGCTGAGTGTAGCAGGGAGAATGCTGAAACCGGTACACTGCTGACAGCTCAACAGAACAACATTTATTACAAAGAAGTGGCCAACAGAGCAAGAAGCTGAGAGACAGGAAAGAAGGGAAACAAGCTCCCCAGGACAACCCCCCACTCACTGAGGCATTACTTATGTGGTTTCTTACTGACCCAAGAAGGCTTAGAATTCCCCACAGCAGAAGTTGCATCCTCACAAGATAGAGGGTGTCCCTGCAGAGGTGACGTTGTCCTCCATGTGCAGCTTGAATCCGCTCCCAGCATGAACCTGTGACACCCACCTGGGCAGGTACGGCCAGCACTGCCCAGCCAGAGGCCCTGGGCCCTGCCCCGTGGTGTCAGTGGTGCCTCTTCTGCGCGTGCGTGTGTGCAGTGGAATTTCCCTGCGCCTGCTGCACCTCGGGGTCTTCTCCAAATGAGTCTGGGGGCTTCCTTCCTCTTCCTCCTCTTCACTTTCTCCTTCAAATGCCCTTGGAGGGCTGTCAGCCAACGGCCAGTCACCAATTAATTTCAGTTTATACAAGATGCTTCCTTCAAGGACGAAGTTCTCGTTTCTCTGTGCTTGTTTTCACATAACTTGGCAGGAGAAGAACAGACTCTCACAGGTGGCTGGGCCAAACACAGACCAAAAGTAGCAGCAGCTAATTAAGCACAAATGCACTGAGGTGGAAAAATACCCAGTAGTAAGTATAAACAGATTGCCTATGTGAATCTGAAGACGTATCTCCTTTCAAACCTAGTAGCCCAGGGTGGATGATGAACTTAGCCTTGATTTAGGAATAAGAATCACTGATAAAATGCAAGGGGAAAAAATTGCTATTAAAAAAGTCAAGGTTTGGCGTTTTTTAAGCAGACTTTGGTAGAAGGGGGTGCACAATTTTGTTCTGATGGTTGTTTCTTGATGTGTAGGTGGCAACCAGGTAATAGAACTTAAGGGCTGGTGACACCATGACTTGTTTGGGATATTGTGAAGTGTCAGCTTAAAGACTGAGATCTCCAGTTTATTAATAATGGATAAATAATTCCATGTCTGTACAATGCCGGAGTCCTCTGAAGAAATCTTAAACCGGGAGAGGTAGTTGCTCCCACTTTCTCAGCTGTGTTCTCACTCTGCTCAGGGAAAAAAAACTTCTCTGCTGCCGAGGGTGAGAATGGACACTTCAAATGACGCCCATAAACTGCTTCAAGTGAAGTATTTCTTAAAAGGGGGTAAAATGGCAGTGACCCTCCACTCCCACTGGTGTCCTGGCTGCCTTAGACAAGACTGTTGAGGTTGTGCTGCCATGAAGTGGGGCATGAACACTTTGAGAGTGGTACAGAACTCACTGGATATTCCAGTAGCTATGAAAATTATTTGGTAGAATTATGGAGTCCTTTTTTTTTCCTATTGCAAATGGGATATTTCTATGCTGACACTCATTTCAGAACAGGCCCATCTTAAGGATTCTTGGTAAAATGGACAGTTAAAAGTTTTATTCATGCTCTGGGATTAATAATGACTGTACTTCACCATGTGTGCTGTAATTCTTTTAATAGCTTCATTCCATTATCAACTATTTATTAAAAAGATTTCACCACAGATATGGGCTTTATGGAGATTACTGTGCACTATACTTAATTACCAGATGTTCAGTATGTTTACAGTATATCTGGTATTCAAGTAAACGTCTCCGTGTGAAAACCATCTAAAATGAACAGTTAAAATACCACTGTAAAGCTTTGTATTATAGTAACTTGAAATGGAAATTCCAGCTGGGCAGTGTTAGGAAAGTAAAACTACAAGGAATTTCAGTCCTACTCCAAAACAACATTATTAAACTCCAGTAAAAATGTGTTTTGCTGTCTGAATTTACCTTATGCATTCAGTCCATCAGATAAACCATCACCCATGTGTTTTTCATATTCCTTTAGTTAGTTTATTGCTGTCTTTCATCAAAACTATATAAACTCAACTTTATGCCCAAATTTGTAACCAAACTTGAGAGTTGAAAATCAAGACATGCCAAAGCTCAGGACAAGTGTTTTACATCATCTCAGTTCAGTCATGTAGCTTCCTTAAAATTATGCTTTCCAGGCAATTTTTTGTAACTGACCTTTTTAAATTCACCCCTTTTAGGAACATGTGACTAGCAAAGTTCTCCAAGCCTAAGGCCAGTCTTTGGTAAGCTCACCTTACCATCTAAAAAGCAGAAAGATATTTTGTTCTTTGTCTCAAGAAGTTAGCTAATTTGGAATCTTTATTTCTTTTTCTAAATTTGAGCATAGTTTTATTCCTGTTTTACATCAGTCAGTACTGAACTGACACTGTTTTTCATTTAAATGATCCTTCACCTTCCCTATTATTGATTTTGAGCATTTGTAGTCTTTTAGACTCCCTGTTGAGTCTTATTTAATAGTAGGCTAAGCAAGGCAAGCTGTTTTCCAGTCTACTTTCTATTCCTCTGGTAACATGTTTTTCATCTTTGCATGACCAGCCCAACACACAGATACTCTACACAAAGTCTCATGAGTGCCCTTTTAATAAATTTAATAATTCTTTTTCAGGGAAACATTAATGAATTCCAATATATCTTTCCATATATGTATTGTATCAGCAGTTCATAGTCAACTTATGGCCAATTAAAATAACCAGATGACTCTGTCCTCCTCATTTCTATTTAGGAACCCTCAGTTTGAACCCACAGTTCTCATCCCCACACTCCGTGGATGATAGCACTCTGTATTTCACACCTTTTCTCTGATGCCACCGAGCACAGAGCAGGATACTTTGACTGCTCCTCTCCCAGATGTGCTGCCAGGTCACACTGTTGTTAATATTAAATCAGATCTTCTCCAATTACCTTTCTGCTAAACTTGCACTATTTACCAAAGTGAGTCTCAGTGATTTGATGGCAAAGACATCTGTTACGCACTGGGATAACTGAAATACCTGCAGGACTGGTGTTTTCCTCTGATTATCTGCAGCAGAAAGGGCTGGGGTGACCCAATTCTTAATATAACCTAATTCTCCAATAACAATGCTATGTCTGTGTTCAGCTCTGTTCCTGCCTCTGCTTGCCTCTGGCAACAGCAGATCTGTCCTGTTGCCTCAGTAAAACTTTTTACAGATCTCTTCCAGTCTGAGCCTCAACTGGCTTGCTCTTAAACTTCTTCCAAGCCCAACACATGGGAGCAGTGCTGTTTAAGCTCTCTTTACTTTCATTTCTGTGAACTTAGGCCTGGATCTGCTCTCAAAGGCACACAGGGAGGTTTTACTGTTGACTTTAAAGGGAAGCAGGACACAGGCTTTATAAAAAAGGGTATCACCACAGATACAGCACCTAAAGGGATTATCACGTAGTAAATGCTGCAATTTCGCAGCATGTTGCCATTTTTCGCCAGTGGAGTGTAATAGGTTTGATCCTTGTGGTACCTTTCAATGCAACCACTACAAGTCTCACAAGTATCAAATCACCTGACATAAAAAATGGAGAAATCAAGATACAGAGGCTCAGCTAAATTCTTAGCAGCTTGTTTCAAGGGTTTTAGCTGAAGGTCTTATATTTGCTTTGCAGTGGATGTGGAAGCAGTGTAAACACACTTTGGAGGAATCATTTGTCTGTATCCCGGTAGGATAACTGTTGTTTGCATGTGATTTGAGCCAGAAGAGTTATTTCAGTAGCGTAACAATAAAGATGATCAAATGTACTAAGTGTCCCCACCAAAGCTGTTATCTCCAATTCTGGCCACTAATTAGTGCTTGAAACTCACCTGCTACTTTGGTCTGCTCAAGTAGCACAATCCAGAGTGCTCACTACCCTTTCTTATAATGAAAATAGTGTAACTCACACTCACAGAATTGTTCCTCTAAACTTTGAGACACAATTTAACCCCAATTTAAAACATGCTATAAGAAATCAAATACAGGTGGTGGTGTTGCCAGCATTTGTACTCATTCTGTTGTCAGGTGCTATTCCAACAGAATACAAAGGTGATTTCTATTCCTGGAGAGCTAGGAAGTTGATTTTTTTGTGTGTGTGTGTTTTGGCAATGCCAATTATGATACTGTCTAGAAAAAATTAGTTACATTTTTAATAAGTGAAAGCATTCTTATGCTTATATGTTCTAAAGAGTTGAAAAATTCAATATGAGGTTCAAAAAAACCCCAGGAAAATATAAAATGGTTCTAAAATGGCTTTTTTTGTTTGTTTGTTTTCTGGAAAACCTCTCTTTCAAGTTACTCTGAGGATTGCTTAATGTCTAGGATGGCCAACAGGGTGTTTTTTCTGAAAGGCTGCAGGTGAGCTGCTTGCTGCTGAGAAATGGGGTAGTGGGCTTCTCCTGATGGGGGCCAGGCAGGGTGTCGTGGACATGGAATTATCAGGACACTCGCAGGAGCAGGGAGCTGAAGCAGTATGTTGAAGTTAAGGCAGGATGTTGTAAGAAATTTGGAAGTGCTGCTGGAGGGGAGGGATTCACCCAGGGTGGGTGAATGTAAGCTTTTCTCGGCAAGAATGGCTGTAATCTTTTCATTTTCATTCATGCCTTCTGGGATGCAGTGCCCTCCTTGTCTCACTATGAAACAGTGTGAGATGTATCCCTCTCTGCAGCAGTGGGGGGTGATCGGGGACTTGTGCAGAGCCAGGCTGCACGTGGCACAAACAGCAGCAGAACAGGCCGTGCAGTGGTTTAGGCTCCATGAGACAAGGGAGAGCCCTGACAGCTTTCTCCAAGGCTAATTCAGCCTTTGGTTTTGTCCCAAACCATCAAGTCTGCACTTGTATCTCCATTTCCAAGGGGGTATTTCAGTTGTATGGCTGCATGGAATACCAGTTCTTTTGCATCAGTGGTTCCTTGTGGCTAGTTTTGTCCTACCTTTCCCTCTTCTTTTGTCTTCAGTGTGCTCTGGTTGTCACTCAAGATCTGAGCCTTCAGCTGTGCTAACGTAGCCTTTAACATGAACCGTGAAGATTTAGATTTGTCAGCATGTCTTGAACTAAACTGGATGTACTAAAAGTGTTCATCTTGCCATGTCATACTTCTCTGTCCTGCAGCGTCTTGGAACAAGGTTGCCCACTTCCACGCTCTGGCACGGCATCAGGGCAAAACATCTGAGACATTTGCCTCTTTTTCCCCTTTCCACCACTCCTCAGTGCAAAGGAGCAATGAGAGCAGAAAGCAGTCAGAACTGCCATAGATGAAAAGCCAGGATACCAGCCTTTTCCTAGCCTTTTTCCATTTGCTTTGCACAAAGGAAATGTTATTTTTCCATTGCTATTTCACTCCTTCAGAAACAACAAGCAAACAGGAATAGAGGGCCACTGGATTTTATTGGCTGATGTTTTAGTGGGGTTTTTCTCTGGAACTTTTATCATTTCCCTGTGTTTCAAAGCACCAGCTCTCCAGGATAGCATCTTTAGGAATCCTGTATTCGGAGCCCACCTCTGTAGTGCCACCTCTGCTTGCCTGTTAGTCAGGGTGCCAGAGGAATTCCTGTCCTGTGCTTGGTGTGACAGCGCTCAGCCACACAGCTGCCTATCTGGCAAAGAATAGGATGTTTTGTTCTGAGTTTCCCTGGAAATGTCTACAGCTGAAGCTCTGCCTTACGTTTGCAAAAACACTGAAAAAGTCATGTCTTGCTCTTATTTGCTGCCATCTGTTTATATTTCCTGTCAACCACCTCATGGAGTAACTTAAAAAAAAAAAAAGCCTTGAGCATCTGAGAGTACAAATGATAGACATGAAACCCTGATCTCATTGGAATCAATGCAAAACCTCCTGCAGTCAGGCTCTTGGATCAAAAATGGGGTAACAATTAGGAACAACTGTGTCCTCTTTACCACCTTATAGCTGTTCTGAATATCACCTCTCAAACTGATGTCTAATGCAATTGTGTCTGATGCTTCCTGGAATGAAACTGTGTTACTGAATTGTATTTGACTTTACAAAGCCTTCAGGATCCGGTTTGTGTCTTGGATTTTGATACTAAAAGAACTATTTCTATTTTTTTTCTCTGTAGCTTGGAAAGAATAAAGCTTCCAGTTATCTTTATAGGCTTGCATATTGAGTAACTCAGTTACTTACATGAAGACTTTGCTCCAACAGGAAATCGTTTGAGTTCTGGAGCTACTTTCCCACCCTGTGTTTACAATAAATCTTCCAATTATTCAGTAACTTAGAAGGTGTCATTCCCATAGGCATATAAAGTGCATGTAGTCTAAGGAAGTGTAGCAAAGTAAATCTGAATAATCCAGTGACCATGTGTCTCTTGAAATATTTTCCTTTTTGCTTTATAAGGCAAGATGAAAGAAATTTGTGCTGGTAGGTGCCCCATAAACAGAATTGCTCAAGAACGTAGTTCTTGCCTCAAATCAACACACACATTCAACATATCAGTCAAGTGTCAAAACAGCTTAATTGCTTTTTTCACAGCTTTGATCATACTTGTGTTTTATCGGACTGTTCACATTTTCTGTTATAATCACTTGTTATCTTTCCATGCAGTTCTAACAAGTACCGTCTTCATCAAGATTTGTCGTTCAACTTCCCTATTTCATTTTTAATCTGCTAAATGAGCATTTCCTTTCTTTAGAAAAACAAATAAATCAAAAGGGTCAATTTGCTTTTGTGTCCTGAAACAAAGCTCTCTTTGTTTTATTTCTGCCCCATCATTTATTATCCACAGCATGTTTGATATTTGTGATAACGAATTTTACACGGAATAAATTACATGCGCATCCTGATGAATAAAGCCCCTGTTATTGTGCAGTTAATAATGCTTAGTTGCAAACTTTAATGTCTTACAAATATTTTCAGTAATAACACATCAGGCTTTATTTATATTTCCTAGGAGAAAGCTGTCTTTAAGGACTCAGCCGTTTATAAAGTGGCATAACTGGTGTCATCCAAAGAGATTTTTAAACTTAAATCCTCCTGCTCTGAATTAAAAGGTATGACACAATTCTTTGTCCAGCTTGCCTCCTGTTTACAATATTTACATGAAACATGGCACATTGTTTAAAGCAAACACTATAATTATGTATGCATCATCAGGTCAGAGCACAATAATGCATGTGCAGTGATCAGGACTCAATTTGCTCTGTAGATGCATTACAACCTATTTGGCATGATTTTTTCCCAGTGTATATATTAATGGCCAAAAATGGCCCCAATCCAGGAAAGCTTTTAAGCATGCACCTAACCTTAAGTAGGTGATGGGATCCCTGAAACTTGCTGCTCTTTGCTGGTTTGTGCTTTAAACAAACAAACACTTGACTGTTTGCTGCCCCAAACCTTCCCTTTCCTGATGTGATCCTCCTTGTTTGTAAGGATAAGTTCCAGCAGTGCTGCTCTTGTGTCCTGCTGAGCTGCCTTTGAGCAGATCCAGGGGAGGTTTGAGCCTCCCACAAGGACCAGGGGATGTGCATGTGAGGCTCCTTCTCCCCACAGGCTGAAAATAGCTTTTCCTTGAGCAGGCAGACCCCAGCAAACACCCACCACTCCATCTCCCATGCTCATCTGCCCTCTAACCCTGACCCCGGAGCTCTCACTGGCTCCTGTCTGTCCCAGGCACAACTCCTCGAATTCCTGCTGCTCTCATGGACTGAGCAACTCCCCCTCCTCATCTGCCCAGCCTGTCCTTCCCACAGCGCCTGTACCCAGCCGTTGCCACACTCTTGTCTGAGCCATCCCCCCCCATCTGTGATCCCAGCGAGACTGCAGCCCTGCAGTGCATTTCCATTCCTGTGCTTCATTCACAATGCTGCCCGTGTCAGTGCACAGGCCAGAGATTACCAACAGATACACAAATTCATGTTCGTACATGTAGTAATACATGTAAAGAGATCTATGGGCTGATTTATGAGGTGAAGTTGACTTCCTGCCATCTGAATATGGCACCTGATAGAGTCTAGAGCCCAAACTAGAAATTTAAATCAGAGTAAACTAGATCACTGAGTAAAATGAATCCAGGATGCAACCCCACAGTGAAGGCACTGCCCCAATAGCTTGAATCTGCACTGCTGCTTGTATTCTATTTGGGCAAAATTGTCAGTCAACCAAAGAGTCCCCTGCAAGTCTTGGTATCGTGTTCTTTTCATAGGAATATGAATTTCTGGCTTATCTGTACCATATATTCAATTCTGTAACCCTTTTTCAAGCCTGAGGTTATGTTCTCAGGATGCTGCACTTGATAATCCTTATGGGTCTCCTCTAACCTGAGGTTCTAATGCATCCCTCTGCGTTTTGTGTGTACTGTACACTGTCTGTGTTCCTCTTCAGTGCTTGAAATTTTTTTAAAAATTGTGAGCCTGATAATTTTCAGCTTGCTTATTTTTCTTCTTCCCACTGAGTGGAGAATGGAGGTGTGATACTAGTGAGCCGCTCATCACAGCAGAGGCAATACTTGCACCCTGAGATGGTCGAGACCTGCTGCCTCCCCCTGCTATAGCTGACAAGGATCAGCCATTAGGTGCTCACTTTCCACTCATTTTCTTAGTTTGTTCTCCATTTCCTCAAAGTTCAGAGGTCACAGCATTTTGGAAGGAAGCTTTTCTCTTATAAATGTGTTGGCATGGTTCTGTGTGATTAAAATGCCCAGTGGACAAAGGAGAGCACGAGCCCATTTTGTGCTGTGTTACTTGGCTCTAGAGTGAGCCAAATATGCTGACGGTGTGAGGGGAAACTGTCACGGCTTTGGGGTGATAAGGAAAGGACCCGACCAGCCAGGGGGGTTCATGTACTAGCCTCTGAGGTCGGCGGTCTCCATGCGGGGCTGCCAGCGGCTGCTGTGCCTGTGTGGTTAAGAAGCGGCAGGCAGGCTGGTGCGAGCAGGAGAGGAGGCTGCGTTGTTGCA
>JAYRBT010000042.1:65624073-65683554 GCA_036023395.1 Myiotriccus ornatus | reverse complement strand
TTGTTCCATGGTCTCCTGGATCCATAACACGTGCCTTCCACATCCCGTAGGTGGTTTCATCCCTGTCACTCCCAACAGAAAACCATGGAAGGAGAAGACAAAAGAGGACAACCCAAGCCAGAGAAGTTCAGACATGAAGTGCTCCTCTCCTCAGTGCATCTCTGCACTGTCAGACAGTTGTACCCTGAAACTCCACTGCACTGCTCAAGTGGTCAGTGCAGGACTGCAGCTGCTTAGATGCCAGGTCTGGGAGGGTGGTGTGACCCCAGGCATGGTTCATCTGAGCTATAAAGTAAAGCCATCTTCAATGCTTTTACCCTGGGGCCCACAGCTTTATGAATGGCACCTGAGTATGATCAAATCTTGCAGTTGCGTGTTTATAGTAGTGCTGGAGACAGTTCTTGGATTGTAGGGAAACTAAGTGCCCATTTCCACATCCAGATGCAGGATAGAAACATATATGTAAGGCCTCACCCTTAGAAGCCTTCCACGTGACAAGTAAGAGCTGCCCATTGTTCACTGTGGTATGGGGCCTTCTTTCTCTGAGGTCCCAGCAGAAAGGGAAGTTAACTTTATGGAATATTCTTCTATTACATTTCCTTGATTTCACATTGGCAGGATGCCTTAGTCACTCCCCAAATATTATAAATGTAGAACTTGGATTCCTTCCACTCCTGGGTCTACAGGAAATAGGAAGGGCATTCTCTCTATGATCCTCTTGATCAGGATCTGAGAGATCTCTGGAAGCTGTGTACCAGCCTAAGGTATTTGAGGTCTAAAGTCTGAGTTGCTGCAATTATAAATTCTGTGTTCCTTAGGGTAATGGTTGATTTTGTTGGTGTTTTTTGATTATTTCTTTTTTAAATTCTCTCTGAGAACACCTACAGCACTATATAATTTGAAGAGTTAGAGCAGTGGCAGAGGGAAGAAGAGCTAGAGAGCATTTACTTGAAAGTTGCATGAGGTATATGGCGTTTCACAAACTGGACCTACACTTGACCTTTGGCTCCTTTGCTCGACTGTCCAAAATGAACAGTCCAACTAAAACAAGCATGGGGGTTTGGTCTGCCTGATTTGGTTCTTTTAGGATTGAAGTGTATATGTGATATACTCAGCAGGATGATGTAAATGACATTATAAGAATGTGACTGAGGCAAGCTTTAGGAATTCAAATAATCTTTTATTAAATCCCAATTAATATAATTGGAAAAAACCCAACCAGATACACTTTCAGATGTAGAGGTGCTTTTCCAGATCTGAGGGACCTGTAAGCCCATATACCTTAAGTACATAAAAGCATAGAATCTATTATGTTGGAGAAGATGGCTCACTCTCTGCTCTAAGTCATCCTGCAAGGTTATACAACCTCTTTACATGTGAGGACATGCCCTGATTTTTGAAA
Organism: Myiotriccus ornatus; assembly: GCA_036023395.1. Lineage (NCBI taxonomy): Eukaryota > Metazoa > Chordata > Aves > Passeriformes > Tyrannidae > Myiotriccus > Myiotriccus ornatus. Next base: position 65,682,152 of record JAYRBT010000042.1, on the reverse strand, counting down.
AAATCCCTTTCTCTTTGGCTCAGGCAGCCACGTGGAGGCAGCAGTGGAAATTGCATCAGTCAGATGTGAACTCCAGGCTACAAAAGCAGGTGCCTCGGGTATGGAGCCTTTAGGTGCAGCCTTCTGGTACTGGCAGCTCCTCGAAGGCAAAGACAGTGCCAACAGAATCAGGCAGTGTACGAGACGATGATGTCAGCGGAACTAATCTATTTCAGCCTGTTTAATTATTGTGTTTAGCAGTTGTACAGCAAACTATCAACAACACAGATAAAGGCAGACCAACAGCTGATTAAACTTTACCTGCTTTGGAGTATTTTCTTTATATAAGTACCACTTTATTTTTAGGTTCAGCAATTAAAGTTGATATGTAGACCATATAAAATATCAGTATGCACATGCAATAAGTCAGAGCCCAGAGTAAATCTGGGTTCACAAAAGCCTTTGTTCCAAGTAGTGAACAGAAAAGCTGTAAAAAAAAAAGGGGGGGGGGGGGCAAAAATCAACTATTTCTTGGTGATATCTACAATACCTAAGGGAAAGAGCTAAACATAGACCTGTAGCTTTAATTTTGCTTTTCTTATCTCTTGGCTGTTGCAGCCCTATGATTTATATTAGTATATGATTGGGCTTTAAAAAATTCAAGCATAGTTAAAATGACTGGAAGTGATTTATAGTGTCAGTCCAGAAGATTGTTGGTTGTTTTTTGTTTATCCACCTGTTTTCTGACTCCTTGAATAATTTCTTTTTCTTTTATTAAAAAAAAAAAAAAAGGCCAGCCTGCTGTTACTGAAACAAATAGGTACTGTAGGGCACTTGAGTCGCAGGCTTTGTTTTGCTGCCTGCATTAGGTGGGTTTAGGGGCCAGATGCACTGAACTTTGCAACAGACAGTGCTGGGACCATCTGTGCAGAGTTGGGGGGTGTCAAAGAAAGGCTGTTTGTGTAAGTCGTGGGAAACGTAGTGGCCTGCCTGCCAGTGTGCTACATGAATTGAACTAATTGAAGATTATACTCTAGAGCTTGCCGTAGCTCAGTGAGAGGATAATCCTTCATCAGCTGCAGTCGGAGCCAGTAATTGGTGCTTATTACAGGGAGGAGTTCCCCCGCAGTGCTGCAGAAACTGAGAGGCTTTAGTGTTTAATTACTGTCTTTCAATAGAGATGGGAGGAAGGGGGGGAAAAAAAGGCCGGGGTAAGAAAGTCCGGGAATAAGGGGAGGGGCAGCAAGTGTAATGCAATTTCTTATAGTCTAGGCTAGACATTTAACAAGTGAGAGCGCCTTTTGTGCGAGAACACAACATTCTGGCATGGATAATGGACCTCTGTTGTTTGTAATTAACCCCCGCGTCACCACAACGTCTTTGTCTGAGATATTGTCTTAAACGGATTGTTTTCCACACCTCCAGCGCTGCTGAAAAGACTTTAAAGGTCTGACTTGCCACATTCAAGACAACCTCACTTTTGAAGAGGTGTTTTGGTGTGGTGGGGTTTATTTTTTTAGTTTATTGCAGCCCTGGCTGGAGGTGATGCTCCCACTTGTCTCTGGCTCCATATTTATGTTGGAGACCGATGAAGAAGAACATAAGGCCATACATGTACATCTACATAGAGGCTGTTGAATGATCTTGGACTTGTACAAGTGCAAATGTTGATTTAGCTAAAAAGAGATACCTCTAGGGCTCTGTAATTGGGTTTTACTGATATAAAATTCTTGCTTGGGTTAAAATTGATGTCATAGACTTGAAATCCTCATAGGTGCAATTTCTTGCTTTCTGGACTCAGTTTTCCCTTACCCCAGCTTCTTCAATATTGGTGTTAAAGAAATGAGTCTTACTTGGGGAGCAAAGATGAGTCACCCTGTTCCATAATGAATTAGTGTCTCACTGCCTATTGCTGTGCTTCTAGAAAGTAGTTTTGCTGGGTAATATAAACAGAACTGATCAACATCAGTCCTGAAATGCTTTAGCTCCAGCAATGATACTGCTTCTGAGTTTAGCAAGCAGAGTCTCTAAGCCTTGCTCGTGCTCTCCACAGCACTGTGGAGCAGTGGGAATACAAAACGTCACGGCCATGTCCTGCCTGTCCTGCCTTGGCCCTCAGGAGCAAGGCAAAGTGGGGCACAAGAGCAACAGGCTGGGGCAGAGAAGTGGGTTAGAGCCCACACAGCACTGCACACAAGTAAATACTGTTCCTCTTCAGCTTTTTCCCCACACTTGTCTTGTGTTGACCACACAAAGGCAGCTACCTTGGCTGGTGGGGACAGAAAGCAAAGGGTCGCACCCCCCGGGCACCATACTGTACTGCTCTGGGCTGCTGTCAGATGTTTATGGCATCCTTGGAAGAGGGGCAATACTGCTCCTTTAGGTCAACACCAGCACAAGATTTTACAGTTAGCACTGTTTGCCTTTTGCCCGTGCAAACTGCGCAAATGGAAGTCTGTTTCATTCACCAAAGCCTGCCAGGAAAAAATACAACAGCCTAGCATTGTTTGATGTTCCAGAAGACAAGAAGCGTGCCTGCTGCTAGAAAAGTCTCTCGTTATTTTTTTGTCCACAGATTGCTCCTCCTCCATACATATGTAGAATGGGTTAGAGAAGAAGGCATTAGTCATTCTCAAATATGTCATAAGTAGGTTAAGAATTAAATACAACTATTAAGTAAAGACAATATCCTTGGTAAAATATATACATCTTTTCAGAGATGACTTGTGACAATGTGTCTTTAAATATATTAAGTTTTCAACTTTTTCTTTTTTTGGTGCATTTCCTTTTACACACAGTCAAGTAGTTGACTGTGGGTTAAGACCTGTGGACTTCATTACAATATAAGGTTGCATTCAAATTCATTAGATCTCTAGACTATTCATTAATTATTTTCCTTGTGGCATCAGATAACTAGCAAATAGCAGGGAAGTCACTGTGCCATGAAAAAAATCCCCAACTTTATTTTATAAATAGCTGTCAGTAGGTTTGAAAGCTGTCAAAATAAGGAAATGGATCAAGACTTCACATCACAAATTTTTGTATCAGAAGCAGAAATGTAACCAGTGACCTTTCTGAAAACAAAAAAGCTCTTTCTTTGTCTCTCGTTGCTGAACACAGGCAACAGTAATGACCTAAATGAGACCTGCTGAGTGCAATCAGAAAATAAATGCATGGTGAGTTTCTAGCAAGGGCCACTCTCTGTTTAATTGGAAATTGTTAAATGCAGAGAGTTACCAATTTATTTTAACAAAATAGCATTCACAGACTTACTAGTTTCAACCTTGGCACCTGTTGAGTAGCTCCTACCATCAGTCAACTGATTTGGCATCAACACTGAGTGAATATCAGGCCACAACCCTTTTTTTGTTAACTACAAATGTCCAAACCCACCTGTGTTTGGCATACGAAGATGGTATCAGATGTATCTGGGAGATGCTGTTTCTTCAGTACAGTGAGGTGGAAGGAAAGGATAAGGTTCCAGTATAGCAGGATCTGTTCATGTCCCATCTTTCACGGAGATGTAGGACAAACGCTGTAATAGCTGCAACTGCCACCTGTCCAGAACGCTCTGTAGTGAAAATAATAATGTAGAGAGAAAGATCACCAGGAATGTGAGTTAAAACTGGTGCTATGAGGAGCTGGAAAAATAAAAATTCCTGGAGCAACCAGAATCAGTTTATGCTGGAAAAGCAAGCATGCAACTAAACCATAACATGACAATATTGGCTAGAAAGGATTAGCTAACAGGGATCTGAGCCCTGCTCAAACCAAACAGGCTGAATGAGGCTGAGCAGGAATCTTCCCAGGTTTGCTGGAAGTCTGGTTGAGCAGCTGATGACTCAGGTCATCTCTCACTGGAGACAATCTTTTTGCCAGTCCACCTTCCATCTTTTTCCTCGTGCCAGCCAAGAGAATCTGGAAACGTAGAGATACATGTCTGTGTGTATGTGACATTTATGTGTATAATAGATATAGCTTCAATAACCTGAGTTTTGGAAACAATTTAATCTGATTACAGCAATAATAAAGGATGGAAAAATTAGTCTATTCTCATACCTAAAAAGCAAAAGTGGCCCTTTAGAAGTATCTACAGATAGTTAAAATAAAATAAGCACCTTTACAAGCTATTTAGAGAGTGCTAACCTTTGAGCAAATAACCTTTTTTCAAATATATTTATCCTGCTTAACAGAGATTTGCGTTGTAATTTTTAAATACCTAAATGTTTTTGTCCAAAATACAAGGAAACTTGTAATGGGGTAAGTATTGTATACTTGCAATGCCTTCTAAGGCTTCAAAGCCTTTAGGCATTATAAGTTGCAAGATGAAAAGAAGCAATATTCTAGTTATGAATTATAAGTATAATAAGGAGCAGTAATGATTCTTCCCTTGCCTCAGGTAGGCCTGAGATGGGTCTTGTTGGAGCAGTAGTGGTTCATTAGATATGTGCCCATTGCGCTATTAAGCCGAGTTACACTCAAGCAACAACAAACATTAAATGAAGGGCATAATTACAGTTTGTTCCAGCAAAACTGCCTGCAACAGGCTGGAGCTCGGCAGATTAGCTCACAGATATGGAAGCTGCATGCTTGTCCCAGCCCTCAAACCGAAGTGATGGAAGACAGAAATGTCACCTCTTTAAACAGTGTGGGTTTTTTAGTTATGATTTCTAGTTTTCATGGTTGTAGAGAAAATAATCTGAACCAAACTTCTGACTTGCTTCTGAACACACAGATAGTAATCAAAAAAAGCGTGTAAGATTTTCTTTTTTATAATTACAATTATTTTTCAATCTCCCTATTTTGAAGCCTGGCTGGCACTTGTGAGTACTTAGAGTTGGTAACACCAGAAAGCTCTGAGGCTGTGTGGGGCCACTTCAGCAGGTCTGAAGTGTGCACCCTACAATAATGTCTTATCCAGGACATTAAATGTTTGGTGACTGGCCTCCTTGTTCTCCTCCCTCGTTAGGAACCTTCTGTGTGGCCCCAGGTTCCTCTCTCTGGACACTCTTTTGTTCCCTTGCCCATGTACCTCACAACTCTCTAGGTGAGAATTGTGTTAAATAGGGCTGGTGCTACACTGTTTTGTTTTTTTTTTTCCTTTAAGGCTTTAAACTGTTTGTTCTGCCTTCTTTCAGTGCCATAGAAGCTGTGGTACCTACTGGTTGTTTATTTTTTTTTAATTCCCTGTCTATTTGCTCCCCTGCATTATATCACACCAAACACTGGAGCTGGGCTTTACCACTGCTTTACAAACTGCTGCTGCTTACAGGGATTCCACAGCAGGGAAAATCCCTCAGATCTGGTTTAGTGGTTCATAAGAGGTATAAATCCTCTTCAGTAACACCCTCTGATTCACTCCAAAGCTGCAAAAATGCAGTTTAGCCTTTTACAGGCAGTGAAGTTCTTCTGAGAGCTTGTACTACAAATGTAGGGTCTTGGTGTGTGGAGCCCTTCTCTATATCAAGGATTCCAACCCATTGGTAGAGGCCAAAATTTACTGCTTACTCATGAGGATCTCCTACTGGTCATAAACTAATTTTCTACAAGAATTTAGAAAACATATAAACATAGCACTGCCGTTAATGAAATACTGATCTACGTGAGGGAGGACTCTTTTGCCACCTGTAGAGCAGCAGTGTGTAGGATCACTATGCCCACATTTATTAGATGGTTTCAAAAGCTCCTTTCCTCCTGCAATAATTATTAAAATTGCAAGAAAGTTCCTGCTTTCTAATGTGTATTTTCTCAACTATATGTATCTGTGTGTATGTACATCTCATTGTGACATAATATTTTAAATTAGTTTGGCTAATTTAATTCTATAAATTTTCCTGTAGCATTGCCTTAATCTTCACATTCCCTGTGGCTTACTGACCCCACAATCAGAGATTTCTGTTTATAGTGACTGCCCTGTTCAACAGTGTTCATCTGAGTTTTTGGCCTGATGGTATTTAACCAGGAAGGGTCAGTAAATTACCTCTACTAGTATCAAATATCAGCAGGAAAAAAAAAAGTTTGGATAACACTTCAGGCAACCAGTGTTTAGAACTAAACTCTTAGTTCAAATTCATCCAAATGACAGAGATATTAATTCCAAGCAGGCTGAGCTCCCTGACCATGAAGATTTGGTTGAGTGTGGGTTCAGACTTTGGTTGCAGACTTCAGCCCAGCAATACAAAGGAAAACTATACTGAACTTCAGAGGCTCAGAGTTTTGATCTCATTGTTTTGACTGGATAAAAGAATCAAGCATTTGGGATTATAGCACTTAACTCTTTTAAGATAGGTTAAGAATTTACGGCTTATTAACCAATTAAAATTTCTTTAAGCTTGGTGTCCTGGCATGGCTGGGCTACTCTAAATTCCTAAGGAGACTTAAGCATCTATAGTGTCTTAGCATAGTTAAGATTTCTTCCCTCATTAAAAAGACTTAACCATGCCAAGGTTCCTTAAACACTTAACAAAGCTCATATGCACTGTAGATGTTCCTGATTTCCTTTTTAATTTCTAAACAAGCAAAATCAATGCAAAGAATTGTGCAATATGAATGCGAGAGACCAAGCTCTTACCTGAGAAACTGAAGAAATGAAGTTTGCCTCAAAGTTAGCTCAGGCATGGTGCCTGGATGGTCAGGCAGCCTGGTCCTTAGGTCACCCTGACACTTCATTCAAGGACTATATTAGCAATTCCTCCCCAGCTCTTCCTCCAGCTCCTGCTGCTTTCTTCCTGCACCAAACCAGTGTAACGGGTTTACCTAATGCTTGGTGTTTTGGGTGTGTTGTGACAGTGTCTGGGGGCCAGGGGCTTGCAGGAGCATGTGCCAGGAGTGTCTGTGGAGCCCTTGGCCTGGACATGGGCAGCACGCATCGGGACTGCAGGGGGTTGAGGGCAGCCCAGCAGGCCGCTCTTTCCCATCCCATGCTGTAGTGAGTTCACTCAGGCCCCAGTTTCTGAAAGGCTCATAAGTAGCCCATACTGGGTTGATTTTCACAGGGGGAGAAAAAAAAAAAAAAGTGTAATTTTAAACAAAATTATTCCTTCCTGCCAATTTCAGGGCAGTGCATCAGAGCAAGTGGGATCTGGAGTGAAAATATCTCTGACTTCTGTCTGTCTTCCCACCCCCAAGTGAAACAGAATGTTTTTCCCCTACCCTCATTCTCGGAAACAGTTCTATTTCTTTAGCTGAAATTTTCCAACACATCTCAGCTTGAGGCACAGACATTGTATGGAAAATTTCAGCCCAAGCATTTAACGTTTGGCAAAGTTATAAGCAACTGGGACTTAAAATGGGAAGAGTCTGATCTAGGATGTGCTAACAGCTGTCCTTCTAATGAACGTTCTTGTACAGAGGCTATTAATAGACTTAAAAACTGGTCTGAAATTCAAAATAAACTAAAAACAATACTGGTGTTCTGTCTGAACTTTCTAGACTTTATGGAAAAGTACTTTGAAAAATCATTGGAAAGCAAAGTTGTGTGACTAAAGTGGATGTAAATCTAACTATAATTTTCTGGTAGGCTTAAGAGTTGAAATATTATCTTCAGCTTCAGTGGTGATATTAGCAAAATGCAGTGCAGCACTAGAAAAGCTGCAGAAAAGGAAATTGACAGTGATCTCCAGAGATAAAGGAATGTGCAAGATGGAGTAATTTGCATAGAAATTGTTAGACTGGTATTTAATTGAATTATATTGGATCTTATATTTTATAGATAATATCAGTCTGAGTTACTATTGTAGGTTATTATAGACTAGTGTATTATTAAAAACAAAGATATTGTTGAAACAAGTTTCAACAATGTGCTTACCTGGTAAAGTCACCTGTTTAAAGCACTTTGACCTTTGAGTGCAGTGAAACACAATAGCACCAAAACCCCCTGTTAAACTGGTGGGCTACATCATTCTCATTATAGGTCTCTGCTGCAGTTGCCTAGAGTATGTCTGCAGCAAACTCAGCCTTGTGCAGCAGGCCAGGGCTGGTTCAATTTGGTGAACACTGTTGATTGATACTAATCATTATAGTGCAGTCAGTCCATTCCTTTCACACAACCCCCCCTTGTTGTTCAGCCACTAAAATAATACTGCCAGGTTCAAAACACCACGTTTTTAAAGCCTGGTCCGTGCGTGTAACACTGTGGCATGGTAAAGGAAAGAATGCTAAATTATCAAAGACATAATAATCAAATATGTATCCCTGTGTTTAGGCCATTGCTGTTTGTGCAGCTGACTAACTCAAAACCTGACAGTACATTATTTGCTATAGCAGGACAGAGACATGCTCTAGCAAATAAAACATACTGCTGACATCTTCTCTTGTGATGATGGGCTTTGCTAAAAGTGAAGCCATGTTTAATTTTTTAATCTAACTGCAGTTTTTGCCATACTATTTTCTGAGTAGCAAATCTCTCATTTTCCTGTTCATTGGTCATACCCTCAGGAACTGAAAGTTGTCCTTGAGTTGGACCCATGCTAAATTAATACAGACATTTCAATATTTGTGCTGTACCATTACGAGCCAGTGCTCACTGTATTATTGTCCCCTTGCATTAAAATAAACCAGCAGTTTCTGTGTATGATTTTAATCATACTCATGCTTGATTTTAATCTTCTGGCTCCCCTTGATTCCTCATGAAGCATTGCTGAAAATCGTACAGATACTTACTAACAGCAGTTAGAAAATCTGATGCTTTTGGCATCTCAGCACTCCCAGCACAGTGATGTGCCTGTGGACCCCATATTCTGGTCCTCTCCTGACACACAGCATTGAAGTGGATCCTGTTATCCTCCGTGTACCTGACTGGTGAATCGAACCAAATGCATATTGTTACTGGGGATTCTGACTTCTGTGGAAATCTAGTCTATGATAACTACTTTTTAACATTTCTATTTACTTGTTTGTAATTGCAGGTGGTTTTTAAAGACAAATTTGTCAGTTCTGATTTTGTCTCCAAGAATGTCGATAGATTGTGGGTTCTGTTGGGGTATTTTGCTGTGTGGGTCATCCATGTTGCCAACTCAGAGCAAGGACTCAGAAGACTGCATGTGAGGTTAATGATAAACCTCTCAAGATCCCAGATGGAGATGTGGCTGTTAATTCCAGTAGTGGGTGTCAAAGTGATGTAACCTTTTGGGGTTGAATGAAGGCAGTGCTGGAGAAGTCTAGACAGGCTGGAGCTGTGACCCTGACTCCGGGGGACCTCCACAGCCTGCCCGAGCCCCTCGGGATCTCCGGGCTTTCTTCACAGGTGCAGAAATCCACCTGCTTGGCTCAGCTTGGCAATGGCCCTAAGAGAGGGGAGAAGTGTACATACAGGTGCAGGAACTCAGGAAAGTTAGCAAATGGCATAAACAGTCTGCGTTCTGTTCTGCCTTATCATTGTGGGGAGAGGGAACTTTCCTTTCCAAAAACCTGAGCTGAGGATTCTCCTCCCGAAACAGACAGCAAGGCAGGAAAAGCGAGGCAGAAACCCAGAGTTCTCTGGGCCGTTTTGTAGTGTCAGGTGACATCAGGTCAAGTTCAGAACAAAGGCAGAAGCTGCCCTGATTGCTTCAGAAATTAGCTGCATTCTGCTTGCTCGGTCTCCTTGGAAATGCTGGCAGGTACACAGGGAATTATGGGCTCTCTGGACCAGAGATGGAAAACCTGAGACTGAGAATGGCCTCACAAAGTGGTGTTTAAGGCACTGAGGGGGAGCTCTGTGTTCTAGTTGGTGGTCAGAGAGCAACTCTTTTTATTTTAAGTGAATACGTGATAAAATACTCTGCAGCTCTGGGTTAAAAGGGGAAAACCTCCTTTTCTTGTGCTTGATCCATGACACTTTTTTTTTTTTTTTTGAAAGAGAATGTTGCTGCTCGTACTCAAAAAATGGTTTGGGACTTTTCTGTTGCCAACTGTAAGGTGTCTAAATCCTCGGTGTATACACATTTCCAGTTAATATTTTGGGGATCATCTAGGTATACAATTCCTGTTCCCCCTGAACGTCATTGCTGGTCCCATTTAAAGAAGGCCTGAATTGTGTATAAACTTAATTGCTCACCTACAGTCACTCTTGTGTAGCCAGGTGTTAAAAAAAAGAACCAATGAGCAGTAAATAGGCCAGGACTGCAATACATGATTCTGCTGTTGCCAGCTCTGAATTGCTTGTCTTATGTCTGCTTTCACATATTTGCTCTTAATCAACAAAAACTACACATCTGTGAGAAGCTAATCCTGTATGACACGGGGTGTCAGATCTCACTGCCATTATCTATTCTAACTTTAGATCTGTTGTTGGGTTATGAAGGTTTTATTTTTAATTTGAAGGAAAAAAATTAATGAACAATTTTTATAAGCCAATACATTCACCTGTGTAGTTCTCCTCACCTAAATTACTGATTTTCAATAGCAAATTTTCTTTAAGTATGGCAATGCAGTTTTGGCATGACACAATGCATAATTCTTATGTTTCTCCTTGTAAAATTCCACTATGTTCATCATTTCCAGCTGATCCTCCAAAAAAATTTTGCTGTTGGCTCTTGTAAGTACAGTGAAGACCATGCCAGTAGCTTGTGCTTATCTAGCTTGGTTACAACAGTTACAGTCTGGTTTTCCAGCCTTAGGAAACAACTGAAAAAACACTGATTTGCTTCAAGGCTGCCAGTGTAACTGGCACCATAGTCAAGATTCCAGTAGCTTTCTAAGTTCGGGGTTTTTTTCCTAGTTTATCTGCTCTTTATGTAACTTTATTATTAATAAGGGAAAAGACAATATGCTGGTTTAAGATTTTTTTTTCTCATGTGATTTTAGAAAGGAAGATTTTGGTGCTGTCAGTGTCATCAACATGTTCAAATAATTTTTTAAGCAATGCTGCCACATGAGCTGTTGGTGGGAACCTTAACACTCGAGCACGGTTTAGGAAGCTCTACTTGACTCAAATTCTTTGCTAACTAGAGGTGTTATTTTCTTTCTTTCTAAAGGTTGAAAACATGTTCTGCATGAGATCTAACTTTGAGATATAAAAATGCAAACCACTGATGTTCATCTTTTAACTAAACCCATACCAAACCTATGCTTACTTTTGAAAAAAACAATCATAAAGAAATCCTCTCTATGGGATATAAATATAAAAAAGGTCAGGCCTAAAGAAATTTTAAAAAGTAGTGAGGACACCATAACTAGAACTGAAATTGCATTTTACAACAGAGCTTTTTATTTGCCATGATTACATGGACAAACATCCAGATCAGGTGTCAAAAAAGTAGCAGGTATGTGTGCTCACAGCTTAATGTTTTACTATGAAATTCCAACTACACACTTTGTGTATAAATAAATAATGATTCAGCTAAACCAAGTTTGAAAGCTCAAAGCAATTCCTGCTAAAATAGATTGCACCTCACCATTGGAATGCTGTTAGCAGAATTTTGTTGTTTACCATATTAATTTCTTCAAACAAATTACTAATGCCCCATTTCTGCAGCCATGAAAAGCCTTCCAGAGGCTTTGTGTACATACTGTTTTGAAAACAGGCAAAAAAAGGTGGAGACAAACTTTGAATAAATGCTTTTAAAAATTATGATGAATGTGACTTGAAAATGTCAGGCCTTTCCACATCACCTGGCAGAGCAAATGTTGGTATCTAAACCAAAGCAGTGTGGAAATCATACTGATTTGATGCTTTCTAGTTTCTTGTTTGGCAAGATAAGAGTCCTAAAATATAACAATTGAGTATCTTAGGTTTTCAATTGATGTGCAAATGGTGACTAATTTTCATCTTTTATTTATGCACATAACATGTGTACAAGCATCTAATCAACTGAAAGTAAATATTAGTATCTTTAATACAAAATATTTCCAGTTTATTGATGTCTATAAGATTTCAATTACACACGTGCTTTAATTTTTTTTCCAGTATTTCCTGGTCAGGTCAACTTGCTTATACGGTTCTGCCCACATGTAGACACCTAAATCCACTTGAACAATTTTCCTTGTGAATTGGGAGTGAACTTTCCCCTTTACACAGAAAGGTTTTACTCCTAGTATGTGGTCACTCTAAACTAGATAGTTAATACATTACGTAGGAAATAACAATCTGACTGAGAACAGAGACAGAAGTTTGATTAGAGGAGACATGAGCTACATTTTGCCCCAGATCATCAGGGTCTGGAAGACTGCAGGGTGTTTTAAGGATTTCATACCAGCAAGCTGCAACTGAGCCCCACTTTATGAACCATAACATTCACAGTCTTTTGAAGTTTGTTTTTCCTTCAATTTATGTTAACTGGTTTCAGATAACTTCTCTTACAAGTTTAGCATATATCCAAAATCATTAAAAAAAAATATATATTACTGTCTTAAATATTTTTCCTTTTATATTCTAAAGTGGATATTTTGAAAAAATAATTTTTGTTTGGGGGTGTTGTTGTTGTTTTAAACAATTGCTATATGGGTTTCATTCCAAGTCCAAAGATCCTGACTGAAATTTTTTGCATGGTGGGAAAGTATTGACAGATGTGTTGTATTGAAAATAAATGGCCAATGTCTTCACCTCTTTGGGTCTGGATGCAAAAGGTGACGGAAATGCAAAATACCATTGCTCAGCATCTTTGTGGAGCTGTGAGTAATTTGATTAATCCTTTAATGATTCATTCAGCACTGGAGTATCAAACACTTTGTCTTTTCTAATTTTGTTTCAAAGTCAGACCGGGGCTCCCTGACCAAACCCCTGTGCTTCTGCACGCCAGGAGTGTGTGTCCCTGTTGGGATCCGTTCCTTATCCCGAAGTGGCTGTGCCTTGGAGGGGACACACTTGGGCACGTGTAAATGCAGATCCTGTAAATACCTGGAGTCTGGCAGGGAGTGGCACCGAAGTGCTCAGGGCCGTGGCTTGTAAATCCCTCTGCGAGCGAAGGTGCCGCATAGATACACTGTCTCTTATATGAACTTTATTTCTTTAGTAGGAAATGCATTAAAGAGACTTTCGTAGCCTCTTGGGCGTGCAGCAAAGCCAGAGAAGCCCCGCAGAGTCCCTCAGGAAGAGGACTAAGAGCCGAGCCCGGGTGCGGTGCCCCCGTCGCGCCGCGGGGCCCCGGCACGGCCGGAGCTGCGCCGGGCCCTCCCCCGGGCGGGACCCGCTCCCGGCCCCGCTCGCTCTGCCCGCGCCCGGCCCGGCCCTGCGGGCACAGGTGAGCGGGGATCTCCCGCAGTTCCCGGGCACGCAGGGGCGGCCGGCGGCACCCGGGGAAGGAAGCGCGGTGTTTGTCCCTGCGGAGGGTGGGAGGGCCCCACCGCTGGAGCGGCGCTGGAAGGAGCCCCCAAACACGCAAACAGCCTCTAGAACAGTAAGGGTCCCGCGGAGCGGCGGGCGGTGCCGGGCAGGGGGGCCGCGTCCTGGAGTGTCCGCGCTCCGGGAAGGGACAGACTGCCGGGGAAGGGCTGTGCGGAAGGCTTGGGAAACGTGTGAGGGTGGGAAGGAGCTGTCTCCTGTGATGGGCTGTGTGTGTAGGATGCAGGCTGACCGAGCCGGGGGATGGAATAGGTGCGTGGAACATCCTGTACTAGGGAATTAGCGAGTGATAAGGTTGATCGGCAGCATCCGCTCTCTTCTTTGAGATAGGCTGGTTACCTGCTCTGAAACTTGTCATATATTAGTTGGTCGGAAGTAGGACCTTCTTTCTGAGCTTTAACTTTGTGAGGGGGAGTGCAGAGAGAACATGGAGAGGAATTAATTGTCAATGACATTTAACTTTCATGTTTTTCATAATCTCTCCCTCTTCAGGCAGCCCTTTGAATTAATAAATCTGAACACATTTGTAACTCCCAAGTAGCTGCCAGCAGTGTAGGAGTGATTCTTTTGAGTCATTCATACTTCTGTGGGGGTTTTTTTTGAATCAGATTTCACTTTGCATTTTGAAGGCTGATTTTGAGCTGTGCTTCCTTGTCACAGAACAGGTTCATTAATGCAAAATACTCCTTGGGTTCTGTGGGGTTCAGTAATGATGTCGCCCCCAAGCTCTTGCTGAACTAGCCTCTGTGGTTTTTTATCTCTGTTTGAGCAGTCTTTATTTACCCATGTGTAATGAAGAAAGGGATGTAAAATAAGGACAGCTTACTAGTTTTTACAACTTCTGGGTATTCGACCCCTTACATGGTGCAGAATGCTGGTGGACCTCTGTCCATACAAGAGTTGTAGCAATGTATATGCCATGAATAACTTTAAAATGGTTCCTCTTGATGCTAAATATTTAATGGCTTTAAATGTGACTCAGAAGTAATCTCAGACTGCTCTGCAGGTGTTGTCTGAATCCCGTGATGAAACACTCCTAGTTCAGTTAGCTGGGATTTTCATATGTGCATTGTCTCTGACTTGCTCTCAGATGACCACGTTACTGTCTATAGAGCCTCTAATTTGAGTTGAGCGGCCCCTGCTCCAGCTGCCTCAGGAAAGCCCTTGTCAGCTCTCCTTTCACAAAACACAGGGCATAGGACAGTCTTCACTGTCCCTCTGCCTGCTGGGAGGTACTTTAAGGAAACCTTGCCTCCATGTGTAGGAATTCGTGACAAAGTGCCTCCTAAAAAGCACAGCTGCCAGCCAGTGAAGGTAGGGGCTGGTGCTTGGGGCTGAGACCTGCAGTGGTTCAGGGGGTGCAGCCATACAATGCCTCCCTCTCCCATGACAGCTTGAAGGAGAGGGCTGCCTGTTTGGAAATTTGTTTCAAAATATAAATATTTACTAAAAGTAATAGGTAAAGTTCTAAAATTAAATTGCCTGAAAATAACTAGTGGTTTAATGAAACAAACCGGCTCTGCTTTCAGAGTTTTCATACCGAGACTGTACATGGGCTGATGTTTTCTTTTAAATTCTCTGGTTTCCTGTTTGCAAATAATGTAGAATTCACAGAAGAACTGGAAATCATCAGAATGATGCTGTGTTTCTCCATTCATAGAAAAAACCCACGGTCCAAACCCATAATGCTATGTACCTTTGCCTACTGCATGACTAAGAGATGCCCTGGAAAATGCCTTTTTTTCAGTTAAGAGAATGCATGGGAAGGATGGGATTGAGAGAAAATTGCTTGCAGAACAGTTGGAGAGTAAAATGTAGAATAATCAGAGGGTATAGCTACCATATTCTGCATCAAAAACCTGAATTTAATTTTTTTTTAATGAATGTGAATGTTGAGGTAGATAACTTCATGCCAAGTGCTCTGGTGGGCAGAGAGGAAGAAGAATCTATGTTTGTATAGAGTGCCATCAATTCATAGTGTGAAAATAGGACCTACAGCATTACTAAATACTGAAATTGAAGTTTTCTGTAGCTAGTGTTTGAAATTAGTGTTGGAATATCTGTGTGATTTCTGTGTGATCCAATTCCTGTATGGATCTCTTATATTGTGATAGGAGAGCTTTTTATAAACCTGAAAAATAGTATGGTCCTGGTTTCAGACCTGTCTAGCTGAATCAGCACAGGTCTCCTTTGCTGAGGAAGTTGTGGATAGGGTAGATGAGTGTTTCCCAAATGTTTTGTAAATGTGAGCATTGTTTAGACTTACCTTTTTGAGCAGTTCCCAAGGAAAAATTTACTGCTGTACTACTGTAATTGCTGGCAGTAGCTCAGTTGCTCAGGGTGTTGGGGGGGAAGGCATGAAAGTCAGCTGTAATTATCAGCTGCGGGTGTAAATACTGTCTGTATTAGCCAGGAGGGGCTGAGGTCCCGCCAGCAGTTAAGGCAGTGGTAGTTCCCTCACTGGGGTAAATCCCTACAGCAGGGAATTAGAGCTGCTTCTGACTCCCCTGGAGGAAATGAGCTGCTTCCAGCTGTAAATCAGGGTTATTTGGTTTTATTGTTTTTCTTATTTTTAATAGCTCAATATTTTAATTAAGTTTTCCTCTACCTGTTTATGACTCCCACCTTTGAATCTTTCTGTTAGTTCATTGAGAGGTGCAGTTCAGGTATGAGAAACACTGCTTGGTCTGTGTTTTTTTTTTAAAAGTCACTCGTGGTCAGATGACAGCATTATCAGAACCTTCACTGTGGCTTGTTACTATTATTCTACCAAATAATAGTTTGTCTTCCATAAAACAACTGATTCACAAGCCCATTATTTTGGCTTAATAGTGAAATTTGATGAAATGAATGACTACTGGCATTAAGTTATTTCTGTTGGGGTGAAGATCTGTACAGCTGAACAAGATCAGAGGATGTGGGATTGTAAACAATTTTTAAAGTCTGCTAGTACTTCCAGTAAAACAAACCTTAATTTTTTATCCAAGATACTTTAAAGTGATGAGGAAAGAGGGAATGCTAAAAGTTCTAACACTGAAATTTCAAAATGCAAACAGTTAAGTTTGCTCTTGTAGTTGTTTCTCCTTCTATTCCTTCATATCCTTTGCTGATATTTTAACATAGTACACAGAAGCTTAATAGGAAAAACTGTCAATACTGAGTGCTTGTTGGATTGTAAATAAAAGGAGTTTACCTAGTGCTGTGTGCTGGTGAGCACAGGCTGCTGGCTGTCAGTGCCACCTGTACTCTGGCAGCCTGGACACACGGGCTCAGAACAGGCTGGAATATGCATTACAGATCCAGCTGCTGGTTTGCTGGCTTCTTTATTAGTCATATCTCCCTTTGTTTAGTTCCTAAAGAAGAGTGCCTGTGTCTACATTAAGAATGAAACCGAGCTTCTCCTGACAAATAAGGAAAAGTCAGGCAAGTGTTGATTTTTCTGCACAGATCTCTCTACTTTGTTCAGAATGTGGCCAGATACCAGTTTGTGTGTTGGGACAAATGTAAAGCCCTGCTTAAAATCTAAGGGGTTTCCACTGCACGGTTTCTGCAGTGGAGGGAAGGCAGGCTGTCCCAGTGGGGCTTCTCTCAGTGATGTAGGGTACGCTCAATCTGTCTCTTGGAGTTCCGTGCTGGCCCACTTGGCTCACTGTCAGTTTTGTTCTGGGCCAGGTTGGGTTTTGCTTTGCTGAAGGCTCCCACACTGCTCTGCTAACATAACCTAGTGTGGCTGCTCCAGCCTGGCTGAATCAAAACTGTCTTGGCTGGCTGAAATGTTTTCCTAGACTTTTAAAAAAATCAGTTAGCTGAGGCTTACCATTGAAGACTCAGCGTCCTTCTTTTGCCATACCTTGATAGTGAATGATATTTTAATGCATATTTGAGCCTGAATCCTGTCATGTGTTAATTTATCACTACTTTGCTTGTGTGACAACAAGATTATCCTCAAAGTCGAATTTCAGCATGGATAGGAATGTATTCACACTTTGCAGGAGCTAGTTCTGCAAGCCTTGACTGCACATGTTGGGAATCTGAAGCCTGTATGTGGAAATGGTGCCACCTCATTGTTAGCTGTATGTGTAGAATCAAGCAACAAATACTTCTTTGGCTTCCACACAGTACACTAGAAAAAGATGTTCCTACATTCCAGGATTAAGTTACGAAAAATTATTTTAAACTTTCTGGAATTGTCACTCCAGTAAGTTTAAAATAGTTGCTTTCATTGTATGTTGCGGTTCTACTCGTCATTGCCCCTTCCTTCTCAATGGAGGTCAGTGTTGATGATTTCAGTGTTTTGACTCCTCTCATTTGCTTTGTGTACCCTTAAAATAAACTAAAAAAGTCCTTTCAGTAGGGATGTCATGTCTGGTGATGAATGATTGCTTAACAATACATACTGACAAAGTTCTGCTGCAACCTAGCTCTGAGTTGTCTTATATAATGTTTTTCACGTTGGAGAAGCTAGACAGCCACATTGCGGTTTGAATAATGTGCTGGGACTGAAGGCTGCCCTCTGCTTGGATAGCTTGGACACAAGCTGAGTGATCTGTACCCTGCTGGTGATACTGGGGAGAAGCACACAGAGATAAAGTGGGTGCATCCACTCCATTCTCAGCAGCTTTTTTGTTTTGGAACAACTGAGGTGTGGAAATGGATAGAGAAGCTGAGGGTGTGTTGGCTCCTTAGGAATACATGGTGAATACTGAAGTACAGCTCCTCTGGTTTTGCCCTCATTCTGTAACCTTTCAGAATTGTTAAAACTACTTTAGGATGCTGAACTAGCAGATAGCACAGTTATTTAATTTGCTGGCATGTAAGGAAAGTTGGAACTGTATTTCCTTTAACTGGTCTCTACCCACAAGTTGTTAGAATAATTAATGAAATGGGTATGCAGAAATTCCTGGGGGTGGCAGAACCTCTTTCAGGAGCATGTCCAGAGCCCCAGATCTCGTACTGTAGCTGTACAGAATGGTGTCTGTGTGTAAACGGGTGTGTTCCCTGCCCTGTCATAGCGAGCTGTGAAGGACAAAGGCAGGAAAGGAGACACTGAGTGGCCCCCAATAGACGTGGCACAGACCTGCATTACAGACTGCATAGGTTGCAATTCCAACCCTGTTTCTAAATGTCTTCTATGGTACATTTTTTTAATGTTTAGAAAAGTGAGGGAGAGTTGAAGTTCTTTTTTCTCTTCAGTGAAAAACATGCTGAAATGCTATACCTTCTTTTAATTCCAGACACATGATTCTTGTAAGCTGGATTTAATGGCTTTGCCTTCTGAGCTTTGTGTGTTGGTCATCCCCTTGCATCCAACTCCTTCCCTAGGAAATCTCTATATTAGTCCTAATTTTTTGTTTCTTCAGAAGTGATGTTTGCAGTGTATTGTACTTCTCTTAAAATAAATGTAGGGAAAATGTGGTTGTTTCTCTAATTGGAATAGTATTATCTGTTATAAAACTGAATGCTTCCCTTTGTCATTTGACCTATGTATTGTTCAAATTTACAACTCCCTTTTTGTTGGCCTAAGATCAGTGGTGTTCATAAAATGTCAGAGGTGGAGAAGACAGAAAAAGGAATAATGTTGTACATAGAGGAAGATAGTAGCTCTTTGTAGGTTTTGCTAGAACATTTGGTGCTTTTATGAGGTATAAAATATGACATCAAGTTTTTGGTTCTATTGCCCCCCAGTCTTTTACCACTCTCTCTTTCTGCCCAGTTCTAGTTGTATGCGTGTTGCCTGACCCAGAAGTGATGCCTTATGAAATTCTCCAATGTCCAGGATGGCTTTCACTTACTTAGTAGGTGTGGAGTAGGATGATGCTTTAAATCTTTTTCTTCCACTAGAAGGGAGTTACTTGTGCATCTCCCTTTGTACTTAACTGCAGGTGTGGAAACTGTAGATGGGCTTTCTGGGGCAGAAAAGGCAGCTGGAAAAGCTTCATGGCCGTGGAGCAAGTATGGTTATCCATTTTCAGTGACACTTACTGCATGTTCCACTGAGTTTGTAATACTAACTGGCACTCTGGGTGCTCAAGTCTGCAGCACAGCCAAGCAAACCTGATCATGTGAGCGCTTCTTTTGAAGTCCATCAGTGCTGTCTCATGGAACAAGGTTGCAGTCTCAACAAAATCCAGTTGAGGTGTTGTGACTGGATAAAATAGCATAAAACTACTGAGTAACTATGAAAAGCACCTTAAAAGTGCACGCTGCAGCCCAAAAGTCATAGGTCATAGCAGGCATGTTTCACGGGTTCACTTGTTGTTTTGCACTTGTTACCATGGCCAGACTTGCTGATTGGGAGGTTTGGAGAAGGGAGAGAAAAAAAGAAATATCTCTGCACTATATTTTTTATATAAAAAGAAATTATGTATAGCAGATAGAAGGTACTTATGATGAATGTAGTTCTTAACCTAATCTTAGGAATCTGTTGATCGGTGTCTTGAAAGTATTCTCCACGGGAGAGTATTAATCTAAATATCTCTGAAAGTAATTAAATCCAGACTCTCTAGCGTATAAGGACTGCTTATTTCATTAGAAATGTAGAAAAATAGGAAGTCATTACTTTAAAAAGTCAGTTGTTAAATTTAACATGGCCTGCTTTGTATTTAGCATTGAATTTTGCTGTATTTATGTAAAGGGTTTAAAACAAAATTTATGTATTAGATGCAGATTTTCTAGGCAACGTTTTTTTCCCTCAAGTCCAAAGTGATTTGCTTGGTTCTATTTTATTAATTTTGCTACGAAGTAGTTTGGGGCAGCGCTTCAGTTACTGGACAACCTTTTTCATGGATTTATCACTTTTTCCCATAAATATGTAGTTGTGGTTGTAGATGGGTGCTGCGGTTTCTGTCTAGGAGCACTTTTTCCCTACTGAAATACTGAAAAGTAGGTCTTTAAATTGACACAGAAAAGCTTTGCAGGTTAAAAGGCCTTAAGATTTTCTTGACTTCAAAAGTGGAGAGATTAATCAGTATTTATTATTATTCTTTATTTTAAGTATAATCTGTTTTTAATTGTCAAGGAGTTAAACCTGGTGCACTTTGAAACATTAGCATATGAAATCGTTGTCCCATTGCCACTGCAGAAAGTCGTAGAATTATGGAAAGCACAGTTGAGGTATCACCCTCCCAGCAGGAACTGGTGTTGCAGCTCCACAGGTCCTAAGGATCCTTAGCTCTGAACAGGCTCAGAACACACTGTTCTCATGGGATCAGTGTTTTCCTGCAAATTCTACCTAAAGAAAAAACTGGAAAAAAGGATGGTTTGCACCTGTGAAATCTAAAATGTATCTGTACCTTGGAATTCTGAAGGGATTCCCTGCGTGAAAATGCCCAGAAAAAGAGGTCTCACTGGAAAAGTGTTCTCACCAAAGAGAAATCACATATTTAAAATGAAAAACTGAAAACTCCAGGTTTTGATTATAACGATAAGCTTACTTGCTCTAGGGTCCTGTTTTCCTAGCTGGATTACATCTCAGGAAGGCATCCAAAAGCAGATACATTTCACAAAAAAAAGGGGGGGGGGAAGCTTTATTGAAAATCTGGTTCACTGTTGAGGAACAGCTTCCATGGAAAAATTTTGACTAGATCTATCTCAAAACTAGGAAAATACAAATTTATCCATATTTATTCCTGAGGCATCCAGAGTTAGGCATTTCGTTCTTTCTGCAATCACAACGTACGTACCTTGAGAGCAGTCAGTGTAATAGATCTCTTGTACAGGGTCCAGTTGCTGTATGTTACTCTTGGATCTGCTGGATAACACAAAGTGTGCTTAATAATAAAGCCTGCCAGTTCTCTTCCCTCTGCTCTTCCCCTCTTGGCAGATTACCACACTGATGTTTGATTTCTTGGGTCTTTGTTAACTACTTTTGCCAAAGAATGTGCTCTGACTGAACTCGCTGGAAAGCAGAAAAAGCTGCAGAATGAGTTTCTTGCTGCTCTTGCTCATGAGCAGTGCTGGTGTTCTCTGCTCAAGGCAGTGACTCTGCACCGCTGCTTCGCCCGTGGGGACACGGCCCGTTCCAGAGAGGGATATGGTGTTTGTTCATGGAGCCATGAGCTGCCAGGGGCCCATAAGGATTATGCAGTCCAACTCCTACCCCTGCCCAGGACACCCCAGCAGTTCCACCCTGCCCCTAAGAGTGTTGACCAAACCCTCATGGAGCTCTGGCAGCCTTGGGGCCGTGCCCATTGCCCTGGGAGCCTGTTCAGTGCCAACCATGCTCTGGGGGAAAGAAACTTTTCCCGATATCCAATCTAAACCTCCAGTGTGCCAGAGACCTGGTATAGATGACATGGAACATCAGTCTCCAACTGCAGCACTGTCTCCTTTCTATTTGCTTTTCTTGGTTGAATCCAAGCCAGGTGTGGTGGGAACACATTCTCTTAGAACAGAACTGGCATATGCACTTCCAAGGGAAGGGTGGGGGATCTCAGGGAAAGGTGGTGCAGTTGTCAGAAGCGTGGGAGTCTAAGCTAACGGGGCACTTACCATGCAGTTTTGAAGCTTGTTCTAGGCTTCCAAACATAAATCTTACACATAATTAAAATAAATTGTTTAAAAAAAAGTGTTTGGAGAGGAGTGATACCTTGCAGTAGAGATTCCAGATGCATAAGCTTCTCTGCAGGCGTCTGATAGACGTTCTGTGAACGTCTAGCCTGAAATGCCGTTCCTCTTTCCCAGTTATTCCTGGTTGCCTGTATAGTTGTTCCTGATCTCTGGAAGTTTCTCTCCCATGGTCACTGCGGTGTTATCGCTGTGGGGTATGTGGGGTACAGCTCCAGCCAGGCCACTGACATGGTGCAGGAGGCTGGCCTTGCTCAGCCACGCCTTGCCTCCTTGAATAGAAACCTTCCTTGTAAACTCGGCAACAGCAGCAACAGCAGAGCCCAGACCAAGCTGCTGCTGGGCTCTGGCAGCCCTGGAGGGCACTGCCAGCTGTGGTCACTCCTTTGTCCTGGCTCCAAAGGGGCCCAGGGCCTGCTTGGGGAGCCACAGGGGGATCTGTGTCCCTACCCCAACCAGAGCTTGCCTGTCTGTTCTTCCTCTTATAAACATGAATTGCTGAACATGTTTTGTGTGATTTCAAATCCACTTAAAGTTCATGGGTTTGAAATCAAAACCAGAACTCAAATCTTACGAGGTTTGTGTTCTGTTAGGAACTGGCCTTTTGCCAGGACACGTCTGTTCCTTTAACTTTTTATCCCTGGAATCAAATGCATGCCAGTTTACTGTACCAGGTCACTTTACTGCTTTATATTCCCTTTCTTTGCATTTTTTACCTCTATTCCATTTTGTGCATTTCTGGGTGTTAGAAAGTTGTCATAGGTGTTTGCTCTCTCATGAGCACAGGACTTTGTCTTGCCTCTGTCTTGTGTTTCCCTGTTTTCAGGGCTCAGTGTTTGCCTTCTGGCCTGTTCCTTTGTACATTTAAGGCAGTAAACAAAGGATGAAACCCTTTTTGCGCAGGGCTCTATTTTAGATCGTCTGTCTTTGAACATGGACTGAAATAAATCCCTGACTCCTGTGCCCTGAAGAGGTTTGGTTTACCCACCCTGGTCTGCCCAGACTGAGAGGTGGCACAGTCACAGCAGCTCTTCAGGACACTGAGGAACAGGATCTTTCCTGCTGCAAATACGTGATCTTGGGTCTTTTTCCTTTAAACGTCTTGCATCCAGCAGATCTCTGTGCTAGTGTTTGTGATGAAGGTGCATGGACTGCCATGCAGGAGATAACAGAAAGCTTGCAAATTGACTGAAAATCATCTGCAGTGTTGTATTTGATAGTTTAACTCAGTAGTCTATTGATTCCATGTTGACTTTTTCCTTTCAGTAGTTGCACCTATTAAAAAAAATTGAACTGTGGGGGCTTCAGTGTAGCTATAAACAACAGATACATGTGTTATTATTTGTTGTTATTGGCATATTGTAGTTATGGGTTAGCAGGCATTTTTAGGAGGTAATATGTTGTTTTAATAAATTTTTTTTTTTTTTTTTGGTGAGCAGGAAAGTGTTTATTTTTCAGTATTTTATACTGTGGGGTGATTATGGGAACCTGCTGTGATCATAGCAGTTCATGTAAATATAACCTCTTTGATCACAATTATCTGTGAATCAGATGCAATTTTCTTGAGTTCATTTGTGTTTTTACAGACATCTGATCAAAAGCTTACAAATAACTTGGTCTGTCACTTGTGATACTGTCTGAAATAGAGATTATTTGAACTGTGGTGTGAATTTCATGGTGCATATATGTTCTCTGAGTGCAGGAGGTAGGATTTGTGACAACAACGCTTGTGATTATGTACTGTGAATATGCTTGCAGTGTATATTCTGTATTTTAGCTGTTGCTGTTTGAATAAGTAAACTTGCTGTAACTCACTGGAATGTCTCAGGAAGCACGGCCCAGCACATCTGTGGGAGTATTCTTTTTAAACTAGTTTATTGATTATAAATATTAGTGATTTTGTTTTAGATTAAAAGAACTGTAAAGCTTTTAAGTTTTTATATCGAATCCTTGCATTGGATGTTCATTGTTGAAACCATTCCGTTTCTAAAAAGGGATCATAATACACTATTTTACTTCAACCTGAGAAAATAGTGAAAAGCAATTCCACTTTACTAAGAAAAAAAACAAACCCAAAACAAAGGGAGCTATTACTCTTACAAGATTGATGGTTACAGCATTAAGTATTTAATTTGAATACTTTTTAAAATAGATTTAAGCAAAACTGTGCCAATTCTGTATACAGTTTCTTAAGAGTTATTTTTACTGCCATAAGCAGCAGCGTCAAAGTACATGAAGAGCTGAAATTTTAAATGACAGAAAAGTTTAATATTCAGACATCCATTAAAATTTCCACTGGGATTTTCAGTGGCTGTGTTACAGATGAAAAACAATTGGAGATGATCTTACGAACTCATATTGGTTTTCTCAAATTTCAGTGATGACAATGAAATGGTGGTAGGAGGTGTAACTTAAAAAAATTACATTAACATCACTTTGAGGTTGATAGTTTTCTGCTTTAGCTGTTACTGATGTCCCTTTTTTCCTGTTTTTGTTTCCCTTGGTGATGTGTTGCACGAGGTCTGTAATCACAAATTCCACCTTAACTTTTAGAGAAGGGTTAAGTTGGGTGTTAGGATTTTCAGATATCTGTACCACCAAAGGCAGATTTCTCCCCATGCCTGGCCCCCCACCTCCTCTAATGTTTTAGAGTTTTACTGTGTTTCCTCTGAGGGCTTTGGATCAAAATTGGGCTATAGTTGCTGGGTTTAAATAGCAGATCTCTAATAAGAACTATTGTTCGCTATCCTGCCAGCTGTTCCATACCACTGTCTGGGCCACGGATTGTAGTCAGTAGAGGTTATAAATCATGTTTGTCCTTTGCCAGCTTTGCCCCTTTCTCAAGAGAGAAGCTGCCAGTCTGAATCTTAAGACCCTCTGTGAAGAGCAGAAAACTTATGGTGGCCTGGAAAAGGGCAAGTGGGGGGGATCAACAAAAGAATATATAAACTAGGGAGAGTGCACAGCCACTGCTGTTTATCGTGAAGATGGCTCTTGGCTTAAT
This sequence comes from Myiotriccus ornatus, assembly GCA_036023395.1. NCBI lineage: Eukaryota > Metazoa > Chordata > Aves > Passeriformes > Tyrannidae > Myiotriccus > Myiotriccus ornatus. Next base: position 65,657,343 of record JAYRBT010000042.1, on the reverse strand, counting down.
GTGCATGCATAAGAGTGATGGATATGGACCTGGGATGAAGTTCATGTCTTTAAATTATGATTAAAGAAGCAATTTCAATCACAAATTATGTGTCACCCTGTCTATAATCTGCTCATTCACTTTACAAAGTAAAGGAGGCAGCTGATTAAATTTAACCAGCGTGGTTTTTTGCCTGCTGTCTAGACAATTGGCCTGGTTCCCATTCCTCTGGTCTCAGCTCTCTCTTGGTTGAAGGCCCACTAGGCCACTTAACCATTCCTGTCCCTTGGACAGTGTGTTCCCGAGGCCGACAAAGAGCACGTGGGGATGGGCTTTTCTTGCTGTTGGGTCATTAGCAGGGAATATGGTACCAGCAAATATGCACACACGGAGGGTTCCTGCTGATGCTGAGGCAGTGCTGTTACAGTGCACGTGGATCAGCTCTGGAGCCAGCTCCTCCTGCTTTGCTGCTCCTAGAGTTTAGATTCCACCTTTCAGCTGATGTCACAGCGTACGGATTCCATGTCATCTCTCCAGCTGGAGTCTGTACCTGTGTTAGATGGCAGTGAAACAAAGGAAAAGGGCCAGAAAACAAACCCAGACAGTGCTCCCCACCCCTTGCCATCAACACCAAACCCATTCTACAAATGGTGCTCACCTTGAGCACCTGTCTCCAGGTTCTCTGGGCGTATTGGCTTTTGCAGGTACAGGTATTTCTTACTGGGGCCCATTGCAGCAATCTTCTTCCACTCCAAAACACTGGTACTGCCCCAATGCATCTGCTGTGCTGGTTTGTAGCATCCGGAGGATGCGCTATTCCCATTGTGCTGATTGTTGTTACTCCAGGTTAGGAGTGCAGAGGGGTGGATTAGCTGTGGGGTAAAGTGGGGCTGAGTTTGGAGTGAGCTCAGGATATGAGCTGATCATTTAACACAGAAAGCACTTGGAAATTTGAGCTGCTCCTACATGCAGGGGGGTGGTGTTGTGGTTGGAGACCAGTGGGTGCAAACCAGCTGAGACTTGCCTCAGTCAGCAGGGGTTGGTCAGAGCAGTGCTGAGACCCAGGGTGTCCTGGCACCCTTCCTGAAGGTGGGAATTCTGCTCCTGGCATTACCTTAGTACCACCACACCTCCCTTCATGAAGGGAAGTTGCAGTCCAGCCAGCAAGCAGAACTTGCTTTGTAGAATGGATACAGGAGGCACTGGAAATGGAATTTGCACAAGATACTATGAGGATTCAGATGAACCTGAGCTTTGTGTCCGGGCCATCCATAATCAAAGATCTAATTTTTCCTCTGGAAACTTAGGCATCCTAGTGGATATATTTTTTGCTGTATTGCTGGTTTCCATTGTGATTTCTTTTTTCTTTTAGAAGTCCCCAATAGCCCAGAGTGCTTTGCCCTAGTAACTTCATGTGGGTTTTGTGTGTATTGAGCATCCACACAGTCAATCATTCATCATTTTAAAACTGCACGGATTTGTTAAATAATCTGTAGTAGCCAATGGTTTTATCCTTTCTGGATCTGTTCTCCTGCTTGTCTGCATGGGGTGTGAAGATTTTCTGTTTTTGTTTTGATTTGCCTTGTTTTATTCACAGGATCAGCACAAGTGTGTGCAGATCCCAGCTGGTTTGTATTTAAACCTACTGTACCTGCTACACCTTCTTTCCTGAACACGTCAGTGTGAAATGTCACTCATGAAACTCAACTGAGAAGGACTTTTTCTCCCCTTTCCCCCCCCATTGTTGATTCTGCTGTGCTCCTACTAATGCTGCTGTAAGAGCTGTGTTTTTCCTAGCTCAGGCTGGTGTTCCGTTTTGCTCCGCCTCACAGCGAGCTCATACCAGAGTTCCTCTGAAAGCCATGTATTTAAATTCTTGGTGATTTGATGGCCTTTTCTGGTTCTTTCCTTACTGTCACCCACATTTCTAGAGTTTGGCTTCACAAATGCTTTGCAAAAATACTTTGCATGTCCCCGAAAGGTCTACGTTTTTGTCTTCAATTAAGGTTTTAATTGTTTTTTAATTCAAGTGTTGTAGTTATCTTTTTTCTCCTCTCTTTAGAAAGGAAAAGTAAATATTTTTGAGGTGCACTTTGCACTTCTCACATGAAGGAATTAGCCTCTGCTTTGCCATTTTTTGGTTTCAGAGTTGGACACAAGCTTGTGCAGAGGTAGTTCTTTGACTCTTGTTAATAAATAGAAGACATTGTGTGGCTTCTGGATATTTTGTGTGAATTACATAGGTTTAATTTGATACGATGGAAAGGAAACACTGGATAGTTAGCTTCTAATTCCAAACAAGGATTAATGCAGTAAGGAAGACAATATCCTCTTTAAAATCTATTTTTGTCTTTCCCTCCAGTTTTGCTATACAGCTTCCAGACCTTCCCCCAGACCCATCCTGCCTGGCTTCCTGTTGCAAATGTGAGGAAACATTTGCACATATCCTCACAAAGAAGCTTTACTTATTTTGTTGGCCATTGCACTTCTTTTTCCTAGCATTATTTGCAGGTTAGTCCCTCCTGGAGAAAAAATAAAATCAGTTTTGCTACAGCAAAATGAGATTTTTAAATTAATTGGGACTTTTTTGGCTTCGAGGCTAACACAGGCATGTTTCCAGTGAGGATAATGTTTAAAACTGCGTATCGTGAGCTAGGAGGAGAAAAAGGAAGGCTACTTTTGAACCAAACTTCATATTGTGTTGTGTGAGAGATTCCACATGTTGTTACTTCATACAAATGTTTTCTCATAAGAAGAACAAAGTATGATATTCAAAAGAACATAACAATGAAACATATGGATTAAAAAAAAAAAATCTGTCAGTTTAAATGAGCAGTATCATTCTTTAGCTTGCCTCCAGTGGGTCTGAGATGTTTGTCGGCTGTTTTAAAATATGAGGAGTTCATTCTAGGACAGAGAACATTTTCTGGTTTTTTTACGTCTTCCTCTGTAAATCATTGGGGGGGGGAGAGAAAAAAGGGTGGAATTATGCTCTGGACGCTGATGCCTTTGCATTTTTGGCGTTATGCCTTCTTACTGTTTTATTGTCTATTTTGGCTGAACTTGAAGTTCCAACCATGCTCCCTGCCAAAAAGGGGAAAAAAAAAAAAAGTCAGGTCCTTTAAGGATACTGAAAAATGAAGCCAGTTTTTGAATCCGCCACGTCCTGTAAGCAAATAAAAATGAATCTCTATGGAGCTCAGACGTTACTTCCTGTTCTCCTTTGGATTCCAAGCAGGAATGGAGCAATTTTTCTCTGCATCCAAAAAAAAAAAAAAAATGGAGGGGGGGAAGGGGGAGTAGAGGATTTAAAAGCAACACAGGAGAAATCTTTGAGAGGCTTCCATGTGGCTGACTTTTAAAATGTGTGTCAAATGTTTTACAGCGTAAGGACTCGATGTCTGCTCGGAGCGCTGAGCAGCAGCCTCCGGCCCACCCCGGTGCTCCTGTGTTGAGACAATGATCCCATTAAAAATACACATCATTTGTTGTTGTGTTTCCTTTTCTGCTGGTTCTGTAGCCATTGCTTACTAAGCTTGCAAGTGTTTCAGTCTTGATAGCACTTACTGATTTCTTAAGGCATGTGACAGTGATCAAGATGATTCTACTTGTGGCTTCCTGAGGAGACCAAAATGAGAGGAGAAACAGGAGGGGGGGAAAGGAGCGAGAGAGATGCTCTTTCCAGATGAGCTAATTAGGATTTTGGTATGGTAATCTCTGTATTGTGATAACTGGTTCCATCAGTAGAGATCTCCATTTTTAGGTGCTGCAATTTCCCATCTTTTGAATGACTGAAGAAAATATCCCGACATAAAAGATGAACTGCCAACACAAAGTAGACTTCTGGATTTTTGCCACTGTGAAATTAGGAGTAACTGTAACCCAAGCAGACCAGCCAAGCTTGAAATTCACTGTGGACAAATGTTCTTTGTGCATAATTCTAGAGGAAACTATTTTTGGTAGTGAATGAATATATGTAATCATTAACACATGACGAGGCCGCTGTAAAGGCATCAGGCTGCAGCATGAATGCTTCCAGCACTCAAGAAGTGCTGTTGTATTTTACTTAATAAACTCCCTGAAATGTTCTGTTACTTTTTTTCTTGTTTCTTAAGTTTACATCAATAAAGCAACTTTAAAATTAAAGTTATTTTTAGGAGAAAAAACTTGATTTCTTTTCTTCAAAAGAGGCAAAATGATGTAGCTCAAAACAAGTTAGTTATGCTGTTGCAAGGAACTCAAGAAAGAACACAAAGAAGTTTCTCCTGATGTCCCTGAACATCCTTTTGTAGGAGGTTTTTGATGTATATATTTACTTGTGCTTGTAAATTGTGCTGAAAGGTAAATTATCTGAGAGGCACTGGATTCCTGGGTAATAGTAGAAGTTATTACTGGTTTTGCAGACAGCTAAGCCTTAGAGATACCATTATGCTTCTTGCCAGTGTTTAAAGGGCTCACTTGCTTTCTTATCTCTGCACAGAGTGGGACACAGGAGACCTGTCAGCATCGTGGACCTGATTACAGTTTTCTGAAAGCAGCTTTTAGTGCTCCCATGTCTGCTCTCTGGCTGAGTTTGTGGCCTCAGTTTCAAAGAAGGTGTAGAAGGGATAGGACAAACCAGAAGTCCCCAGGTCTCTGCCCAAAAGGTGCCAGGGGGCATGGCCTGAGGTCTGTCCTGCCCTGTGCACATCCAAAGGCTGCCCTGCTGGCGCTGCCAGGGCTGCAGGTGCAGCATCCGTGTGTGTTTGTGTAGGAGCCGGGTTGTGTCCCTTGGGAACGTCTCCAGGGGGCATGGCCTGAGGTCTGTCCTGCCCTGTTCCTGCCTGCCGGCACTGCCAGGGCTGCAGGTGCAGCATCTCTGTGCTCTCCTCTCTTGCCTGGGCATTTGTGTAGGAGCTGGATTGTGTCCCTTAGGAAGGTGTCCAGCGCTAGGGGCCACCCTGGGGAGCCGAGCTGTCTCGTGCAGCAGAGGAGAAGTGCAGTAGGTCATCCGCTCTGCCCCGTGCTCGCCTTCCCAGTCAGTCTGGAGGCAGTGTCGGCAGCGTCGGGAGGTCCCATGTGCCATGGAAGTCATGGAAGTGCCATGGGAATTGTATCTTACTGAAATGGATGATCTGTGGGCCTTGATTGTTGGCCTAGGATTCTGTTCCTTTTTCTTGGACAGGGAATAAGGAAGTTGTTAACCTTCTAATGGATATGGACTTTTTTTTACTTCTCCCCCCCCTTTTTTTTTTTTTTTAAAGCTGAACTCCAAAGGGTTATATAAACAGTAACTAGTGGGAATGAGATTTACTTCTAGGTGGAATATTAAATATGAGCCTTACATCTGGAAGCATTTACTGAATCAGACCCTATCTGGGATTGCGAGTCAACCAAGGAGCACAACGGGAAACAAAGAAAATGGTACCAGTAACTCAGAATACTTTTTTTAACAAAATGAGTAATTCTAAATTTCGTTCATGCAGGTTAATATTTATGATTCACATAAAATGAATATTTTCCCACATTAGGGTTGGTATAACAATGTCTTCACCTGTAATGTTGGTTTTAGCTGATCTGTTGTCTAAAACTTGTCTTTAATATTTAGAACCATTTTGGCCAAGGATTGCTGACTGCTTTCATAAATGCATAAAACCAGAGTTTTAACATGTTCCATCTTCCATGCACCGCAGAAATTTTGTGGTAGTTCTCTTTCAGACTACAGATTGTAGTGCTGTTGTGTTAGACTTCAGACTTACTTTTGTAATTGCAAAGAAAAACTTTGAAGCTAACAGTATCCCAAACTTTTGCTTCAGGTGGATTTGCTAAGGAGATGAGAATTACTTGGTGTGCCATGTCTGTCTTTTGTGACCCTGTTAGTAACCTCTGACGTGACTGCCAATGACAGAAGTACCCATTTAGACACTGCATTTTTGCCCAAGTGCTGCTCTAAAGCGTGTCCCAGGCTCTGTGCAGCCCTGAGGCATCACTACTGCAGACAAAAGTAATGGGGGGGGGGGGGTGATAAGCATAGGGATTAATAGAAGGATTTGGGGAATATCATATTTGGTGAAGAGAAGCATGCTCTGTCACTAATAAATTGTTAGAGGACTGTCCACACACTTCAGCTTCTGAAAGAAATTGGGAAAAAGGAGGTGTGCAAATAAAGGAGCAGACTTGCATTGTTATCTTCATCCTGGGAGAGCTTAGCTCTCTGCAGACAGCAGACAGATCTCGCTCACAGATGTACTGTCTCCCCTGGAGATTCCCTGGTGTCTGTGAAGCGCTCTGGGCCACAGCTCACTGTGCTGTGGTCAAAACAGTCCACCTCAACCCAGGTAGCAATGGAGTGTCTGCAGCTCAGGTGCCAGCAGAGCTTTGCTGTGCTTTTAAACATCTGGAGCCTACAGTGCTGAACTAAATTTCCATGTGTATCTTGCAAGGATAAATGCTCCTGGCTAGAACAGGATTGTGCGAAGTTCCCTTCCAGTTCACGTGCTTACAGCTGGGTTCCATAAGCTGTGGTGTTCAGGGATGAGTTTTACTGGAATTTCTTAAGTTTGATTCCTCTCATAGTTATAGAGATTGTAAGAGTATTCTTGAGTGATATTAGGTGAAGTAAAAAAAAAAAAAAAGGCCAATTCTGCTTTCTTGAAGATACAGGATGCTCTTAACTAACTAAAATTGTTTTTTGTTTTATATACTACCACACATCATCTGTCTGATTTCATAATTATTAGAAATAATAACGTTAGAAAAACTAAGAATCAATAGCAACAGTAAAAGAATTCTTTTCTAACTCTGCTGCTAATTTCTCTCATCTCTCTGTCAAATTCTTTGTTTTAACACAAAGAATGAAAATGATTTTAGGAATAGAGGTCATTGTAGCCTCCTCAGGGATGATGCAGTTGAGTTGGAATGAGCCTTCCTTTGGAGGACTGCGGACATTCCTTGAGGAACAAGGTATGCCTGGCACATCCAAAGGTGGTCTGATAAGGGCCCACCCGTGTTCCTGGAGGCCATACAATTTCACCCAGAAGGGTTTGTGCTGTCCTGCTTGTGGCCATGGAGGTGATTTAGTTCTGTTTTGCAGAGACAGTGTCACTGCAGTGCTTTTGTGGGATATTGAGTCTGGAGAGATTTAAAAAAAGGAGCAAATATCAGTATCAGTGAACAAAAGGGAAAGGAGAAGATGGTGCAGGATTCAGGGATAGCCCTAAGTCACTGCAGCAGATCCTGTGGAAAGAGATCTTTTGGAAGTATCTCTGGGAAGAACTGTGTGCTTTGGTGCTACTGAGAATGGCTGGTTGTTGGCAAGCTGGGAGAAGGTAAAGCATGCTTCACTGATCACTTATGGCTTCAGCCATGTCCTACACCTTTCAGTGAAACCATCCTCTTTCTTAGTGGTGTCACCAGTGCAAATTCCTGCTTTCAAGGGAAGAGGTGTGTTCCTTAACAATGCCAGTGCAGCCAGACTCTGTGCTCTTGTGTACTACTGGCTTGGACTCAGATCTGGGAAGATTAATTCTGTACTTACAATAATCTGACTCTTACATGAAGTGTGTGGTGCAACCCAAGCAATAATCACTGTGCAAGATCATGGGGCTTTGCTCATGCCTAACAGAGTGAGGGATTGCAATTCCAGGCCTCACAGTTGCAGCCGTCTCAATACTCAGCTTTCCCTGCTCTCATGCTGGTGCAGAGGGAAGGCAGCAGCAGTGGAGCTGTGCTGGGACATGGAGAACTCAGGCACTGAATTGAGTTTTTCTGTTTCAGCTATGAGTGGAGAGATGGTGTGTCATATTCTTTCTATGCTGGATGCTTTGGCTGAACAAAGTGAAATGTTTGGTAGCTTGTTTTTGGTTTTTTTTCCTATAATCTCTTCCATTTCAGATCTTATTTAAAGGTTGACTGATACAGTTTTGCTGCTATGTACCTGCTGGACAGTAGTGCAGGGGTTCCCTGGAGTTTTTACTGTGCTTAGACAGCATGTTTGCCATGACAGCTGTTCTGCTGAGGCACAAATTGAGGGAAGGAAATTTTGTTTATTTACACAGAGGCTGCAGTTAATGGTAGAAGCTTCTGTAGAGGAACAGTTGAATGTACAGGATACTGTGAATTGCAGGCAACTGCACCAATGGCTCTGAATAAATTTCAGCTGAGGTTCCTACTCTGGCAGCAACGTGTATGAGTTGGCTGCATTGGCACGATGAACGTTTGATTCCATCCTGCAGGCTCAAGTGCTCCTTGTTTTGCGCAATTATCAATATCATTAGTAAGGTAATTAATGCAATCTGTTAATAAGGGGTGATCTCCCTTATATTCAGTTCTGATATCTTACTAGCTATGTGGGGACAGGGAGAAACAAGGAATGGTGGCATTCAGGGGAGCTGCAGCTCTGCTGGTAGAGGCGTTTTGTTGAAACAGTAAGTGGATATGTTTGTGTGTGAAGGTTTTTAATGGCTGGGATTTTGTGTTATTACAGCTTAAAATCTCTAGTGAAATCCTGGATGGTGCCTTTGGGAAGGGTGTGAGCAGTGAGGTTCAGTGTTCTGTTTCTCTTGTACCCCAGTGGGAATGTGATACTCTTATAAATCAGGTTAACTACATCAAGAGGTTTGGAATTAACTATGATGTCATAGCCTTTCCAGAGTGCTAAACTAGAACAAATCGTGCACAAATCCTTATCACAAATCCTACTTAATCCTTTTTATATTGCTTGTTATAAACAGACACGTACCACCATATACACAGGTTACACATGATGTAATATTATGTGTATTCCCCTATAGAGAAGGCTCAGTCAGCAGGGGATTCGGTGTGGCCTTTGTCACAGGTATTTCCAGTTACAGCTTGGTGACTATGACGTGAAGAACCAGCCAACATTTACCTAAATAAAACCTGAGAATTTACTTGATGTTTGTGACCTCTTACATTAGTTTTCTGAATATGTCTGTAAAATCACTGTTGTGATGACGAAAACGCTGATGAACTGAAGCAGTAATTTCACTGGTATTTGGGTTGGCCTGCATTTTGTGCAAAAGTTTTTGTCTGAAGAGTTCGAGATCACTAGGTTTAAAACCAGGTATAGTCTCCAAGATGCTGGGTTTACTTTATGCAGCAACAATGCTGGAATCTGCTGGAAATCATTGCATATTTTGTAACATTTTTTTCCATTTTAAAATGTTAAAATTGGCTGAAGTACTCAATAAGTCTTATGCTAATATTGGTCACGAATGTTTAATATTCTCAACACAAACATTCCTGTGTGTTGTACTCAAACTAAATGACTAATGTTGCTTCACTTACTGTCTATCACTTGGTCTTGCCCTGTGCTTGGTAAGGTGATGGTTTGGGACTTCTCTTTTCAGCTGAGACTTGAAGAGGGTGGATATTCACATGACCACTCAAGAACTGCTGATACTGGCCCAGAGAAGCTGCACCACAGATTTTCTTTGCTCCATTTTATGCAGGGACATGGCTCAGAAATATTAACATATGCTGCTAAGAACCGAGGAAACTGGTGATTTTTTTTCCCTCATTCTTTAGTTAAAAGCAGAGTTGTTCTCTGCTACCCTGCCAGTTTAAGATCAGAGAGCAGTATTTTGACAGATGCTCTTTTGTGTTTGCTATGTCAGTAGCAGGTTTTCATGCCCCTCTTGTCCAAGAAAGCAGAAAATCAGCATGGAATTCCAGTGGCTAAATTGCTTTCTGTAGTTGCAGCCAAATGGTTTATTTGCTTCACATTTTGCTCAGTTGCAGTTGTCAATGTAAGTGCCCTCTTCCCCCATCCCCCATGTGTTATTTTAATGATGTTGAAAAGCTGTCCTTTCCAAATGGATGTATTTCAGTCGTGTGGCATGTCGTACGCTGACAGAAGCAGGCAGCTGATCATTTAATGTTATTCTGAAATAAACAAATGCAGGTGAGAATTGTCTCAGTTTCCCTAAAAATAATCTTTAGAGCTTGCATGTGAGGCAGCAAACAGCATCAAGGCTTATCTGTCATCCTGCATAAAAATCTGGCACAGGACCTCTGCTTACCTGGTGTAATTTCCTGAGTGCTTTTTCTGCATCCTTTGCCATCTCTTTTTCCTTGTGTGTGTGGTGAGATGCCTGTCTCTTCGCTTTCCAGGATCGGGCCCCAGGTGCCTGTGTTTCCTTTTCTGCCTTTGTTTAATTGGTTGATCCTTGTGCTCTCTGACTGCTCCTCGGAAGACTCGCAGCAGCTGTATGAATGTATGTTGTTTTCTCTCAGCATCTGCTCTAATTACTCTCTGTACTTCTCAGTCTACTGCATAAACAAAGCTATTTTTTCCTCACTGTAACAGTTAATAACCATAGTACCTCTTTGCCAGGGATCTACTCAGTTTGCCACCTTTCCCTTTGCACTTCTTGAAGGCAAATTTCTTTTCTTCTTCTAGAAGTACAAAGAGAGATTAATTTCTTTTAACAGAATCCTCATTTAAGAGACTTGTATATAAAGGCAGGCTCTGTGCTTGTAGGCAAAAGCAGATTTTGTTTGAAAATTACGGAAATAACAGGCCAAGTAAATGCATGTAATCACTTAGTGCTGCAGCGAAGAAGTTATAAAGGCAGTTACAAAGCACGGGGCTGTTGAGTCCACCCATATCTGAATCTGTGGAGAACCCAAAGGACCTGAAGCAAAATTTGCACTTTTTTACCCCCCGGCACTTTTTTTTTTCTAAGAAGTGGACTTGCTGAGACCCATTGAAAGAGTTGGTAATCTTTGTATAAGTCCTGAATTCACTGTGACTGAAGCAGTAAGGGGAGTTAACAGAGGCAGATAGACAGGAAAATTAGAAAAGCTCTAATGGCTTTCAGATCCCATGTAACTTCTGGCTCACTGAGAAAGTCAGTCTCTGTGCAGACCTGCTGGAGAGAAGAGGGCGTCTGAAAGGCTGTCTCTCTTCAGGCAATGAAATGTCCCCTTATGCTTTTTTGAGTTAGAGGAGTATCTCAAAACTCGTGTAGTGGAAGGATTCTTATTAAGGTGAATGACAATCTTTGTCTAATCTGGGGTCAGACTACACCAGTGGGTGCCCTCTCTGCAATAGGTACATGGGCACTCAGACCAAAGCTCTCTGTGTGCTCGTGCACTCGATGCATCTCAGTGGCCACAGGTTTTCTTTAACTGAACAACTGTTTTTTAAAGCATCTTTGAGCTAATTGCCGTCAAACTGTATGTGTAGTAGTGATCATTGTCACTGCCATAAAAGCATCTGAAAAATAAGATTCTTTGGGTTTATTATGTTATTAAATGATGTGAAAATTGCTTTGGACTGTGCAGTTTTCTCCCCTTTCGGTAACTGGTACGTCTGTTGTTCTTCATGCTGCAGAGCAGAGAAGGTTTCGTGTTTGTGGTTGATGTCATCCCAGCTCAGGGCTATTTGTAACAGGAGGCTTCTGTATAGCCTGCAGATGGACTTGCACAGTGTCTGGCTGAGCCCCTGGAGCTGGAGGAGCCGCAGTGTCTCTGGGTTGCCCTGGATGGGGCGAGTGCCAGAGCTCTGGGGAGTGGTGGGAGCTCAAGTGTCCTCTGGTAACTCACAGTATCAGCAAAGCTTGGGGAAGCTGTTTCTGAGCTTAGACCACGATCAGGTCTCTTTACTTTGTTGAACCTTTCCACTGTCCATGGCTAAAAATAAACTCAAGGAGATATACTGGATGTCGGCATTATGTACATATAGGGGAATATGTACAGTGAATGTATTTTAATGATTTATAAGCCTCAATTAAAAAACATTGTGAGAAGCTATCTTAGTATTATTATCATAGCTAGTGATTCTTATTTCATCTTCAGTACATTCACTGTTTTTAGTAAAGCTGTTTTCAAAGCACACATATGTTCTCTTCCAGTTTGGTGTTTTGGGTCAGGCTCAGGTCTAAAGTGGGCAGGTGCAGTGCCACTGAATTAGGGGCTGTACCTGGGCCCCCCCTTTAAGTAGCTGTCACTCAGTTGGGAATGGAGTCACTATTCCCCCTTTATGTGTATGGAAGAATGGCACTCAAACAGCACTTAATGAGTCCTGTCATGTAAACAGCAGTTGAAGAGCCTATCGATGGTATTTTACTACTGCATGGGAAAGTGGGGAATATTATTTTGATCCAGAGTTATTAAAGTGTCCAAATGTGCTGCAGGGAGTTACCAGCTCTTCCTAACCAGACACAGACCAAGCAGAGCAAAAGCACATCTTTACAGCTGTGGGATAAGTTACTATTTTATGATGGAAGAAATATTTTTTCTGTAGATACTATGTTGATTAATTACATAATTCTAATTTGTTTAGATCACACAAACACTTGCCACAAAATTAGAGTAAAAAGACTTATCGCAAAGAATATTGAAGAAACTTTTATTTCCTTAACTTACATCATCACAATGTTGGGATGTGAGGGAGGAGGGGGAAGAGATGGTTGGAACATCTCAAATACTTGTGAAAAGAAAAAAAAATTAAAGATAATTTATTAGTTTGCTTCTCTTCATACTGAAAAACAATCCCATTCCATGTGCTGATTTTTGTAAAGCATATTTTCTTGTCACTTCCATACTAGGCCTGTTACATTTTTAGAGTCTCTGCTTCTGTCTACAGCAGGTCCTGGAATTGACTACTTCCAGCTGTTGCTTCTCCTTGAGGTATTTGCTGGCTTGTTGCAGCTGGTCACTGTGTGGGTTGGGTTTTTTGTTTTGGGTTGGGTTTAGTTTTATTTCCCCCCCCTCTCTGTATTTTTGTGCAGTTTTACAGCATGTCTGGCACCCAGATTTTGGATCCATACTTTTCTTTTGTCCTCAACAGACAGTATTTTTCCATGTGTGAAAGAACACTTCTGGTACTTCAGATGCATGAATATAATTTGCTGCAGCCTTCTTGCACATAGAACAAAGATTCCTGATTTCAAACTTTGTCCTTAATCAAAGTCTGGCATGGCAGAATTTCTTGTTTCTCAGAGGTTATATTGGGCATGTTGTCCTTGCAGAGGCACTGTCAGAATCTCACCTGGCAGCATCCCTGAGGGCATTTTCCAAGGTATCTTTTATATGTTTTGGTTTTTAGTCTTTAAATTACTCTGAATCTGTTTGTGGCCTTAATTCCACATTTGGGAAAATCCCTCTAGAATAGTCAAAAACCTCTCATGTGCAAGGGTGGTATTTCTTTTCATCACTGTTAGAAGTAATTGGTATATTGGCTACCTTAGGGCTCATTTAAAATCAATATGAATTTTCCAGAGAAAAATGTTTCTCTGTCTTGTGTTTTAAACTGGGATGATTTTTGGTTTGTTTTATTTTTTAATAGATCTGTCAATGGAATTGCTCTTCTCTAAACTTTACATTGATATTTTTATTCTTTTTTACTGTATATCATCTTATTGTCATGCATTGCAATAGCAGCTCCTAAGTTAATATAACTACATATAGAGAAGTACCAGGAAAAAAACACTGTTGTTCATGTGCAGTCTTTTATGGGGGAGAGTTGGGAAGCGGATTTGATGTAGAAATGCTTTGGGTTTGCTCAGTATGTTAAGATTCCTGTAATAGAGATGGATTTTCAGGTTGTGGTTGTGCCAGCACTGTGAGGGTCCTGGGCATGTTAGAGAAATGGGCAGAGATGAACTTGAGCTCTCTGTGAGGGGAAATAAAAAATCCTGTGCCTGGGGAGGAGCGTTCGCATGGAGCAGTATATGCTGGAAAGCAGCTCCGCAGGGATGGGCTGGTGGTCACCAGGCTGAACATGAGCCAGGAACACACGGGCACGGGAGAGAAGGCCAACAGCAACTTGGGCTGCATTGGGACGAGCATGGACAGCGGGCTGAGGGAGGGATTTTTGCTCTCTCCTGAGCCCTGGTGGGAGCACATCTAAGGAGCTGAGCCCTCTCTGGGGGTTTCAAGTACAGGAGAGGCCTGGATCTGCTGGCATGAATCCAATGAGGGGAATCCATTGAAGGTCACTAAGGCATTGGAGTAGCTTTCTTGTGGACAAAGGTTGAAAATCGGGGCTCTGTAGCCTGAAGAAGGTTTGGAGGTCAGGGGGCTCTGGTCTTATCTAAGTGTCTAAATATCTGAGAAGAGGTGGAAGTGAAAGCAGCCAGGCTTTTGTTTGTGGTGTCCAGGGACAGATAAGGCAACAGGCATGAAATGAAATGCATGAAATTCCATCTAAACACAAGAAAAGAGTTCTTGTGAGAGTGATCAAAAACCAAAACAGGCTGCCCAGAGAGGTTGTGGAGGGTCAAGAACTGATACAGTCATGGGTAGCCTGCTCTAGGTGACCCTGCTTGAGCAGGGGCTCTCAAGAGGTCCCTTCCAACTCAAAGGTCCTGTGACATGCCCTTAACAAGGAGACAGTCTCTCTTGAATTGGTCCTTGTTTTGCCCTTATAACACATGCAGATACAGAGTGTGCCATGGCCCTGCTCCACAGCAGCTCCTCTCCCGCATCTGTTGACAGTGCAGCACTCTTGGCCACCTTCTAATGCCCCTTGGTACTTGCACTGCTTTTCCAACCATTTCTAACTGTGGCAGTGACTGATTCTGAATGTTGAGTTTAGGAACTGCAGAAAAGCTGTATAAGACGTGATCTTAAAGACAATTCTGTGGTGTTTCAGTGACTCAGGAGGGGGGTCAGTGTCATTCCTAACAGGTGCTTGAGTTGAAAGAGATTTCTTTGTGGGCTTGGCAAGACCTTTTGCTGAGGAGGCTGCTGTCATCCTTGGTGTACAGAGAATGTGTTCTCTTGCTCAGGGCAAACCAGATACCCTCAGAATAACGGGCTGGTTTTTTTCCCCTGTGTTGAAGCTGTGAGCTGTAAACCAGCACATTTAGTATCTTCCTGTGTCTTTCCCTGCGTTTATGATAATCTTAGCATAGTCACACTGCTCTGTGCTTTCTTGCTAGAAGTGTGAAGGAAAAGAAAAAAAGGTGAATTTGGTCTCTTTTCATTTTTCCTATTATAAAGAGTAGTGTTTTCTGGGTTGGTTAATGAACTATGCATCGCTTTTGCTGCATTAGCATCCCAGGTCACTTGGATCTCACAACTGTGCCAAGTGGGTTTAAGGGGATGTTAAATAGAATGGTAAATAAAGCCTACATTTGGGTCAAAATTCATCATCACAGATACCTATCATTTCACTACCAATGCAGCCTTGTTACTGGAATCCATTGAGAACGCATTCCTGGCTAACCTAAACAAATCTGCTTTATCTTAGCAGCATTTTGGTAACAGATGTAGCCCAGAGACTGAACTTTGCAGATTGTATATTGGAATTGAGATGTTTCAGCTTAATTCAGTAAATGTTGACAACAGTTAACTAATTGCACAAAAAACATATCCCCAAACTGCGAGGAAATAGTTACTATTTATAGGTTTACTTTTTTGTCTTTTTTCAGCCTGGAGCATATTGGGATTTGTTGATGATTTGCAAGGAAAGGTGATGCCATTTGACTTGAAAAACTGAAGTTAAAGTCCAGTTCTCCTAAATCTTGCCATAGATGGTTGGAAAAAAAAGCAGTAGATGTATTTGAAGACAGAAATTGTTGTCAGAGACTCAAGTGATAACTATTTTCTCACAACTGCAGCATTTGAATAAACATTAAACAAAAGATGTTGAAGTTGAAAATTCATGTTAGAGTTGCTCCAGGCTGATGTAGATTATATATCCAGCACTTAAGCATTTGCCCTGTTCTCGTTGACCTCCATAGCAATTACAGAGGTCGTATTTCTCTATAGGGAACTGAAGTCTGAACAATTTATCCACGGTACTAGAAGGAGGCAAGGCTCCTACACACACACCACCATGAGTCCTCCTCTTTGGAGCAAAGCTTCCTGTGGGCCTTGCAAATGAACCCAGTTTTCATTTCTACGGAGCATTTCCCAGTCTCTCGGAAGGAAACGCCACAGCCAGGGTACACTTCTTGGATTTGGCTTTTCCTGCCATGGATGAACATGAGGCACGGGACTCCTGCTGCAGGCTCCACTTTGGCTCTGTAGAGATTGCAGAGAGGTTTGGGGTTGGTTGGCTGGTTTTTGAGTTGGAGTGTAGCACTGTGCTGTGTTGTGTACGCTGCTCTTCAGCATGCTCTAGGTATCCACTTTGTGGTGTTGAACGTGCTTTTTAATGTACAGATGGTTTTAACATCATAAACTGGCACCAGTGCTCAAACCCAGTAATTAAATAGGCCAGGTAAATTACCTTTTAGGTTAGACGCTATCTTGCAGTACTGTGATAATATTGACTCTTTTCTATATTGCCCTTTCACTCTTCCTTATATCACATTTTAAGTAATTTATTTTGTCTTTTTTCCACTGAAAATACAGTGTGAGGAGATGGTAATGTGTTTTACCTGCAGTTCAGATAAAGAACAGCCTAATGCCTGCAAAAATTACATTATTTAATTAATTATTTAATTGAAGTTTTTCTTCTTCTAGATGGTAACCTGTAGGAAATACAGGACAGTAACAGCTAATTCCCACACATAGGTAGTTCAGATCTCCTTCCTTTCCCAAGACTCTTCATGAAAAGCCAGTTGTGGTGATTAGTTTTGCAGAGGTGTCTGATGGCTGCAAGGATTCAACTCCCTCAAAGATTTTCATTCCAATTTCTGCAGCTTGTGGAACAGTAGCAGCTCAGAGTGGAGTTCTGCTGATACTCTGGATCCATGTGGATCCTGGTTCCATTAGCATTCCCATGGTTTATTCATGACGTAGAGATGTCTTAGTTTGTCAGGGAGTATCAGATGGATATCAGAAGGGTTTTTCTGCCACTACAGAGTGATTTTGCTTGGCAGGTTAAATTGTAATAGCTAAGAACTTTGAGGTCTTAATTTCTTTCATGTTGACCTGCCTAGGAAATAGCATTTATTTTCTTTAATTAACAAGAGGTGAAATGTACACTAGCACTTCCTAATTAACTGTGCTGGAGAATAACTGCAAGTGGCAATGAGAGATTCTTAGCGAGTTTGAGGAGGGTGAAAATGTATTCCACAACTCCTGTTCTGTATGGTATAGCATCCAAAAGGGAGGAATTAATCTGCTGCATTTCCGCGGTTTGCACTGAAAAGAACTCATTATCCTGCAAATATTTCAGTAGTTTGTACAAAGTTAATACAGGGCATGTATTTTTCATGACTTACAATAATACAAATGTTTACCAAGGGTTTCATTCAGGTGTAGTATCATTTTAGTATAAACTGTTAAGCTCTTCTCGTATAAGATCAATATTTAAGAATTGGATTTAGAGATTTAATTTTACAAGATACATAGCTTGTATGTATATACAGCTTTATATACGAAATATAAAAGTTTTTTGGTATGTATTTTTCACCTCTAAATTGAGTACAAGTTCATTGTCCCTTGGAAGAAAAAGTGACATCTTTATTTGGGCTCACAGTAGTTTTCACAGGTGAGATCTAAGTGCTTACTGCCAACTCAGGTATGTTCTCTGTAATCCAAATGTTTTGATTTAGAGCTTGAATTCAGTAAAATATCACAGCTTTGAGCAAATGTAGAAATCCTAAGTATTGACTCCCCAACTTGCCTTTGAGTAGTCTTGACAGGATTTGTAAATACTGGTGGTGCATTGTTTGAATTGCAGCAGTCGAGGCCCACGTTGAGAGCGACCAGGGTGTTCAGCACAGGGCAGGGAAGGTGTGCCTTACGTGTTGCCTTTCACTCTACCCCAGTGACTAAGAACAACTCTCTAGCTGAAGGTTTATCACCACAGATAAATTTTGTGGCAATAAGTTTTCATCTGCTAGATCAGGATTAAATTATAATACATACCAGGCTGTTTCAAGTTCTGAATTTCCAGTGTTAGGGATGCTTTTTTTTTTTTATAACTGCTTTAAACATACCTTTATTTTAAAATACCTTAAACTTTGTATCATTTGCTCTGATGTTCAGGTAGACTTAAGATATGATTTTGTGCAACAAATGCTCATTAATTATTTAGTTTTACTTGATAATGCATAACAAGAAATTATTTTTAAGTTAAACGTTCATAGACCTTCAAATGTTCATAGTCCCAGACCCCAAATGTGTTATAGCTTTGCAAGCATATTTTGCTTGTTTTATTTGTATGGGATTATTTTCCCTCCTGTGGCAGATGGGTGCGCTGGCTGGGAGTTCTTATCTGAGTTGTACACAAATACATGGCAGGGTGCAGTGCCAGGGTGCCGGCTGGCGTTTGCCAAGCGCTCGTGGCAGGATGTGTCACTGGCGTTCAGGTTCCCTCCTGTCCCCAGACCCTCTGCTGGCCTGGACAGGCCCGAGGATGGGCATTATTTTCCTTTTTTTGCCGTGAAATTCATGTCTGTGCCCTTTTCCCTGATAATGCATCAGCTTTTGATGGCATGGCAGTGAAGTATTATCTCTTTTTTCTTTTTCTTAATGCCTCATTTAACAGAACTATTTCTCATGCAGTGTAATATAAAATTTAATGTAATATAAAAATTCTGTCTTCCTTGTGGTTCATTTGCCTTGTAAAGAAGACATAAAACCACTTTTTCACAAACTAATTTTTCTCAGAACTTTTTTAGTCATCTTCTTCTTCTTGTTGATTTTTTCCATGAATGTCACTTTCTAAAATTATGTGCCTGAACAGCAAACCAAGAAAATTTGATTATCATCCTAGAATATATGCAGAGGTTGTTTTTCAGACCCTCATATACCTTTTTATTCATTTTTAAAGTAGATGAAAAAGACAAAAGATTTTTAATGTTAAACCAGAATAAAGCATACATAAATTGATTAAACTTTACTCTCATTTTGTTACAAAAAGTGGTCAGTGTTTCATATTCCTGGAGCTCTGTAAAGAGCAATAGTAGTAAAAATATCTTTTCCATAGGTTTTAATATACATTTTACAAGGAAAGGTGGGTCTGGTGTTCAGCAAGTGTGATTTTGGACTCTGGCCACCTTAGGTGTCTCAGACTGGCTGTGGGTTTTGCTGTGTCCTTGAGAAGTCAGGGTAATGATGATAAACTGTCCCAGGAACAGCAGCCCTCAGATTCCTGCTGTGTGGTTTTAGGCTCTGAAGGTTGGGTGCTTCCCTGTGCAGCTGGGCATGGTGACCTGTGCCATCCTGAAGCAGGTGCCCTCCCTAGGCAGAATGAGGCTGCCTCTGGAAGGGCTGGCTGCAGAAGGGTGGAATGACTTGCTTGGAATAGATGCCTAACTATAAAGGAGAGTTTGTATGCCCAGCTTTTTGGCTGATCCAAGGAATGAGGTGAATCCTACTTTGATAATTTTTAGGTTCTGGCTCTCAGTTAAACTTCCACTTGGATGCTTTAAGAAGATATTAATCTCAATGAAATTGCTTTTGCTTACATTATATAATACAAACCCAATATTTTCTCTTTTCCTCTGTCTTCTCATATTTTTTGTGGTTTATACTTAGCCATTTTCCCCAGCTGAGGAATAACAGCAATGCAAAATGCAGATTTTTCTTGTCCTTGAAAGCTACATATGTGTGCTGATAAGATGAAGAGAAGGTGTGGACGTTTCACCCTCAGGAGTGCCTGGTTTCCGTGGGGTTGGAAATGGCAGTGGTTGGAGAGCCAGCTCAGTGCTGTGTATTCAGCCTTGAAGTGCAGACATCCCCGTTGTGTTCCAAACTGTCCTGCCAGCTGTGACTGAGTTTGGACTCACATCCCTCCTGTGGTGTGGATGTGGATTTGTACTGGCTGGGAGGGTTCCTGGCAGTGCTGAGGGGATTGCACGCTGACTCCATCAGCAAGGGTATGGTGGTGTTCTTATCCTGAGAGAACACCAAAAACAGCTTACAAAGGCAGGATGGGTGCTGTCTTGATGCATAAGGGATCCTGTGGATAATGAAGTTGATAATATGTGGCTTTTTATTACTTGAGCTGAGTAAATCAGGGAGTGCTGTGCCCCCTCCCCCAAGCTCAGGGAGTTTGGACTATTTGGAATTCTAGCTCAGTAACCAGAGTATTGACAAAGGCTTAAAATACACCACACATCTGTTAGCAATTGCCTGATTTTGATGGTGTATTTCCTGAAGAGTTATGGTAATGGCAAGAATTGTGAGAAGGTTAAAAGATGGCTGAAATTTCCAGCTAGCCTTCTCCCCCTATGTTTTCTTTTGGACTCATGCAATTGCTTGCATTAAGGTTAGCTGTTTTAAAGTAGCTACAGGAACAGAGTTTTTGAGTTACAAGAGTCTTTTGTGATGCCTCTAAATGTCAATAACTCGCTTACTTAGCATTAGATGATCAACATATACAAAGATTCCCAGGCTGGCTAACTAGCACACAGAAATGGATTAGCTTTTGTGACTGCAGAACAAATAATGTAACACCAGTGCACAATTAATTGCACATTTCAGCACGGTAAATTTGAAGGGATGTAGCTAATAGATTGCAGGACTGGTCCTTGGCTTAATGAACATGTCAAGAGTGTTGACACCTGGAGACTAGTGAACTGGTAAATTGAAGATGATCTGCTTTTTCTCAGTCTCTGATCATTTACTCAGCCACACACACGTTACTGGGCTGCTGCTGCTGTTTGTAGGTTCTGCCTTTCTAGGACAGGTGCTGGTTTTCATTTGTTTGGCCTTTAACAAATCTGAAGAAAGACCTGGTAAATGCATCTGATGGAGTTTTTCAGGCTGTTGATAAGATCTGGTTGTAAGTTACTATGACAGTAGCTGTGATGTTGCTCCTGTCGCTTGTTGAGGGATTCTCTCGTGTCTACTCTGTCATACTGGCACGCTAAAAGAACTTGAAGATTCATTTTGCAGCCAGTGGGAAAGGTTAATAGTAGAGGGAACAGAATGTTCATCTTCGTAGGAAAGCTGTAAACTTACCCTATTTATTCTTTTGTGTGCTTTTTCAGAAGTCTTTGCCAGTGTGTTCCCTTGCTTCCTCCCCCTTCACTCTTGTATAACCTTCCCCTTCCTGAGGAACTTTTTATTTTCTTTTTCAGCACATTCATAATCGTTTCCTTGTCTCATTCCTGTCTCTTTGCTTACATTCTTTCCCTGCTCCTGAAACCCTTAAACTCATTCTCTTATCAAACTTAGCTCCCTATTTTTACTGCGTCTGGAGTGAACTCCAAGCCTTTTGTTCCGTTTGTCAGCTGAAACCCCCAGCCATGTGCCCGCCCATGGCCGGTGGTGGCGAGTCGTGGGCTAGTTGAGGGTGTTAGCAAAGGGCAAAAGCTGCAGCTTCACTGTTGGAGGAGAAGGAATGTGAGAGAGGCCTCCCTGATGTTCTTTGTTCAGTCTGGTGCTGTGAACTTCATATTTTGACATCTTTCTGTCTCACCTGTGGAAAAGTTACCACGAGCTGTGTCTTGATGGCCCAGGGAACCACATAGAATTCAGCAGTTACCAAAACCACTGTATCCTGATAGAGACCTGAGTGAATAGAATAAAAAGATTTTCCTACATAAATGATAGAGATCTGTGACTGCTCTCTCAGAACAGGTATTGTATAAACTCCTGTGATACTTAATCAGTAAAAAATAGCAACACCTGTGATAACATCTTCCCAACTGTGGTGCTGCAAAGCATACCAGACTAACTCCTGGAAAAGCAGGAGGTGATTTTAAAATAAAAATCAAAGGAACTATATTGTGTAATGGAAGAAAATCTATTGAAATCTGCTGTAGCATAAGTTTATAGGTTTAATGTGAATGAAATTGTAGACTCAGATTGAAGTCATGTTTAGTAGGATGCATATTGTAGTCACAAAAACTGTGCCTGCCTTAAAATAACAGATGTCAAAACCAAAGGTTACGTTCATGATACAGCAAGTGCATTACCTGCCTTGCCTTACAGTTGTTAAAACTTCTGAAAGAGCCTTTCTCAACACAAGCACAAAGGAGATATCTGACTTCTGCTGAGAAAGAGCACTAAGAAACACCAGTGTCTTTACCCTTCCATACAGTCTTTTGGATTATCAGAATTTTTAACCAAGGATTTTTATTTATTCTTGCATGCTATTTGGAAAACATTGTCCCTGGTGCTTAGGAAGTTCCAGCTAGTTACATTTTTTCCACTCATACTTGGCTATAACCTTTGATAAAGCTGTGTGTGATAACCACCAAATATTGTGCACCTTCCTTACAATGGTTCCCATTACTGCAAAGGTAAGATCTCTCTGTAGCCTGTTAATGATGGTTTATGTCCATTTGTGCCTCCTTATTAACATTTTTCTGTACTGAGTGACTTCCATTAGCATCTCTCAGAGTTTGGTTACAGGTCTTTGTTCAGTGTGTTAAGTTCAACATGGGTTATGGCCTTGTGTAGGTGAGACACCTGCAGAGGGTTGGTGGGTAGGAACAGACTTACAGGAGCTCTAGCAGGGCTTATTGCCATTTGAATGGCATAGACACCCCTGTTTCAGCACCTCGGTGGTGCTCCTCTCGTCGCTTGGTCAGGTTCACACGCTGCTTTCTGATGCTTTCCAGGTGTAACCTGGGAACCTTTGGAGGCATTGTGGCCCTTCCAGCCCCTGCAGTGTGTCAGCCCCTGCAGCACCTCAGCCCCCTGGTTGTGGGTGCTGCCAGAGCAGCCCCCGGGCCTCCATCGTGTCCTGAGGGGGCGTCGAGGAGAACTCGGGCCAGCCCAAGCTATGCCGTACATCTTCCTGCACCTTCCTTCTAAAATGTGCTCACAACAAGGCAGGGCAGCTTGCCAGCTGCATCCCAAATCCAGTATTATTTGGAGACAACATAAAACCGTGAATTTTTTCCCATACAAAACCACAAAATTGCAGGAGTCTCCTGGTGGAAACTGGATAAAAATAAACAGTTTGAAAACAAATTTCTACTTTGTTTGAAGTGTCAGTGAAGGACAAGTCTCCTACCTCAGACTTGTTCTTCATTCAGGAACTTCCCCTGGCTTTCTGGATGGTTATGATTTTGCTGTGGCCATGCGGGGTGCTCTGGGGAAAGCCTTTCTTTTGGTGCTGTGGGCTGGCTGCGTGCTGGCCTGCCCGCCTGCCTCCTGCGCCCTGCAGCCTTCCATCCCTGTCAGTCTGTGCAGCTCGGAGAAAAGCACCTTCTCCCAGAGGTGTCCATCTGACCCAAATTGCAGTACTTGGTCAAAGCAAACAGGCACTTTTATCTCTGCCAGCTGCAGCCCTCCAGCAAAATGTAATATTCAGCAATGAGCAATGTCTTGTGAACAAATGAAGCAGGTACATCTACCATCATCAGCTGGTTTTAGGAGCTGAGGTACTTTCTATAGTTTATAGTAAGTAGGTAGCTCTTGTGATCAAATGCAGTGCATTTTAATTCCTATCAAAAGTTAAAAGGTTACCAAGTATAAGATGTCTTTGCTATCCTCAAAAAGTCCATAATCAGAAAGATTTTCCTCCCTGTACTGCTCCTAAAAAGCAACGTTACAAGGTGTCTGTGGTCATTCATTCACATGCCCAAGACTCTGAAAGAAGGCACTGCCTTGGCCCCAGTTGAGGTGGCTGCATGCAAAAACTTAATGTCAAAAAAGCAAATACAGGAGGAAGTTCTCCAAATCCAAAAGTTCCCATCCCTTCCTCTGCACTGTGGAGGCTGTAGCAGGACTGTTTTTTCACTGGAGAATTGTTAAAGGATGGCCTACACACTGTTCTCCCACTTCAGAGGGTATGTTCAGGCTGGTTTCTGGAGATTCTGGGGGAGGGAAAAGTGCTGCATGACAGGCAGACATGGCCTTTTCAGTGCTAGAGGAGATAAGAGGAGTCAGAAAAATCATGTAACATCAAACTTTGCTATTACTATGTCTGCTGCACAGTTTGTGATGTTGTAAATCATGAAGCAGAAATTAAAAATCTGACAGCTCTAGGGGAGATTGCATAGACTTAGGCTGGCTGGCCTGTGCTTCATTTTTTAGAGGTGATTCTCTGCCACATTCTGGTTGGTCCTGTTAAAGATGATTTTTAATTTCTTTGGCTGTGTCAGCACTGTCAGTTCACAAACTAATCTAGCAGTAAATCAGGATGCTCTGTATTTGAGTGTTCTGCTGTCTCAGAGCCTGGAAGACTTCTCTCTGTATGTCGCTTCACTTGATCCTACAAAGAACATCCCTGCTATTACTGGAGTGGCTCCAGTCAAAAGGAGTAGCACTGGTCTTTGTACAGACTGACTTTGATCAGGACTGTGGCCTGTTCAGAAAATAGAGGTTAGAGCCGGCTCAGCTGAGCTCTGCTGATTTGCAGGTGATGGGAGAAGGGTTATGCCAAGCAGGTAACTAGCACAGCTGGATTTTGTATCTGCTAGGAACAAAATATTATCAGCTAAATGCATGTGGCAGTGACTCAGAGCACAGGGAGCTGGTTATTTCTTATTCTGAGCTCAGATGCAGGTGGTGTGCAGGCAGATTTGTGTCTCATGGCAATGCTGGATGCAGCCAGCAGGTGTGAGGCCAGAGGCTGTGGTAGTTGTTTTCACAGTACAAAGGAGAGTGTGTGTCTGTGTGTACATGTACCCATGAGCCAGAGTGCACGTGGGTCATGGAACGGGTTTGAAAAGCTAAACATCCATAAGGCTTAAAAGGTGAAGAAAGAAAAAACCAAGTCTCAGTATCTCTCACTGACTTTGTGTTTGCTTATCCAAGGGTACACAATAAATAAAAGAGGGATCAGAGTTTGAAGCACAGAGACCTGTGCTGTGAGCTTGTCCTGCAGAAGGGAGACGGGGACAGCTTTGTCAGCATGTGGCACCAGGAGAGCTGCACACTGAGGCCAGTTCACTTCTGCCACGTCAGCTGGGAGAGCAGAGTTAGAGTTGATCCCTCTGCCACAGAATAGGCACAGCTGGCATTTAGTCCCAGTGATCCTACCTTGGATACTCTGGACAATTAAATTCTGTAGAAGATGTGAGGAAAACCAAGGTGGGAAACACTATCCATTTTTTATTTTTGAAGTGACACACATAGATATCTGATACAATTTGTGAATGTGCACAGCCCTGTAAAAATAGAAGGGTAAATGTTGGCTTTCTAATATTTCATACAGATTTGGGAATTTTGAAATTTTAATGTTTCTAAGTTTATTTAAGGTACGTATTTGAGAATTCCTAGCCATGTTGACAACCTCTCTACGCAGTAGTTGTGCTGATGTTTCTAACCCATTTAATGCTAAATAGCACCCAGTTTGTTAACAGAATTTTGTAGCTGTATAAATATACCTTTTGTGCAACCTGATGCAATTAATAAAATATTTTTAATTCCAGATAAAGACACAATATACAAAGATTAAATAACAAATGTTAAAGCTGAGAATGATATAAATGTAGATCTTTGCTTATCCAAGGTTGGAGCATTCTGAACTAGAAGTTCAAAATGAAAGGAGAAACTATAATGTTACAGAAATAGAATGTGTTTAATAGATCTAAGGCCAGGCAACTAAACTAAATTAGGGTATTTAATATCCTGTCTTGGCATAATTCCAATTGTGTTATGTATTTTGGTGCAGATTGTTCATACATATTCACTCTAAGCATATTCCCTGCTGTTTTGGAATATTGTCCTTCTCCTCTCCCATTGAACTGAGGTTCCGTGTCAGCACACAAAGCTCAGAGGGACAGCTGTAATGATATTGCTGTGATTTCATTGACAGCACAGCTATCAAACGCTGCTGCCCAAGGCTGGAACTTGCAACTAAATCTGCTAATTAGGTGAAGAGCTAAAATAGCAGTAGGGGCCTGTCTGCATCCTTAGGCACCTAAATACCTTTAAAACACAGCCCCATAGCCACTCTTTTTTGTAGAACAGCAGTGATAATCATTCCTTACTTTGCAGCTATCCTGGGAATATAGAGACACTGAGGTGTCTCAATTCCACTATAAAAGGGGCAGCAAACGAGAGGATCTTTCCTGTCCCAGTCTCTTTTAGACGTGGTTAAGGCAGCCTGTCGTGGTGACTTTGATGTCTGCCACTGGCAAAGCACCACTTCAACTTGTTTAGAGCATAATCCATGGAGCAAGCTGTGGTGCCAGGATTCAGGGAAGGCTGTTGAAGGAAACTTGAAAATGCAATGATTGCCCTCAAAGCAGCTGTGGATAGGAGTGGGTTTGTCTTGTGCTCTCGCTGATTCCATGTCACTGACCTGGGCCAGCATGGTGGTTCCCCTTCTGTCCCATCCCTGCTGCCCTGTGCAGAGATGCAGATTCTGTGTGTTTAGAACTGTTTGCAGGGGGGGAGCTGGGAGGAATAGCTGCTTTTCAGTTGACTCTGCTTCTGGGATGGATCTTTCTCCAGCAACTCCTGAGCCTCTATGAAAGAAATATGACTTAAAGCAAAACTAAATGCATAACCTAAGTGTAGTAATGAACAAAAAGTGAGAGTATTGTAAAATGATGTCCTGAAGGATTTATAAATGTTTCCTGTCTGTGGCTCATATGGGAACATTGACTACATAAAGCAAAATCGCTTAGACTGTAGATTTTTATACTGACTGTATGAAGTTAATGGTTTAAGGAGCAATTAAACCAAATTCTTCGTGTTACTGTTACAGTAGCTCTACAAGTACTATTTTGAAGATAGAATTTGCCTCAGATTAATTCTAACATAATTAATCTGTGTCTGAGAACAGAATATTTTTAATAGCACAGTTGAAAAACAGTTTTTATACCTATAGGAAACTTTTTTCCCCTCCCTGGTCACAGGGTCTTTTCTCAAAGAAGTTATTTTGGTGATGCTATGTTAAGTTTTCTCCATTTAATCAGACTGTTTGAAGGTGGTCATTAGGTCACTGTCTATTTTTTATATTCAGAGGAAACCAGTACAGATTCAAATAACTTTATGGAAGAACTAGTAATTATTTTAATTACAGCAGCTATGTTGTAAGTTGCCATAAAGAGGTAGTGCACATTCCCTTGCAGATTTACATGCCCACATCTGCGTTGTAGGACATACTTCTGCACATGAGTAGTTTGCTTATTACCATTAATAAAAAAAAAATATTCATGATTTTTGAAAGCTGATTTTAAACTTCAAAGTAGGAATTATTTTTTTTTAAAGAGTTGGCCAGCAGCAGCTGCATAGTTGAAAGAAATAAAAGACTTTTAGTTGGCAAAGTCCAGATAAAAATGTTAATAGAAAAAGGATACTGTGTGAAAAAGTCCCTAAGATGCCTATTGTCTCTTAATATTCCCAGATAGAAAACTATTTCCCAAAGGTTTGCCGGTTTGAAAGCTATTTGTGTTTGGCATCTTTGGTGTCAGTGATGAACATGGAAAGTAGGATGGGTTCCTGCATAATGGGCTCTACCTTTTGAAATATGAGATGGCAAATCATTTCATTAAACCCACTGGCTGGCAAAGCCTGGGAAAATAAATGTAAAAGTACATGTAGAAAATGCAGTCTAGTTCTCCAAGTAGGCTCCTCAGTGGAGATCTGTGAGAGAGGGGAAGCTAGGTGCAATGATAATAAGAAATACAGAAATGAATTAGTGGTGTTCAGAAGGGGAACTGGGAGGGTTTTCCCCCGTCTTCAGTATAAGAATTTGGCAACATTCACAGTGCAATAAAATGTTACAAGCAAAAAAATAATTTTCTTCCTTTAAAACATATTCTGCAGTTAAACCAAAGATGTTTTTGAATTCAGGAGCACAGGGAATTGTTGAAACACAGGATGAAGCTGTGAAAACGCTGGTGGTTCACTGGTATGCAGTGACATCCCTCAATTTTCTGCAGCTCAGGATGTGTCTGTCTCATAGCGCTTCAGCTATGGAGTCTGCTACTAAGTTGTGAAGTAGTTACTTAACAAAACAATAGGAGCTACATGGAATGCAGCTCCATGGATTGCAGTGAGGAAGTGCCTCTCCTGGGTGCATCTCCTCACTTTGCTACGTTGGGCACATTTGTTATAATCCCTCTTTCTCCCCAGAGGGGATTTTCCCTTACATACTCATGTGTGTGTACATAAATAAAATTAGGATTGATATCTTAAATGTCAAGTGACAGTGTATATCCACTCAGTTCAAGATGTAACTACTTACAGCAGTCATTAAAAATCTGGGTTTATAAAGAGCATTTCCTGTCTGTAACAAAATTGTTTGGGGAGACTTAAAGGGTGATGTCTGGTGGGTGACAGATCAGGGCAGTGTTGAGATGTGATTTTGAGATATGTGCTTGTCTCTGTGTGTATCCTTAAAGAGAATAAAGGAATTTCCTCTGTAAGGAAAAGAAAAAAGGAAAAAAAATTGTAGCTTCCAGGGAATTCAGAGTAGGAAAATTTTAAATCTGTCAGCAGTGGCGGTGTTTGGAGGTTTCACAAGCAATGCATGAAATAATCTTTACTGACCTGGAGAACAGCAGTATCTGCTAAAGAACCTTTTGAGGTTTCAGTGCCCAGCATTCCTTTTCCAAGCACAGCTTTTAACACTATGTCAGGGCTTGAGGGTTGTTGAGAAAGTGTTTTTCCATCCTCTGCTTGCAGAGTACAGCATCACAGAAAGCAGGATTCAAAGAGCCCCCCAGATGTTCTGCTGGCCCCTCCTTTGCCTGGAGAGAGGATAAACTGTACTTACTTCATTCCCAACAGATGCCTGTCGAACCTGTTCATAAAACTCTAATGAGTGAGATCCCACAGTCTCCCTGGAAAATCCATGACAGTGCTTCATGCTATTAATCCTTACTTTTCTCTTCCCCCTGCCCAAGTAGCCTAAATCTCCCCACCTCATTCATGTTATGTGATGATCTGGAATGCAATTCTGTTTGCATTTAGAAAACTGTACGAGCAACTTGGCTGTAGATGATTGTTCAGTTCCCTTGGCAGTCTCACACTTCAGTCCTGCACTAGGACGTTCTTGCCAGTTCTTTGTGATTTTCATGTCTGTCTCATGATACTCTCTGCTTTTCCTGAAGCTGCAGTTACTGAGCCACAGATTTTCACTTTTATTACAGAAGGAAAAAACAATATCAAATGTCCCTGCTCAGGAAAATGCTTGCAAAGACTTAATGAAAAAAAAAAAAGGGGCAAACAAAGGAATTGTCAACCAGTGTTTTCAAGTTTGCTTTGTAAATTCTCAGGCTTTTTAAATATTTGGGCTGCAAAGTATTAGAGATTTTGATCCCACAAGTGCGTGAAGGTCAGGTGACTTGTCTGCGTCTGAGCAAGCATAGCATAATCAGAGAAGTGAATCCTAAACCTCAGTAGTCTAAAAATGCAAAAATATCCTTCTGTTTCTTTCAGAACCAGCATAGAGTTGAATATTACGCTGCCCTGTAGAGCCCAAGATGAACTGTATTTTCTGAAACCATGGTATTTGCAATCGCAGGATCATACTAATACCAAACCACATGAAGGAGTGTAGTGTTTGCCTTGAAGGAATTGAAGGTTGAAGTGGTTCAGAAAGTTTGATAAACAGGGAACCACATTCCTATAAAAAGGAAAATACTGAGTTAAAATGCTCAGATGGGGCAGATCATTTTCAGGAGGAATGTGGGAGGCATATTCCTGCTTTGTCACATTTACATATTTATTTTTCAAAATGAGTGTTACTTCATTTCATACTACTTTTTTCACACAGATGTTACTTTTTATGACAACTA
Organism: Myiotriccus ornatus; assembly: GCA_036023395.1. Taxonomy (NCBI): domain Eukaryota; kingdom Metazoa; phylum Chordata; class Aves; order Passeriformes; family Tyrannidae; genus Myiotriccus; species Myiotriccus ornatus. The sequence goes on along the minus strand of JAYRBT010000042.1, from coordinate 65,627,854 downwards.
AAGTAACCTCATACATGTAACCAATACTAGGTTATAAGGATCTGTGTCTTAAAAAAATGTTTAGGATTTTATAGATCTGCAGTCAAGTGGAGTTACTTGTTTCAGAAGAGTTTTGCAAAGTTCTTCAGAAAATAGCATTAAAGAAGGGGAGAGAAATGCCAACTGTCTCTCGGTTTGTATGTTATTAACACATACCAGATGTCTCTCTTACAGGATAGATTATGAATTGTGACTGAATGAATTTTAGTAAAAAACCTGTAACTCTTCAAGTCAGTGAAATATTAAATGCTGAGTAATTTCTCCGTGTATTGCTTGTAAGTTTGCTATGATGTTCAAAATAGGTTTGGGTTTTTTTCTCCTCCTCTTGCCCCAAACCAAAATCTGTCTGGCATTTGTTGGCTTTCTGCAGATGATGGCTGGACTTAGTGGCTTTGACCCTGGTTCATTTTGATTAAGCTTGTTAATATTTTATGGGTTTAGTATCTGTTTTACAACATTTTCATTACTGTGTATTTTATTAAGGTTCAAGTGGTTTGTATTTTTATGGTTGCATCTGGTCTGCATAAACTCTGCTCCAGTTTAAAATGCTGCTTGTCTCCATCCTGGGCATGGGGAATTTTGAGGAATACTGGGATGTGTGTGTGTGTCAGTCACAGGTTGGCACCTGGAAAACTCTTGGTTCTGGACTAGCTAATTTGACTTTGAGCAGCACTAATCTTACTGCCCAAAGTATGGAAAAGGCTGTGTGTCCACATTCATGCCGTTGTTTGGTTACTCTTGAACGTGGATGTTTCATATTTCCACACTTCAGTATTTTGCGATGTTTGCCTTGAAAACAAGAGTAGTTATTCTTGAGAGGTGGTTCAGGATGCCACTGGGGCAAGCTACAGGATCCAAACACGCTGTTGGATCCTTACATTTTTTTTAGTCATTGTTTAGGAAGAAATCCTGCCTATATCAGAGTCAAGGAATCTTGAGTTTAATTACCCATTAAGTTGATAAGTTGTTTTTCTCTTGATAACCATACAAGTTGCTGATTTGTTTTGGTGTTCAGCTGGCTGCACGTTGTATAAGCTTCTCCTGCCTATACTGCTTGATTAATGTTTAAACAAGGAAAAAAAATGCTTTCTAATTTTAGTCCCATAGGTTATTATATTTCTGAATGGCAAAATAGGAGGACTTCAAATATAAATTTAAATAATACTATATTAAATAACTAGTCTCTGAGACTGTAAATGCACTGACAATGTATCCCAAGTCTTTCTTGGTTTTATCATCTCCAAGTGTTTGTTCTAGAGCCCTGAAAATTTGAGGGAGTCCTTACCTGACTTTCTTTAGAGGCATCTGTTTGTAAACCATTTGCTGCAGGTTTCTGAAATACTTTTGGTCCTTCTTACTTTCTCCTACCAGGCGAATTCTGTTAATGACACGGGAGTGTTCCAGTATGCCCCAGGTATATAAACACACATGAACACATACATTTTTTTGTGCACACAGATGAGCCCAAAAGGTTTTGCACATAGTAAGATGGGAGTAAAATGTATTTGTTGGTGCTGATAAAGAAATTGGACTAATAGGGCTCTGTTGGGTTTTAATTTCCGCTTTAGTTCTTCAGGGTCAGTCAGTGATTTGAAGGTGGTCTATATCAGCAGAATCTGTCACCCTCATAACTCAAGGAAGGACAAAATGACTGGCTAATCCCCTGGTGTGTCTCTGTGCTCTGGGCTGTGTTAGGGAACTCAGCTTTCCTGTGCTTAGCCAGACCAGTAAGACTGACGTGGAACTACAGGACTATTTTCACAGCACAAAGCATGGCAGTTCACTTACATGCACCTGTGCTTTGGAAAGAGTAAGTTTGTGTCTGCAAGGTCTTGGTCTTGTTGCTGCAGGACAGCCTTGCCAATGAAAAAGCAAAATGAAGGTTAAATAAACACCTGCTCCTTGCAGAGCCCTGTCGGTGCCATCCAGCTGGGGCTGGATGGAGCTCCATTCCCCACCACTCTCGGGTGTTTTCTACCCAGTGGGCAGCCCCTGTCCAAGCCATGGGCTGCCAGGTTCTCCTGGAGAATGTTGTGCAAAATGCTGTCAGAGGCTTTGCTTAAGTCCAGGTAGACACATTACAGTCCTGTGCTCATCCACAAGGGTGTCAGCCTGCTTTAGGATTTCCTTCAAGGAAAGCGCCAAGCCTGCCTGGACTCCTTTGCCCTTCAGCAATGCCTTCGCAGGGAGTCTGCCAGCCCATCGCGTCGCTGTTATGTTGCGTTTTATTTATTACGCGCTTGGGCCGTATGAGGGAGAACACGGGCTGCCCCCGGGAATGTTCCCCGGGGCCGCGGGACGCGCCCGTGGCAGTGGCTGCGGTGACCCGTGCGGGGCCCGGCGCTGCCCGCAGGTGGCGCCAGAGCGAAGGCACGGCCGGGGGCGGACCGTGGGGGGGACTGCGGGACACGGGGGGATCCACGGGGAGGCAGGGAATCCAGGGGCATCCAGAGCATCCGGGGGGAGACGGGGTGAGGCCAGGGAAGGCAGGGGAGCCAGGTGATACAAATGTGAGGCTGGTGTGAGACAGGTGATCCACGATTGAGCCGCGGGGATGGATGTCCCGGAGCCTGCCTGTCCCGCCTTCCAGACGCAGCCTCGGGGCTGCAAAAGGCTGCACTGCACCACTGCAAGCACCGGGCTCTGCGGGAGCTTTAGGGAAAGGTTACGTCCGAGTATATTTAGTGTTTGTCTGCGAAACTTCCAACGTTTCAGTAGTCGCATAGTATGAAGAAATATGAATTCTGATGTCCTGCTGAAAAAATTCGCTATAGCAAAGGGGAGAAGTATTAATTTTAATCGTGGCTCTGTTTGTCCAGTAAATAAATAAAACTTTTAAGCTTGTTCTCTCTGCACAGATCTTAGTTAACATCTGGTCACTCAGTATGAGAAATTGCAAATAACTTACATGCTGTTAATGTGTTTGGTATTGCCTTTTCTTTGGTGATGTGTGTGCTGGGGGGGGCGGGGTGTATATGTGTTCCCAGCAGAGGAACAAGGAGGAGTGAATTTAGGAGGTTCAATTTTCATCTTTATCCTGGAACCTGCTTTGGTACCATCTGCACTTCAGGGAGCATATGCAGCACTGTCCTTTTTCCATGTGCTTTGTGGTGGTGTTGTGTGTACTTCAGGGGACTCTATTATTATTAAGGATTGAAAGCATGAATATGTGCCTTTTCATGAGGGGTGTGTGTTATTTATACTGCATTGGTGATTTATGATGTTGCCAGACATCCATTCTGAAGTTTCATTTAAAAATTTGTTTCTGGGCAGAATTTGGGTCATAGATGAAAACTTAGCAGTGACCCATCAAAGATGAAGGAGGTGAGGGGGAATGTTATTACTTCTATGTTTGTTTTCTCTTTAAATTTCTTTTTTTTTTTTAATTTGACATGGATATTTTAGAAACAAGTCAAATGCATTTTAAATAAAAAGAACTCTTGCAGAAGTGAACTGAAGACTCAGGGCTTGGTTAAAACCTCAGTCTACACTGCTCCACCTTCTTCTATTGGCTGATGCAGTTTTGTATTGCTCTCTGCAAAGGAAACAGAGCAGGAAACTTATCTCAGTGTGCCTGTATATCTATGGATATCTGTAGAGCTGTGCAAGTTGTTTATGGATACTTGATGGATATGGCACAAGCTTATGCCCTGGTCGCGTGCCGCGTCAGGGCCACTCCCCGGGCAGATGGAGCCCGTTAGCCCTGTAAGGCAATCCATGTACGTCCTGAGGACCTCACTGC
>JAYRBT010000042.1:65591606-65621944 GCA_036023395.1 Myiotriccus ornatus | reverse complement strand
AGTTCCGCGCACACTGTAACTCACCAAAAAAATCCAATGCGCAGGCTGGAAGGTGTAAAGACCTTCCCCGGTTCTTCATTCGTGAAGTCTGGCCATTATGCCCTGGTCACTTTTTGCTTCCTGAGAGTTCAGTTTTATGACGTTTTAGAAGCTTAACCTGATGTGTTTGTGGGGTAAATAGATTGAGACAGCTACCAAACTCCCTCTGCTTCACAGAACAGATGTTTGGCTGTGGAATGTTTTATATTAATACTTGCATTGATTGTGCCACTGTTATTCTAGAGATTTGAAAATGCAGGGTTTTCTTTTTCACAGGTCAAACCACATAGAACATTTTTTTCCACAACTTTATTCAGTTCTGAAGATGTAGAATGAACTTGCTTGATTTTAATGGCCCTGGAGTCAATTTAAAACGGTGATTATCCTGTGCTTCAGACAGATTCTGTTGTTAAAGCACTTTTAAGAAGTATTCCTTGGTATTTCCAAGCTTTCCCTGCTGTTGGATGGCCATGTTCTGGCCGTGGTGATAGTCAGGGCCAGGCCTTACCCTGACAGCAGGTGTAGCACAAGCTCACCCTGCAGTGCAGTGTGGAGGAGCAGTACAAATCTGGGCTTCTTGCAGTCAGATGGTTTTGAAATACAGTCCATTAGTTTATTGTCCATATGGAACCAGCACTCTGGAAATCTAGAAGCAAAGAAATGAGTGGCAGCTGAGAAATTCCACTGACCCAGTTAAGTGTAATTACAAGGTTAGAAGTGGGGCCAGAAGGGTTGAGCTCTGCCTGTAATATCTCAGTGCTCAGCCCCATCTGAACGGCATTACCTCATCTCACATCCATCCGAGAGCAGAGCTCCAAGTCCCACAAGAACAGATCCAAGTTATCCAAGGTCACTGTATGAACAGAATGTGGAGAATTCTTTTCCGTTTTCGGTTACAGGGGGATGCTGAAAAGCCTCTGATGCAGCCTCACATCTGTGAGGGTCGCTTTGGTTTGAGTGAAATCCATTTGTCAGGTTGTTCTTTGGCGTTGACTTTCCCATGTGTTCTGTGTGTCAGGTGGGAGGGAGGGACAGGAGTGTCAGCAAGAAGGAAAGTATAAATATGCTGAGGTGCCTTGTACAATACTGGCTTTCTGTGAGCGAATGGCATCAGTTGGAACAGATGACATGTTGCTTCCAGTGATGTCATCCAGGAAGTCTCAATTGCTGTTAATGCTTCTAGCCCAAATAAATTCCTTTTCTCTCGAGTTCTTCTCAAGAATCAGCTTTTATATTGCATGCAGCAGGCTCAATCTCTGTTTATTCCTTTGTTTTGAGATTTTTTGTGATTAAAAAAGGTAGAAAAAAACCCCCAAGACACTGTATAGAAGCATTAGTAATTCAGAAGTATTTGAAGGTTTGGATTTTTTTGGAGTGAGCCCCAGCAGTGGTTTTTTTTTGATGTGCATGTTTTTATAATGCTGTAAATAATGACAGGTGTAATGGGCTAAGATACGCAGTCAAAAAATTCAAACTGGGAGTGTTGTTTGGGTTTTTTAAAATATGTGTTCATTTTTGTATATGTAGACATAGATATCAAGGCCGTGAAATGAGGCAGTGAAATAATGTATTGAGTATAAGTACAGATTAATGTACAAATACATTTTTAATATATGTAACAGGTGACAATGTAAGTAGGAAAACAAACCATGGTATTTTAGAGTGCTAGCTAAAGCACTTGCTTGATCTTTCTTCGATATTTTTTAGACCTTGGAAAAATGCTCATTGCCATTAACAAAATGTCATAGTTGTGAGATCAGGGTTTGGAAGAATCTTTGTTTCATTTCTGGCTTTTCTGAAAATGGTATTACATTCTGTTGTTGATTTTGTACGTTTCCCCAGTCTCTGGCACAAGGGCTGTGTCATTTGCAGTCATTTTGTCCAGCAAGGGCTTTGACTTGTCAGACTGTAGATTAACATTGGCAATTTCTTGCTCTGTGCAATGGGAGGAGTATTGCTGAAATGCACCCATTATTTAGATGGAAGTTAAAAAATAAGGTTTCCTATGAAGAGTGCTGATAACACTCTAAGGGCCTTTTTCCCAGAAGCTACCACAACTCTTTGGTTATTTAATATCAGTTAGTAGGGTTGGGTGAGTTTTTTCTCAAATTGCCCCCTGTCATTTTCAAGGGCTCAGTCAACTATCTTATTATTGATTTTTTAAATTTTTTTTTAATGCAACACTGGTATATTTTTCTGAAACTCAGTGTTATTTTATAAATGTAACTGTTGAAATATGAAAGCAGTGAGAAGTTTTAACTACAGTTCTCATGTCACTTATACATCTACTGAACATTCTCAGTAGCTTCTTTCCTTGAGTGAGCTTAAATTACGTTTTGTTATTTTTATCAAAATGGAACGAAGAAATAAAGTTGATTTCTTTGTGTTTATCTTGAAGGTAATCAATGATAAAAATACATAAGCAATACAAAAATTGCTTTTAATTCTGCAGGTGTTGTGAAGCTTATTTCTGAAATTACTCAGGTATATGTTGCTTTTTGGAATACTTTCTATAGGTATGGATTATGTGAAAGTTGTCTCAAGCTTTTCTGTTTGGAGAGTGCAGAAAAGCCTCCCAGTTCTCAGCTTTTTTCCATAGTTAGACCAGTAGACTAATAGAGAAAGCCAGGCCTGATTGATCAGACACCTCAGATGATGCTGTTACATCCCCAGTACAACACAGCTTGTGGTACAGGAGACAAACCCGTTTGCTGGAAGGCAAATCACAGGAAATACGTTCCTATCAGAAAATAGTCTCCCCATGTGCTCTAAAGAATGAAGAGTGAGAGCATTACCTTTGGAAATCAGTCTAAGGGACAGACCATGGAACTGAATCCCTGGTGGCAGATCCTGCTTTCCGTGGCGGGTGCTCCTGCAGGACCTGCATTCCCATGGCAGTGGTAGCACTTGCTCGCTGTGGTGGCCCAGGCACCGGGACTTGCTGCCGGCAGGGCTGGAGCCTTGCAGAGCTGCCTGTCTGCCCAGGAGCGTCTGCACTGCTTTATGTATTTATGGAGATAACGTTTTCGTATATGACAGCAGGCTGATGAAAGAAGAGATCACAGCCTCCTTTCCCATCAGTTGCCATTTCTTCCTGAACAATCCCTCCACGATTTTGACTTGAGGAATTTCACACAGCTGCCCTTACAGAAGGGGGGAGAAAGGGGAAGAGAGAGGATACTGAAGTGTTTTATCCTCCCTCAGTGGAATATGAAATTTCCTGTGTTGTTTTCTGGGTGTCCAGGGTATGGAATAGGCAAAACTCCCATGTAGTTCAGTAACACATTTTGCATAAATATTTGTGACAGTTTTAAAGCATCACCTCCCCCCCCCCCTCCATTTTCTAGATGGAAACAACCAGGAACTTTGTATCAGTGGAAAAGCATTGCTCAGTTCCCTTTGGTTTCAAATCCCATTTTTCTATGGTTTTAATTGCTCTGCTGTCCCAGGTTGTGGGTGTTGTAACACCACCCCCTCTTCTGAGCTGGACACATCTCTGTGGATTGTTTTCATTGCTCTGGTTTTTTGCACCACTCCTGCTGGATTTTGACTTTCTGCTTCTAAGGAGTTGTAGAGGAAGCAGTACATGGAGGAAGTTAGTTATTTGGGAACTTCTTGCTGCTTAAATCTTGGTGACTTAGGCAATTGCTAATTGATGTTGGCTATGGAAAAAAGGGCTTCTAAAACTACATGGGTGAGGCAATTTTGGAGAAAACAAAGCATCCTTGAGTTGAATTTAGACTGTGTTGCTATTCTGAACTTTGTTTTGGGGGAAAAGACCAGATAAAAAAGAAAATCAAAGGTTTTTGAAGGTATTTCTGTTCATCATTGCTCTCCGAATTGTTTTTTCCTCAGTTCTGTTCCTCATCTCAAGTAATAGTGATCTCCTACCTGTCTTGTCCTTCTGCTTGGTTTCAGACTGGCTCAGATACTTTGGCAATATTTTTCAAAGCAAGCAGCCAGTTACCATGTGCATGAATCTTTATATGCAGTATTTAGGAGTCAGTGCTACCTGTTAGATAGGATTCTCCTCCTCCCTGCCAGTCTCTTAGGAGGTGTTGCAGAAGGATTACTCAGCCTTAGTGCTGAGTGACAGAGGCACCCAAATGCAACTGGCACTTCAGTCCACTTAAGAAGCCCTTCCTTGGGTGGAACCTGCTGGGATATGTCATGTTAGTTTGTTAGAGGTGAAATGGAGCTTATTTGGTCTGTCGGTGGTAGCTTGGTTTTATATCCCTGCCCAGAAAGAATTTTAGGCATAAGAGAATCGTCTGTGGCTCTGGCAGGTTTGTGCTCTTCCTAAACCTCCAGTTCCTTGCTGTTACTTGGTGCTGTAGTGTCTCTGGTCCTTTGCAGTCCCACACCTGGCAGGCACCGAGGCCTGGGCAACAAAGTGGGTAACCTGGTTGTGTTCTGGCATTGTTTTACCTGGGAGGGGAAAGAAACATCAAGTCACTTTCCTCTGCTTCCTTTGCTCCTTCCTTGTGATGCACATAATGATAATGACTTCCAGTACCACGTCTGTGAATGAAATACCTGTATGTAAAGATTTCTTTATTGAAGAATTTATACTCTTGAAAACAAAATACTTTAAAACACACAACCCCCACTCTTTTTAAAACCTGTTTAAGCAAAAGGACACAGGGAGGGATCAGCATTGTGTATCTCTAGATCTTGGTATATCTCAGGAAGATGGACATGGGCTGTGGGCTGGCAGAAGTAACAGGCAAAAGCATAAACACTAACTTCACACTTGTGTGGCTGAAGTGTCTCACGCCTGTGGACATGACTCCTAAACAGGAATCAGAAGCCTTGCCAAAATTTGGGGGTGTCTCAATGCAATATTCAGTCAGTCCTTTCATGCTTTAATAGCAACATTGCAAAATCTCCTTTGATTTCTCGTGTATTCCTCCAGGTTACAGAAATCAGCTGGGTGTGGGACAGAGGACCTGGGCTGTGTTCTGCACTTCCTTAAGGCAGGCTCAGTAAAACTCTGGGCTGGGCTCACTGTTTCAAGGCAGCAGCCGTTCAAAGCCCTCTGTCCTAATCTCTTACCTTGCTCTCAAGGCCGTGTTACAGTCACATGTAGGGAGTTAGTTGCCAGTTCACTTGACAGATTCATGTTGGCATGCAAGGTTTGTAGTGTTTAATGAGAAAGGAGGTACAAAACTGGCACACTAACACCTCTAGTCAGAAGGAACAAGGAACACAGATAAAGTTTCCATGCAAATAATGCAGTAAGTTACCCACTTGACAGAAATATTGAGGACAAGATGCTGATATTGATACCTCCCACATCTTCATTAGAGGAAAACGTCTTTTTAACACCTACAATAGTTAATTAACAATTTTTAAAGTACTTCTATAACTATGAAACAGTTGGGGTTTGTGTGTTGGGGGGGTGGTGGTTGTGGGTTGTTTGTGAGGGGAAGTTGGTGGAAGTTTGCCTTCACAGAGATAGCCACTGCCTTCTCCTTATGGAGGAACAGAAATTATAGTTGTATCAGACCCTGAGTGACAGCCCTACCAAGGGCAGCAATAGGCATTCTGAGACGAGGGCTCTCCCATGACAGAACATACCTTCTGCTTTGTGGCATAGTCCTGGTGCAGAAAAATGCGGTGAGATGAAAGATTGTATCAATAGTGGTTTGAAATAACCTATGATTTTATTACTTGTGGGTAACATGGGAAGCCTTTTCTCCTGCCAGAAAAACTTGCATGGCACCACACAATGTCTTTTCTTCCCAACGCCTCATTTCTAGAGAAGTAGTATTTAATGCTGTATTGTGACTCAGCTGGACGTCCTGGGATGGTGACTGTGATGAGAATGGTTTGCTTTCCTCTAAATATGACAATCTGTGAAACTCTGATTAAGCCAAAAGTTCCTGACAGCCCCTGGAAAACAGTAGCTTCCTGTAGAAATAGAAAAGGTTTGCTTTTTTTCCCCCCTCCTTATGTACCTGCCCCTGTGTGTCTGCAGGCACGCAAGCACATTGGAGTGTGGCTGGGGGAGGGAAGGAACTGTGTGGAAGATGTGTCCTCACACAGCCATCAGCACCCTCAGGTGTGGTGAGGGTGGGACGCGTGTCCGTCAGACACGGACAGGTGGGGAGGAGCTCAGGCAGTGGGTGGGCACACCCCACCTGGCCTGAGGCACCTGAGCCACACTGTGTTGTCAGTGCAGAGGGGGAGCACCCCAAGAAGGGGCTCAGCTCTCACAGAAGTGTCTAGTCTTGTCGAGGCTCCCCAGGAGCCCTGTGGGAAGTGTGCTCTTAGCTCAGGGCTTTGCTTCAGGTGGCTGGTTGTGGGGCCCGAAGTTTGTCCTCTGCTCGTTATCTCTTCTTAGAAGTGTAATTGGTGAAGTCTTATTCATGCTGGGTGCTGGTGCTCTGGGTTATTAAAGCACATCCTTTTTCCTAGAAGAGGTCTGATATGAACACAGCTGATCTCTGCAGGCTCTGTCTCTCATGGTGAGGTACCAGCTGAGCAGAGAGAACAAACTAAGAAGTTTTTAATGTGTTCTTATGGAAACACAAATGGATTTTTTCCTATTTTAATTTTGTTCTGATTCAGTGAGACAGTATATGATAGTTTAACAGAAAAAAAATCAACAATTTTATTTCAGTTTTAATTTTAAATTTTTAAAATTTGAATTTTGCTTTTAAGTAAAGTGAGTTAATCCGATCTGCCTCAGACAGTAAACTGTTTTCTGCTCTATTAGTATGGATTAAATAGAAACTAATGCCATTAAATGCATCAGAGTGGAGCAGAGTAGAAAAACTAATTGTGTAATTGTCAGTTTTGTTATCAGTCCTCCTGACTTGCATAAATTTTACTGCTTTCTGAACATGTAAATGTGCAATTGTCTACTCTGTACCACAACATACGACTCAGCAGCTGTGAGTTTGAAAACAGGAGAAGCACTTCTGGGTTTGGTGAGTTTTCCTAATGTGCAGCAGGTTTGCAGTTTGTCTGAGGAGCGCTGCTTACCTGTGCAAAATGATGATCCAGGAGGCAAACCAGCCTTTCCTGGCAGGCTTTGACAACTTACTGAAGAGATTTTCTTATTCAAGTTGTGCATTGGCTACAAGCTGTTCCAGTAGCACAGTGCAAGACCCTAAGGATGCCTCCCCAAAGATTTTTCAGTGGTTCTGTGACTTTGTTGTAGACAGATTTTGACATCAATTCCTGTGCTCATTTCAGACTTGTGCAAGGATACTGTAAGGATATAAAACATGCAGGACTAGTTCTTGGAGTGCTTGGAAAAGCTGTTTCCGGTGGCTCTGGAAGGCTGCAGGGTATCCCTTGTGCAGACATGGCACTGAAGGGCTCCACTGCTTTGCCCTGCCCCTGCAGTACCGGGACTGCTGGAAATGCCCCTCAGCCTGCCCTGCCTGGGATAGACTCCAAGGGGGGCAGCATCCAGCTGAAATCCCGGCATTTCCCACTGCCCCACTCACATACACACTGCATCCAGCAGGATTGGAGTGCTCTGCACTACCCAGCATATGAGGTTTCTAGGTAGAAAGCTGTGGCCTTAATACCACCTTTTGGGGCCTCTCCAAGGAGGAAAACAGTTGATCCAGTGTTATCCTTAACAGTCTGTAGCCATGACAGCGCAGCACCTTGTGATTACCTGAGGCCAAGCTCTGCATTTTAAGAAGCAACTTCCCCTGAAGTGATTTGTTTAACAGTTTTCTGATGTGCTGGCAAATATTCTTGGCAAAATATGCATTTAAAGAGAATTAAAGTCAAGAACAGGTATCAAAGACTCCAGGCCACAAAACATTACAGAGCTATTTTAAGTATCCCAAAGAGCAGGATTTACAAAACTGAGGGATTTTAGATTTGTACTGAAACTCTTCAGAAGTCTGAGCGAAACAAAAGACAGATGAAGGTCAGTGAGAGTCCTCTGTCTTATATTTGTACTGTTTTTCTGAACACTGCACACAAGTCACAGTAGACAGACTTCAGAACCTTTATCTTCCCAGTTTCCTTGGCATATCTATTGATGTTCTTCCTCTGTAGCATGAATTACTGTTCCATTTGTGCTTTATATACTCTTCTCTTATTCTTCAGTACTAGGTGATCATGTGTTTGAAGAATTGGTTTCCTCATTAAAGAACTCAGTTATTTTGTCTTGATGACTATTGTTTTTCTTTTTTTTTTTTTCCTCTTAACTGGATTTTTTTTTTCAAGAAGCTTCTCACATGTTGTATTTCCTTTATTTCTTTAAAGGAATTGCCTCTTTCAGGAGGTTTTCTGTTGTCCTCTGTGGCAACAATGCTGCAGTTTGCCTTTGCTTACAGTGATGTCCCTGAAGTGATCAGTCCCTGAAACTTTTTGTGTTCATGTTGACTCTAAAACGTTGTCTGTGTAGGTTGACTTGTCAGGAGGTGACACAGAGGGACAAGTGCTTGTGTATATGATCAGTCTGTACCCCGTTTCTGTTGTGCCTAAGGAACTTTGGTTTTTAGAACAATAATTTAATTGAAGGTAGTGTTTTGATATCCTGGAAGTCCACAGAAGTAACAACCACTTCTGTAGCTGACAGTTTTTGAGAGAAGTCTCCAGGGAAGAACAATTCAGCTGAATGAGGAAAAAAAAAGGCAGTTATTTTTAAAGAATAGTAACAAAACCCACAAAGCCTACATATGCAATTTGAGTGAAGCTAGTATCTAAGATTGTAATGAGTTTTAACTTCCTGATAATTCTGATGAGCCTGCTTTGTTCTGCCAGGGTTCTTAGGAATGAAAGTGTTGAATTTCTTCAAGGATGAATTTTACATGTGCTTTAGTTTGTAGACAAATTAGTTTACTTCTGAGAGTGGAAAAATAGCTGGCCTGGGGACACGTGTATTACTTCCCAGTTCTAAGTGGGAGATTTCATTTAGCCGTAGTTGGTATCTTTACACTCCTGAACTGTAAGGAAACCCAGAGGCACTAGGAAAAGAGGGAAAAAAAGACTGTAGAAGGAAAGTAAGTACCTAGAAACATTAACAGCCATACCTGTCTCCTGCTCTGCCTGGATATTAGTACTCAACATATCCCTTATTCCTGAGAGGTGCTTTTTATCCTGTTTTTCACAAGTTCCTGTAATGTGAATATACAGCCTAACGAGGTAACCTGCATGTCCTTCTTCATGCTTAGGAGGCTTTCCTAAGGCCCAGCCAGCCCAACACTCCCTTCCTGGAAAAGAATCCCACTAACCCAGCAGGGCAGAGCCCTGCTGTGCCCTGCCATGTGACACGGCAGAATGGGATGGCTCCCCCTTAACACCCATCTCCAAATGGGGATGCAGCTGTAGGGATGCCTCTGGGATCTCTTCCAGAATAAAGATGCCCAGGTCACTGAAGGTCACATCCCCAGCCCTGCTCTTTCAGGTGCCCATCATTCCCAGCCCGTGTGTCCTGTGCGTGCCCAGGCCCTGCCGAACTCAGTTGCTGGGTGGCAGGACCCTCCTGCCCTGGGGAGGACAAAGTCAGCTCCAGGTAACTTTGTGCTCTCGGGGACAGAGCAGCAGCTTGCACGATGGTTACTTAATTGCATCCCTGTTCTATGTGATGAAGAACATTTCCCCCAGAAAGAGCACAATTAGGACACAAATGCCCTCCTTCCTCCCAAGGCAGGGATGGGAGAGCATGTAAAGATGTTCCATCTATAAAAACAGATGTGTTACTGAAATGCTGCAAGCTAAAGAATGAATAATTAAGGTTAATGTGCTGCCAGTTGGGTTCTTAAAATCACATATGTGAGCAATGTCTTAGACAGAAGGATCTGATTTAGGGTCAGTTGTTACTGGCCTGACTGAATGCCAAACAGTTTGGTTGGTTGCTTTTTGAGGTGGCAGGTGTTTGTATCAATCCTTTCTCTGCCATTTTGGTTTTGCTTTCAGGTCTTTTAAAATACAGATTCTTTTTTTTGTAAATACTGAAACCTTCTATTAGAATTGTGAGTGCTTAAACCATCTGAAGCTTTGGCACTATATACTGTCTTTTCTAGAAGAATCTCATCCAGTTACCAGGATTTAGTCTTGAAGCAAATAACTGATACATGTATTTTATCTTTTAGTTTCCTTTAAGTTTGGAGCCTTATCTAGCAGAAGTTTCTCCCTTATTTCTAGCAAAATACTGTTTCACTGTATGAATTTTACCTTTCTGCCCTCTGTTTAGTATAGGGAGAGATCTAAATATGCATTTTTTTTTGTTTTCAGTTCAACTTTTAAATGAATTCATGGAATACAAATAATAGAAGGTTTTATTACAGTACAGTAATATGGGAAAAAAAGAAAAATATATGTGGTGGGGAATCCACCACCAGAGAGAGCTTACCCAGTGTTCTGAAAAAGGTGGTGTGTGTTTATAAATGAAGATAGAATTTAAAGTTGGAACAGTGTATATATGTGTTAGCTGGGTGGTAATAACTAAGAAATTTTGACATACAGAATTCTGCAGAAGCAGAAAAGAAACCACAAGCTGCTAGTAAAAAAAAGTTAATATTTTTAATTCTGTTATTGACCTCTGGATTGCAAAGGCCCTTAGATACCTGAGTTTTCAATTAATTTCCCGGGCAGAATTGCAATCTGGTTTATCCTGACTTTATGCTATGTAATAAAAGCCAAATGAAAGAGTGGGTGGGGCTTGGAGTAACCTGGGATAGTGGAAGGTGTTTCAAGCAGGTGTGTGGAATGAGATGAGCTTCAAGGTCCCTTCCAACCCAAACCATTCTGTGATTCTATGCGATATTGAGAATATAGATGTATACTTGTATAGCCAGTGTCTGGATTCCTGTGGTGAATACTTCATTCTCTATTCCATTAGAAACATCTGCCTATTAGAGGGGATAAGGGATAGTACTCACCCGACCTTTCAGCTGAAAAACCTGCCAGTCAGCTGAAATGCTTTTCTTCCTTCCTACTGTCCAAGAAGACAAGAGGAAAAGCGAAGTGGATATGAGAAACCGAAGGCGGGCTGTAACCTTCAGGAGCGCCCGGGGACTGGTTTTACCCTTGGGGGTGTGGGTGGAGAACAGAAGCTGTGCCCTTTAACTAATACTGGCTTTGGCAGTGAGAATGGTCAGGGAGAAGATGGAGGACAAGGAATTAGGGGATTTCAGACTGGAGAAGTGCATGGTAATAGCATGTAAAATGGCCATCTCCACATAGCTTGTCACATCTTAGGAATCCTGGTACACCTTCCCCTGCTTTAAGAGGCACTATAAGTATGAATGTGTATTATCTAATTAAACATTCATCAAAGGTTTTGTCAGAATTAATTTACTTATGTGCCCCCCCAAATTAAAACAACAAAACCAAACAGCTAATTCAAAATACTCTCTAATTGAAGTCCTTAAAAAAATTGATGTGTAATTTTTTTTATTATTAAAAAACCATAATAAATACTTCACTAGTCATTTCATGTCAGCCAATCTCATGTGAGGACGAAAGCTGTTATTCCTGTGAGAGAGAGGTTATGAGTGCAGTAAAGTAGACATCAGCAGCACGTGGTGGCTACTGGGTAGACAGAAGGCCTATTTACGTGGCAAGCTAAGGATGCGGAAAACAAAGGCATTCAGGGGTTCTGATGGCAAAATTGATCACCAGGCCACTAAACAGCTAAACTGTCTAACTCCTGAACAATTACAGTGATTCAGGAAGCTCAGGAGGCTTGGGCTTCGCTTTGTAGGAAGCAGAAGTCAGGAGAGGATGAACAGATTTGACTCAAGGGGAAGAAGTTGAGTTTCTGTCCAACAAGTTTTTGTTTGTGTTCCTGACAATAGGTTGGGGGGTTTGCTTTATTGATAACTAATACCGAAATGATCTGCTCACAAATCTGCAAATAAAAAGTATACCAGCATTAGAGGAGGAGTGGCAATAGAACCATGTGTGCCTGTTATGTCAGGGGTTTTATTTGGGTGTGAAATTTCATTGCAATGGATTTGCCCCTTGCACCACTATAGAAGAGGGTAAGGGATAGCAGGAAGCTGAGCAAGATTTGAAAGGATACAACAATCTGAGGAAAAAAATTCAAAACATTTAGTCTCTTAAACTTTGACTATAACTTATTCTATGTGACAGCTTATCAGAGTATGGATCCTAGTTTTCCAAAGTGCACAGTGAAGTCCTGCACCTCGATTAAATATATATATATGTATCTACCAGGATAGCCACAGAACAATAAAAAATTTCTGCGCAAAGATGATTTTTTCCCCCTTTTTGAATATTAAACTTGGTAGGTCAGATGAGCTTTGTAACTGAATTATTTGCTCCTGTTCCTTTCACACACTGGCTTTTCTTCCAGAGGCACTATTGCAGAGCTCCAGACTCCTAGAGGCACAGATGGGCTCGTAGTCACACACTGATGTTTGCTTTCTGGTGAAATGTAATTGTTCTGTTTTACTCTACTCCATTCCATGAGAAGGATTTTTCCTTTTCAGAAACTGGTGAGGGTTTCAAGGTTTCCATTCTTATTTGTCGGCAGGAACTTGTGTGGGAATCAAATCCTTTGGACTAAAAATACTAAAGTGCTGCGCTGATGTTGGGTGATAATTGTTGTGGCCTTCACTTTAAACCAATTTCCAAGTTGTTGAATCATTCTAACTACACTTTTTTTGCACTAACTGTTGCACTGACATGTTGAAGTAATATAATTGTAGTGTTGGGAAACACTGGTCTCAGTTTCTGACTAACTGCTTTTGGTTTGGTCTAGGTCTTCTGAGGCCTTGTCCACAAAAGGGTGTTTGTTAGAACTGCAATTCCAGTGTAATTATGTGGCAATACAAAACAAACAGTGTCATGCTCCGGGTGTTCACTCTTGCATTAGTGGGGATCTTTTTTTTTTAATTTGGCTTAGTTCACTTACTTGATATCATTTGAACTAAAGCAAGACTATTTGACAGGCATTTGCAGGAATTCTATTAACATTGTTCAAAACACACCTTAAGTAATGGGGAGGACTGGGAGCATAGACAAGCCTGCTTTCATCCTTGTCATCCAGGAACAGCAACAGGATATCCACTGACTACAGCAGGAGCCGGATTAGGTTTTACGGGATTATGTACTGGGAGTACATGGGCATCTCATTTTGGTTGTTTCTGTCATGTAAATCTAACATTGGAGTATGTGGATTGAAAAAACCATCACAGCTAATTGTCTCAAGCTCTGATTTTTCTGAATGCTTTTATTTTCTGTGAATTTACTGTGTCTGCATTGTAGTGTAGCAGTGGAGAATGTACACCGACAGAAGGTGTGTATGTCGGGGCACACTGTCACCTCCATCTGTAAGAGGTGTCTGCGTTACATGGTCTGTTTTCCCGTGCTTCCTGTAAATATCCATTATATTTACAGCTTTAAACTGCCATGAAGACTTGGCTTGGTGTCCATCCTTAGGAGACACTTGCCTCTTGAGTCCCTCTTGTTAGTGTGAACCTGTTGGAATTAGATGGAGACTGTGAAAAGGACAGGAGTGCTTACACCATGTAATGTAGCCGAATAATTTGATGACAGCCCATTTAATTATGAGTTTCATTATGGGTCAAATGATAGTCATCTGTGGTAAGCCACTGAGAGCCAGGGAAGGGAAGTGGGTGAGGAGGACTGTCAGCATTCTTTAAAGTCTTCAGCCAAGTCAAGAGGCAAACTGGAAAAGACAGTGTCTAACTTTTATTATGTTGGCCTGAATGCAGTGTATATGTGTGTTCCTTTGATTTATGCTTCTCTTTGTATCTCATGCAATATCTCATGCTTTTATAATTCAGGACTAGTAAACCAAAGGAATTAGTTGTTTGGATAAGAGGGGAAATGGCATGGAGTAGATGTGTCTGTTGGGAGAACAGGGCAGGCTGGGAGCAGGTGATGTGGCTGCAGGGTTTCCTTTTAGAATTCACTACTTTTTCTATCTTGTTTTTACTAGGTTGGGGGAGTGTCAAAATAACTTTATTTAACACTTTCAGTGAATGGATTGTGTACATCCTGTTTCTTCTGCACAAGCATTTGGATTGCAAAAATCCTGACAAAAATCGGTGTGACTCAACCCATTTGTTGTCAGCCTCAAGGCAGCTGGGCAGATACAACTGTGGTATTAAGTTGAGAGTTCCGTGCTTCCAGGTGGGTTGAGAGATGGTTCCCACAGGTCAGATTTAATAGATGTAAAGCGAAATACATTAACAGACTGGGAGATCTAGTGTTACTCAGATTTTAAATGGTATAAGACTAGAACTGACGCTCCCTGGCACAATTTGAGTCCATGCAATCTCTTTCCTAAACAGTGCTGCAAAATATTATCCTGCCAAAGTTCAAGCTGTGGGCTCTAAAGCCATCTGGATTGTCTGTAGAAACTCAGTGGAGCTCTTGTGATCGCTGTTGTTCCCAGTTCAGATCTGAAGGGCAGCCTGGTTTCCCCTGACCCAGCTGCACCTCTTGGCACAGCCCTGAGTCTGCTTCTCAGTGAATTCTAAAGCCAGGGGAAGGTGGGGTTGGGAAGGGGCTGTTCCTCCCATGACTGGTAGCTCATGCCGGGCTAATTGCTGTCTAATTTACTAATTGCAAATCTTACATTTAAGGAAAAAACCAACACTGTTACAAGTATTTCCATATAGTCCTACTTATCTTTTTAGTGATAAAAGAAAGGGTTTAGTAGTTCAGAAAACTCTGCATCTTTGATCCGTGCCTGGCAAGTGTCCCAGCAGGGCTAGTGCCATCAGCAGTCAGTGGTACCACCTCTCTCTAATGAGGGGTCTGCAGCAGATGTGTTATCTGACCAAACCATGGGCCTTGGCTGTTCCCTGCCTCCTTTATTTTCAAAGTATTACAAAATGTATAGGGCAGAAAACAAACATTGCTTATTTTCATTCTGAGGGAGAGTTGCTTTGCTAAGTGTGGTGGGTTTTCTGTTGTGTCTGTAAGCACCCTGCATGGTCGGCTGAGGATTAGTCACTGAACCTGACTTTGCTTTTGTGCTGCATTCATACAGCCTGGGTCAGGCTGACTCCTGTGGCATGTTTGTTGTCTTGGACCTTTGGGGAAAAGAAGTTTGCAGGACTGTTAATTAAATCTGTATTCCCAGAGCATCTGTTGTGCTGGTGGTGTTTCTCTCTTCAAATTGAGAAACTTGGTTGTTGAAGAAGGGCTTGTAAGGTTCCCTGTGTGTTTGCCTTAGTTTTCATTTAGTCTAGGTCACTTTATGCAGCTGGTGTGGCTATGTGAGCATGTCTCATGTACACTAACTTCTGAATGTGAGCATTTGTTAGTTCAGACCCTGTATAAAAGGTTTCATGTTATCTTAGCTGGATACTTGGTGGTTTTCAGTAGTGCAGATGCTTGAGTGGAGCAAGTCTGTAACAGGGAGTCCTGCTAAATAGTTCTTGAGCTAATGTAAAATTGCCTGTTCGTGTTTTGCAAACCAATCAAAGCAGACACAGACTCCATCACATTATCTGTTTGAGCTCTGCTGTGTATCCAGGAGGATGTGCACAGGCTGAACACCTCTGGGGCTGCTTTCACAGAGGCTGCAGGGGATTTCTGCAGGTTTCAATAGCTGGCTGATGCTGGCAGTGCCTGCAGTGGAGTGCTGCAGAGTGGAGACATGTCTGGGAGCTGTAGGAAGATGAGATCACTCATGGGTGTGCTGACTGCTAATATTATGTGTGTGCTGGTGACCACACCTTCCCAGGGGCAGAATCACTCACACAGCTACAGGGAAAAGTTTCTGGAGACAACCTCTGAAGTTGCAAAAATCATTTGTCTGGGGACAGGTTCATTCTTGTTGGACAGATTTTTTTTTTTCCTAGTGCTTGGCTTGAAGAGCAAGAGAATCTGAGAGGTTCAGCATTTAGAGAAACAAAAGTTTATTTCTTTCCAGGTAAATGTTAATGGTCGTGTGGAGATGCAACTAGCCATGAGTTTGTTAGAGCTGCAAGCAGGAATGCCAATGAGACAGTATCTTACATATGAATATAGGAACAGGATCATTGCTAGGAAAAAAAAAGGCATAGTTTTGATTTCCATTTTGCATGGATATAATAATAAAACACAGGCAAAAAATTCAAGGTAGTCTTAAGAATGAACACTTTGGTTAAAGATGCCCTTTAACCTATTGTAAATTTTTTCCGTGGCTTTTACCCAAGACTAAATGTACTTGGGGCCAGAAGATTGTACAGAAAGGACCGAAACCTGGCTTGAGAGATGGAAAGAATCCCTTCTGCTGTTCTTGTGCAAAGGGACTGTGGGGCAGCTGAGACACTGGGCCATGATTTCCCAAAGAGCAGTGTGATCAAATACAAACCTGCATTTTAGCTGGGAAGGCATAAACTTAAACCTGGAAACACATGGAAAAGGCTAGAAAAGAAGCCAAATGACTGAGATTCATTATATGCAGGAAGTAGATATCAAATATGGGACTGAAATGGCAGTTTGGTGGCAGCACTGGAGGAGAAGAATGTTGATGCAGGTGAACTCGGCACACTTGCAGTGAGTGTTCTGGTGATACAGGGCAGGCATTAAGTGATGGACTGGACCAGCAATGTGGAACTGAAGGAAGGCTGCAGGGAAGGCGTGGAAAGCTACGGCTGGAGAACAGAAATGGGGGCAACAGATATGATTGCTGAGGTGTAAAGAAGGAAGAATGAAGCCAAGGAGGTTGTTCACTGTTATCAGAAGAGAGATTTTGATGCAGAAGTACAGGAAGAAAAATCTTTTTAGGTGTTTAAGTGAAAAATCTCTCAGATACTAAATTAGTAACTTTTAAATTATAGGAACAGCTTTTTCATTGGCTTTACTTGAAATCAAACTGCAATAGCAGTTACAGAAACCAGTGTAGGAGATTTTTCAATATAGATACTAATTCCTCAAATCACCTCCACCTTTCAGCTGAAGTGCAGAGACTCTTTGGCTCCAATTAGTTTAGGTTTTAAAGCAATTTCTGAGGCATAAACAGTAAAGGTTTCCCCCAAATTAACATATTCCTTCTTTTTACTAGTCCTTTAATATATTTAGAGAGTTGTAGGCAGTACTTCTCTGGCCTTAAATACGATTTATTGACTAGCTTGAAGAAAAAGTACAACTTGTCCCATGAAGTGTGTTATTTGCTAGTTGCTCTGTCATTAAATGCTCTGCCTTGTTTTGTGGTAGCTCCCAGCTGCTGAACTTCTGAAAGATAGCATGAAACATAACAGGAAGCAAGAATTTGCCTTTGTTTCTTCCCCTCAGAAGTGGAGTCTGTACTTCTGTTGCTCTAGTAAAGAAGTATCTGTATGGGGATATTTATAATTTAAGCTGTACAAGTGTCTATCCAGCTCCTTGTTCACATGCAGTCTGTGTAACTTGAATTATTCCTGACGTACCATATTTAAGGACAACAGAAAAATTAGTTGTGATTTCATAATACCTCATCAAGTGAGCTGTTTTTCAAAAACAAAATGTCTTTCCTTTATTCCACGATTCTCTGACTCTGTTTAGTGCAGGAAATGAAAAGGTATTCATATGGTTTAGTTGCTAGTGGTTTAGGGCTCCTCGTGTGCATTCTGCACTCGTGCCTACTGGTGATAGTGAGGCTGTTGTGTTAATGCTGAACTCCAGGAGTGTGGTGAACACTGCAGGATGAATTGGCTGCCTCCAGCATTCTGCCTTAACCCTCGGGCAAGAGCTGAGATGTTCTCCTCAGCCTCAGCTGTGTGGATTCAGGGGAGAATGAAAAATCCAGACATATAAATAACTAAAGGAGAAGAAAAGAAGGTGCTTTGAGGACTGTTGATACTAAGATGTAAGCATAGCTTTTTGAAATTCTGCTCCTAGACTTGAGCCTCTAAATAATACCCCAGAGGAACTTTACGTCCTGAGTGTTCTTTGTGGAATTAGTTATTCAGAGATGTGAAGAAAACATCATACTGAAGGTATGATAATGAAGGGTGAAAGAAAAATTGGTTAAGTTCTGTTCCCATGTTCCTATAGGCGTATATGATTCTGTAACTTTGAGGAAGTTAGAATGAATTTCTCAGCCAGAAAATTTCTTCCAATATGGGATAGCATTTAAAATGCATACTGTAACTGAGGTGGAGTTTCTTATATATACTCTGCTTGACAAGGTTTGAACAAATATATCGAAGCAGAATAAAACCACTCACCTCTGAAAAGACGAAGGTCAAGCTTTGTCACTCCTGACTCTTTGAAAGAGTCCCTTGTATTACTGAGGAGATGACAGTGAAGAGGAACGGAGTGCACGGTTGTGGTTATTTTCACCTGAGCACACACTTCGTTGGGATACCTTGTCCCTCCTCCTAGAGAGCTGCATTCTGGCAAAATAGAACACCCTGCCTTTTGGAAATACATGAGTGGTTTGATACACGCTGCCAAAACCTGCTTGGGAAGAGTTTCTGCAAAGGACACTTGGCTCCCCTGTTCCCGTGGGACACATCTGTGGTTGGTGTTGGGAGCTGGAACGCAACGGCTGCAGGGGAAAGGCTCATGTTTAGGTGCTTGTTTGTGCAACGTATGTGCTGTGTGGGAAAGCAGCACAGAAATTTTAAGTGAAACTAAGAGCTTATGGGGTTTTAAACTTTCCTTCCCTTTCAAAGGCTGCAGTTGTAAATGCGTGTATTAATTAGGCTGGTCTGCAGTTGGATTCAGGCTGTGTCACATTTGCGCTGAGAGCAGGCTTAAATGTGGGTTGGTGGGAAGTCAGTTGCCTTCTACTTACACACTTTTTCTTCCAAATTGAAAATTGTACAGTTCCAGTTTTCAAAGAGATCCCATTAGTTGTTTCTGGTAGCCATTGCCAGTGAGAGACACTAAGTGAAGCCACTGTTTGAGCTGTCCCAGAAAGAGAGGGTTTTTTAATAACTGGTTTGTAACCATTGGAACCTAGCGGCCAGAAGTTCTCAGGCAGTTTGGGATGAAGTTGCAGTATTATGTGGTATCCCCATAAGCAAAAACGAATTCACGCTCCCAGTCCTGTTCACTTACAGTTTAGAGGCAGGATATGTCATAGCTGCAAAACTCAGCAGGTGAAGTTGTGAAGCTGAATCTGCAGAGGGGCAGAGCTTTTGCAGTTTTAGTTTCCTGCAAGAAAAATGTGCTTACCTGGAGTCCTGGGCTGAGGTTCAGAAAGGAACTGCAACACGTACCTTTTGCAAGAAGCTGTTCAGCAGAAGGACAGGACAAGTGTGCTCCTTCCTTTTTAATGCTCCCTTTGGGAAGCAAAACAGAAAGAGAATCCTATGTCAACCTTTGCAGTAGACCAGCTGATTGTAAAGCATGGGTTTAGCTCAAAATTTCAATTTGGATCAGATTTATCTATATTTTATATTTTTTTAAGCATTTGTGATGACTTATTCTGTGCTGCAATTTGCATCTGCTTTCAGATGGCAAAGAAAAAACTTACTACAGCATCTGGAGGTCCATTTGAAAAAGGAATGTCCTTACCAGTGTAATTACTGGTGCAGCATGTGGGACTAATTCATCTTCCCCCATTGTTAGTCCCAGTCCTAACAGCGCCTTTGTCACTGAACAGCTGACGAGTCTAGAGCTGCTCTGGCAGTGCAGGGCTGTGTGTCGCTCCATCTTATTTTACATTAATTTCCACCCTTTTCCCATAGGAGTTCCAGGATGGAACTTCTGCCCACAGGGACACAGGAGCTCTGGTAGCTGATCTTTTCCAGGGTTAGTTGGCTCTCTGTGCTTATGTTGGCACTGCTTGGTTTTAACGCTTCCAATTAGAAAACTTCGTCTTTTTGCCTGAAAAAGTGAAGTTCATTTTGAGGTTAATTGAAGCCCATATTGCTAAGACAGATACTTCACCTATTATTACATTAAACTGTTGCAGCTCTTGTTTGATCTGAGTATTGTGCACAACGTCCCTCTCGTGTTAATTGAGCTGTGTTACACTCTAGTCAGATACAGCTTTAATACAAAGAAATGAACACAATGAAGGTTATTAAATGTGGTGAAAAGTCCAGTATGTCTTCTAATGTTATAGAAGAAACACTGTATTTTGGAGGAGTCTGACCTTATGTAATGGTGCTTTCTTGAAAAAATACTTTATAAAACTTCCTTTTCTCTGTTTGAAATGGCCACCTTTTGTCAGTACCAGGGTTAATACAGTTAAGGCCCATTTTTATAATGTCTGACTTTATTGCTGAAAACATTAAAGATTAGATCACAGTCTTGCAGAGGAGAAAAGGGTTTTGTTTGCTCTAGTAGTAAAATACTTTGGTAAATAAGAGCAGTGTGGGCCAAAGAATTTTTGCAAACGTGGATATAAAGTGTTGTTTCCTTTTTTTTTTTCCCCCCCCAATTTGAAAAATAAAATTACTAAATTTGTTTTTCTTGTCCCAGAGTAAACTTACTACTTCATGTCAGGCATGTAACTTTCTCTGAGTCTTTGATTTGAGGTCTGAGAGTTTTCTAAAGCCTTTCAAGGTTTTAAGAGGTATTTTGCTTTCCAAAAAGCCATCATTTTCATCTTTAAACATTGGGAGCTCTACCTGCCCTGTCCTCATCACCCTCCTGATACACTCTCTGATACTCCAGTCCGTGGTAAATTTGTGGGAGAGAAAACGAGAGGCCTGTTCTGTGGAGCTGGAGATGCTGAGGAGTCCGTGGACACTGGATGTGCGATTGTCCCTCGGAGTCACATCCAAGTTTGTACTGAGCAGAGAACAGAATGTGGGAGAAGTTATTCTGAGTGTGTGTGCATGTGATTCCAGTTTCCAAGGAGACCACCTTCTTTGTCTGAACATGTCCAAAATGATTGCCTAATTGATCTCATCATGTGGGACACTGTCTGTCTTTCTGTCTGCTTCTCTCACACGTTCTTTCCTCCACACTGTTAACCAGAAAGTAAAAAATGCAAAGTTAGGTTCTGGAGGAGCCAAACAAAGCCCTCAGCCTGCCCAGTGGGTGAGCTGGGGCTGTCCTTTAGTCAAACCGATGGCCGGTGTGTCACCAGTGGGTGTGAGTGTTGTTGCTGGTCCCTCTCCCGCTCTGCTGCAGCTTGGGCTTGGATGCTGCTGAGCGTGCCTTTCAAAGAGACAGCTGTTAATGCTCCTACTGAATTTCCACTAATTATAAAATGAAAGGACCGGCTCTCTTTTCCTTCCCGAACCTCAATAGTCTAGTTGCACTGATTAAAGAACCAACAACAAAAAATCCCCCCCAACACAAAAAGCTCGGGGAAGGAGGAGATGTCAGTCAGCGCTGGTGCTGAAAAGCATGCTGATGTGCTTTTTTTGTTGCTTGTGGTTTTGTTGGTACTGATGATTTGCTAATGAAAGCCAAAGCTCTTTCAAATATAGTCCCTTGACACTGGAACTGGAAATGAAGAGTTCAAGTTTAAAAACATTCCTGGTGAAGGGAGGAGAATATTGCAGAGGGCAGTGAGAATGAGGTGCTGCGGCAGAACTGCAGGTCACTGCACACTGCAGTTCCGATCACTCAGGAGCAGGGGGACTTTGGCCAGTCCCCACTTCCTTGCTAAGCAAAGACTCCAGTTAACCTCGATAGAAATGTAACCTGAACTATGGAAACACAATATTATTGAGACAGAAACTGAAATTACATTGCAGCTCAGTATGTAAAAAAGCATAATGAAAACATAGTATTGAATCAGTATAGTGCCTACTAAAAGAATTTTGTTTAAACCCCTCTCTTTTTGTGGGATTCTTTTAATTTTTTAAATTTTTATTGATTTCCTTTTCCTTGTGAAGGCAGTGCTTAAAAAAGAGGAGTATCAGTTGCATAGCATGATTTTGTTTGTTTATTTGCAATAAGTGTGTGAAAGTGGGGAGAGGGCTTAGTCTGTGTCAGTTTATCCGCAGTGTGTCACACAGGGCGTAAATACCAGCTGGCACATGAAAAAGGTCTAGGCACATATAAGCCAACAGAATGAAGCATGGACAGCTTGAGAAGTAGAGTCTGAGAAAATACGTGGAGTTTGCAGCAGCCACAGCTCTCAACTTCCTGGTGGCTCTTGTTGGAGAGAATATGATTAATCTCCTGTTTAAGAAAAGGTCCCCATGAGCATTAGAAGCCAGTCCCTCTCTACCTTTCCTACAAACTGGAATGAAGAGAATAGTTTCACAGGCTTTGATCTCGCCAGCTACTCGTGCTTCCCTCCCTCCTGCAAGCAGAGCTGTGGAGCTGCTGGGTGCAATCCAACAGCATCAGAAGCGTCTCTGCAAATCGGGTATAATAAGCAGCTTGAGGACAACTTCAGTGACTGAGAAGTCCAGGGCAGAGCATACATAATGTTAGAGACTGAGAGCACAAGGTGGGACAGAGCAGGATGTGATACAATAGTCGCTGTTGGCAGCTGGGACTTCACTTAGTGGCCTGTTCAGGGAACGCTGTGCTGGCAGAAATATACAGTACTGTGACTGGGAGTCTTAAATGTCCATCACAAGCTCTGTGGTCCCCCCTCTACAACTGAGGGAAATTCTTGAGCTGTATTTGATTAAAGCATGATAAATGCTGCATTTGAACAAATAAGTCTCTTTCCCCCTTTCTGTTGCTGCCTGTAAGTTCTGGCCAAAGCCTGAGGCCACTTCTCTCTTCAGTTTTGGAAGAGTGATATGAAGAGGAAGTAGCAGGATTCTTGACCTTTTAATTTGAATGTTTTATGTTTTAGCTAAGAGGAAAATCAAATTCGAAGATGCATGGGATGTTTTTTTAAAGATTCTGGTTTGAATCTACTCACCGTGCAAACAGGGTACTGTTGAATGGAGTTCATCTTCAAAAGACTGGGCTTTGAGGCAGCACTTTACAAAGTCTTCCAGAGGGACCTGTTCCCTTTAGGAATCTGACATGAAGCACAATGGCAATAAGGAGTGTGCTTGCTGAGTTGCAGGATGCTTCTCCCACCTCGGAGTGAAGCAAAGGAATAGCTCTCCCTGCACCTTCTCCTACCTGACCTGAAGGAACAATCCTCCCAAGGGATGTGTGCCTGTTTCTGGAGTATGGCACATTTGGAGCACTCCACAAACAGAACTGCTGCTCATTGACACGAGGGTAACGAAATAAACATTGAAAATAGACTTTTCTGACTTGCTTGACAAAATACCTCTTTCTGAGCAAAAGGTTAAGACCTGACAATTGGCTTCAGTGTATTATTTGAAAAAAATCCCTTTTTAATCTGTGTGAGATTGAACTGGTTTTGAAACATAATATCAGGTGTTAGGCCACAAAATAGCTGTGTGTGCACAACTGCCCTGTGCACAGAAACACTGAGCTCTCCAGACATACCTGCTGCCCTTGGGTAGTAGCTGCCAGAAAACACAGGCTTGAACTCCCCTTCTCCCCTGTTCCCTCGCCTCAGAACTGTCTTCCTTTTTCTTACCCCCTCCTGCAGCAAACTACCCGAAGGTGTTGGACAAAGTCATGCTCTCAAAGGATGCTCCTGACTTGCAGAAACTGTATTTACTCAGCCAGAGTCCCAAATGCTAAATCTTTATTTGATCTACCTCCTAGTGTTTCTACACTTCCCATCATTTAGAATCTTCAGTACAGTATTCCCTGCCAAATTCCCGGCCCCAGGAGCACAGGGAGCTGTGTGCAGCCCTCTGACACACCCAGGGGAAGGCACGGGTGGCACAGTCCTTCTGCCTTGCATGCTGGGACAGAGGTTATGAGGAGGGAGACTTGAATTAGGTAACTGTGGCGTTTAATGTATCTTAATATTTTATTTCCCCTTTCTGTGTGTGTAATTCCTTCTGTGATTGATGGCGTAGGGCCTTTCTGCTTTTTCCGTAACAGAAGTTACTCCGTTTCCCTACGGGGTGCTGAGGGCCTGTGGAGTGGAGAGAACCCAGCAAATGTGTTCCTGGATTATACTAAATTGGAGTATTTTAGCAGCTCTTTCTCTCTCGCCCACTACCCTGAGCAGAACATGGCTGTCTGCTTACCTTTCAGTGTCAAAGGACTGCATTTAGGGACGGGGACAATATCACAGGTGTGCATCCAGGCCTTTTTGGCCCCTCTGAAAGCTGTTTCCCACTGTCCTGAGAGCCAAAGGACAGGGGCAGGCCATGGCATGGACAGGAGTCAGTACATGAGGGCAGGTTTTTCTCATTTGGTTCTAGTGTGTAAATGTTTGCAGCCTGAGTGGAGTTACAGGGTATAACTGTGGAAAAACCAGAGCAATACAAGGTTTCAGTTGGACCCCGAGTATTGGGGGCCAGAGATGTGTTGTCAGAGACTCACTTGCAGTGAGGATTGGCACTGTAAGATCTGCTCATCTAATAGAAAGCTGCCATCCCTGGCAGTATTGATGATAATATAATTGTCACCTGTGGCACCACTTGTTAGATTGCCTTTGAAAACCAGGTGTGAGAACAATAGTTCCTTGCGGTCAGTTAGAAACTTAAAATTAAAAATTAATTCTTAACATTATTCCTTCTTCATTTTTCTCATATTTTTCTAATTTAAACATTTCAAAAGAAAAGTAGGAAACAAAAGCATCCATAATGTTCTGTGTTTTCTGGTTTTGCTACTCCCATGATAATGCAGCTAATGTTCAGAAACAGAACTTTCCTGCTTGGTCCAGGAGGGATTTCAGTGCTTATTCCATGGAGTGTCACCGTGCTTGCTGTGTCCCCAAGGCAAGGTGTCACTGGCAGGAGAAAGGAACACTTATTTTTTGAGCAACAGTAAGGGCACCATCCATTTTTCTCAGTAGTCCTGGAATTGCAGTTTATTCTCATGTGGGCATGTAGCGTCCTCATTCCGTATGCACACACCTTTGGGCAGTATCCATAAATAAACCAGTGTTGGTCAAGGACCTCTGACTGGGTAGCTGGTTCATCAGTACATAATCTCTGGAAGAGCTCTCATAATATCTTCTAGTAGCTTAAAGCACTCTTAATGAAACACACACATATATATATGTCTGTGCCAGGGAGCTATTTAATTTTCTTCCCCCCTTGCATATATGGAATTTCTCCCCCAAATTATTTTGGCCTGGTGCCCAGGAGTCCACAACAGTCAGTTGCTCAGTGGCATGTTGTAAGTTCTGCAGGAAACAAGTCTTTATGTTGCTGGAAAGGAGAAAGTCCCAGTTTTGGGACACATGGCACTTGTAACAAGTTACTCTTTAGAGAAGCAGTCTTAGAATCCTGAGTTTCGCACATTAAGAAAAGCTATACTGGGTTATAATTAGTGATATTTTTTTTTTAGTATATTGTTTCTATTTTCCTTTCACTTCTGAGGGTTTTGAGGAGGAGATACCACAGGGTATGAGAGCAGAGAGGAAAAATAACAAAGTTCATTATATTTTCCCTTTCCATATAGAAGGTACAGTGATGCCATGTGTGGTGTTACAGTTTTCTTGGCATTCATCATTCTGATGATCTTTATTGCTCTTGGCTTCACAGTTTTGAGGTCTTATGGATGCCAGGGTAGAGATAAAATGTTCTGGGTAACCTCTGCAGGATACTCAGTGTGCGGATGGAACTTGGTGTATAAATTACATCTCTTCCATCCTTGAGCACAAAGACCAACGAAAAAGATTTACAAATAAACTGAATTAGAAGTGTGCACAACATTTTTCATGAAGGCAGCTTTTTTTACCCACTTAATTTAAAGTCAAGGGATAAAAATGGATAATTGAAATATGGATGACAGTCCCGTTCAGAGGCTGATTTTCCTAAATGCCTTACCTAAGAATTCACTTGTATGTGAAGTTTTATACTAAGGCAGCAGGAATGAGGAAGCTTTTCTTCTGTCTGTTGGTAGCAACTTTTATTCATGCTGCACAGCAGAGGATTTGGCCTGTGCAACTCTTTAGAAATGCACCAGGAGCTATTCCAAAGTGTTAATGGACAGTAAAACAGTCTGGAATCTCTACCTTGACGTTCTAATCATATGGCACAGGGGCAACACACTGATCTGGGTGAACAGAACTGCCCCTGAAGAAGTAACAATCTTGTTGTTTTATTTAGCAAACTTTAATCAAGGTAACTTTCCATTAAAGGTAATGAAAACAGAGCTTTTCTCCCTCCTCAGATGTCTGCATTTTAAAACTGGGGGGAAACCCAGAAGTGTAAGTGAAACAAAGGGACACTCAGGTGGGGACGCTTAGGAAATGGCTGCTCGAGTCAAGTCAGAACACAAGTACTGGGATATAAATGTTAGTGCACATATACTGTGCCAGATGAATATTAATACTTTTTCGATTGTTTCTGAATTATTTGATAAGGGGCAATATCAGAGGAATAAATATGAACAATTGGTCTTCTCTCATAAGAGTATATCTTTGTTTTTCGAAGACCCTGTGAGTACTTGTACTATCTACATTTTCTTATGCATTCTTATTGACCTGAACAGAAATTGCATATAGGTGCTGAATAATTCACCACGCATCAAATGGTTTTGGTGTTTGATGGTGTCTTTGACAAAGCATTTTAAATGTTACGAGTATTTCAGCAGTGAGATTTCTTCTCCGAGTCAAACAAATTTCTGTAAGGTCCAAGGACAGTCTGGTAAATCTCTTGATGCATGTTACTTAAGCATAAGTGCAGGTGATTGCTGTGGTTGCTTTTAAAAACTGGAACTGAAGCGGCAGATTAATACAGATCCTTGAAATCAGCTTTATGACTTATGGAAAAAGTGATAAGGTTCCATAGTATGAGAGTAATAAATACAAAGAAACATGTGGCTAAAGCAGCTGCTGTTCTAGTTAAAACAGTTTTTCCCTTTGCATCAGGCAAGGCAGAAGTTGTCTTTGGAGGGTTTTACAAACTCGTAAATGATTTGTGCCACTACAAACACAGTTTTGGTCTGTGTCTTTCACTGTGATATATCTGTATTGTGTAAATAAATCAGGGATGTGTAAGTTACTATATGATGGTAACAACTATGCTCTTGACCCTTCAGCTCACCAAGGGCTTACTTCCTCAGGTTTTCCACAGGTGTGTTTTTGTCCCACATGATTTGCCCTCATCTATATCACAGATTTCTGAAATTTGACAGCATTTTTGTGCTAAAGCCAAAAAGCCCAGAGCTCAATATCTGGACCTGGAACAAGAGCTGGAAAACAGATCAACTCTCAGAAGCTCAGTGCTTTGGGACTTCGGTCACGGTGTGTGTGTGAGAGGAGGGTGCTTCTACAAAGCAGGCCCTAAGATGATCTCCTTCAAAAAACATGACTTTACCTAAAGGGCTTGGCAGAATCTATTGCACGTAGAGTGTAGAATTCCAAATTCTTGAGTTGTCTGTTCTTGTGTTGGGAACCAGCCCCTCCTACCCAAGGGAGCGTGACCTGACAAAAACAGCATTGAGATAATGAAAATAAAGTGCATTCTGTGCTCCAAAAAAGGGCAGATAGAAATATTTTAGATGTTAGATGTTTAGATGTTAGAAGTTTACATTGTTTGTGTTACTTTCATCTGGTTTGAACCAAAGAATAAAGCTCACAAATAGCGTATTTATATATATATGTAGAATATAGGGCTATTATAATGCCTTCAGATTGAGCCTGTAATTCACTAATAGCACACAGTGAGGTTGTATTTGCCCTGTGACACACATACTGTCATATTCTTACATTAGGTAAAGTTATCCGTCTTTCCCTCAGAATGCTCCCTGGACCATTCCAACACAAGCTCCAGCTATCCATGAAGGAAGGTAGAGTATTGGGGCAGTTTATCATGAACGCTCTTGCCCAGTAAACAGGGTGGTTTATTCTGTAGGCTTCCACCACGGATCTGTTATCTGGGTGTCTGATATACAGGCTGGATCAATGAGGGACACAAGTCCTGGAAGCCTCTTCCCAGCATGCGTGGACCAGATATCCACAGGGATATCAGTCAGTTCAGATAGAGACTAACTCAGTCTGGTCCAGAGCCCATTACAACGTTCCTGAAGCACAGCTTTGAATTCTCATATATCCACATGCTTTATAAGTTTGTGCTAGAAATGAAAACCTAAGTAAACAGAAATGCAGTAGCATGAAATCACCCCCCAAAAAAGCAGAACAGATAATTGAACTAACATAATCAGGGAGGGAGATGGCAAGGCTCTATTGCTGTTGTGTCACACAAAAAGTAAGCAAAGAAAGGATGAATAAACTTTCTATAACAGAAAGCTGTTGAAGAATGATTCTTGAGAGTACTGGATTATTTAATGTAGAAGCGCTCTGATAATCCCTGTAGTTCTCAGATTAGGAAATGTCTTTTTTTAAAGGGTCTTAGTGCAGTTACAGAAATGGTAATTTTGAGGGCAGATAGAAGAAGTCAGCAGTTAAAACTATTCCTAAGATTGTCTTCAGGAAGAGCACGCCAGTATTTCACTTTCCCAAAGAAAGGAAGTATGTAGGTAGATTCGCTTTGGGACTAAATAAGGGTATGAATGTCAGCAAGTCTGACATCAAGAAGGTTGTCTGGTTGTGCTTTTCCCAGAGTAGGCAATTGCTAAATAAATTGATTCTTGGAATATGGGTGTAGCTCCATGTATTTTTGCTGGGATTCAATTTGAGACAATGTGTGAATTCTCTTACTTTTCTCTTAGTTCTGTTGTTTCTAGTGTGGTCTACCACACTCTCAGGAAAAAGTACCTTAACTTGACTCTCCGTTGTGATCTGTGAGTGAAGAGCTAAAGGTGGAATTGTTCCTCTCCCACGTGAGGCTGACAGACAGGGTTTTGTCAGTGGCAGCTCCGCCAGGGCTGTGAGGCGCAGAGAGGGCCCGTTCTTGCCCCCTCCGCGGGACCAGCCCTGCACGGTGACAGCCTGTCAGCCCGCGGGGATGTGGGACCGCAGAGGTGATTTACCGCAGCCCGCAGCAGGCGTGGGAATCGCCTCCCACTTCCCAGCCCCGGTGGGAACAATCGGGGGGATTGTGTGGCTCGGAGACTTCCTAATGATCCATCCCAAATGGCTTGGCCAGGCAACCCTTTTGTGCACCTCGGCATCTCCCCTCGTGTGGCTTCCCCCTTAGTGCTGTTGCAGCGTGTGGTTGCACTGGGGCTTGCAGGCTTCCTAAAAATAGGAGGGAGCAGTCCTTTACCTCACTCACGAACTCACCTGTGGGAACAGTGGAGGGAGCATCGGAACGCAAGGAACAGCTTAAATTAACTGAGTGAATAATCAGAAAGACTCGTCCCCCCAGTCACACACACAGGTCTCATGCTAATTGTGCAAATCTCTTAACATTTACCCACAAGTTCCTAAAGCTCTGATGTATAATTCATGGCAACAACCTGATTTATAGCAAAGACCAGAAATTAGGAGCATGGATCCTACTTTCATCCAAGGCAAGAGCAAAACTTGAACCAAGGTCCCTGTACAGGGACAACACGCTGCTCCTCAAGGTCCATTAGCTTTCTCAGCATAAACCATTTTTGTCTCTGCTCTCCCAACACCATGTGATTAAAGCAGGACCTGCAGCAGTGCTGGCACCAGTGTAACGTGAATAGCTAAATATGTTTGGGTACATTACTGTACCGGGTCTGGGACTTGCAGGAACCCTAATTCCAGCCAGGATGCACAGTACCCAGAACTGACCTTTGGGTTCACTAATGAAGGATGCTTATGTTATATTTAGAACAGAAGAAAGTGCAGGCAGGAGGCTTAAGATCTTCTGTGACCAGGATTTCTGTGCTGCTGCCTGTGCTGTTGGGTTGATGATAAGAGTGGGCTGTACAGTTGTCCTGGGGAGATGCAGCAACTTATTTTTCCAAAGAATTATATTGTCCCCTTTGCCTTACAAAATAAGGACAAATGGCCCAGTGGAAATGGTGTGTATAATTACTATGACAAATAAATAAGTTCTTAGAAAAATATTAGCAAATGTAACTGTGAAAAGTCTTTCCTGGAAATTAGTACATTAAGCTAAACTAAAAATTGATCAATTTATTTTTTCTTCAAAGAAAACACTGTCTGTGACACAGTAAAAGCCACAGATGTTGCATTAAATGCAAACCAAAAAGAAGTTCGAACCAAACTTTTTACTAAAATGTGTTAGAACTATCAAAGTTTAAATTTCGATGATCTGATAGGATTGTTAAAATCAATTCCCCCCCCCTAAGTTTTGCTGTTTGAATTAATGGGAAATTATTGGTTTTAAGTTGGCTGCAGTTGATAAGCATCTATGTTTGAAATCTAGATCCATGTTTTTATGTCTATAACCAGGTGTGACTTGATCTGACAGAACTTCACCAAGACTCCTTGCTCCAAAACACCTGCACATCCCAAATCCTGTAGCAAAAGCCTTCCATTGCACTCCTCCTGGAAGAATACCTTCTGTCCCTGTCCTTTTGAAATGAACTAGTCAGTTATAGTTCTGTCAGTGCTTGGCTGTAATACCCTGAGAAACGCAGTG
>JAYRBT010000042.1:65520185-65591506 GCA_036023395.1 Myiotriccus ornatus | reverse complement strand
GTGGGTTGTACCTTTTATGCAAGAGATTTACGTGGACACTTTTGTATGGGAGGTGGCCCCACTCTCCAAGATGGGCGACTACAAATAATCCACAGTTTTTAGACTGGAGAATGAAACCAAACCATCTCAGTAATAACAACCCAACCAAAAGCACTCTCTCCAAATTCTGGGCAATTTCTGGGGCCGAGTTTGAATGAAATCCTCTCTACAGTCCTTGCCTGTTTATTTTACTTGTTCTTTATGTCTTATGTTACCAAGCCTTTCTTTACAGACTTAGATGGAGAATTCAAATCTTGAATTATTTATAATTTGAACTTCTTATCTTGGAACAAAATACTGTGTTGAGGACAAGAATTATTCTTTCTGTCCCAGTGTGGAGTATTTCTGTAGTGTATCTAATCTTTGCTGTTGATGGTTTCCCCATCTGGTGTGAAGAAACTTATTCAAGGAACCTTTGTGCTGAAAGGGCCATTTAGTGTGAATTCAAAGTTAAATTGACTGAAACACCTACTCAGGTGTTATTCTTGCAGAAGGGCAAAAGGGATCACTGAAAAAATCTGCTGTTTCCAGAAGTGCTCTGAAACCCTCTCCCCCCTCTTCAGCCCCATGTAAGACATGACACATGTGAAGTGTGTACACTTCATGTACATATGACACTTCACATGTGTGCACACACATGTGAAGTGTCATGTGGGTTATTCTCCTTCTGCTGGGAGGACACACAAGTCTGTCCAGTCAGGACAGTCTAAATGGCTGTGTCCTGTCTGTCTTGGGCATTAGAAAGAATCTTCAGTGCTTTTTAAAAAGAACAAGGACGCGAAAAATGTGGTGTTTGCAACACTTTATTAGCAGCTTTCCTTGTAATCAGCTGGCTCATGGATCTGCTGAATGGAGCAGACCTTTGGGAAAATGTTTTACCCTACAGGTCATAGTAACCCATCATAAAAGGACTCAGTGGAGGAGGTGATGTGAACTGGGAACTGGTGTGAGGGAGTGCCGTGGCCCAAGGAAGGCTGAGACAGGCTTTTCTGTGTCATAGCTGGTTGGTTTGGGTAGTCAGAGCCTGTGCATTCCCAGTAGGCCTCTAACAAATGTCTAGGATGCCCTGCAGCCCTGGGTACCAGGGCAGTGTCGCAGCTGGAGGCAGAGCTGGGAGCTCACCTCTCAGCAGTGCTCTGCCTGCGTTCATGTTCTCAAAGTGGGCAAGGACAAGATGGAAGCTTTGGAGAAGTTAAATGCTTTTAAAACCCATCTGACCCTTCAGGTTCTTGAGCTGTAGCAGATAAAGATTTAAGAAAAAAAAGTAGCACAGTTGTTTTTCACATTGAACTAAGTCCATAAATGTATGTCTGTGCGTTTTAATGCACACTTCAAAGGTAAATTCTTTTTAATCCACAGAATAAATTTTCTGCATTACATTAAATGTAAAAGAGAGTTTTAACATACGTTTGTTTTTGCAGAACTATCTGCTAGTTGTTTCTAAGCTAGAATAATGGTAATTTGGCTTCATTCTTCATCCTTGATTTCATCACCTGGCAGAATATTGCTGACCATCTGCAACATTAGCACCTTTAGCAAACATCGATAGAGAAAAGCCAAATAGAGTGTTTTTCCTATTCTCCTTTTTGCCTTTCTACAGGCTGTAGCTCCCCAATGCCTGTAAATGCTGCAAATCCAGACAAACTGGAATCAGTACTAATGCCACTGAAAAAGTATTTAAAAGGAAAACAAAATTAAGGGGTACAAAATCTGTGCAGAAGTGCAACGAAGAGATGAATGTCAGTGAGTTTTAATGAAATACCTGCTTTTGTTTAACCATTTGCAGTTTCAGCATAGTGGAATTTAATTTTTTGGGGAGGGGGAATGTGTTGTTGCTTTATAACAAGACTTTGGATGGAAAGATTCAACCTCTACATGTTACATATCTTGTCTTTTGGGGTCATCAGGGAACCTCTTGTGATAGCTCTGGAGGTGGAAAATGCCTTCTGTCCAAATGCAGTCATCTCGTACAAGGGTTCTGCTTTACCTTTTTCTCCCAGGTGACAGAATTGTGAGCTCCTCTCTTTGTGATATCTGTGAAGCTCTCCTGGGGGCCATCTGCCCGCACGCTGTTGTGGGGGAGTGTTTGTGAAATGGTTGTATGTCATACATCCTTTAATGGAAACCTGAGACAAAGGTCCTCAGCTTTCCTTTTAACACTGTGTTCCTAAAAGCTGGGTGTTGCAGAGGTTTCAGAAATGTCTGCCGTGCTCAGAATCCAAGCAGTTGCACACAATCCTTTCATCCATGCAAGGAGTTTACTGGATGTAAGGAGACTAATGGCAGCTGCTTTAGGACTGGTGCTCTGGCCCGGCTTCTTTCTGCATTAGGAAGATTAGATTTGGGGAATAAACCAGAGCAGGAGTTTGCTCAGCCCAGGCTTCCAGCACAGTCAGCCAATGGTCTGAGGGCTCAGCAGGAGGCGCCCCTTTTTCTTCACTGCTTACATCCACCTCTTCAGGGATTTAGTTGACTGGATACCTAAATTGAGTGGAGTAAATTAGACCCCCAAATTTATCTGGCAGAGCTGAGGTGAAGGTGCTCTGGCTCACCCAGTGAGTGTTCCAGCAGTGCAGGGCCCAGGCTGGAGTCCAGGGCCAAACTCCATCCCTGATGGCTCTGCCTGGCACAAAGCAGGAGCACTGAGGTAGCACCATGTTCCCTCCACATGCCTGTGCTCCTGTTCATCCCCTTCTTTCTGCACTGGAAATGAGGCTGCTTTAAGTGGCCTTTCCTAGAGGCAGACCAGGGGATGGCTGCTTGGCCCCATTCAACCAGGCACAGGGATAGTGAGGACACACAGATACTTGGGACAGACCCGCTTCCCTAGTTTAGCTCCCTCATGGAAATGAATTGTTTGTTTCACTGAGTAAATGCCCTACCACTGGTGCCTTGTTGCCTTTCTTTGATCAGAAAATATTTTGATGAATTACTATATGAGTTGGATCTTCCTTGCCTGTAGCTGTTTTTGGGACTGGATGGAAGCTGGAACTGTCAATACCTTTGGGTATCTCCCTTCCCCTGAGTAAAAAACACAAGAATAGTGATCACTTAAAGAGAAATTCGGAGGTTTGTGAAGTCGAGCAGACCTCTTACTCTGGATACACCTTTCCTAAAGTGTAATGTCGTTCAGTGTAGTATGTAATTGGTTAGCACATAATAATTTTTTAGGTTTTGTTATTTACTGTAAATTTGCTTTTAGGGCATGAAATTTGGTGGCTGAAGCTGGGATGGGACTTCAGACAATATAGTCCCTGATTTTCTCAGCTGCCAATTCCCAGCCTGTTTTTAAAATTGTATACTCTTCTTTGAATAGTGAGATAATTTTACTCCATATTACTTTTTTACTGTGGCATTTTACGTGAAGAAGTATGAAAAAAGATGGCTTTTTTTTCTGGTGTAGTCTGCACTTTATGTCTCCGTCAAGTGCTTTTCTAAAGCTGTTTTTCCCAGACTGTGTGTTTTGCATGGGTGGGACAGTGGGTTATTGTTAGCCTGTTAGACACAACTCGGCTTGAATACCCTTCAGTAGTTTGGGAGGCAAGTCAGCTCTATTTGCATTTGTTCCAGTCACAAAGGTTTATAGGTCAGCAAAGGCTGGCTGGAAAAATTCAACATGCCAATGCACTATTCTTCTATGGTTGTCAGGAATTCAAACGTGCTGGTTTTTATATTTCTCCTTGGTCATGAATATATGATCGCACAGTCTGAAGTCGCTTTGTTTCTCCGGAGCTTGGTACCAGCTGGGACTAAGATGGAGGACGTGATTTGATGCCAGTTTCCCCCCCCTGCCCACACTAATCAAATGTCCGTGCGTCTGGAGGCAGTGAGAGGGCACTGCTCACCACTGAACTGTGCTGCTGCTGCCTTTTTCTCTTCCCTGCAGAAGGGTCCAGCTGAATCAAAGATGACATTCGTCCTTTCACAGCTAACACTGAAAACAAGAAAACCCTCGTTTGGGTTTTCTTCTTTTGCTGTTTCTGTTTGGGTTACATCCAGAAGTGTTTCTTGCTTGTCTATGTGGAGGTCTTCATTTATGCATAGACTGACAAAGAATAGGCATCTTTTAGAACTCAGGACCTGGGAAGCTGTTCATACAGCTTTAATGGTCCCTTATAAAGATACCTCCTGGAAACCTTGGGATAGCACCGATAACCTGATCTTTGACAACTTGCATGTGAAGCTTAAAATATGTGCTAAAAAGAATGTCTTCCTCAAAGAAGGCATTTCCTTAGTTTTGTTTTTCATCCTCCAGTTTTAGAAGAGGTTTGGCCTTTTGCAGTTGTTAAGATGCAACATAGATTTATCCACTGTAATTTGATTCCTTCCAGGCTGCATTTTGAATTTTAAATGGTGTGTCTGAATGCATTGTGTGGGATACTATTGCAGGTTTGCTAGGAGCTGACATCTCATTTCTAGCCTGGCTCACTGTGCCTCATTCCCCCAAAACCAGTAAGCCTCGCTTGAGTTGGACTGATTTTAAACCCAGTTAGAAAAACCACTTGTCTTCATAGTTGTAGCTTGAGACCTGAGATTTTTCTTACGAAGGAATACAATATGCCAGATCTCCTTTTAATATGCTCATTGAAATGCAAACTGTGACCTTTCTTGGTGTGTTGTAAAGAGACTTTCTGCGGAGTGGAAGCTGTTTTGGGGAGAAGGTGGCGTAGGGCCCAGGGGCTGCATCTGCAGCTCCCCCTCCTCCACCGGGGCAGCCAGGGAGCCCCCTCCTTTTGAATGCAGCCTTCGCTGCCAAGTTGGCACCGTGGCCCATGTTTATAGATTGAAATTCAGCACATGGCTTTAACTCTTCAGCTGCACTGGCTGCAAACAATCCCCCCACCCCAAGCACGTAGGTATAATCAGTTCATTGTCTTCCCTTCGCCAAGGCGAATCTGACCCTTGGAGAGCCAGTGGGGAACGTTATTTGAAATGCCGGCTTGGGTAAGACACGTAAAGAGCAAAAGCGTGTCTTACATGGAAATGTTTACAAATATCAGACCTTACTGTGAAAGAGCAGCTCCTCAAATAAGCATGGAAAAAAATCACGTAAAGTATTGATGGGAAGATAGTCTTTAACAGATGAATCATTGAAAAAGACTCCACAGTTAGAATACTAATAGGCGCCCAAAAAAAAAGAGTTGTTTGTGCACCTCCTTTCTCAGCCTCCACAACTACTAATGTGGTGGAAACAGCATAAAAATTGTCAGTAGCTGGAAATTCATTTGGGAGGGAAGAGCATTTCATAATTTGGATGGAGGGTTTTTTTGACCCTTAAAAAATCAGTTTTCTTGCAAGGCTGTTTTAATAAATAAATACTTCAGTCAGTTTTGACTATTTTATTAAGCAAAATATTTTGCCGTACATATAAATTAATTTTAAAAACACGACTATGATGGATTCATTAAGAATATTTCCCACAGTTAAAGCCATAT
The DNA here is from genome assembly GCA_036023395.1 of Myiotriccus ornatus. Taxonomy (NCBI): domain Eukaryota; kingdom Metazoa; phylum Chordata; class Aves; order Passeriformes; family Tyrannidae; genus Myiotriccus; species Myiotriccus ornatus. The sequence continues at coordinate 65,586,032 of JAYRBT010000042.1, read as the reverse complement.
TGCTCCATGGCTTTAGTGTATAGTAAAGCAGCAGTGATAAGCTGTCTGCAAATGTAGTCATGCTCTGAAATCTAATGTGAATCTTAGCTTCAGAATGGACAAATAAAATGAACACATTTAATACAGTAATTGGGTGAGAACCATCATCCCAGGGAGAGCGCAGGCTGAACCCCACCAGCTCCAGGCATTGCGAAGGTTTGGGCATGGACAAAGCAAGGAAATGCAATTGCCAAGTTTTTATCTGCAGCCTTTTATCTGAATCAAACATGATTTTCTAACTTGCTCATGTGCTTCATACTTACAAGCATCTCAGGACTCTTTGGATACACAGATAATATGGGTTTAGCAGCTGTATTGAATCATAATTACAACACCGTTTGAATTTGGGTTTTTTTGTTGTGGTTTTTTTTTTTTTTTTACTTATTTTTTCCCAACAATTTGTGAGGCATAAAGCACTTTGCATGTGACAAACCAGCTCTTTCATTCGCTAATTATTTCCTTTAGCATTAATTTCTGGATGCAGGCAAGTAGTGACCTATCTGTAAAGCATTCAGTGTAATCAAAGGGTAATTTGATAAGTCCAAAAGCAAGTCTGCACAGACATCCATCCTCTCTGTGATTTCAAGTATTTCCATAATCATGGATGTAGTGGGGCTCATGGAAAGCTTCTTGTAGGTAGCTCTGAAAACAAAGAGCAACAAAGCATCTCAACTTCACTCTAAACATGTAAATATATTCTGATTTTAGATTACTCAGAATTTCTCGTGTATTTTTCTCTCAAACCTTCTTGAGTGTGCTGGTACAGGATGAACTCTGAATAGCTTTCTTTTTGGATGTTTATGCTCAAAGCTGAGTGATTCTTTCATAGTGCATCAGACTTAACAAATTAATAATTTCTTGGCGTTATTCTATCAATTCCCACGTGTGTGTGTCTGTACATAAGTATGTGCTCTTTTGTTGTCTCTGGGGTTTTAAGGAGGTGAGAAGCCCACAAACTGAAGAGTTTTGTATTCTCTAGCTGTTCATTTGCTGTAGAACACAGATTTAATTTTATAAAAATACACACTACTGCCTGACCTAGTGTGAAAGATGCTTTATTTGTACAGATGCTAATGTTGAAAATGCAGCTCTTATATTAGTTCATGTTTTTATTGGTGTGGGTTCCATTAGTTCCTAAATCCCTTGGATCACTCACGAGTGAAAGTCAATGTTGCACGATGCCCTTGGGTGTCCTGGTGTAGTGGATTTTTTGGGGGTTGCAGCCATGACTGGTAGATGGATCTGGTTAGTTGTTGGTATTTTGCTTTTCTTTTTTCGTTGTGGGTTTTTGTTTGTTTTGTTTTGGGTTTTTCACGTGTGTTTGGGAGGTATTGTTTTATGTTTTCATGGAATTGGTTTTGAGTAGTGGAAGCAAAATACAGGAATTGCATATTTAGATTTCAGTGCCACAGAAAAGGAGAAGACCACTGATAGATTAATTTTGGATGATGACAAATCCTTTAATTAGGTGCATGCAGTGTGAGGACGTTTGCAGAGGTCCCATGGATAAGGTCACTGAGAGCTTGCAGTTTTCCAGAGAGGAAAAAAAAAATCAAGCTTAGAATGTTGCTTTATTTTAAGATGGGAAAACAAGAGAAGGTAGGATTTTCTTACCTGGTTTTACTTCTTGTCTCTCTCTCTTTTTTCTTTTTTTTTTTTTTTAATATGATGTAATATGTCTCTTTTTTAAAATATGATTCTATCCTTGTGAATGTCTCAGCTCATGTTTGTCAGCTCTGCCTCAGGACCTCAGGCTGGGTTCAGACCCCAGCAATACACGCCCCATGCTCTGCAGGGGTAGATTGCGTTGGATATTTCACTGTTGGAACAAATGACAAAGGGCATTTTTGAATCCTCTGGCCCTGCCAGAGGTAATGGAGACGAGCACAGGAGCCCCAGGGCTGTCCCATGTAAGAAATGTCTCTTGCTAATGCTGCTGTATGTATGTCACGTGAATTCCCCCTGCAGGAAGGGGACTGTTGTGTACTTAACAACAAAAAACCTCAGCACAGTGAGCTTGTGACCAAGGTGCTCCTGTCCCAGTGCACTCCTTAGCGGCACTCAGGGCTGAGTGGGAGCAAGAGCTGGAACCCACTGGAATGGAAGGGATGACATCCTGGGGGTTTACGTCAGTGGGAAGGCCTGGAGGAGAACCCAGGGTAGGAACCTGGTGAGAAAAACCCAGGAGAAAAACTGGTGCTTTCCTTGTATCATATCAGGCTTGACCCCTCCTTGTCCTTCCCGCTGTCCCCACAGGAACACCAGCTTTGACACTTCTAACCTGAGATTGTGTACCCACACACTGAGCAAATGAAAGTGTGGCACAGAAATAGGCAAGAAAGTCAGCGAGGGGATTGCCGGCCATATAAATGTCATGGTTTTCTTAGGAAAACTTGTCATTTGCCAGACATGAAATGGAATTAGGTATTGTATGTAGTGCCTCTGGGATTTTGTGTGCCATATCCAAAGGATTTCACTTTGCAGGGAATACTGGCCTGGAATGTGGCCAGTTCTGACTGCTCTGTGTAAATGTTGGGTGTCTGTGAAATGGAAGATGCCAGACTTGGTTGTGGTCCTTCTGGCATGTCAGGTGGGCAGTGCTACCCTCCATTGGTGGGGTCGCAGCGCTGCTGCTGCTGCGGGGAAAGCTGTACCCCGGCACTTGTTATAATGTAAAGAATAATCGCCATTAAATATTAATACTGCATTTTAATTACTTTGAATGATGGGGAGTCTAGTTCTGCAGCTGTTTTCTTTCTGCGTGTGCACGCAATGATAGAAAATTTTAAGTTTGGGCAAGAGATACAGGTGAACAGTTGGCTCTCAAAGCCATTTTATAATGATTCACCTAAAAAGGGTACTTCTAACAAAGCAAAAATGAACTAAACCCCTAAATCCAAAGGTAGTTGGCTCTTTTCTGCCGAACATACTTTTTTAATACAAGCGTCCAGGTGTGGATACTGATGCTGTGTGCATGCCATGGATTTATTGTTGCTATCCTGTCTAGAAGTACAGCAACACCAGCCAGAGAAACTGCTTTTCATGCGTTTTTAGCATTAATCCAACTTTTTCGTGACGTCCTCTAACATGCAAAATTGTCTGTTTCCTCAGAAAGGCAGGAATCTAACAGAAAAATAATTATCTACCCAAATACATTTTTCTCCTAAATAATCATAGTAGCTGCAGTACCCAGTCTCGGACCAGCAGCACAATTGTAGGATCTGGTAAACTGGTGGAATAGCAACAGTTTTATTCCTCCAGTGGCACTCGGGTGCGAGTTACAACTTCAAGCCTATGAAAGTCTCGAAATAGCAGACTTTGGAAAATTGCAGCATTCCATTGCAGAAGAAACATGTGAAATATTTTTAGGGAGTTTAACACTTACTAGCACTCTGATCTCTGCACAGCAAAGGCTTTGGTAACCAAAATAACTGGTATCAGCATTTCTGTCAGCATTGCATGACTTGAGGAGATGCATAAATCTGGTTATGCCACCAGTTGTTGGAGTTAAATGTGCCCTGGGTCTAAGTGCCTGGAAGATCCTCTCACAGATGTGAGCCCCCCTGATGGGGAGTGAGGGGCAGCTGCACACCTGATGTTCTGAGGATGGCAGGGGAAGGCTGTGGGGCTCTATGATCCTGGTCCTGCAGGGCAGTTCTCCACCTGCTTCCACAGCACCGCCTTCCCACCCGCCATGGTTCCTGCCTGCAGGGAGACGCTGTGTGACTGTACAGCAGGGACTGGTGACAGATGCTCTCATACTTCACTCGAGCATATCGGCTGTCCAAACATTTGTCTGAGTAATAGCGTTAAAGATTCCGTTGTTATCGTAGTTTGTGTTCTGGAAAGGATTTTAAAACAGACAAAGGAATTCGCTCGCTCACTGTGCTAACGCCTCTGAGCACTTCTGATGGCTGCTGGCTACTGTGTTTGCATGTAGTCATGTATCAGAGTTCAGGCAAAAGCACCATAACTTTAGGGAATCTTTATGGATTTATAAAGATGATATTTATAGAAGTGGGCTGGACTCTGCTGACAGTGGGAACCAGCCTTATCCTACTTGAGTTACTGATATTTATGCTAGCCCAGCCAAGGATCTCCTCTAAACTCTGGAAAAAGAAGTGTGGGGAAGCTTCTTCTGTAGTTTGCTTCATACAGGTCATTTGCTTCATACTTTGTCATTTTAGTAGCTTTTCCTTTTGCAGTTGAACACTGTGTGAAATCCTGTTGCGGTTTAAGCTCAGGTGCCAACTCAGCCCCACGCAGCTGCTCGCTCACCCCTGTGGGACAGGGAAGAGAACTGAAAAAGGAAAAAGGGGGAAAACTCATGGGATGAGAGGCAGTGTAACAGGGAAAACAAAGGCTGTGCACAAGGAAAGCCAGACAGGAAATTCATTCCCTACTTCCCATGGCAGGCGGGTGCTCAGCCATCCCAGGAAAGCTGGGCTCCATCACAGTCATGGGGACTTGAGAAGGCAAACGCCATCACTCCCAACATCCCCCCTTCCTCCTTTTCCCCCAGCTCTGTGTGCTGAGCATGACCCCACATGGTCTGGGATGTCCCTGTGGCCAGCTGGGATGAGCTGTCCTGGCTGTGTCCCCTCCCAGCTCCTCGTGCCCCCCAGCCCCTCGCTGGTGGGGTGGGTGGGGAGCAGAAAAGGCCTTGGCTCTGTGCAGGCCCTGCTCAGCAATAACTAAAACATCCCTGTGCTGGCAGCACTGCTCCAGCACAGATCCAAAGCACAGCCCCTACCAGCTACCGGGAAGAAATGTAACTCTACCCCAGCACAGCCCAGCACAAATCCTGAGTCCTTATCAAGCCTGAGGAATAAGGCCTCTGACAGGGGAGGAGGTGGTACCTGTGGCCCTGTGACATTCACGTCCGGGTTTTCCCTGTATCCTGCTGAGCCTCAGCAGACAGGTGGGCAGTGCTGTGTCCCGGGAGTGGAAAATGTTTTACAGACTTGGTAGTTCTGCATTTATTTATGCCTGGTTTTCCCCTCGTACAACTGTGCAGCTTTTGTACTGAAGTGCCCATGAGGTGCAGGTCAGATGAAGTGATTCCAGCCTGCTGTAATGCTGAAAATATGCTGATTCAGCTGAACATGCTTTGAAGTACTGGCAGAGCAGCAGTCTGAAAAGTTCGGCTGGAAGCAGTTTACACACTTTGTGAGGCTATTTCCTCTACTGTTCAGTACATCAGCAACTCAGAGTGCAACTGCTGTTCTTCTGCCCCTGAAATACACCTCAAGAACAGAAGCTGTTGTTTTAAGGAACATGGAATTGCTGATCTCCTACTCGAATATAACTGAATAACTCACCAATAACTGGAGTATTTTTTACAAGCAAACCTCACACTCGAATTTTTATAATCTTAAACTTCTGTATTTATGAAATGCTCAACTCAATATGGTGAGCATGACAATACAAAATTATGGTCACCAAAGTAAAGTATCTTCTTTTTTTAATTATTTTTCTGCAGTTACCAACGTAAGAATACATTTTTTGAGAATTTTATCTTTTAAATGTTTTTATTGCAGAAAAGGCATACTGAGACTTGTCCATTAAAAATTACCATGTGCTAATTCAGAATTTGGGGCAAAATTTTAGATTTAACTATGATATATATATATTTTTTTAAAAAAGCAAATATTTAATTTAGTCAATAAGGTGATGAAGTGTTTCTTTTAATTAATATTTGTTAACTAGTCTGAACTGTGGAGAATACCCTTAAAGTGCTATTTCTTGAACTAAAATTTGAGATTGTCTATTACAAATATGGCAGTTTTACTTATTTTGTAAAAAGGGCCGTTGTCCTAAAGGCATTAGAGTCAAAGTCTTTGTCTTCGCTGAGCACTGAACATGGTCAGGCCTAAAGTCAGAGTCCACTGCTGCCACCTGGAAGTTCAGTCATTCAGATAACGTGGGTAAGGCATTTTTGGGTAATGCCATGCTGTGGTTGGTGTGTTCCCTCAGACTGCGCTGTGAAAGAGCTGTAATTCTCACTAATCTTCACTCAATGAGATTTAATCATAGAAAATTCTAAGTAGGTTTAGGTAGGTTGGCAGTTTTTGGATTAAAGATAATACAACTTAAAATAGCGAGGCAGAAATATAAAAGCAAATCTAGAAAGGCCAATAAGGCATGAATCATTCCATAAAATGAGATCTAATGATAGGAGTGAATTATGGTAGAGTTCGAGTAACCTTCGATGTGTATTATTTCATCGCCTGTTAGGTTTCGTGTATAAATTCAGTAAGTTACAGCTCCTGGAAACAGTTTTTGATTTGCTAGATTTCTATCTGCGTGTGAGTGCTTTAGTCACAAGTGTGTTTGGGTTGGGAGCAGACCAATACAGATTTATTTTACAACACACACAATGCTGGGAGTCCCATACAAGCTCGTGCATGAATTCCTGACAGATGTATCTGTATCATAACAACCAGGCAGCATGTGCTTGGCCACTTTTTCAAATGTCAGGATCCCCTTAGAAATGCAATTGAATTATCACTGATTTCACTACTCCACCTCATTTTTCAGTCTTTATTTTAAAATAATTCAAAATTTAATCTATTGACCCTGTGGAAGGTATCTTTGAGTGCCAGCCTGCATAGTTATGGGGAAGAAACTAATGACACACAACAAAATGCACCAACACTGCTTGTCACACAGTCCCGAGGTACAATAAATTCATCAACCAAAAGCCACATTTTAATGGCAGGGGTGTTGTGACAGAAAGAAACTAAGGCTAGGCATCCATAAGTGCACTGTCACCTTCCCCCAATGCCTGACCATGGGTCCTCCTGCCCCAGGCACTGCAGAAGGAACGAGCATTCCCTGCAGCCTCTCAGCCGTCCATTCATGCCCAAGGACATGGAAAGCCAAAGGTGCCGTGGCCTGGCGAGAAATTCTATGGTCACTTGGCAGGATGTGCCCTCTGTTGAGAACTGCCAGGTCAGCCCATGTGGACCCTGAGCTGTCAGGAGTTACAGAAGCTGTGAGTCACAGCCAGTGCATCCTGCATCTGCTGGGATACAAACTGGGAATGCTCAGCAGCCCCTTACACGCCCAAGGCAGTACTGGAATTGGCAACTGTACAAAACAGATGAGTCAAACCTCACCTGATCTTAATATTTACTTTAAACGAAGATGCTAAAGAACAGAAAGTAGTTTTGAAACCTAATTTTATGTAGTGTTCCAACTCCATAACACAGAGAAAACAAGTTTTATTAACTTGGGATAATAGGAAACATTCCATAACCCCTAATGCCTGGTAGTACTTGCTTTGAAACTGTCTGTTAAAGAATGAGGGGGTTGTGTTTGGCAGAAATCCGTTAGGTCAGGTATTTCACTTTTAGTTTTTAACACACTCAAATTTTAAGTCAGTTAATTTTGGCTCCTCGTATTCTTTTTCGTTGTGAATTCTGGCAAGGGTTTGCCACTGCCAGTGAAATCCAGGGAGAGGTGCTTTCAGCACACAGTGCCAATGTCTGTGGTGCTTTACAGAGCTTTGGGCCCCTGGAATGGAGGGGATGCTTGTGCCAAAATCCTGTCCTTAAAACGTGGGTAGTGCCTCTCCTTCAGCTCACAGGATTTCTGTGAAGATAAATTAGAGGATCTCTGAGAAGCATCCGTGGACCTCAGTGGTGAATAGTGCCACAGGAAAACCTTGTAATTCAGGCTCCAGTGGGCAGTTTGAGAAGCATCCAGTAAATAAGACATGGAGCTGCACCTTGTTAGTGAGGAGAATACAAAATAGGGTAGCTGCCAATATTGGCATTGTTTGTTCCATCCAGTTCTTAAGCTGGGCCCCCACAGAAACGACGGAATACAGGCAGTGAGTAAGAATTGTACTGTTGTGCAAGGGCTGTACACAAGAAATGGTGCTTGCTGCACAGCAGATTTTATCCTGGTTTTTCTATGCTTGATTCTCTACTCTTTAATCTTGTTTGAACAAGATTAACCCTTGTTTTAATACACTTCTGACACATCTGTGCATGTGTCTGCGTGTGAATGCACATTCTTGTGCAAGTTGATTTTTGCAAGTTGGGGGGTTAAAAGCAAATTGCATCAACAGAGGTTTTATCCTGTAGCACGCTACTAAGATCCAAATGAGTCATCAGGAGGAGTGGAATCCTCTAAGCCATCCCATGGTGCTACGTGAGTCAAGTGATAGCAATGAGAAGATAATTCTCTATTTCAAGCATGTCCATGGAGAAACAACAGAGTTGCTGGTGATTCCCTCTTTTCCCTTCACAATGTCCTGGCTTCCCAGTCCCGTCCCTTTTCCACCTGCTCCCATTTGCTTTCCTGGCCAAGAAACCCAGTTTCTTTCTGCATTTAGTTTCAGCTTCCCTGCTAAGACAGAGTTAATTCCCATGTTCTGCGCCCAGCCATTGGTGTGCTGATGTCCTTGCCTTTCTGGTATTCTGGTTTGATAGCTTTAGTTCTCCATGCTGAAATCAATCACCAGGCTGTCAGGATGCCAGCCGGACAGACATTAGAAGCTGGGGATGCCGTTTTTGATGCCCAGGCGGGCAGTTCCACCATTTCAGGTGGAATGACAGAGCTCTGGTGTGGGGCAGTGGAGGTTTGTCTCCCCCTCCCCACCCGGGACAGCTGTGTGGTTTGTGAGAGGGAGGGCTTTGGGATTTTGTCCTGTTAAACCTCAGCGAGTCCCTGGCCAGGGTACATGAGCTGAGGCTTTCACACAGTGGCAGCCCTGCCAGAATTGAGTGGCAACCTCCACTTCCTTACCAGGCCTCTCCTCCCAACCTCTGCTTCAAACATGGGGGAAGCAGGAGCTTCTCAGAGAAGAGGTGTCTGTCATTTGGCAATGAGGCCAAACAGTGGAGCCTTCCACAGGCTCCTTCTCAGAGGGGCTGGAGCTGTTTGGCTGGAGATTTTCAAATGAGTTATCCCCGAGGCACACACCTGGGCATCCAAAGAGTTTGTTTGGCAAACTTTTTAAGCAACTGAAAATGCAGTCTTGTAACAGGAGGTACCTGGCAGTCATAGCACCTGGCAGTTGTGCTAGCCCCACCTGCCATATTTTTGGATCACTTAAAAAAGCAGTGAAGACTTTTAAGGGAGTGTTTTTTCCATTAGAATTTAGTAAGATACAACTATGCAGCTTCCTTATTCTCCTTTGAGCTACAAACCGCAGAGACATCATCCTTAGTTTGACTATTTGGTGTATTAGCTCTGACAATGCCATGCTGCTTTAAACCAGAGAAAAGCAGCAAATAGAAAGGAGACTGATGAACATTTTTGTATATGCAACTTTCACTTGGACAAATTATTTGGTATTTGCTTTCGTGACAACACTGAGTAAACATCATAGGAAAGAACCAGCAAGGGTTTTATTCATTTTGACCTGAGTATTTATTAACATTTTTATAGCTAGAAGATTATATCCTCCAAAGAATGCAGTAGCCTCTAAACACAAACAAGTATCTAAAGAGTTTGGGCCTGCCTGCCTTCCTAAGTCTTTATGGGCTGAAATTTGCTCCATCTGCGCTTTGCTTGTTTGTTGGATGCCAACTCAAGTGCAAAACCTTTCGGTGTAACAAGTTGCTCTTCATATTTCACGGCAGAATATACTTTATTTTGATCTGTGAAGGGATGGAAACATTCCTAACAGTGGTAGTCACAGCATGGCTTTGATGGGTTGCCCAGAGTGGCTTCACCTACTACAAGGATAAACAGATTACAAACAGTAAAAACTCTTATAGAATGTCGATAGCAGGAAGGGAAACACAAAACTTTGTCATCCCTTATCACCCCAGAGGTGTTTCAGCTCTCCCCTGGAGCAGTCCCCAGGTGCTGTAGAGGAAATGGGGACATTTGGTGTCTGTTAATGTGTAGATGGGGAAATTGCTAATGGGAAGCATCTAGTGGGTGACATTAGGGTCCTAAAAGTGGGACCCTATAAGTGACTTAGTGTCAGTTTGGAGCCTGTCCTCTCTGTCGTTGCACAGAATATCAGTGGATGTGCTGAACTGTTCCCATGGGATTAGAGCTGCCTGGACGAAGCTGGTACCAGGCTGCAAACTAACCACACCTCGCCTGAGCCCTGCCTGTGTAAACTCCACTTGCTGGAGCTCCTGGCAGGTCACAGTCTGAATTCATACCCTGCAAAAAGGGACTTTAATAAGTCAAGTGGACATGTGCTTGGTTTAACTAACAAAGACGTTTTAGTTTAGTGCACAGTCCATATAAAGGGCCTGTCTGCAGGAAAAGCTGTAAGTGGTGCTAACTAATAACTGAAGGAATTGAAGATTAAATGGGAATAAATGACCAACGGGTCAGAGATGAAATTCTGGAATAGCTGGATGTAAAACAAGGAGAGGATTGCAAAAGGGAAAAGGGTTGGGGCGGGGTGGGGATGGGCGAGGGGCTGCGGGAGCGCGCATGTGCCCATGTCCGTGCCCGCCGGGCATCCCGCTGTGATGGGAGCAGCCCCGGAGTTCCTGGCACAGGGGTTGGAGGCTTTGACAGCTGCTGCTCTTTGCTCCGTTGCTGCCCGAGAGCCGCGACCCCGCTTAATCCCAGCGCTGCAGTGGGAATGTTTGCATGGTCTGGAGCACTCGGACGGTTTTAGATTACGCGTTTTACAGGATTTTAATTGCAACCATCTCGTTATATAAATAACTTTATATCATTATTATGTATTTATTATTTTTATTGTTATATAAATGTATTTATTTATAACTTTATATATTTTTACTTCGCTGCATGAAAATACATTAATGTACAGTCAAGCTAAGATTTATATAAGTTGTTTTTTTTTTTCCCCCCAAATGATGAGCGGATTGCAGCAAATTCTGTTCAGTAGTCCGTGGTTCCCCAGAGCCTTTTCCAGAGGCCTCACGTGGTCGCCGAACGACACACAAACAGCAGCATTAATTAATATTCCCGGCGAGTTCCTGGCCGGGAAGGGGTTAACGCGGCCGGGCCTCCGCGCTCGCCACTTGCTTTTTCTGCTCCTTAATTAATCATGCGCTGCCCCGCGATTTCAATATGGAGATGGCGAGCAATTATTGATGAGCCCGCGGGCTGTCCCGCGTGGCGGTGCGGGGCGCGCACAAAGGCTCCTCCTGGGCGCGCACACGCCCCGGCCATCAATAAATAACGAGGGAGCGCTTTTGTTGTCGCGGTGACCCCGCGGCCGGGCCGGGCCCCTCGCTGGTCCCGCCGGGCAGGAGGGGGGTTCGCCGGGTCACTCTCGCCGGTCCCCGCGGACGCCGCGCCGTGCCCCGCGCTGACCCCGCGCACAACATGGCCGTGCTCGCCCGCCCCTCCCGCAGCGCTCCTCCCGCACCGCCCCGCTCTCCCCGTGGGTGCATTTCTTAGTTATTCTTCCTTCCCGCCCTCCTTCCCTACTTTTTTTTTTTTTTTTTAATTATTATTTTTAAATGTCCTTTCCTTCTCCCGCCGCTGTGCCCGCTGTCCTCTCAGTGCAGCACACGAGTGGGTAAAAGCCACCTACGGGCAGCCAGTCTAATGAGTCGGGGTTTTGCAGAGCCTTTATAAGCGAGGAGCAGCCCAAGATGGGAGGAGGCAGCGCGGAGCGGAAGGGACCGGGAATGGGGATGAGCGGTAGGGATAACAAAGAGTCAGGTGCAGGGCTGTGTCCGCCTATGGATGGGTTTGGTTTTTAAGCACTCCTGGTACAATTAAATAAGCAAATGGGGAAGACGCGGAGGCAAAAGCCGCATTTGCTGCGGCAGCTGCAGCGCTGGGAGAGGCGAGTGCACTGTGTGGGGAGCGGGGAAGAGCCCGCGCGGTGGTGATGGAAGGACGTCCCGCCCCATCCCACGGGACATCCACAGGGAAAGGTGCGCCTGGCTCCGCTCTCCGTCCAGGACAGCCTGCAGCCCGGCCAGGGACATCCCTCGGACGCCTCTGCAGGTTTGCCGCGGAGCGCAGGAGCGGGCTCGGAGCTCCGCATGGAGCTGCGGAGAGACACAATCCGGGGCAAAGCCGGGGATTTCAGCTATGATGAGGGGGGGATAATAAAAAAAAAGGGAGCAGGATGTGATAAACAGCACTAAAAAAATGGCAGGAGGATAATGTTTACTTTTGAATCCCTGGCCCGCTGCCAGACTGGCGCTGGTTTTTAGGTTAGCAGAGGTTGGAGGAAGGGCCAGACTGAGGCGGGGCTTGCTGCTGTCAAGGAAAAAAAAAAGGCTGCAAATTGCTGTTCTCAGCTTTTTTTCTCTCCTCTCCTCCCCTCCACCCCCGCCCTCCCCCGAAAAAAGGCAGTGCTTTTTCTGAGGCTCTCAAAAATGATGCAGAATTTTAACCATCTCCTGTACGCGGAGCTCTTCGCTGGGGCTGCAAAGCTAAATTTTTGCAAAGGGAAGAAATTGCAAAGCTTTCCAAAACAGAAAACTGTTTTTCAGGCGTGTAAATATTTCAGGAAATCCTGTCTTTACAGAAGGAGTCTATTTACTTGCGGGTTGAGAAGTGGGCATTAGCAGAAGTGAGCCGTTTTTAGTCTATTGTGATGGGGTTTTTGCTCGAACAGACGCAGGTGTGGTGCTACCGCGCAGCTCAGCTTTGGAAACAGTGTGAGCAACGAGAGGCTCGGAAATGCACAGCAAGGGAAGCTCATCGGGTTTGTAGCTCAGTGGGGTTTTATTTCAAGACTTGCTGTGGAAGTGCCCTAGATGTAGCTGAATGCAGCAAAGTCATTTCTTGACCAGCTGCGTGTGTACATATGGGAGTAAAATTATTTATTGAGCAGCATGGGGACTGGCTAGAGAATCATGTCACTGCCACAGCCTTCTGAGCTACAGCAGCATGTCCAGTGCACAAAGGGAGACTATTTCTAAATGATAATAGATGGGGAAAATGCTTTTGAAGTGGTGCAGCTCAAAGTAGAAAATAGAAGCAATCTTTAATTTGGAATCCTTCTCATAAATTAGATAAACTGTTTAAATGCCATGAACAGCAAATTAAATACTTCAGATATCTATAAATCAGCTTATAATGTTTGTCTGGAGTAAGAGGTAAGAAAATTGGAGGTTATTGCCTCATAATTCATATATGTATTTAAGATCAATTAGCAAGTTATTGGAAAAGGAGATTGCAGTGAAATATTTCAGGCATTCAGTTCCTTTGAAAATGCATTTTGGGTTTTCTCTTTTAAGATCCATCGGGACCAGATTGTTACTTCAAGTCCCTGGTTAGTATTTGTAACTGTGAGGGCTGTATTTTCTTTAAATGAAAACTCTACAAATGAGTATTAAGAAAAGCATTTACTTTCTGATGCCAACGTAGAGGCCCAGTCAAACCTCTTCATTCAATTTTAATTTATTAAAAAAGGCTGTGTTACAGTGTAGATTTCTTGTAGACTCTATGCATTTTTTTATTTTTAAAGTTGAAGGTTGGGACTGTATTTTGTCACCTGTTGCCTACACAGAAAGAAAAGGGGGGTGAAAGAAAATGCCCTGATGGTGCAAGCTTTTGCAGGGAACGTGTTCATCATTTCATTACCGATTGGTGAAAAATAGCCGCTTTTTTCCCCTCTGCTTTTAGGTGCCCCAGAAAATTGTACAATATGTGTGCTTTCAGACAGTGCCAGAGGAGCATAATGAGGTGTTTAGTCACAGTTTGGATGTGGTATTGGTAGAAAACAGTGCAAGAACTGTGGGCTGGATTTTCAGGGGAATAGTCCTTGTAATCCAAGGCTGCCTAAATCCCAAGCTGGTATCCAGGCAATAGCAGCACTAAATTCTGTTTGCTTTTTGTTAGGCTGTTGTCTGCTGAACGTTTTCCTCTTCTTGCAAGGTCTGCAGCATGGCTGGGCATTTCGGTGCTGGGGTTTGTTGTTTTGGTTTTTTTTCTTCGGTTAACCCTTGGATTCCTGTTTACTCCTTTATTGCAGAGCAGCTCCGTAAATAGGAATGCAGTCTGGAGTAAGTGTGCTGTTCCAATATGGAATACAGGGCTGGGAGGGCTCGGAGCGGGGAATCTTAGTAGGGAGTAAAATCTGAAAGTGCTGGCATTTCCCTTGCTGTGTATTTGGATTTAAAAATCAGTGGTGTTCTGGAGCACTCCAGTCTGATGGGAGGTGCACGTCGCACCTAATATTCTGCATTTTAGAGAACAAAGATTTCTGTGAGAATAAACGTGTCTGCAAATACTTAAGGATTGGTACATGCTGCAAGTTAATTCTGTTTTACTGTGTGTGCAAATACAGCACTAGTCAGGCTTTGAGATTTCAGAATTGCTGATTGGAAACCTGTTAGGATGCAGGACTGAATGGAACTGGGAACAATACCTTGACGACTGGATCACTTGCTTATAACAGTCTTTTTTAGGGGGTATGGAATTGTACATGAATGAATATGTAGAAGGGGCTGGGCTTACAAAATTATTTTGGATTTGGCATGATTTAGTATACTATCTGTAATATATGTTGTCGTCCTCTGACAGACATCTCAGCATAGCCTTAGTGTTCCTGTTTTAAGATTAATTTGGTTTTTCAGCAAGGATAATATCATAAAGCTGTGGATTCAGGTTGCTTATTTAGTTCTGATTTTAAATAAGCAAGCAGCTTATTTTAATATTAATTTCACAATGATAGCAGAACAAAAATATATACATGCAGTTATTTGCAGAAGAAAATTGAGCTTAAGTTGCTGAACCCTAAATGTTGTGTTTTGAACACTAAATATTTGTATTTTGTTGAATGCTGGAGCTGGTTATTTGCAAATAAGTGGGTGGTTTTCAAGATATGGGAGGAAGCTGGTTTTATCACTTTGTATTCGTGTGAATATTTTCTGGTTAAATAGAATATGAAATGTATAATTACAGTGTTGTTTAGCTAATGAATTAAAGCCAGCAGATGACACAATATGCAAAACAGTTTATAGCAACAATCAGTTTCCAGATAGTTCTCTGTATGACCAAATTATCAATCAAATAAATGGTGTGAAATATTAGTAATAAGAGTAAGGACATGTTATGTGATACTTGCTCTCCTGTATGGTTATTAACTGTGCTGCAGATACTGTGATCTGAATGATTTGATGATCTGGGAGAGTTTGAGTGGGCCAGGAAAGTTTTACTTTTTTTTTTTTTTTCCTAAAAAAGTCAGAGTTAGATCTGCCTGAGTGTCAAATCCATAGAACCCCATGGGCTGAAGAGACAACGTCCAGGGATGTCTCTCTCAGCTTGTCTTGTGTTGGCATCTGTTACTGCTTCAAAACATATAGGCTTGTCTGAAGGTGCTCTGAAAAGCCCTGGCTTGTGAATTTTTCCAGTACCAATGGACAACATGTTACATAAAACTCTAAAAAGAGCCAGCTAGAGGGCTTGGTTCTGCCCTCAGCATACAAGACCTTTTTAGTGTTCCTCGCCTTTGGTTTGAATAGAGAGACAAATCAAGCCTACCGAATTTCTTTGAAATGAAACAGAAATTAAAAATATATGTGTGTGAAAATACATTTATTTGTTTCTAATCTGCCTAATTAAATCAGCACTGTGATATCTGGTGTCCATTAAAAATGTGGGGTTTGTTTTGTTTTTTTCAGGGCCTGGCTTGGAAAATATTTTATGATCAGTGGAAAAAAATGAGGAAGAGGAGGGTGTGGCTGCTGCTGGGAGGCTCTGGCCCTGCAGAGGGTCACTGCCTTGTGGAGATGTGGCTCTTCATCAGGACAAAATGAAGCCTTCTTTTAGGTAAAACTAAATTTATTTGTTTAAATTGGAAAACAAGTGAGCATGTAATTCTGTTATTGCTTGTGCTGGTTTCTGAGGGTCGGTCAGTGGTCCTCACTTGAGTTTGGTAGCTGTATTCACACCTGTTTTTGCTCCAGTCTTCTCAACTCTCTCACTAATAAGTCATGGTAAGAACAACAAAAACTAGTTTCAGCTCTACAGAATAATAAGAAAAGTGGTTTGACTTTTTGTTTATTCTGAATAACCAGCAGGGGACTGATCCTGTATCCTCCAGAGTGGATCTGTACCCACTTCTGGATTTTCATTTCCATGCCGTTAATCCTCCAGCTGGCATGTGACACACAGATATTTCTGTCCATAGTTCTTTATATTATGGCCACTTGTGAGAGCATTTTCAGGTCATAATTCTTGTGGGATGAGATTTTGATTAGATTTTGAGTAAAACTGTTATTTTTTTTTTTAAGACATTGCCCTTGTAACAAGTGTTGACAGTTTGTTAATAATGCTGATTTACAATCTTAATTCCATACAATTGATGTTAAAACTATTTTTCTGCAGTGGCATGATTGTAGCAGTCATTTTTTTTCCCTCTGCTGCTGCAAATGTATTTTAAAAATGTGTGAGTTCTACATGAGAGAAGACGGAGCTGAAGAAACTTCTTTAGTAGTAAAACCACTCACCGGTGTGGTTACAGAATCTGCTCCCACATCTCCTGTCTTACATTTCAGCTCATCATCTCTTAATTATGTACCCTTGTCTTCCTTTGAGGAGCAGCAGCATGTGGGTTGTGGTGAGCTGTTCTCACAGCTCGGGTGAATTGTGAGCCACAAGACCAAAGGCTGAGTGTAGCAAACCACTATGTGAGTGGCAATATCCCAGGATCTGACACACATCTTGGAATCTCTCATAATTGTTAAATGGTTTTTGCAAATAACGATGCGCGGATGGGGAAAAAAGATAGTAAGATAAAAAAGGAAATGTGTTTACTTGGTAAAACAGTGTCTTACAATTTAGGCTCTTGCTAATTATTTGGGGGAAAGCAGGTAGCAAGGTAGTTGTGCATGGTTTGAGGTGCTGTGGTGAAACGGGAGCGAAGCGCTGGCAGGGCTGTGTCAGCCCCTGGCTGAGGAGAGGGTGAATGGCTTCACATCAGCCCGAGGGAACTTGTCTGGTGTTTTGCCCTTTCCTTTGGCCATACAAAGCAGAAGAGTAAGTTACTGCCTTGGGTCAGGTCCACAGGCTAATTAATGCCAGGTTTACCCTGACGTTTTTTACGAAAGGGTGGGTGGTAAGAGAGCAGAGGGTGAAGATAACCAACATGGGGTCCTTCTGGAATACCCTGTCCTTGCCAGAAAGTGGGCCAGGTGGATCCCTTGGCCAGTGGTTCCATCGTGGCTTTGTGCAAATGTCTTTATGGTCTTTCCACCCAGCAATCCCATTTAACACTGTATTTTTGTAGGCTATGTGTAGAACTCTGTTCTTTCAGATTCCCACTGATGTCCCTTAGTGATGGACTGATTTTCACATGCTCAGTCTGCATGTGGTAAAATAATACATTCCCATAGTATACATTTACTGTTTTTTTAATTTAACTGAGTAATTTCCCATTCAGGATTTGGAAGTAGGTGAGAGTCAGGCTATAGTTCCTGACTTTCAAACCGTGCCTCTCTTTGCCTTCCCTGTTGCTCATGTGCTCACCACCATAAACAGTTCGATTACTTTGTCTTCATACGTGGCAACCTCTTGTAAGTCATATTGTTTCAGTCACCTGCCCTTGCAGGCCTGTGATTGCTGTAGCTGTAGTGAGGGAAGGCAACAAGAACTGCAGACAGCATTCTCCAGGAAGGTATCTCCCTGGCAGATGGATAGTAGAAGGGTAAAGTTTTGAATACAGGAGCCTGTTTCCCTGCTTGGCTTATCTGACATTGCGGTCTATCCTTGAAAGCTTTGGTCAACTTGTCATGATGGCACCCAGGTCTCTTCCCTTTGAGAATGTTGCAATATGATCTCCTTAGCAATTATAAAAAAAACATTTACCATGTTTCACATTCACTCAACTTTGTTAAACCCCTCAGTAACCCAGGACCCTCCCCTTGCCTCTCAGTTTTGCTACTCTTATTTTACAGCTGATCTTTCTAGACCACTAACTAAAAGTAAAAGTTGATATCAACATGACCTCTGCATGCAGCAACTAGTAACTTTTCTCGTGTCAAAGTGTCTTTTCATTCCAACAGTTTACTTTTGGCTGCTTAGCTGGTTTTTAATCATGACTCCAACTTTGTCACGATGACTGCATTTTCTTTATGGCTTTCACGAGTCACATTGTCAAAGCCCTTTTGAAAGGCCAACTAAATAATAATTTCTTCTGTGGATTCCTCCAAGTGAAAAAAGACATATTTTCATTATGTTAGCAATGCTGTGTTTCTCTCCATTATGTAATCCCTGCTCAGGCATTAAAATTATAATCTTTTAAAGTAGCCTTCCAGACGGTTTACTAAGTCACAGAATTCATTGGGATGTAATCTGGATCATCATTTGTGGCTATTTTTGAGGTCTGCTACCCTTTCATTCCTGATAGGAGAGTGCAGACTTTTGTTGGAAACCCTGCCTCCAACCTTGAGCAGCTTCCGAAAGCCCGCGTGTGTCCTTGGAGTGGCTTGCCTTTTAATTTATCCAGTTATTTCAGCACTTTCTGCTTTGCTGTCTGCTGCTCTTTCACCCTTTACTTGCGAAAGGATTGATTAATGGGATTTGCTGTTTGAAGGGACCAGAGGGGGGACAATTTGATGACTTGAATATCATAGAGTTTTCCATCTGTATTAAGCCTGATAACCTCTTTTTAACCTAAAAGGTACCTTTGGGTCTGTCTGGATTTCTGGACATCAGGAGATAAAGGGGTGTATCTCAGAATATGAGGTAGGGTCAAGATTGCTTCACCCCCCCAAAAAAATTGATTGTACAAGAATTTTGCATCACAAAGTCATGTTTTCTCTGCTTTCCTGTTCAAGAGAAGGGACATCTCATTCTGTAACTCCATAGTGGTGGTGTTGCTTCCCATCTTAGAGGGAAAGTGCTGTGGGCTGGTGAGAAGGTGAACAAGAACTGGAAAAGACTAGGAGTTTCCACTGGAAGAAGTAATTGGTATATTATATTTTTTTATGAATACCCCAGATCAGGAACCCAGCTAACAAGAAATGTCAATATGGTCATACAGGACGGGAAAGGGTGAGGTTCCTCTTTTGTAGGACTAAACAACTCAAGGTCATAATCAGACGTTACCTTTTCTGCAGTGTTTTTTGTCTTCTCTCTTCACTCCCTTTGTTTCCCAGTACTATTTCAGACTTGCCAGACAACTGTTGTGCAGTCTTCCTGCTTCTAATGTATGTCAGTAAATTGTCCTTGTGTCATTGGTTCAGTCCTTATGCTCCCACTCTCCATTGTCAAATATTAATTTCTAAGTATATTCTTTGTTCTGGTTGTTTCGGTCCAGTGCTTTTGCTTTCTGGACAAGGTACCTCTTTGCCTCAGCCTGTTACAAAGCTTTGCTCAGTGCTCACGTTGTCCTTGCCCACCTGCTCACCTCTCAGCCCTGCCCTTGCAGTTGCTGCTGGACCCTGGTGCTCCAGGACCTTGTTCTTTGGCTCTGGCACTGCTGGTGTGATGGGTGGTGATCTCGTGCTGATTTCTGCTGCGTTTACCCCGGGTGGGCTTTGTCTCTGCTGCTGAGCTCCCTGGATCAGAGACTTGGATCAAGAGCTTGCCCTGCCTGCCTGGCTTTATTCCTATTATTTTCTTCTGGAACCTCTAAGATAATGTTCAGCTTCATCAGAGGTGCTACTACCTGAGGATGGTGAAGGGAAAATATCTGGCTTAATAGGCAGAAGAAGTGCTTCTGTAGCCCAGTAAAGCTCAGATATAGCATATGTGAATTCTCATAGGTAGCATACTTTCAGTTTGTTTTCCGTGTTCTCCTCTTTGCTTGTGAACCATCAGGGAGTTAGCAATTGTCTACAGCAACAAGCACCTTCTCTGCCCATCCACAGACTACAGAATATTTTAAGAATCTCAGTTATAATAGCTACAAAAAATTGCACTTTTTAATAACCACTTTAAAACCTCAAACAATTTTATAAATAAACTCAGAATTTTTCAGCAGGAAATATAAAGGAAAAATTGTATTGAGGCGATAGTTTTCACTTAAAATATTTTGATAACTTTAAAAATTACTTCAAAACAGCTGACTAGCTGTGCAGAAAATAACCTGGGTTTGAAACAGGAATTTGTACAGACTTTGGCCCTGGAAATACTGTGACATTGAGCTGTGGCAGCTTAAGGTGTCTCTATTTTGAAGGGGGGGTAGTGGAAGTCAAATGATTTAGTGACTGAAGAGAGTTGCCACTTGCGTGAGCTCCATCCCTGGGGATATGACCTTTTTAATCCTCTTTAGTTAATGTATTGGTGATCTTTACTTAGGCAGAGTAAACAGTGCTGTTCTGAACAAAGGGGAGGTCATGCTTCCTGCATTACACTCTGACCCCGGGGTCGCGGCCTTTGTTCCCTTCTCAATGGGAATTGCTCTCAGAGGGCCACCACCAAATGGAGAACTAATTTCGGCACGTGCTGGCAGAGAATGGCAGAGTATCAGGTTTGCCTGTGCCGACCCTGAGTGTGGAGTGTGCCGCAGTCACGGCCAGAGAAAAGTCAAACTATTTCAAAGAGGACGTATTAGCTCTTTAATTACCAATGGCTGTGCCACTTAATGCTTCCTTCAACTAAATCTATTGCTTGGGTCTTCCCTGTGTAATTCAGTTGCTCTATTCTCAGCCTTTAAACATTTTTTGTTTTACCCCCGTGGGGACTGGATTTTTTCCAAAGGAAGAAGCACAGACTAGTGAAAATTAGCGATTTTTTTCTCTTAAAAGTAAGTGAGAAACCGCAATTGCAGCATCAGACTTGGACCTTTGAGGTCCTTGTTTCTCAGCCATGAGGAAACATGATTCTGTGTCCCAGCAGATAGTATCCACCACCTTTTCCATAACTTCTTGTGTTGCTTCAATACATGTGCAGGGCCCTCTGAGGCTGAGCACGGGGTACTGAGCCAAAGAGAGCTAGGACTTCCTCATCTCTATCACTAATCTTATGCAAAAATGCCTGGGCTTTTTTCTTTTTTCTTTTTTTTTTTTTTTTTTGGCTTGTGGTAGAATGTGATGCACCTCATTTTTAGTTGCTATGACTAGGGAACATATATAAATGTGGAAGCTGAGATAAATTATCTGCAAGACTCACTTATAGAAAACCATCACCTTTCACCAAAGGATGCTGGTTATTTTTCATCTATATACTCTTCTTTGCTCAGCAGTAAAATCTGTGAAATACAGTTTAATTATTTTATGATCAATAATTGTAAACACATATCTTCAGTCAACATAACTGCTTTTTCACATTTCTTCATTCTATCAAAAAAAAAAACCCAAACCCAAGATAGCCCTAATTGCTGGTGACAGCCAAGTTGTGTGAAACTCAGCAGGGTTGGAAATGAGCACAAGAGATGTGAATGTACTGGGGGAGCTTATGTTGCCATCACAAAAAGAAGTAATTCTTACAATAGTGAGCTTCGAGGTTTCTGTGGCGTCAGCACGAATAGGATTGAGGTAAAAATGTGTCTTTGGATTCTAGTCAGTTCAAGTAAAACATGACGTCTTCAGTTTTCTTGCAGTTGTCTTATTTAAACAAACACTTGTACTAAACTACTCTTAGATTAAGAAATGAGTTCTGTAATACAGCAGAATGAGCTCTTCCAACAAGAGAAGTGGCCGAGCAACTGAGACGTGGTGCCCTCTGAACGAAAAGTGGCATTCAGAGCTGAGCCCACCGTGAGCAGCAAGTGATGCTCAGTGCAGCTATGCTGACACCAGCCCTGCTGTGGCCATGATCCCTTACTGGAAATTCCCAGACTCCACTAGCTCTAGATTTTAATGGCAACCAGAGGGGAAAGGTGCGTGTACTCCACCCGTTTTCCAAGAGAAATAATATTGTCAGTTTAGATACGTCTCTGCCTCATGGGTGTTACTTAGTTATAATAATGGGTTTACTATGAAAATACAAAGTCCACTCCCTTTTCACTATGTCTTCTTCAGTACTAATACTGCTTTTCTGTTATCTGCAGGATTTCAGAGAGTAGAGAGAGTGTCAAGGCAGTGTCAGCTGCATTAATTTGTTTTTTGTTTTTTTTTCCCTTAAAGCATTGATACAGTTGTGCTTTCTTTGGAGGTAATGAGCTGTAGGAGAATTTTAAAATGCGAATAGCAGCTTGGAGTTTAAAGGAAAAAAGTTAAGACAATACTAAGCCAATATTCAAATTTTAAAATACATATTTTTCCTCAGTAAGATATTGGAACCTTACAGTAACTATAGCAAGTGCCTGATGGAAGGGAAAACTAATTTTTCTCAGTGTGTGGAATATTTCAGCATTCAGTATGATACTCTCTCTAGGATGCCATTGTAGAAGTGCCTCTTCTGAAAGCTCCTTAGTGAGGGAAGCCTTTTGGATTATTTTTTTGCTTTGAATGTTCCTGACTCAAACCTCTCGGGACTTTTTTCTTTTGTTGTTTTACTGTTTAAAAAAAAAAAAAAAGCGCTTTATCTCTGGCAAGATTGAGGTTAATAGAATAGGCAGAGAATAGTGTATATATATCTTACTGTGTGAATATGATTTCTCAGCATTACTGTTTCCGGCACTGATTTCTCCAGCCAGTGTACCTGGTAAAGCTTCATGGTAGGTAAGACTCTTCTCAATTTCTAGACAAAGATGTTACTGAAATTAGAAATATGAGCTGCTAAATTTGGTATGAAAATTAGTGGCTTTTTCTCTTAAACAACCAGTGTACACCTGACTATTCTGCTTTTAAGATTAAACGGTTTCTTTTACCCTGTTGATTTCCTTGGTCCTTTGCACAATGATTGCAATATAACAGTTTAAGGAGGGAAAACATGAAAAATTAAAAAAACAAATAGTGCTGTATAACATGAGTTTTGTCAGGCTTTAGATGTGCTATGGAAATTATGGACTCTATTCTTTATATTTTGAAGATAAACATTTTTCTAAACATTAGGCTGCTGGATGTATTAAGGCCCAGTGTAACTCAGCAAAATTCACTGGAAGTGAATGCTTATTTGTCTGATTTGTCTTATGTAAAAATCTCTTCTTCTGTGTCTTTCTGTGGAATATTTGAGGAAAAAGAAGTATGTGAGAGTTTAAAAAAAACTGGATGGGTAGAGATATCCGCGTGTCATACATCCATGTGTGTGTGGTTTTTAAATTAATATTCTGGTGAGCAGAAAATACAAGACAGACGTCAGTTGCACCTGTAAAAATAAAAAGGCTGCTTCTCTGGGAAACTGCATTGCTCTGTTTTTCTGTGGTAAGAGGATACCATCCTTATGCTTTCCATGGTCTTAACCCCTTTGGAAAGCAAAATGCAGGAGAAGCTCAAAATGGCGTTCCCCGTTAGGCAAAGGCAGGGGCTGTTGCTGCGTAGTGGTTCACTCACGAAAGGGCCTTTTCCAAGAGATTGCCGATGAGTTTCTTATCTTGCTAAAGGTTTTGGGCGTTCCCTGACCAGCAGAGCCTCCACAATAGTACAGTAGACCCGGTATTCCTATAAAAATGTTCCCCTGTGTGTGTGGGATACATGACCATTTGTGTAGCAATGGGTCAAGTGCCGTTTCAAAGCAAAACTGGGATTTTTCTGTTGTAATTCAAATGTAACCCTTTGTTAGTAATCTTTAGGCTGCATTATAAAAATACTGTGATTTGCACTGAGCGGTATTGTGTAAACTGAACTCTGAGAGTGTTCCCGCTTCCTGGGCTGTGGCAGTGTGAGACTGTGGCTGCACACACACACACGTACCTGTGTGCAGGTGTGCCGGCCTGCCCCTGCGTGCGGGAGGGACACAGGGGCTGGTTTGGTTGGAATGGTTATTGGGGGAACTTGGAATCAGGTAATTTTATTTCAAGTAAATGCTGGAAGTAATACGGGCTTTAGACATCAATTTTGATTTTGATACTTGGCTTCAAAATGGTTTGAAAAGCAGCTGTATTTCTGACTGAGTCAGTGAGACTCTCCATGTTGAGCCCAGTCTCAATGTCCTGTTGCCGAGAGGCAAAAAGTCTGGGGTTTTTTTCCTGCACAGTTTTCTTACTAAGTTCCTTGTTAGGAACTTAGCATTAGAAAAAACACTGTACAGTTCTCTTGAAATTTTTGGTGGACAAAGAAAAATTAATTATATTTCTGTTGATAACTTTATATAAAATTTATTTTTAAAATTATATAAAATATAAATTTAAGAGTTGATCTTTTAATATTTCAGTGCTTTGATCAACCATATTACATCTCCAGTAAAATGTTTTTTTGGGCCCAAACTAAAAAATGGTGAAATTTGCAGCTTGAAACCTCCACAGATAAGTCACTGATATCCCCTGGAAATTTTTAGTATTCTGAAAAGGAAGTGTTTCTAAACAAATGAAAAATATAGTTCACTGAATAAGTCTGGAAGCAGCTTTTCACAATTCCCCCCAATTTTTTTTGTGTTTGTTTGTTTGTGATGCCAATGTCGGCATTTATACTGCACTTTATTAGTGGTGACAGTGTAGCCAAAACTTCACTGGATGTTTCTAAGAGCATTTGTGTTGGTTTTGTGAGGTTGTAATAAACACTACTGAAAGCACCTTTACTAAATTACGGCACACATTTAATCTGTGTAGATGCTGGTTCATCTTTTAAAAGGCAAAATGGAAAATTAGGAAAAAAATATTTTCTGCATTAATCTTCAGGTTTGCTGGCAATACCAAAATTACCCTCCTTTTTAAAACACATTTTTCACGCTATTTAATGCAAAGGTGGTATAAATCAGGGTGTCTCCCTCTGGTCTTTCTGTCAGATGGGAGAGCGTGTAGAGAGCATGGAGTGCCTCAGTTTACCTCCAGGCGTGCATCTGTCTGGCGCAGGAAATACGCAGCCACATCTGTGGGGTACACCTGGCTTACTGAAACTCAAACTTCGCACAGTCCTGTTCAATTTGTACATTTAGGTATCCCTTCCAAATGCAGAAATGCATGAAACTTAATAGTGCACGTGGGGCAACTCCAGTAAGTGTAACAAGAGAGACAGGAAGGAAAAAAGGCTCAGATGATTCCCAGGAAGACAGTTAATAGAACAAAAATTCTACAAAGTATTGTCCTTTTTTCCCCACCTATAAATTATGTCTGCAGCTGATAGAACGTATAAGCCTGTATTTGTCTGCCAGATAAATAAGTGAATACTTTCAGTAGGTTCATTATCCTCTTGACACTATATTTTATTATAACAATAATGTATCATTAATGTTCATGTGAGGAAATTCTTTTTTCAAGGAGAGGGATTTAAATTTACCTGTGTTACCATGTGAGATTCCAGTGACACTTGGATAGCCAGGCTGGACTGATCAGTGCACTGTATGGACCATATATTGTAGCTTTAATGCACTAAAGAGAACTGCACAGCTGGAGCTGGCCACATAAAATAGAACCTGATACTGATGCTCAGCTCATAGACAGATCATGCCCTGTGAATTCTGTATCCACAACCATTTTAGAGTGCGTCTGTGTGTACTAAGGAATTGCAGCTGTGCTGTCCATGTGAGACCGTAATGGACGTCCCTTTTGATTTTCTTACAGTTTATGCAAATTTTTCAGCTTTGATAACATTTCACGACCAAAAAAAACACAGAGGAATTTGTGGTTTGTCATTTTTGTTCACACTGCAGTTCACTTCGTTAGGGATTGTTGCACTATTTTGTTATTAAAAAATAGATACTTAATATCAGAGAACTTGGGTCACTGGACAGCTCTTGAGTACTTTAAAAACCTTTAAGAAATTTACAATATAAAGGTATTTTAAACCTCTTTTTGACCTGAAAAATTTTAAGTTTTCATTAAGATTTCATTGTGTATATTTGTTTACTTTTTGCAGCTTATTATTCTGTAAAAATCAACATTTTCTTTTTTTCCCCCCCACAATGTGTTCCCTTTTTCTTCCCCCTTTTTACTAGTACATATATTATTTTCTTTGTAATCTCCAGCAGCTCTTTCTGTGAGGCACTGAGCAGAGGATTCTCAGCAGGAATGCCTGTAGGTGAGGGGAAGGCTGGGTTTGCAGCCCCACGGCTCGTTTTAGGGCCGTGCTCCCGAGGAGAGCAGGAGTGCCGGGACAGCATTCCCAGCAGGACAGGCAGGCCGGGAAGGGGCCGCCGCTCACCTGCGGCGGGGCCGGGAAGGAGCGGGGCCGGTGATCCGGGCTGGGGAACCCTCCAGCCCGGCACAGCCACGGACGGGGACAGGGCATTCCACCCGATCCTGCCCGGGGCTGGGACTTGCTGCTGCTGCCCTGCCTTGTCAGCAGTGGGCACAGGCAGAAAAAATAGCACTGCTCTCGCTTACAAGCTCTGTACAGCAAAAAAAAAGGGGGAAAATGTTGGAAGATAAACAGAATTGCGTCGGTAGCACCCTTAAAATCCTGCTGATGCAACGCCCCACTTAATGCCTCCTTTCTTAAGGAAAAAAAACCTAAAAAAACACCCACTTGTCGTCCTGCCAGAGTTTCACTTATGTTGGTACCAGTTTAATGCCAAGTTTTCCATAAAACATTATTGTTAAAATACAGTGTACCGGGGGAAGTGTTTTCGCAAAACGCTTCATGATGTTTTGAAGGGAAGGGTGTGGAAATATATCCTTATTCAGCTTGCCTTTACAGTTCGGATCTTTTCAGAATTGTCTGTTTGGGATTTCAGTGTTTTCCCCCCATAATTTAATACACCACTGATGCACTGGAATTAACGCAAGTTATGCAACAGTAGATAGAACTTTCCCAAGTAACCTGCCTGCTGTGTAATTGCTGTCTTTTCTCTGGTGTGCACCAGCTGTAATCCTACAGAGTGCCTGTGCTTCCTTCGGGAGCGATGGACAAGACTGCTTTGCTTTTATAGATAGATCTTGATAATTATTATTTTTAATTCCTGGAGAGTGCCTTTAAAAAGAAAAGCTCTCTAAATGTTAAGTAAAGCTATCCTTGGCGATGCATTGGAATTACAACACGCACTGGAATTATTTTAATGGTACAAAAAAAAAAGGGGGGGGAGAATTTATACTTTTCTGGATAACTTAATCCTAAAAAATAAAAATTTGATTGTATTCTTTTTTTAAAAAAAATGTACCTGATAATGTTTTATTAATTATTTATTATTTATATAACTTATTATTTTATTAATGATTTTTATTTATATTTCCTGGTGGCTGCTAGATTAGAAACCACCCCGTATTGAAAATTAGCTATATTGTCTGGAAAGCAAAAAAGTCTGTTCAGAGGTGACCTCATTGTGGACATCTGTATCACACTGAACTGAGACCAAAGAACAAGAGATGCAGCTCCGAGTTAAAATAGAAGCAAATGAATTAGTGTTCGGCAGGAGCATTTATAATGAGTTTCCAATAGGCAGAACTTGTGATAAAGGGAAAGAGAGAGGTTATAGAATTATGTAATAGTATAAACTGTGGTGTGAAAATACTGGCTTACTGCTATTTACATAATTTGAATTTATTCAGGCATACTGAATCTTAAAATAATTTCTCCACTTCCCTCTTTGGAATTCCATTTCTATTAACTGAAATTTAGCAGTTGGACTTTGTGTAATTGTGTTCCTCTTTCCTGAATCCTTATTTTTTAGTACTGTGGTAACCCAAAGTTAGACAACTTTCAATCCAGTTTCCCCACTGTGGTGACAGATAGAATGCGGGAAGGTATCTCCTGGAGCAAGGGCAGCTTTGAATGGGAGAACAGGACCGTACTTGTGTAAAGGCGAGGCACTTTTAACTCTCCAAAGGCACCAGAATTGTCCCTGTTAGGAGTGGGCAGAAGCAGGGAGGAACCACAGCAGTTTCCACATTTATACAAAAGTGAGAAATCAAAGGTAGTATAGAGAGTAAAGAAAAAGGAGATTATATTTTATATAGAAAGCATACAAATAAATAAGGAGCTAAAGGTAGTGTCTGATAAACAGTGTGGAAAGTCATTCAGAAAGCTGATTAAATACAAGTGAAACACTGTGAATTAAGCTCCTTGTGTACTTAAGTCCGATCCTTCCCTAAAAAATAGGTCTGCCTGTTATTTTACATTGGCATTAAAAGTTGTTGCCTGCACTCTAGCATGTAATCTCTTTTTTTTCTGTGCAGGGTTAACGTTCTCATTTGTGCATATTCCGTTAAAATAAATACTATCGGGAATGTCATGCCATTATTTTTAAACAAAAATGATAAGAGTTTTAGCTGGACATTGTGGCTGTCTGCTGCTAAGGCTGTTATGCAGAAATTTTGCTTGCTTTTACTTTTTAACCACCCAGAATTTAGGCACACATATCCTCTGCATCCACAGTCTGTATGCAATAGAGACCAAAGTTATTAGAGAGGGTCAGAATTACTAGGTGTCATTTTACCAAAATAAAATTTGTGGGAAAGTTATTGTTTAAATAACTTGTCAACTATGTCCTGATAATCTTTAGTATGCTTTTACTATAGTTCCCTAAAATAAATATTAAAAACATTTTGTGGTTTCACACCATTAAAAAAAAAAAAAAAAGTTGGTAAGGGTAAACCATAAAACATATATTTGGCTTACAAAAGAAATGTTTATTCTCCTCAGAATGCCAGTGGTTGAACATTTTCTGGAGATCTGAGGCTGGATGGAAATGTGTAACAAAGATTCCCTAAATGTGGCACTGCAGGAGTCACTGGAGCTGCGGCACGGCCAGCCATCTCCAGGAAAGCCACATGTGCCACCCTGTGCCTCTGGATGTGGCTGATGGTGTGCACTTTGGGAGCAGAGGGGGTAGGAGTCAGGCCAGGGAGCAGGGCTTGGTGGCTGTGCTGCTCCCAGCCCAGGCAGGGCTCGCCATGCCAGAGGCTGTGCCTGCAGCTCCAGCGGCTGCTTCACAGCCTGGGACACCTTGGACGTGGGATGGAGCCTGTGTCACCATCCTGACCACAGCTGGTCAGTGAAATGCTGCACTTAGAACAACCATATGAGACTGGGGGAGAAGGAAGTGCATCTTGGAAAGAATCTGACTCTGGAGCTCTTTGCTCCATTCCTCAGGATTCGGTGTTGGAGAGCAGCCTCTTTGGGTGGGATAGAAACTCACATCTATGAGTTCCATTGCAGTTTTTCCTATCACCTCATGACCAATATTTAGTGGAATAAAATATCAATTAATATATTCTTTTTCCTGAAGAATATTTTATAAACTCTTAAAAACACATCGTATTGACTTTTCCAGTCAGTTGAAGCTGCCTAGATGCTTTAAAAGTATATCAGGAAAGCAATGATAGCATAAGCAAAATCAATAGGAAGTAAGAGGGACAACTATGACTTTCCTTAAGTTACTGTGTAATCCCTTTTTTCTTACGGTAACATATTTTCCACAAAGAAGACTCTTCAAGGTTGAATCCAGTACAGTCTCCTCCCTCCCCCTTCCTTCCCCCCAAATTTTTGGGGGCCCCCTCCCCCCCCCCCCCCCCCCCCCCCCCCATGTAGGGCAAATCAAATGCTTGACAACATTTTTTGTTAGGAAAGCACATGAAAAAAAAATTTGAATATACCAATAACAGCAAAAGTCTCTATATTTTTATTGCAAGAAGGAGATTTCATTGGCTGGGTGAAATGGCGAGATGTGACGCAAAAGGACACTTGGACGGTGGAAATGCTGATGTATGCCAAAGCAGGCGCACCAAGAAATGCTGTTGCTATGAGAGAAACAGAGGGAGAGGGAGGGAGGGAGGGACAGACCGTGAGAGAGCAACTTGTGGAGGCCTTAGTTTTCCTTTTTGGCTTAGAGCAGAGAGGCTGCAGTGTCTCCTGTTTGTAGCAGAGAGAGTTTAGGAGCTTCCAGTGGGTATTTTCATCAGGCTGAGCATTTAGAGGAAGGGAGGGAGAGGAGAGATGCAGGTCACCTTAGAGTACAAAAGCAACTGAAAAGTAGGAGGCTGTATGTACTGAGCCAATGATCTGTGCTATGATAGATACACAAATTAGTACAGCAGATGAAGCAGCTTAGCTCATTATCCACCTGATGGTACTGAGAATTACAATTCAAAATGACAAAATTAAAATGCAGACACACAGAGACATATTTATAATGACCCCACCTTTTCATCTTAGGAATTATCCAGCTGGGATACCGACGTCTCCTGTGTAACATTCTTAAAGAGTTGCGATAAATTCACCTTGTGAGTCCATTAGCCAGAAAAGGGGGAAAATAATTTGCAGGAATTTTTTTTTTTTGTCTCTCTTCTTCAGCAAAGGGGAAAAAAGTTCGTGCTATGAACTTAGCCGAGCAGCTTCTGGAACGTGAGCCAAAAGGGGCAGGAAGTTGTTTTACAATAGCGTTACAGTGATCTGCCACAAATGGAAAAAGCCAAATGTTGGACTCGGCAAAAACATCCTTCTCCCCCTCGCTTGCCTCTTCTTGCCCCGTAAGAGAGAAAGAAGGAAAGGAACACTGAGCTAGAGGTTCTTTTTCCTTTTTTAATTACTGCTTGTAAGTAATGGAAAGATTATCTTACTTGCATATTCCATGGCAAGCACGAGGGAAAGAAGTATCAAAGGGACGTTTAAAAAAATGCACTTGGTAACTAGCAACAAGACTTTTGGCACAATTCCTTGAGTTTGCTTGAGGTTATGGAGGGGGGGATGGGAAGAAGAAAAGCAAGTCGATGCAGTACGTTTTCTTTAAAAAGGGGGGGGAAGAATGGAGGAGAAACTATATAAAACTTTTTTTTTCTTTTTTTTTTTTTTTTAAGGAAATGTGTGTTGATCCTCTGAAGCCGAATCCTCCGGCATTTGTGGCCCGTCCTTGCAGCCCGGTATGTTTTTTGTGAGTGTGTGCGAGTGCTCTCAATCAAACAGCAATCATGGCAGCTGTTTTTCTTCCAGCACAGCAGTTGAGCTGTCTCGCCCAAATGCTTATCAGCTTTTGACTCGGTGCCAAGAGAGTTATAAGGGCCAAGCAGCCTGAGCTTGGCTGTGCAGCTGGTTTGGAAGTAAGGGCATGAGAAAAGAAAATCACAAAGTTTTTTTGTCACATACAGTATTTACTTTCTCAAATAGCCATTTTCAGCTCGGTGGGTTGGGGCTGGTTTTGTGCGTGTGTGTGCTGCAGTCCGTGGTCCTTGCAGACTGCTGTGCGACACAGAGCCGTGGAGGTACGTGTGAGTGTAAAGGGGAGCCTCTTCTCTCCGTATGAATCCCGGCAATATGTCCGTAGAAACCACCCCAGCTTCCCCCCCCCCCCGGTTAAAAGCTTCATTAGCCGCACTGCCCTGTCAAGCATATTGCCATAGCGTGGGTGCATTTACGTTCCAGCGCAGCGCCTTTGCTCCCACCGCTCCCTCCCTCCGGGTCCCCATTGCGGCCCGCGGGGGTCGCGGCGGGGCCGGGCTCGGTGCCGTCCGTCTGCCCATGGCTGCGGGGGATGGAAGGAGCCTGCCCGCGCAGGGCCGTGCCGCTTTCATCATCAGCTCCAGCCCGCTGCGTTTCGCTGGCTCACGTCCTCCTCCTCCTCCTCCTCCGCCAGACTGCTCCAGTCGCTCACAAGGGGGAGGCCGGACTCTGGAAAGGCGGCTGGTGCTCGCATTCCTGCTGCAAGGGCCTCCCCTTCAGACGGCCTTTGCCAGAGCAGAACTTTTAAAAATGCTGCAAATAGGATCTTCTTTTTCCTTTGCTTGCCTGAGCCCTCCTCTCCTCTCCCAGCGTTCCCGACTGGGGCTGGTTCTCGCTTCTCCTGCGTTGTACATCCCAATGCGGAGGGCAGAGCGCCCGGGGCTCGCCCTCTGCTCGTCCCTTTCCCTCTCTCCCTTTTCCCTCCGCTGAGGAAATGGATTCCTTTGCCTGAGCAATGACTCTTTGCTCTGGCTTTGCTGGTTCGTGTGCTCTGAGGATGAAGCCTTTTACTTGTGATTTTCCTCCCCTGACTCCCAGTGCGCAGTGCTGCTCAGGGAACGAGCCTCTCTCTCTCTCTGCCTTTCTCTTTTATAGAAATATATTTTTAATAGCTGTAGGTATCTGTGCCATGTGAAATAGGGCGGGTGATATCCCTCCAAACCCCTTGTAATTGGACCGTGACTGGAATGGAAATACTGGGGGGGATAGGGGGTGCACAGGCTGTTTCGTCCTTGCAGACCTGCCCCCCACCCCCTCTGCCGAGGAGGGAGAAGGGGATGTGCAGTAAAATGCCGTCTCTGGGACAGGTGCCAGCTCCTAGACAAAAGAAGTAGAATAGGCGGTAAGGGGGGGGGGGGGGTGTGAGATTAATAGGCAACAAAAATAGGAATCGAAAATCTCCGAGTGCAGCGCTGGCGAAAGGGCTGGTGCCCGATCGGCGTTTTTGCTGAGTATTTTCTGTGCGATGGGTGGGAAGGAGAAAGTTGCGGCACACTTTTTATTCCCGTCTCCTCTGCAGACGTTTGGGAGCGTGAAGGGAGGGTGGAGGGCGCCTTTTTTTTTTTGTCCCTCCCTTTTTCTTTTCCCTCCTTTCTACTGAATTATTCATAGTGTCAGTGGTGAAGCCAGGACTATTAGCATGCATCAGACATGCTGTTTGTCTGTTTGCTAACATTCTTCATTCAAGACTTGTTAACTACCAGACAAGCTTAACACGCTTCTCTTTTTCCCCTCCCCTCCTCTCTCCCTCTGTCTCTCCCCCCTCCCTCTCGCCTTCCCTCCCTCCCTCCTCTCGCTTCTCCCTTCCCTTCTGCCTGCCCTGCTGCCTTGCCTTCTTCCCTTCGCCGCCGTCCGTGCCACCCTCGCAGCCGCCCATTGTTGCCGCGGGGCCGGTGCGGGTCGCTGGGCGAGGCCCTGCCCGGCCGCGCCGCCCGGAGCCGCCCGCGGGGACTGCGGAGCCGCATCCAGCCCTGCCGGGTAAGCTGCTCCCGCCGGGGCGCGGGGGATGCCAGCCGGGAGAACCAAGTTTGGGAACTACGTGGGGATCGGCACATTGGCTCGCGTCTGCCTGCTCATTTATGATTAACCAGGAGTGCGGGATCAGCCCGGCGAGCTCCGCGCTCGTGCGGGAGGATTGCTTTGCTGGCGATTAGGGATGTGATAGACTAATATTTGCTATTGTTGCTGTTTTTTAGGTTCTCTTCTCCTTCTCTATCGAGTCTGCCCCTCCCTTCGCTAGCCTGTTTAAAACCAGCAAGCTTCATTTTCTTAGCAGACAAAGGTCGATCACAGCTTTTATTTCTGAATGCAAATGTTCTAGGACTTGTGCCAGTCCTGCCTTCATTGAGTACAATATAGCTGCTTTCCTGAATGGCGCTTCCCCCTTCCCTTCGAGAAAAATAAAAATAGAAGGGAGCTTCAGAGAAGAAACAAAGTTGGGCGGTGCAAGTTTTTTACATTTATTTAGTATTTCAGCCTGTGTGGAGCATTATTAAGCATCCCTGTGCAGAGCAGCTCCA
The DNA here is from genome assembly GCA_036023395.1 of Myiotriccus ornatus. Lineage (NCBI taxonomy): Eukaryota > Metazoa > Chordata > Aves > Passeriformes > Tyrannidae > Myiotriccus > Myiotriccus ornatus. The sequence continues at coordinate 65,552,758 of JAYRBT010000042.1, read as the reverse complement.
AGGCAGCCACCAGCCAGTGCGTGGGGTGTGTTTGTAGGGGCACACACGAGAGAGGGGACGCGGCCGCATTGCTCAGCTTCTGGCTCTGCAGGTAACTATGTGATGATCTTCAGTCATTGTATCTCATTACAGTTGTGCTTCCTGATTTTCCTAGCAACGTGAATTTGAACATAAGTGTTTCAGGTTAATATTTAAATTTTGTAATATCTGAAATTGTTCAGGATCAGTTTAATTGCTATCTTTATAATATATTTTTTTTAACTATTTTTTGAGGCCCTTAAAGGTCCGTAAGTGCCATAAGTGTATTTTCGTTTTCTCTTCTACTTGCATGCACAGGCACATGCTCACGCATACTCCCACTCTCTTTCTCTTCGGGTGTTAATGAAGGAATTTATTTAATTTATTTTAAGTAGAACACTTAAATATTAGAATAATGCCATTTATAGACCAAAGAAGCATGTGGACATAGATGTTCTGAGTTAGGCGGAATTTGACAGATGGTTAAACGCTTCAGATTTATTACTACTATGAAATTGCCAGACCTATGATAATACTTTCTTTGAATTCTTTATATAGACAAGTCCGTGTGCAAATTAAAGTTAATATATTTTAAAGATACTTTACAAGGAATCTATTTCTTTTGTATATATTTCTAAAATAAAATGCATTTTCTACGCTGGAAAAAAATGGGACACTTGTGTAAAATATTTTAATCTCTTAATTTTATTTGCATCTAGGATTCAAAGTAAATAACTAAAGAAATGCAAATAAGTTTGGGGGGTTTTGTCCACAAAACAAACAAACAAAAAAAACCCACAAAATAATTGAAAAATACCTACTGCTTATACACAAATAGTTTTAAATTCAGGCCATTGACAGCATTGTATCAAAATCATCTCTGTATTGGCTTTGCATTAGAAGTGTTATATGGCAACATAAACTGAAATACAACTCATAACTGTAAGTAGTAAGAGAGTATTTATTGGCCGATCACTCTAAAAGTAGCTGGAGAATGTTTTAGTGAACTGTGTAGATTAAGAAGGGAATTTAGGAGCATATGGCTTGGTGATAGCTAAAATTAATTTCTTCAAAGGAGTTTTTAGAGGCCTGTAGTAGCTACACAGTACAATGCAGATAAAATATTAGTTGAGGGTTTTAACTCGCAGTCGTTATAAAACCATAAACTGCTGAATACTCCTCACTGAGAAATTTCAGAGTACTCGGCGGCATTGCTCCTAATGACGCCGTTTATCTAAAGAGGATTTTTTTTTATCCTTAAGTTGTAATACTTGGGGGGCTGTTTTGTTGCTGAGGACTAGCAGTTAAAGGAATAGAAAATTGCTTCTGGTGTATTAGTTCATTATTTTGTGGTGGCTTGCTTGAAACGATGTCTCTAAACATAAAATAAACAGAATTGCCTGGTTCATTTCGCAGGGAGGATTTCTGTAAGCATGCTGAAAATGAACATAGCAGTGCAGAAAGACCATGTGCATGTTAATTGAAGAGGGATTAAAATCTGTTCATTAGATTGGTGATTTCCAGGTTTCAAAATTAAAATTATTTTTAGTCTGTAACTTGAAATACAACTGCAGATAGAACTATTCAGCCCCTCAGATGAATGCCTTCAGGAATTATGCACGTGAGCTGGAGCATTTACATTTTGAAAGTGTTTTGCGTTGGACTGCCAAGATTCTCGTACAAAATGTTTGGTGCATGGAATGAAAAATTAGAAGCATAGACAATACTTTGCTTAATTAAAATACTATTTTTTCTTAATAGCTGGCTAGGATGAAGTTTTGCATATTTTCAGATAATAATTGAGAGAAACAGTGAAAATAATCTAAGATGCACTGCTTTTGCTTCCAGCTCCGTCTTTCTCACTCATCCTCCGAATGGATATTTGTTCTCCGAAAGGATATTTTAGGTGTTGCTGATAAGTGAATGGTCCATTCTTAAGCTCCCACCTATCTTGACCAAAAATCTATCTTTTACTGAGTGATAGTGAGGCAGGGAGCACGAGGGCAAGGTCCATGTTTTTCAGGCCTGGCAGGAGTGCTCCGTGCGTGGCACGGTGGCGATGCCGGGGGAGTGGGCTGATCCCCGGGCAGCGAGTGCACAGCCCAGGCAGGAGGGCTGCCATGGCATCCTCGCTATCAGAGATGACAAGTGGGGCGTCTGCCGAAACTTTTTAAAATTAACTGCGGTTCTGTCAGATGCACACTGCCAGGCCTGGACCAGGATAAGAGAGATTTTATTATAGGTGAAGGAGAGGGAAAAGGGAGGAGGTGGAGAAGAGAAAGGGAAAGGGAATGGAGCTGGAGTTAGCACTTTCAGATACACTGTAGCTGCCATCCCAGGTTCTCATCTTCTTGGAATATAGTCAATCAATAGAACTGTAAGGCTGGGTTGTGTTTTGTGGGGTGTGTGGGTACAGCACTATCTTCTCCAAGTATGTGCCAAGTATCCATAAACATTTTGTAGCAGCTGAGGAGAGATAAAAGGAGGAGTGGAAGGAATGCTTTATTATTATCCAGTTTTGTTTTGAGAAAGAAAAAAAATATTCTTTTTAGGGTGGGCTGTGTAATTCCCATCCACTCAGCGCTTCAGCAGCTCCCCTGCGAGCGGGAGGGATTCTGTGCTGTGCTGGCCTTCGCCCGGGTGCCACATGTTCCTGTGGCCCCACGGGCCTCGGCAGGGCCTTGCATCGCCGGGTCTGCCATGCACACGGGCGCATGGGGCAGGGCAGGCCTGTGACCCGACCCCTTCCTTCAGGAACGCGGAAACGTGCTCTAATGAGGCATTTTCCTCCCAACTGCATCAGTTGCCCACAGCTTGAAGCAGGTGCTGTAATCAGCCCTCTCTCCTCCCCCCGCAGCGGTGATGCTTGAGCAAGTCCAGGATGCACAACAAAGCCCCACTGCCAGACAGTTCCCATTTGGATTTATGGTGCCTGTACCTGGCGGGGGGGGGGGGGGCGCAATAATTTAGAGATACAATTGTACGTCTTTGTTTCCCAAATAAGACAGAGGGTAGAGCGTGTCTCTTCATAGCTCCATGGGTGTTGGCGCAGCCTGGGTGCCCGAAAGTGTGTCTGATCTTCGCAGGGATAAGTGCTCGTGTGTTCGGGGGCGTGCAGCTAGCTAGACTCAGTGGTACAGCCAGAAGACAGAAAGTTGAAATCCCTGTAGCCAGCACAATAGACATTCCTCAGCAGCGTGAGCCCAGTACGTGGAAAATGGATGGGTAGATGTTTTCAAGTGCCACGTGCATTTTGCAAGTCCTGAGCTTATCCCACTGTAAATGTACTGGCTGTGTAAGTTTGTACTTGTTTGTGTGTTGGACCCCATACCTGATCCACAACAGGCTGAATTCTGTTGGGTTTGAGGGGCTTTGGAGCAATCCTTCTCTACCAGATACTCACTAACACAATCCGTGTGCGCACTGTGAAATTGCTGAGAGATCTGGCCTGTAACTTCTCATTAGCGAGCAAACCAGCTTGAGATTTTCTTAGGAATGGTGCAGAGATCTGTCTTCTGCACTCACACAGGATATTTTAAATCTCCAGTACCAGTAGGATTTACCTATATTTGACTTATGATCTCCAAAATAGTACATAGTTCAGGATGCTTTCATTCGTGGATGGATATGTAGGAATAAAATGCCCAGGATTGGGCCCTTTGCAGCCTCTTTTTTAAAAATATATACCATCAAATATAAGATCTCCTCATTTTGAGTTGCCCATTGTAAAACCTGTCTTTTTTCACAGATTAGTGTGACCATTTATTCAATAGTTGCATGCTGTTTGCTCTTGCATACATTTAAAATTTGTTTTTCCGTACCTCCGGAAACAAAGGATCTGATCCAAAGGCCTCTGAAGGTGACGGGGGTTTTTCTACTGCCTTCAAATGGGATTTGGATTCAGCCTATGTACATAATAGTTTTCAATGATGATCTGACTGCTATAGTGATTTTCAGGGTCTTCGACAAAACTTTTCCGAACTCATAAAATTTTTCCGGGCCGGATGCTCCGAAATACACATGTAAGCATGGGGCAGGTTTTGTTGTTTTGCTTTAAGAAAAAAGCTGTGGAGGAGAGGAGGCTGCAAAAAGCTTCATCTCACTGGTGCTCCCAGTGTGATTTCTATGAACAAAAAAGAGGAATGTTGGGTCAATATTTGGTGTGTAGCTGATGCATTACCTTATGCATTCTTTATTTAAATTAGGGGAGCCTTTTTGGAAGAAGTCTATAGATTTGAGATGGCAATGTACTGCCTATTTATTTTTACGCACGTAAGTTTAAATTAACCTCAACCATCGTATCCTGTTATCTGCCAAGGAAAACATTTAGCTCCTGTCCAATCTCTCTGGAGTTTCAAAGTGATTTGCTCTTTTCAAACTTGTTAAAGCACAAATAGAAAAGTAAATTGCTTTGCATACCCATAGAGTATTTTGCAAAGGGAAAGGAAGAGGAGCAAAGGAAGAATGAATTTATTATTATAATAACCAATATACCTTTATCAAATATTAATTAAGTCATCATTTTCTACAGCCTTTGATTGATTGCATTTGAATTGCTGACTGATATTTTGCCACACTTTAAGTCTGAGGGACACTTAGCATGTTGCCCATGTACTGAGATACCTGCATGCAGAAGTGTTTGCTGTGGCATTCATTCAGCTCCCGAAGTTCTTTTGTCAGTGTAAGCAGACATTTCCAGAAGGCAGCTTCAATTTTAATAATAAAAGAGTTCACGTGGTTTTATAATTACAGACGCAAATATTTTTAGAGGGCCAAATCAGAAAAAAACCCACTATTTGAAACTAGTCTTGTTTTCTTTCTTTTTCTCTATTTATTTCCTTGTTTTAGGTAATTTCAAAAATAGGAAAATACGCTGCAAACAGTTGATCTCAGGAGCTATAAAACAAGCAACAGCACCTTCAAGTCTACTTATTTTAATGCTGGTGGGCAGGGGGAGGCATTGAGTAGGTTAGAGAAACACGTGAGTGTTCTTGTGCTTCCCAGCCCTGGTAGGCTGAGGTGATTCCTCTGACAGGGAGGAGGTTTGAGGGGTCTGTAAAGGTTATGGTGTTCCTGCTGAACCCCTGCTCCCAGTGACTGCTCTGAGGGATTGCGGGGGTAAAGGGGAGCAAGGAGGGGTTGCTCTGGGCGAGGGTTCACTCACATTGTCGTCTGCAAGACGTAGGAATCATGAAGCAGCTACAAATATTGCCAGTGTTTGAGATGGACAGTTGTTCCAGTTCAGGCCATTCTGAGTTGGTGAACACAAAGCTTTGACGTGGACTTTTAAATGCATTGTCAGTCTTTTCAGAGCTGCTCTTGCTTTTCACTGGAATGCAGTGTGCAGAAGGGTAGGAAGGCTGTTTTGTTGCATCCAAGAGATTTTGATCGCTGTATTTGTTTTGCCACCCATTCACAAAGAGCTCTGGTGTATTTACTTCTACATTTATATATACAGCAAGTATTATTTTCAAAATATTTTCTTCTTTGATAAATGATTTTTTCTTAGTATTTGTTTTCTCTCTGGTTGCAGATTTTTTTTTTCAAGAAAGGATAGTTCTCGTGATACTTCTGTTACCTTTGGCAGATTAGATGTATTGTCTTATTTATCTATAGGAAACAAAATAGTATATCCAGTCCTGAGTTGTTGGAAAGTCTCCCACAGGTATCAGAGAGTTTTGGATTGTACTCTCAAACCAAAGTGACAGTAATTTAAAAACCCGATACAGGAACCCTGAACTCGAATGACTCTTAAAGTGCATTTAGAGAACACTACACCTTTGGGCTTGGGCAGTGAGCTTTGGTACCTTCTTGCTTTGTTCAGGCTAACCCCAGGAGTGTCAGAGTCTTGCTTTCTGGTTTGAAGGGACACAGCATCAGAATTTTTCCTGCATCTTCCAACATGCACTTAGGAATTGCACAGTGCACAGAAGGAATTGATCGGATTGTGGCAAAACGGATGGAAACTGTCTTACAGGCCCAAAGGCCTTGCACATACAAATTTTGCTGCGGGAGTTCAGTGTGGGGTTTAGTTTTGGTTTTAATGCAGTGTGAAATATAGGGTTCTTTTGATTGCTTAGTTATTATGTGAATAAATAATTAACATTTTAAAATCTATTTTTATTAGTAACCATTTTCTAAAAACAGTTTTCCTACTCAGTCTGTTGTGAAGATAGTTACTAGTTTTTAATTGAAGGTTATACGTTTCTCATTCTATAATTATTATAGAAGGAGGAATGAACATGATCACATGGAAATTTTGTTTCTTAAATGGAGATTTACATTGATGGATTGAAGGTTTAAGGTGCAGATTTACATTTAAATTACATATTACGTGACATTTACATTTTAAATTATACTAAAACAATTATTTCTACTGTCTTCTTGGTGCCTTCTGAATGTCTCTATAAAATTATTTCATTTAAAGTATAACCCACTGTACTATATATATATGTGTTTCACATATGAGATCTGAGTATTTTTTGTATGGGTACACTCCTATTTGGTGTAAATAAGGTGTAGTTGAATATGTAATATTCACATGTAGACGTTTAAGATGCTATTTAGCACTTTACTTAGAGTAGCAATTATTTTCTTCTCTATAACAGAAATTGCTTTTGGAGGTGGTATTTAACAGGATAAAAATGGTATCCATCAGATGCTTGTACTTTTTTCCCCCAGAATACTTTCAGGAATCAAAACTTAACTGCGTTGCTTAAGGGAAGCAGCCAAGGAATAGCACCTGGGAACAAGGTGGCCTGGAGTGCTGAGAAGGAGAGGGCTGATGTGGGAGAGAGACAAGTGGACGGTGTTTGTACCTGCTGTGAAGCGCAGGCCGGGGTGGCAGCAAGCACAGCAGAGCCGGGGCTCAGTGAGGCCGGAGCTACAGACGTGCCTGTGGAAGGTCCTGCACATCCCTGTGCACGTGTGGCCCTTCTGGGGATGTTCCTGCAGCACCGAGGGCCACATCCCGCAATCAGTTTTACCAAGTTCCAAGGAACTTGAAGTATGGGTATAATTGTCTTCCGAAAAGAGGTTTCTTTACACTGTCAGTTGGATATGGCTGGTTTGCACCCATATAAGGTTCTGGGCTGGACACAGAAGTCCTAAAATTCCATTATTGTGGAAGTAATTGCTGCAAGCCTTTTAACTTCTGATGCCTGCCGAGTGGAATGGGCAGAAGGGCCCACACATGCCTGCTGGGGGGTTGGACTTCCCCTGGAGAATGGGATGAGGGCGCCTGAATCCAGTCCCTCAGTTTTCTAATTTTTCTTGTCACCGGCCTGTTCCTCCCGAGATACAATATAACCTAAAATGCTGCACTGAAGAGTAATTAGGGTTCAGCAGGAAGTGCTGAAAAGCTTTCCTGAAGATTAATCTGTGAAAAACCCGGCCTACACCTTAGCTGTGTACATTAGTACTAAGGTTGCAAATAGTGAAAGAACAAATAGAAAAGTCTCACAATTCAATTAATATCAAGAGATCAAGCTTGAAAGTGAAAAATCACTTTGCCAGTGCACTTGCAGACTGTATTCCAGCTCTGTATGAGCATTTCTGCAAAGCACTCAGAAAGAAAAGGCTCCTCCAGGTGACCAGTGGCTGTCTGGTGGGTGTTGCTTCTAACGGCAATTAATGAAAGTACAGCCATTCTTCACGAAGTGCAGATGACCAGTGCAAGGCCTACATGGAGTTTGTCCCACTCAAACCACTCCAGACAGCCTTCAACTTTTTTCTGTCCCTCAGGTACCACGAGCCACTGGGAGAAATAACGGGTACAAAGAGTAATTTCTGTTGTGCCATCAAAATCAATGGGGTTGACACTTTTGGGACTGCAGATTATTTTGATTGGAGAGTTTTTCTAGTCATTCTTCTTTAATATAATATCCTTTAAGTTGTAAAATATGTTTCTATACATACTATTGTCCAGAAATTAGGCCTTGATGAAGCATTTGTACATAGGAGTTGTGGTGCCCTTGTCTGGAAAAGTGAGTGAGAAGTCGGGAGATTCTTTTACACTCAGCTTTGGGTGTAATAGTAAGAACTTCTTCAGGTTTCCTCCTTCTTCGGTGCCTCAGCACCCTCCCCTTGTAAGTCAGAGGTAACTCTGGTTATTAATCTCTCCCCCTGAGATTTCTGCTGTGGGAAATGGCTGTATGAATAAAGCATGCACAGTGGAGAACACTGAGCTGGGAGGGGAGAGGTGTGGGCTGCTCTGACGTACAGTGCCTGCAGAACTGGAGGGATTCAACACTGCTTTGCACAAGGGGCATCTCATAGTCTGGGTCTGGGCTGCAGCTGCTGTTCCAGTCCTTGCCTGCCTTTGAACACAGACCTTCACTCTGAGCTGTAGGAGGTGACTCCTTTCCTCCCAGAATTTGATAGCATTCTTTCCCTGAGTGGAAAGGTTATATGCTCTTTCTCTTACCTGCCGTGGGGTTTCTTTCATCACCACCATCTTGTAAATTTTGTGCGTTCATAAGTAGTAGGAGAGATTGCAACACAGCATCTGCATGGATATTCCCCAAATCAGAGTTCAAGTCTGATCAGAACAGTTGAAGAGAAAGATACTGTGAAATTGCCTGGTCTGTTGTCCTTCCAGTTTCGGATAGTACTGTGCAAGTAATTAAAATCCAGTATGTTGATAGCATTTTAAGATTATATGGGTAAGTTAGTTGACTAAAAAAAACCCCAAACTGTTGTGTCCCCTTTACTGAATACTAAACAATAACCATGAAAACTAAAACTTACAAATCATAACGTTTTATGTGCTCCCTGCAGAATAGAAAGCTGGGCAGGAGCTTTAAAAAATAAAGACAGAAGCATATTTTAAATCTTTGTTTGCTGGCTCTTTTTTTCTCTCTCTGACAATTCCATTCTTTTTACCTTACTGCTTGCCTGAATGTAGTTGAATTTAGGATTTGTTTCTTTAGTCCTAGGAGCCAGGCAGGCCTGTGCCCACTGACCTTGCAGCGTGTTGCAGTGGGCTCAGGGGAGCAGGTATTCTCAGTCACCCTGTGCACAGTGTTCCTTCTCCTAGGTGCGCCAGACGCACACGTGGTGAGCAGCGTTGGGCTGAGCACGTGGAACCACGCTGGTTCCACCACGTGGACACTTCAGCGGGCCAGTGTGCTTAAGGAATACTGGAAAAGCTGTTTGGCGTTAGTTTTCCTTACCTTTTCAATAAGTGTGCCTGTGACAATCGAATCCTACAGATGCTTATGCATAGAACGGGCTTTTGCATCCACTTTGTAGTCACAAACTGTTTTGCTTCCATATCCTCCCCCCTCCTACCACTGCATCCCCTCTCCCCACATCCGCAGTTGCTCAGGACTGTGTGAGAAACCAGCACTTTGGGCCAAGAGTAGAAATACAGGACTTCTGCAGACAGTTTACTGAAATGTTTCCTGGTAAATCCTCTGCCCAATTTGGCAGCTTTTTAGCCTGATTATTAATGGTTCTGACAATTTTTGGGTGAGTGCTGCCGGGCCTGAGTCAGTTCTGGTGCCTGCATTTCTTTCAGCATCTTCAGCTGGCTCAGGAGTGCTTTTGGTGATCAGGGGTCCTGGAGTCCCACTTCCAGGCCCAGCTGCATGTGGATGTCCCGAGCACCAACAGGGATGTAAGCTGGCTGGGGCAGGCAGTTTCTCTCCCTGTGTGCAGTACAGGCTGAGGTCAAATGGGAGGAGTGAATGTGATAAACCTGAGCAGAAAAAGAGAAGGTTCAGGTGCTCCACCTTGGACTGTGGAGCTGGGCAGGTATCTGCATGAAGTGAGTGCTCCAGTTTCTTTCCTGTTGTTTGCAGAAGACTTCCAAACTTGTGTCTCATTTTTGGGTTTTCCCCAGTTTTTCTTTCCTTACTCTGTAGGTCAGTTCACGTCCAGTCTTTCCAAAATTCCTGGTAGGCAGACCTGTGGTTGCAGGCATTGTTTTGCTGTGTGGTCAGAGGCTGCTTTTGGCTGATAGGCAGGTCGGAGGAAGCTGGACTGAGTTCCCCTGTCCCCTCGGGGAAGAGGGTGCTCAAAAGGGTGAGTGGGTTCCTGGAGCTCCTTGTGCCACAGCCGGACTGACACGGTCTAAGTGTGGTTTTTGAGAAACAGAGGTGTTGATTGCTCCAGGAGTTTGTTGTCACAGAGAACGAGGGTTGTAAGTACATGAGAAGTCTTCCTTAGGAGGAAAATCAATAGTAAAACAATGTTTCAATCTATAGTCTCAGTAAGTCATTTAATTTTTAAATCTTTAAATTTAATTTTTAAATCTAGTTCTTCTCAGAGGTGAAAGCTTTTCTGTTTGTGTTTTATTGAATCATGGTATTTGAGTAGTAAGTCAGCGTTGGGAAGGCTTTTGTTTTGTTTTTGTAGGATGCCCTTCCAGTAACTCCCCAAACTTCTCACAGCTGTTTTATTTTTAAAAAACAGCTTATTTTTAAAAAATGGAAATTTTTACAAGGTACATTTTAATTTTAATTTGCAATCGGTAAAAGGTTCCTCTTTACCATGGAATATATAAATTTCAGACTGTGTTTTAACTGGAAGCCAATTTTTATTTTGAGCATATATTTTATGAACAAGTTACTATTATCACTTTTTCTTACTGTAGACCTACTGCTGCAAATAATACAGTGACTTGTACCTCTGTAGGATTTTTACAAAGAATGACACCATGAGGCATTAAACCTCTCCCTAAAGATATGGAAAAAATGAAATGACATAAAAAAATCTTCTCTGAGAAACAGAGACAGAGGAAAAAAAATAAAGACAGCCGGGTGAAACATGTTTCTGTTGATTTGGGAGTTCATATTTTATTTTGTCTAGCAATCAAGATGCTTTTTTCTCTTTAGAAAATAAAAATACATCATTTTGACTTCCAGTTTGAAAAAACAGAAGCCCTACATTTACATATTCCACAGTTTCATTTTGCACTCCTCTTTCCATTTTTGCGTTTGTGTGTCGTGTTTTAAATTTAAATTTTGCTTTTGCTTTTGTAATTTTCTGTTTAAAAGGAGAAGAACAGCGATTTCAGTTCAGGCAGGTGAAGCACCAGCCGTGACTGCGTGGCTGCTCCTGGAGGAGGAGGTGGCCTTTGGAGTGGCAGCGTGGCACCCCAGCAGCTGTGTCTGCGGGAGCCCTGCCGTGGCGCTGGGCAGCTCGTGGGCTGCGCACGCTGCCTGCTTGGCAGGATCGGAGCCGTGCTGGGACCCCAGGCATCGCCCTGAGTTCCTGCGGCAGGCAGGGGCGCTCAGGCTTTCCCTGCTCTCACTGTACCTTCAGCGAACGTGTCTCGTCTGTGGCACAGCCTCTTCTGAAGAGCCCAAGCTTTAGATGAAAATGGAGGCAGAAAGGAACTGCAGTAAAAGTAGTTGTCCTACTAGTTCATCTTATGATTAATAGCAAGACTCGCTTAGAAGTTAGTCTTTGATTTCCTCTGTTTAATTGTAGCCCTAAGTGAAATGGGTTTTTGATTTATGGAAAATGCAAAATTGGGCACAGAAAGTTTTAAATTACAGTAACAGTAAAAAATTTCCCACAATAATCATCCCATATTGTTTCAATTCAAAAGAGCTAAGGCTTGATTTGTGTGGGAAAGAATCCATAGCAGCCAAGTTCCATTTGAAAGGGGGGAGAGGGGAGGATCAATTACCTTCTTTTGAGGATATAAAAATATGCCTTAACTTCACTATGTAATACTTTTATCATATATTCCCTCTCTGGAAGGTTGCATGATGATTAATTAATTTAGAATAGCTGTTTTCTTACATGGGTACCATGAAAAAGCAAGCTAGAAAGTTTGTGTTAGAACATACATGAATGTTGTTTTGAAAAGTGATGGCTCGTAATTATGATGGAAAACGAATCTATTTTTTTATAATTACTTACATTGTGCAGAACAGTTCAGTATACTGTGAAACTTTTAAAAACCATAGTTCAATAACTGCAGTAGCTTTAATAATGGCAATTTAATTCCCGAACTCCTTTTGGAAGTCCTGCACGGCTGATCTCACTTTTGCTGCACCATATTTATGTTGACTTTGTCTTCCATTAGACCACAATGTCTATGTATGTTTACAACAGTAATCCTAGATGTTGAAATTCTGGATAGTTAAAATATATTCGGTATCATTGAAGCTATTCTGGGGGAAATGGCTTTAACAGGGTGAGACCAAATTCTGCTTTGTTTACAGGGGTAAATGCTGAAAAACACTAATCTGACCAATGAGGGTTTGCATGTGTGTTCCTGAGACTAGAGTTTGGGCCTTTCATATTTGCTTTTTTTGTGTACCAAAACACAGCTAAAAATAATTTTGAAAATAATATTGGAAATCATATTGCAGTTATTCTGTTGGCCAACTTGATGTTTTTTAAAATCCTGATTCACAGTCTCTCCTCACATACAGTTTTTATTTGGAACACACTGAATTTACAGTTTTAATACAAAATGCTGCTTCTATTCTATTTAATTTGGCATGACCAAGTGTAAAATCTAACCATAATGCACAGTATTGATCCATTTATAAGCATTTTTAAATTGTACTGCACTTCTTGGATAATTTATTGTAGTAGGATTTTAAAGTCAGGTAAGCGCTGCATTTGTGCTATAGCCTGACAGTTTAATCAAGATACAAATTTAGAAACAAATCAGCACTGTCTTTTATATAGTGCCTCCAAATCCATGGTAATTGGTACCAGACCTCGGTAACAGGGAAGGATTGCAGTTTCATGCTACCAATACCAGTGGGTGTTGCTCCACAGCTGCATCATATAAGAAGAGAAGATGCAAGAGAAATTAAAGGATCCCCACATGCATTTTTCTGTAACATACCTTTTGCAGAGTCCGAGGCTGATGGAAAATTCCCTTGAATCCAGTGTGTTAGAGGGCTGTAAATAGTGCCATATGTTCTGCACACTTTAACTCCTACCTTTGGAGAGCATGGGGCACTTTTTGAGTCAGCTTTCTTTTCTCTGTAGTTTTGAAACATTTAAAGGAACCCAAAAGCTCAGGAAGGGGAGAATGCAAGTGCTGCTGGTGTGTTCCCTGGCTGCCCTGGGCTCCCTGCAGGGCCCTGTTCCGGGAGGCTCTGCCATGCCAGCATGTCCCGCGCAGCGCGGGCTCGGCGCAGGTTGGTCCCTGCACACCCGGGAGCGGATCCGAGCTATAGGCTGAGCTTGTGTGCTCTGGCAGCACAGATGGAGTGTGCTGTCATTAGGACTGTTTGTTGCCTGTTGGAACACACAGCATATTTCTACCGTGGCATCAACAGTTTCGAAGAACTGAGGTCAAAATAAACAGGTTGCAGTTGGATACAGGAACAGTCTGGGAAACAACTTAAAATTCCCTGCTTAGGCATAACTGTGTTCCTAGATCCGTGGATGAAAAGGCATTCTTTCAGCAAGGGCTGGTCTAGATTCCTGCTGGTGAGTGCAGATCCTCATGGAGTTGCAGGGGTACGCTCAGTAAGTTTTCTAGAGAGATTGGTGCATGTATGGAGAAATGGCCTTATTTTAAATAAAGAAGCAATTTTAATCACAATAATTTCACGCTGTTTCTCTCAGTCTTCGTAGTACTTGATCAAAGTGGAAGTGATGTCCCAGTGCCCGTTTGAAAAGGGCATATTTCAGTTAGAACTCAGGCTCCACTGAAGGTGTGGGTGGCACTGAAGGCGACAGGGCTCTGCGCAGGACAGCCAGCCTCTGGCAAACGTTCTGGAAGTGGCTGGAGTTGCTACTGCCCCAGCCTCCCCACTCTGCCCTGTTCCTGGGCATTGGTGCTTCCTCAGCAGAGCCTGTGAGGGGAGCGTGTGCCCACACCTGAGCTGCTTTGTGTCCACCCACAGGTCCAGCTGGAGCCCTTGGAAGCGCGTCACTCCCTGCGGAGCTGTTGCGGTGTTCCTGAGGCCTGCGACTGCGGATCCAGCGTGGAGAGCCCCATCTCCAGCAGCCAGGTGGAGCAGACACCCAGGGAAAAGGGACTTCAGTGTATGACAGAGCTCAAATGTCAGTGCCCCTTCCACCACTGGTAAGTATTTACAGGATCAGCCCATACATAGACTCAGATTCCAGGTGATTCCTGGCCCCAGGGAGATGAGCAGAGGGATTTTAGCCAGGGGTATCTGTGAAAGCAGGGTTTAATTTGTAGTGTTTAAAAAACCAGCAGACTTTTACTTAACAGGACAAATACTTGGGATGATTTTGGCTTGAGAGAGCTTTAAGTAGATTTGTTTCCTGACAGAATCAGCAACAGTCACTTGGAAAGGTTTACTCATATTTACCTGGTCACAGTTTGGTTACAGCCAATGGAACTATCTCCTGCTTGTTGGGCTGCAAACACATAAAGGCATAGCAAGCTACTAGATGTTAGGAAATGTTCTCATGGGGTTTTGTTGGGTTTTTTTGGTGGGAGGGTTAAATGTAAGTCTGGTTTCAGTGGTTACAATTAGAAAACAAGATTATTTTTTCCTTTTCAGAAATGAAACATTATTGAGCTGTATGGCATGCTTAACAGTAAATAGTTAATACAGATATGAGTAGTGAAGTAGGGAAAAGAGGTGTCAAGAGAATTAAGAAAATTTAGACGACTAATATGGAAAGATGTGTTTAATTCTTTTAGAAGTGAAAAAAAAGCCTTCCCGTATTCTTCGTTGCTTCCAGTTTGCTGCTGTTGCCGTTCTTACTTGCCATGTCATGAGGAGTTCAGTGATCTGTATTAAAACCAGAGTAGTGATATTATCATCCTTTCCTTTCCATATGCTGCTTCTACCACAGTGACAGGGAACAGCGCTCCTAGAAAACTCTTTTTCTGGGCTGATCTTACTGTCTCCACCAGGTGTTCTTGGCTCTTGCTATGCCCCTACACACAGCATGTGTGTAACTATGTGCCTTTCCATCCTTTGCCCTGGCAGGGCTGGTGCAGCCTCATTCCCCCTGCCCCAGCACCTCTCCCCTCGCACGGGCAGCTGCTGAGTCTGCAGCTCCTCGTGCCTGTGCCTGAGTTGGGAACACTCTCCTCCCCCCCACTTCTGAGCTGGCTCTCAGCGCCTGCTGCAGATGGTCTGTACCTCATACATAATAAGGATTTTTTTTTTCTTCTGAGGAGGGTTTCTGTGAATGTGAGAGGCAGACAGTCTGGCAAGCTCAGACCTGTGTTTTTATATTTTTTTGTAAGTGAGCCTTGAGGGATTTGTTTGCCATAGTTTGGAACCCCTTAATAGCTAATGGAGCTCAGTAGTGTTTTGATGCCAGAAGTAGGAATCTGATTTGTCCACTTGATTTTTTCTTAGGGGAAATTATGTACATAGGCAAAATGAAGTTAGGGCCCAGCTGGACAAGACAAAGAAATTAAGCAGAGGCGTTCCAGGAATTGAAGTGGTTGCTTTAGGAAGGTGGTCTTCTAATAAAAGTATGATAGTTTTGTGTGAGCTGTGTTTGGGACTTGCTCAGGGGGAGGCTGTTAGAGGTGTATATTTATTACTAGTCCTAGTAAATGTTTTCCAGTGAGTTCACTCTGCACTGCTTTTAGACTTGAGTAATAAATTCTGGGTACCAAAATGTCCCCAGGACCTCATGTAAGAGCCAGATGAGCATTTTCAAGTGTCAGATGGTTTGGGTTCTAGGTAGCTCAACACTTCCTAGATCCTTTGTGTGGTGCTGTGTTGGTGGGGTCACACTCAGCACTCCTGGAGCCATAAGAACAGGCATGTGTGGACAGTTCTGCTTCATGGACCAGGCTTTGATTTTCTGTTCTGTGTGGAAGCTGCCTGCCTGCACAGGGCTTGATCTCTGCAGTATGCTTTGGGAGCTGAAAATGTACAACATACGCAGGAGGAAAATAGTGGAAACACACTTAAACCAGCAATTTTAGCAGCTGATTTGACCCCCATAAGAAAGGATATGTCAAGGTCAGATATGGAGTTGTGTGTTTTAAAAGATGAGAGAAAAATGTCCTGAACGAAGTTGGATTTTGTTCATAATGAGGAAGAGTTTTTTACAGGTATTTCACTCCTCTGTTTTTCATGTTAGCACAGTCCAAAACAGACTTGTGGACTGTGCAGTATTTGCTGAAGTACTCTGGGGTTTAAGTGTCTGAAACTGCTGGCTCCTCTAAGAAAAAAACCTCACTGGTGTCAGAAAAGACACTTTCCCAGGGCCTGAAGTGTGTCAGAGTAAGGGGCTCTAAGGAGTGAGCAGAGCAAATAAAATATTTTGAGAAGAGATGAGCTCCAGAGAAGATGACGCTTAGGCACCAGTGGTCAGCAGCACACAATGGTCACAGACTCATCCTCCAGGCGGGAAGGGACCTCAGGAGCCTCCTGCTCAAAGTGGGGTCAGCCCCAGGATCAGACCAGGCTGCTCAAGGCTTCATCCAGTTGGATCATGAAAGCCTAGGAGCATGGAGACTGCACATCCTCTCTGTGCAGCCCCTTCCATTGCTTGACTGACTTTTTGAGCTGCTAGGATGCATGTTTTAAGCATAGAACATGAGGGTTAGAGATATAGTTAGTCTTAAAAATTAAGTGTTGTGTAATTGCATAACTGCAAAACTGAGGTTTTAAGAACAATACTGAATATCATGAAATTTGTGCTTTGATTTTAAAATTAAACAGTATCTATAAGATCAAGAGTCTGCTGCTTTTGTAAAGCAAATGTTCATCTAAGAAGGGTTTTTTCAAATAGTGAACCGTATCTGTAAAGTTCTGAAATGATAGCTGCTATTATGTGCTCCTCTGCTTGGCACAGTAATTAAAGTGTACATTAATGCTCTGAGACGTGTTTAGAAGTATGGATTGAAATTAATCACCCTGCCACTATAAGAATTGCTTGCTGACTCCAACAGCATATGTGTTGCTATAGAAAGTTGTTCATGTATTCTGCATGAACAGAATTAGTTAAATCTAATATTTCATATGTTTTATTAAATATTTAAATATAAAAATACATTTAATTGTATTAAAGATACGTGGGGGTTATTTACATATTGAACTGGTCTGGGACAGATGTTTTTAAAGGTAAATCTTGCACTGTAACAACCACTAAGGATTAAATTGTCCAGCTGCTCATACTGCTCAAGGGATCACTGAGGTGTCTGCAAGCATCTGTGTGAGCAGGGCAGCAGGAATTCCTGCCTCTGCAGGGTGTGGCTCACCCCAGCCAGGTTTGCACATCCACGCTGCCCGTGGGGTGAGTCCCTTGGGAGCACCGGGCACAGCCCTCAGCGCTGCAGGGTGGGTTTGTACCGGGCTGAGCTCTCGGGGGAGGCCCGTGACCTCTGAGATAGTTCTGCACCCACTGATGAGTTCAGTCTTAATTGTAAATTTGCAGTGTGGACTCCATCTCCGGCTTCCTGAGCAGCCAGTGTTCTCGGGAAGGCTCCGGTGTGGGTTTACAGGCTGTGTAGTTACCAGGTGAGGTACCACCACTGCTTGTGCCACCGTTACTCTTCCTACCAGAAAACCTTTGTAATAAACATTCCACAAGATGCTTGAGAAGATGCTCGGGTCGCTTTGCTCTGTGGCTGTGTGGGCTCCACGCCCTGTCATCCCAGGGGCAGGCGCGTGTTCTTCCCCAGCGCTGACACCGCCCGGAGCATCCGCTGTCCCAGCGCCCGTGTCCCTGGGCAGGGAGTCCCGGCAAGCTGTGTGCACGCTGCTCCGTGTGCTGCTGTTCCTGGAGGGACAGTGCAGGCTCTGGACAAAGGGCGTCGCTCCTCGCAGCGCGATCTCGCGGCTCGAGGACTGGGAGAGGGGAGCATCGAGCAGCGGGATGAGGAAAAGGACACAAAAAGAACAGAGTCTCTGTCTGGGGAACTGTTTGAGAATTGCTGCCCTTGCCAAGTTAAACTGTGTGCACAAAAAATGTCTTGTTCTTCCCTGCCTATGCTCCAACATAGGACCCAGTTAAAAAAAGGGATGTTTTTGTGAAAGTAAGTCCAACTTCTAGATGCTCACCAGTGTACACACCTCTTAGCGTGTTCAAGATCTAAATGCAGTGTTGAGGCAGCCTTTCTTTTACAGCTAATATTGATATCCTGCCCCAGAGTTACAAAAGCAGAGAAAAGAAAACCCTGACAGATATTTTGTGCTTCAGTTGATACATATTTGCATATTTCTGCGTGGTGAAAGTTGGTTCTTTTAATTATTTTTGCAGCCTATCAGCCTGTAGTCACCCTGCCAGAAGGATGAAATTTACAGCAGAAGAATTAATTTAACACCGAAAAAGCTCTTCCTCATCTGAACTGTCATTCAAAATGTGCGATAAAAGTCACCAAGGAGAAATTTTCTGTCTGCAGGACTCCTGGAAGAATCTTCTGGAATTTGAGGTAAGTTTTAGAAAAAAAGAACAAACAGCTTAGCTGTAAAGTAGAAGCTGATGCAAAGGTGTAATTCTAGGGCAGAGAAGATCCTGTGTGAGCACTGATCTCTCTGCTGAGATGTCTGTAGGAGCAATGGCATGTGAGAAAATTTCAGTGCAGTATTTGTTTAAGAAATCAAAGCAGAAAGAATAAGCCTAAGTTTACTGCCAGGATTGAATAATATATATATATTTGAAGGAATTGCTTAGTATTTAAAAATGAAAACTTGTATTATATTTTTGTTATTCTTTTGAAAATATATATCAAAGTACAGAAATGTTTAACTACGAAAAATAAGTGATAATGTAAGTAGGACAAGTAGGAACCGCTGAGTAGGACAATGTATTTTGACTTGCTTAGCTCCTGAGAAATAGCTGCAATATTTGCACTGTGTTCAGTTAATGCCACTGTCTTGTCCTTAGTGGTTTTGTTTTGCATTCAGCAGTGGTATCTATTCTCTTACATTTGGTGAATTAAATTCTTCCAGTCTATTTCCTAATTGCTCTGTCAATGTAGTACAGGTGGTTAGGGTGTCATCAGGATCCCTTCTCCATCTCTGTGGTCATAGGATTTTGTATGGAGCATTTTCCAGAGCCTATCAGTGTGTTCTATTATACAGGACTCCTTTTCTCCTGCTTCTGTTTCAGGTCCTAGATATAACTAAAATTGATGCCAGAAACCTTGCTTTCCAAATGTTGGGCATAGTTATTAGTGGTGCAGGTGTTCACATTCAGGGCAGTATCAAGTGCTGCTTATGACAAATAATGGAAAACTCACTTTATAGCCTTAGGAGTTTGGCCAGGGCATGCAAACAATTATTTTTCATTTGTTTATAGTCAGACAAGTTTATAAGTAAAATGGTAATGGGCATAAGTGCTCTTGCAGCCTTTGCAGCTCCTTTTTCTTGTTAGCATCAAAGAATGTTTGTGGTAGAATGCATAGCAGTCAGTAATAAGTGTGGGGGAATCAACAGCATGGAGATCTATTTATTTATTTATTAAATGTGATTATCCCCTATCCTCCCATGATCTGTGTCTTTGCACTACAGGCAAAGCATGCGTCTTTTCATTTTTGCTCCCACTCCAAATGCTGTAGGATAAGAACGGTAGCTGGACACTGGTACCACACTGTGCACCCCAGAGCACCAGAGTATTAATGAACACAGGCAGAGCCTTATGTAAGCATGACATCAGTGTCTTATTTCTGGAAATGACTAGTGCAAATGACCACTGGGCTGATGAATCCATTGTGCTGATCTGTAGCCTGCATGGCCTGCCCGTGCATTGCATCAAGAACGTGAAAAAGCTTCCCAGGAATCCTGACACAAGGTGATATTACTTTGTTTTGCATAGGAAACATGTATGTGGGTGAATATATATGTTGCATACATGCGTATAAATATGTAAAGTGTCTTGGATTACCTGTGTCTGGGGGCAAAGCCTCATGTTTGACAGACCTTTTAACTTCAGGGGTCCTCTTTAGGACTTGTCCTCAGAATAAATGTCAAGATCAGAAACTAAATCAAAATCTTCTAAAACTTGATTCTCATGTATTTTTAAGGAAGTGGTCTATTCCAAGAACTTTAATGTATGAAGTCTTGTTAAAGTCTCTGCAGGCTGGAGTTCATTTTTTGAGGAAGAAACACAGTTAACAGTGAAATCAGGTAACACCCAATGATATTGTCACAACTTGTTAATTAAAGTAAATTTGTAGTGAGAACATCTTCAATGTATACAAAAATACTAGCTTCTCTTTTTATTGGTGTGTTGATACACAATTTTCCCAGTAATAATATACTTTATTTTGGAACAAAACTAACCTTTGTGCCTTCACTAACAAACATTCAGTACTCTCTCTGACTGTTTTTTCATTCTGTTGGTTCTCACGTATTCATGTGAGAATTTTTTGGAGCATACTTGAAAAGTATTTTAGTACTCAGTAAACCTTCCTTCAAATACACTTGCTCTGGATACTCTCAGAGGGAGAAAGAACCGCTCTCCGTGCTTCCCATGTCCTGGATTTGTGCAGTGACTCTGACAGCTGATGCTGCATTGCTCCAGACAGAAATAGAAATCAGTAAATCTGGCCTTGTATTACCTGTTGCAAAGTGAGAAATGAGGCATTTTAAAGTCAGATGCAAACACAGAATCCAATGTAGTTTTCCTATTTCTGATTTCTCAGTTCTGGCCCGAGGAGCATGGTGTTCTCAAACCCAGCCGAGGGGAAAGGCTGGCCCTGTGCCTGTTAATTTTCTGGAAAGTTATTTGGATGTGTTGAGGTAAAGAAAGAGGTTTTGATTGTGTGCAATTTTGTTTCTCGCTGAGCTGCAGGAAGCAGATTCCCTTGCACACAGGCGACCTTAAGTGGGTTGGTGAGCCATGAGTACAGGAAATGGACAGTGAGAGCACTGAGCTCTCTTTGGAAGAGCTTCACAGATCCCAGGGAAGGCTGGGCCTCCTGAGATGGTTGGCATTATCAGCCTGTACATCTGCAGAACTGGGTTCAAGCACTTATTTGGCCTCTCTGCTCTTTTTTTTTGTTTAGAATTTCAGTTCTCTGGAGTATTATTAGACAAGGAAATGGTGTGTCCACAAAGTTCAGTTTTAGCAAACTGATAACAATAACAATAAACAATTAATTACTAAAAAAGAGCATGAAAGAATAAATATTTTTAAGTGTATTTTAGATTTAAATGCAACAGCTGTGCAATATATTATTCTCAGACTCTGGAGTGAGGTGCTGGGATTGACATAACTTGCCCTGAGTGTTCCCTGGATTAAAAATTCTTGCTGTTTGGATTCCGTCATGAAATGGTTGGCACCCCAACAGTCATGACAAGTGTATAAGTTGGCAAGGAATTAAAAATGGTGGTGTTTCTGAAGTTTAGCAGGAGGTTTCCTGCCTGGAGATGTCAGAAATTGTAGCTGTTTCTAATGCCATTCTCTTGTTTGTGTAGCAGCTCATTTCTGAAACAAAGCAAGCTTGGGTGCATGTTCCACTTTGTAATAGGAACTGCTACATTTGGTTTTCTTTGAGTGTTTTCAGACACTGGAGTTTTCATGTGCCCACTTCTCTCTTTTTTCTTGTTGTTTTGTTAATAAATTAAATCTGACTACGAGATCTCGCTGCCTCTGAACTGCAGTAAGGGCTGCTTGAAAAAGCATGAGCCTCCTAAAATTTTTACTCTCGAGAGGAAATAACTAATTTTTTGTTTGTCTTTGATCCAGTTGCATCAATGCAATTTTCCTTCTTCAAACAATTGAGCCTGCAGTTCATTATAGTGCAAGGCCGGAACCCTTCTATTACCTTATTTTTAGCAACAATTACATTAAGCCTTAAAATTGCATTTGAAAAAGAAAGACCTGCACCAGCCCCAAATCTTTGCTCCTAAAACTTGCTCTTGCTGAGGCCCCCAAGAGAGGCAGTGGCAGATTGAAGCCCAGCACCTTTGCTCTGCTGGGAGAGGACCAGCTGGCCGGGAGTGTCCTTTGCTGGTGGGGCTTGATGGCTTCTCTGTGGCCGAGGGGAGGAGTGGTGCCCTCACAGAGCAAGACCCCTCCTGATGTCTTTGTTTGCAGGATTTTCATTTGCTCTCCTCAAGGCTTTCAAGGAGTTTGTAGTCCTGAAGTGACCTGAGGGTGCTGTGTGTGCTGGGCTGTCAGCGCCTGGGGCTGTGTGGGACCCACTTGGAAGTGCTGTCTGTGCCTTGGGTCTCAGTGCCCTCCTGCCCCCCGCATCAGGGAGCACTGTGATGCCAGGCCAGGGCATCCGTGGAGGGCAATCTGGGGAGCTCCTCAGAAGCTCAGCAGGGCTCTGCTCCTGCAGGCTTTAGCATCTTCCCAGAGCACAGCTTTGGACTCTTTCACAGCTTATGTACTTGATTAAAATGTCATTTCCCTTCAGCTTATGGAGCTTAGAAGCTCTTAGAGGCATGAATAAGTGGAGAGACAGGTTGTATCTGCTATGGAGTTGAGGATCTGTGATTCAGAGGAGAAAAATCATTCTGCCAGGTGATTTGTTAGGTTCAAGCATTGCTTCCAGAAGTTTTCAAACAAGTGTGTTTATCTGCAGTTGGGACTGACTGACACCATCACTTCTTCTTAGGAAATGTGTCATTAGAGAATGTTGTAGTTTTCCTAAACACGGCCCTTAGAAATCTAGGAAGAGAAATGCACTGCTGAGGCAGGAGGGAGGTAAGGGAGAATACTGCATGAGATTTGGAGGTGTCTGCCAAACTTGAGAGAACAACCTCCTGTCACAGTGACTGTGGCAACCCAGCTGGAACTTGGAAACAGGACCGTAGTTTGAAACATTGGATATTTTACTCTCATTGTACCTTATTGAAATACCTACATATTACAGGTAGTGAAGCTCTCTAAATACTCGTATTAAAGTTCACTGCAAGAATAGGGAGCCTTCATGTTATTTACCTAACATACTGTCCACAGAAACATGGTTAGCATCCAGCAGGCTGAGAGACCCCCAGACAGAAAAAAACCCCTGATTAATAGCACTAAGGAATGGGCAGAGTAACCCCTGCAAGGAACCAGACCCCTTGGAATGCAAAACTGCCAGGCCAGGAAGATTTGAGGCTCATGTGGAAGAGCTGTGTCTGTATGTGAACCCGACAAAGGAATAAAAATGAAGGTACAGCTTAATGTTTCCACAGGACAAAATGGAAGAGTGAAATAAAATTGCCAGGAATGAATATACAAACTCTGAAAGAGCTGGGGAAAATACCTGAAGAGAATGTACAGGAGACAACAGAGGGATACTTTTCTCTAAATCCCTAAAGCAAGAAGCAGAGAAGAGGATAGATGGTTGCATTATATTGCAGAAAGTTCTGGCATGCACATGTACGTTAGAGACATAAAAGATCTCCTAATTAGAGACAGGATCATTTGTGGGACATGTGATTCCAGTTTATAGGAGGAATTGCTGAGAAAAAGACATCCAACCCTAGAGGAATGAATCAAAGAACAAGAGCAGCTGAACTGTCCAAGGAAAGGAGCAAAACGACAGCCAATCTTACAGGACACAGACTGTGTTTAAAATGAGTCCAGGAGACAGGGAAGAGATGGGCTTGGGAGGGATGAGTCTGAGACCTGGGCACAAAGGGGGAGAGCCAGTTAGGGCTGCTGGGAACAGCGCACAGGGGTTCATTCAGCACTGTGGTGTCTGGCTGACATCTTGCAGGCTCTCCCCTCTTGGCAGGAAAAGAGGAGGCAGAAGGAAGAACCCTCAGCCAGGTGTGGTGGGGCAGCAGCAGGATGGGAACCTGCTCTGTCTCAGCAGAACGGGAAGCAACAGGCTGTTCTGGAGCTCACCATGTCTGAGGGAATATGAAATCAAGCTGCCAGCCTTTAGGTGTCTCTGGGTTAGTACCTCTGCTCAGTCACCAAATGTTGCATGAAAAGCAGAACTATCAAAAGGAAAGGTGGGGTGACCTGTTTGTGCTTCCGAGAGAGGAGAAGCAGGAAGATAATGTTTGAAAGAGGCATCAGGAAGTTAATCTGTCTGAACATGACCTGCACATTACCCCATTTTTTTTGTTTCTCTATGCCGTTCTCTAAAGAAAAGCCAATTATATTTCAGAAGAATAGGGGCCTCTCATGTTGTTATTCATCATGTGGCACATGAAACACCAACACTAACTCCGAAACTGAGAGTTAACCTTGTCCTTTCATCACGTATGGTCATCTCATCACTAGGCTGGTGACTGCTCAAAGCTGCCTGAAAGTGGCTGGGCCCCAGACAACTGAACTTTTATACGTCAGTACAAAAGCAGCAGAGAGGATGGGAAGGAAAACTTGATTGTCCCAAGGGACGCAGCGTAGTGGTTTGAGTAGTCCTGCCTAGAAAGTCACTTGTGGCTTTTATAATGAGGAGCTTAAGGTTTGAATTTTCAGACTTATTAGCTGTACATTTGTTTGTTTTTTATTAACTTAATATACTATGTGCCACATTTTCCTTGGGGTATTGAGTCAAGTGATGGATTCATCCAGTTTAGCTCTAAATGCATGAACTCTCTTTTTCATAAAACTTTGAAGAGATTTGGGTCTCAAATTTCCAGAATGATTTTATTTTATGCCTGTATACTTTGGTACAGCAGCTAATGTTTTCTGTTCTGTTTCCTTTCTGAGAATATGTGCTTCTGGCTAATGTAGAGAGGGAATGTAGATTTTGTTTGTTCTCTTTCTTGACCCATGAGAATTAGAGTTGTCTTCTTATATGAGCAGACCCAGTTAAACCACTTTAGTCTACAAAAGAGTCACTGGAAGTTTTCAATCCCCTAGCTCTCTGCTTCAGTGGAAAGAAAAACAGGTTTTAAAACGTCTGAGAAAGATACGGCTATTAAGCTAATCTAGTATACTTCATCTAGCTGCTAAAAATCTTGACTGTTAAAAGTGATTAAATGTAATTGCATCAGTAAAAGTGGTGTAAAAAAACCCCCGAGTTTCATTAGAAGCTATCTTTAGGAAACCCTGATTCCTTGACTTACAAAGCTACATATAACGTTGCTGTTTTATTTTGAGAGTGCTTTGAAGGTCTCTTAAACCCAGGGTTATATAGAAAGAATAGATAAAACCCAACAGGACAAATACAGAATTCTGAAGTATTCTTCTAGGTTTCATTATGTATCTGCAGTGCATGTGGTTTATTCAAAAAGAAAATAGGGCATAAAACCAAAAAGTTAATGGATAAATATTAAACCATCTTAAAGAGATGACCAAATAATAAAGATATTTGAAAGAAAAAAAACAAATGAACAAACCAGCACCTATGTGGTGGATAAAATTGTCACAAGATGGAATGGAAGGACTCCCAGTAATTTCAGTTAAAGCTATTGAATTAATTTTTTTTTACATTCTTCAGTTTGAAAATGAATTTGTTCATTATTTTAAGAGCTGAAAAACAAAGTTGCCAAACTTTTTCTCGTTTTCATATCTTTAAAGGCGTGTCATGTCCTTAACACTGCACAATAGTTATAGAGAAAAATTTCTCCAAGTTATGCTGTCTGAAAAAGCTCTTCTAGACAGTAAGATATTAACAAATTCATCAGTTATGGTCTAATGCAGAACACCACATGTAGTTTTATATCCTTGGAGCTGGACTGGATATTTGCACTTTTGGATTTGTTTTTTAGAGTATGAGAAATTACGGAAACAAAACCTCTGTCAGTGGAATACTGAGAATTACAAAATAATCCAATTCTTACATAGCTTTGGCACTGCCAGAGTTAAATGTTACTACAAGTATTTATTGCAAGAGCCTCAGTTACTGCAGAGACAAAAGTACAACAGTGAGAAACCACATACTCCCAGTGTGTTCCAGAGAATATTCGCACATTTTTGTGGGTATTAGGAGAAGTGATAATTCTGAAGCAGAGAATGCTATTGATAATGTTTCCACTGGGAAACACAGTGAAAATGCATTTAG
This sequence comes from Myiotriccus ornatus, assembly GCA_036023395.1. Classification (NCBI taxonomy): domain Eukaryota; kingdom Metazoa; phylum Chordata; class Aves; order Passeriformes; family Tyrannidae; genus Myiotriccus; species Myiotriccus ornatus. Next base: position 65,526,960 of record JAYRBT010000042.1, on the reverse strand, counting down.
CTGTTCCCCTACATGATATTTAAGCAAAGTTTAAGTCTAGATCATGAGTGGCCTGTGGTGAGATGTTGAACTAAACATTGATGTGTCTTCTCCACATAGTGGCACTTTCTGCTTAAAAGTTGCTGGAGATATTAAACCCATGAAAATACGTTGATATTTAGGGCATTTAATGAAATATTCAAAACATGTAAGTGCATAGACACGAGGTAGACATGCACTGTGCAACAAAAAGGTAGTGTGGATGATGAAAAATTAGTCCCTTCTGAATTAATTATTTCTATTTTGTGTAACTATCTGCCTCTTATTTTGAGAATCCCAATGTGGAAAAATATTTTTATAATCTCTTTGGCATTTTTGGCCCTCATGCAATTTTGATTCATGAGTTGAAATCCTGTTTCCATGGAAATCAGATGAATTGTTGATCGGCTTTGAATTCCTCCCACAAACGAAGGCAACTGAGGGACATCATCTAGGCTAATTCTCTCCATAATGTTGGTCACAGTATTCTCCCTTTTATTCCATATGAACGGGAGTGTTTCAGTGATGACGGAAGTCAAGATTTCCGAATGTTACTGCAGTGGGTTCTCTTGTATCAAGGGCAATGAGGGTGTTTGACAGATATGTTTGATCTGAGAGGAACTGCACGTCACCCACAAAAATCCCACTGGACAGACTTCCCTCATTCCCTTACAGACAGTGAGCAGGAGGAAAAGCCAGGTGGCCAGGACTTGTCCAAGGGGTTTCTCCCCAGATTTCTAGAAGAGAAAAGGCAAGTCAGCAACTCTGAAATGTGTAGAGAGCAGGACAGGGTTTTCTGATGCCCAGCGTTAAAGCTCGCAGGTGTGCTGCCGTCACTGCCATCTGTGCATCTCAGGCTCTTGGGAGGGTACCAGGGCAGTGACAGGGAGCTGTGCTGTCTCCTTGCCTGGCCTGTGGTGATCTGTTCACGGGTGTGATCCTGGCAGTGTTCTCTGGGATTCTGCCCACACGTGTGGGGTTGGTCGCTGGGCAGCTCTTGGCCAGTTGTCATCATCAGCTGTCCACAACTTCCTCTGCCCTGTAGCAGCACCACTAGCAAGGGGTATAGTTTTTCTCTGATGACTTTCAGAACTGCTGAAATAAAAATAAACACTGGTTTTTAGGAAGTAGAAAAAAAAATACAAAGTTTATAATATAAGCGTGATATATGCTTGGGAGGAGGGGTTTAGATTAAACTTATTTTATTAGAATTATGAGAGGAAGTCTCTACCCCATAACTGGGAGAGAGGGATGTGGTGGGAATTGGCTGCGGTGGGAAGGGTGGAAGGAGAATTGATGGTTTGCTGCTCTCAGAGCATCCGTTCTCCAGGCCCTCGGGTAGGAGGGTGGCAGTGAAAGCAGACCCTTCCCTGTGCTGGAAATGCCAGGTGCTGGACCTCAGCAATCCTCGCATTCTGAGGGTATTTCTGGCTTTCCTAAGCTTTGATCCTGCCATTGAATCTGCGGGGGTGCAAAAATCCACCCACACAGATCCGATGTCAAAATCCTGGCCTTAATTATTTATGGTTTGGTTTGGACAAATTACTGTTCTCTCTGCAATAACCACAGTTACTACCAGAAATACAGAACAATCTAAACCATACATATATACATTATGTAGGTATGACATTTATTTTTTTTTTAAGGCTGTAATTTTATTAATGAGTTTTGGGGCTTAACTGAAATTCTCATTTCTCAATCTTGCCCTGTGCTGCTTTTTACCTGACCAGACTGGTCTGGATCTATAGCAATTAATTCTCAGAAGAAAACAGCTCGTAATGTTTATAACCTGAAATCCAACTTAGAACTAAAAGAACATCCAGCTTTATACACCTTGCACCAAGATCCTAGTAGTTTGTTAAACTGCAAATGGACTTTACTAGTTTCCTGCACAAAAAACACCCCCTTTTTTAAATATCTCTGGACTCTATTCATGAGACTAATCCATCTCAAGTTAAATCATTTTCCTATGCATGTAAATAAAAAATGAATCTCACATGAAAAAAAACCCCAAACCTTTTAATGAAGAACAGTAAATTTCATGAAACAAAAATAAAATTAGAGTTTTACAGCAAAATCAAACATGCCTCTGCCACTGCAGAGCTTGGTAATGCCAGCCAGCACCGTTCTTTAATTAGAGTAAGTCAAACTTTGTGGCTTATGTGTTTCCCTAAGTCTTTTTCTTTCCTTCTTTTCACCTTACATTTTCCTAAATTTTTAATCATAAATTAATGCTGATATGTTTGCTGTCCTAATGGTTACAGATAGGCTCACAGCAGTTGAATGTTGCTTTAAATTTGGATTTTTTTGTCTTCATTTTTTCCCCTTGATAGAACCATGTGAAAAAATCTACTCTCTTCAGTAGTTCATAGGTGAGCCTGGTCGTTTCACTTCTTGTATGTGCTCAGTTGGAAGTCAGCTGAAAATCAGCAGAAGCTTCCAGGTAATTCCTGTGCCTGCTTAGAATTATGTCAAACTGAGTTTTGTTAAAAATGTGCATCTCAGCTTTCAATGAGGTGCCAACCTGGTACTCTAAAACATGTTCCTAATTATTTGGTTTTGATCTGATGGGTGAGTAGCACTAGTTCTGGTTTTCAAGTTATTGTATGTTTCTAGCTCTGAGATTTCAGTCCAGTGTGTTATGGATATGGATTGCAATCCCAGTCTCAGTGTCCAAAACACTTCCTAGAGTCACAGGAAATACATGTTTTGCACATATTATTATTGAGGAAAACCAAATGGCAGTAAAAGTACTCCAGAATGGAAAAAAGCATTCTAGTAAAAGTCACGTTGATACGAGTGACCTGTCTGAAAATCACAGAACCTCACAAAGCACGTTGGGATCAGTCTTGTCAGAAACAGTTCACTTGCTTTACAATAGAGAGTATTTGCAGTTTTAAAAAATATAATACAGCATTAGTATTTTTCCAGGTTATTAAACAATGCAAAAGACCTTTTCTAGTTTAGTATGATTAGTTTTTATTTTCAAGTCATGGTTGTGTTTGGTACTTCCTTAAAAAATGTTCTTAAGCTTTCAGAATTGCATGTTCCAGAGCTTTGGTTCTCTGCAGGTTGTGTTGGAACTGATTGTTTTCTAAGCCTGAACTAAATCTCTGAGGGTTCCTCAGTCTTCTCCTGATGGAAAGCAATGATAACTTAAGTCAGAGGGTCCGCTTAAGGCTTTTAATTATGAGAAGCCAGTTACACAGTGGGGAAGAATTTTGCCCTTAATATATGTGTATTTTTTTTCCCTGCAGAATTACCAGAGTCTATCATGAACTGTAAGGATATTATGACTTTTTTTTTTTTTAAAAGATTGTGAGCCAAGGTTTTAAAATTCCTAGTAATTCTGTAAATGAGAATGTCAGAGAACCAAACTTGAGGCCTTGCTGATACCCCTTTCAAAAGTTTCAAAGTGTTCAGCTCTGTGCAGGAGATCCACCCATAAGGTGTCTCAGGTTGGGATACAGAAGTCCAAACTTGTCACCTTTCAGCCTTTGACCTAAGTCAATTTTTATGAGAAATTGCTATAAATACATGCTTGCCAAGTAATACAAAGTGATAGTTTTCCACAGTAAAAAATTGTCTGCACGTGCACATCTATATGGGAAACTTAGGGAATGTGATACAAACAAGAAGTGTGTTTCACCTTTCAAGCTACAACTAGATTGTGGCTTTTCAAAATCTGCAGATTTTCTCTGTAGATCAATTTTCTGGTGTCTTTTGTTGGTGTCTTTCAGGTTCTGTCAACTTCCAGCTAGAAAGCTAATGATAAAGCATGAGAATTGCACCCTTTTAAAAGAAGAAAAGCAGGGTAGGCATCTGTAATAGTAGTGTAATGACACCAAATATGCATGTATGGTTTAGAATTATTTACCTGAATCCCCATTCATTGGCACGTGGACAGTTCCTCCCGTGCTTTATCTCCATATGATGTTCTGCAGCACCAGTCGGCATCAATAGACATCCTCCCACCAGCATTTGAAAGATTTTTCCACACCGCCATAAAATTGCGCCTTCCCCCTTGACATTGAAACCCGGCACCTGTAATAACAGAGCAGTGGCACAGTGTGCATCGCTCCTGCATGTCTGACAGCAGAGCAGTGGGGCTGGGGGCTCAGCGAGTGTGAGGTCGTGTCCCGAGGTTGTGCCTTCCTGTTTGAAAAGAGTGACTTGTAAATGTTTATCTCAGCTGGAAGCGAGAACGTGGTCTACGTCTGTGCTCCCCAATTCCCCCTTGAGAAGCTGTGCAGTGGAACAGCTGCATATCCCTTCACATCTTCCTCTTGCTGTTAAACATTTACATCTCTCCCTTCAGTTCTTTGCCAGGTTTCCCCCTGCTCTCGTTTGGGTTTCTGGTTGAAGGCTGCAGGACTGGATTTAGGGTTTCTGCAGAAAAGAGCGAGAAAGGGGATTAGTCCAGCACAGGAGGACTGACAGTCCATGTTCAGTGTCGTGCACCATGGAGTTTCTTTGTGTTCTGCCAAAATGTATTTCAGTGTAAAATGTCTTGGGGCTGGTTGGGGCTACTTCTGTAGAGAGCAGACCAAAGTATACAGTATACTGACTTCCCTTTTGCTGATTTTGGACAGCCAGGGCTGCTTTCCATTTCCTACAGTGTTCCAATAGAACTAAGTCACATGTGCTTGGTAGTGGAGGCTTCTGAGACCTGGGGCTTCTGTAAAATAGAAAAGAGCAAAGTATTATTTATACAGTATAATATTTTGATTTGCTAATGAGCTGTGAGGTGGGTGTTATCATGAACTACTGTGCAGCAAGAAAGGTTCCTAAAACATGCATCAGCTTACTCCATCTCCAAATCATTGCAGATAACACAGTGTTTAGTTTCTAATTAGACCTGTGATGTGCTAATTCTCCTGAGCAGTGTAGGTGATTGCTGGAGCTCGGTGCATCCAGCATCCAGCCTCTCCGAGAGACTGATTGGCAGGATGAGCACACGCTGATTGGTGTGGCCTTGCACCAAGGGGGAAGGAGGAAATAAAGGCACATAATCTTCAATTAGACTAATGATATTCTAGTCCTAAAAGGATCAGGAGAGAAATATTTAACTGAAAATAAAAACCCAATGTATAATAGTTCACAAATTATTTATTTACTTTGGATAGTCTTTTGCACTGTTTCGTAGGAGAGGATGGACATCATTCTTTTTCCATGCCTCAGTCCCCTATATTAAAAATACAGATGGTTCATCCCAAGTGCTACTTTCTTGTGAGTAATAAATGTAACCTTCAAGGCAAAATCTTGTGAACTGTTTCTTGATGGAACATGCCAGAGCAGCATAGGCATTTTACATTGCTAAAATTATTTCTGGATTGCTTTTGCTAGCACATTTGCTTTGTGACCAGCTCAAGTCAGTATGTTTAGTAGTGCAGTTCCACTGTGGAAATAAAAGTAGCAACATGGATTTGATATAGACAGTCTCTTTGAACTAGACTGGGTTAGTGTAAGGAACTTCTCCCAACTTTAACCCTTCAGTCAGATTCTAAACGTTGTTTGGCTTTTTCAAAGCATGATCACTGTATTCAGCACTAACAAAGGCTGTCCCAGTGACTCTTGGAAGTCATTCATGTAGCATTTGATTTTTTTCACGGCCTCTAAAGACCTTTTTTCTTTCAGCCATTGGAAGTCCCATGTGAGGCTGAGCTGTTCCTTTGCTTTAGGGGCTGGAGCCCCTTGTAGGTGTGTTAAAGGAAAGGGGCTGGCTAAGGAGTGGCATTTTCTCAGGATGATCAAGCTGTGGCTTGCTGCAAGTCCCATCTGCCCTCTCCACATGCAGCATTTGAGGCCCTTCCTGGAACAAGCTCCTCGGGGATTTACCTGCATAAGGTTGCTGGTACGGAGTCACTGGAAAGGCAGATGGGGCACAGGATGGCAGACTTGGACCAGTTGCATTTGGCAAAGAACAGATCTATGGAGTAGCATAGTCACTGTATGGGGCAGAATTTCTATTTAAATGGTATTCCTTGTGGATCTCATCCCCAGTCTGGTACAAATAGCAGTGGTACCATGCAGCTGTTGGATTTTCAGAATTGCCAGGTGGGCTTCACGGGCTGCAAAGGGGGTGTTTGTGCAGATCATGATACACATAAAGGTATTTGCTTCTGTCTGTGTGCTTCAGCCTGCCAGTAATACCTTTTGCAGGCTATGTGAATCAAGGTTGGATTTTACTTTGTCAGTTGATGTCGAGGTGAATTAAGTCAGCCTTGAAAGCCTCAACCATATCCTAGGTAATAAAACTTAAATCATGAAGTAAGAACCATAAATTTGTCTTCTGCTTGAGAAAGGAGGAGGTAAGGTAACCCAAACTTCCATTTCCTTCCCCTCTGATCCTTTTTCTAGTTTATCTATCAGAAACTGCAAAAGGAAGGTTTTGGACCTTGTGGGAGCATTAGGAAACTTGAAAAAAAATCACGTGGCACAACCACTCACTTGACCCAACTATGGGCAACATATTTTAACTCTATGAAACTTCCAAGTGCTCACACTTTGTGTGTGAGTACACAACCCTGAGTAAAGGTGTGCCTGCTGCAGATCCATGGTGCAGATTAGGTCATTTGCTCATATTTCAGTTACTGTGTTTTTCCAGTTTCTCTTTCTCTACTACTCTGTTAAAGAAGTCCAGCAGTGCCTGGAAGGCTGCAGGCATTGAAAGGGCTGCAGCATTGAAAGGGCTGCAGCATTAAAAAGAGAAGTTTGAGGTCCATTTTCTTAGTCAAACAATTTTTTTGTATGCCAA
>JAYRBT010000042.1:65495441-65520085 GCA_036023395.1 Myiotriccus ornatus | reverse complement strand
GCATTGAAAGGGCTGCAGCATTAAAAAGAGAAGTTTGAGGTCCATTTTCTTAGTCAAACAATTTTTTTGTATGCCAAGTGCAGTATTTTATGCTGCCCAAGGAAAAGGATACTGTTTTACCACACTTGAAAATAACACAAAAGCCGTTCCAGCTCTCCTTGAAGCCAGTGACAAGATTCCACTTGCTTTCAGTGGGAATTTGCAAAAGACCTGTGATGCAGTTTCTGTCAGAGCAAAGCTGTGAGTTCATGGTACCAAGCAAGTGTAAAATGAATGAATTTCATGCCATATCATTTGTGCAATTCAGAGAGAAACTGCTTTGATTTTGGAGGAAGTGTCCTGTAAAGCTGTTACTCAGGCTCTCACACTTTGTGCAGAGAAAGAAGTGTGTGACTGCACTCAGACCTGTTATTGTTCTGTTGGAGTGTGTATTAGAGCACAGGGAAGGAGGGAGCACCTTGTCTGGGGTGTTTCCATCAGTTTGGAAGATGAAGTGTCCAGCTACTGTTTGAATGTGTAATAATCGCCAGGAAATCTCGAAGTCCAAATACTTGTGTCAGTGAACTAAAGCATCCTAAGTATGTTTTGTGCAAAGCAGAGGTTGAAATGGAAGAACCCCAAGGAAAACATCTCTCTCTTTAAAGTGAGTTTTCCCTAGGGTTTCCCTGCGACAAGGCAGCCAGAGTTTGGCTGTCCCTGTTCTCTGTGCACTTGCTGCTCCCTGTGCCTGTGCAGTCCTGAAAAAAGGAACCCAGCAGTGAACCTGTGGCATCACTGGGGCTTGTGTGAAGGGAAGTGTGTGGAGAAATGTACCTTCCAGACACCCACATCAGCAGCATGGCAGGAAAAAGAAATGTCTCATGTTCTCTCCACGTGAGATCAGGCTTAAAATTCTCCAGAACAATGAGGCTTCTCTGTAGCTGTGAAGAGCCCTGGGGCCTTGTCAGGCATTCTTGCACTTCTCAGCTTATTCGTGTTGCACCTTGATAGAGATAAGACTAATTATTAGATCCTCAGCTTTAGACTCCCTACAGTTACTCAGTGCACAGAATTTACTTTATCATTTTCTACTCTAGCCTTACAGTTTACTTTAGGGAGATTGTATTCTTGCTGCTACTGGAAGAATTTGGCTACCAGCAAAGGACATGGTTTTGAACTCCATGGGATGTTACTGATGTTTAAATCATCCTATATCTTCCAAATAGTGGCCACTCCATCCCTTTTCACAATATACCTTGCCTTAAGATTGAAAAATAATTAGTGATTTTGGGTGATCAGCTTCAGCAATCTTCAGAGGGACCCAAAATCTTCCGAAATTGCTGTTATGGAAGATTGCATCTTCTAAAATCACATTTCCTCGAGTTTTGAAAATGTAAGGCTTACATGAATATTCATAAGAGACCCAAGCTCAACATTACTTAATTAAAGAATACCTTTATGGAAAGTACTTTACGTGCACAGTAGATGCATTTTATAACCTGTTTGAAATGAATGTGTAGAGCCTGAGCTTAGCAAAAAGGTGAAAGTTACCTAACAAAAGCATTTGAAACTGGGGATGAGCATGTTGGTCTCCTGTTACTGGCACTGGATTTCCTTGTTCACTGTGTGAAGGATCAGTACCGAAGAACTGAAGTACACTTTGGACATTCTGTGATGTTTATGTTCTCTCCAGATCTATGTGAAGTTGGAATATTTGTGCGCTTATGTTGATTTACCTCCATGTTATTGTCCTTGAACTGACTCTTCCACAAAGGTAGAACACACATTTTCTTGCTGGCCTGGAGATAAAATGATTCTCTGGTGTTTGTTCTGATGAATTTAAAGATATTTCATAAATATTTCCCCAAATTCTCTGCTTGTATGCGCTGGCACAGCATCACTCTACTCAAAGCAAGCATATACCAGTTTATGAGGTGGCTGCTTTGACTTTGGTGAACTGCAAATGGTTTGTTCCCAGGTCCTGAGTAATCAAGAGAGGGAAAGTTTTCATAAGGTTTGGAGTGTAGCTGTCCTATAAGGTGTACGCTCTGGGTGAGGTGTGTGTATATCCTAAAGGAGATGTACTGGAGCTAAGGGGCTCTTCTGGTTCAGCTGAAGAAGGCGAAGAGGAAAGGGGTTGGCAAAGAAGGAAAACTGCGAGCACTGCCAATGGTCTTGAGGGCGGTTCAGGTCAGAAAGTTCAAAACCACTGCTTAAAGGAACAGTGCAAATATTTTCCATCCTTTCCTGTGAAATGACATGGTTTGTTTGCTGTTGCTTGTTCATCTGCTCTGCGTGGTATGTCACATTTATCAATAAAACAGACTGTAGGGGGTAACAGTACTGTTTATTTTATGATGTTTTGACTTTTGCTATGTTTATTCTGCGTTTTCTGACTAAATTCACACTCAGGTAGCTTTTTCTTCTGCTGTTACAGCACATCTGTCTCGGGCTGCCCTTAAAAAGATGAAGCAGTAATCTGGCAGAACAAACTCAAAACACACAAGGAGGAGTCACAGGAGACTAATCTGCAAGGTATTCACGTATTTGTGCTTTCACATCCTACATCAGCAATTGGTGCACATGTGGTGTGCCCTGCGGTTTCTGCACTGCAAGGAAAATGCTTATCACACGAAGTGATGAGAAAATTCTGAAAATAAATGAGAAATCAGGTGAAGGATGAAAGTTGTTTAGTCAGAATGCCCCCTGCAACTTAAAGAGGGAGCCAGGTTTGAAAAGGTACCATGGCAGAGTTGTAGCTCCAAGTTCAACACAAACTGATGTTGCTGAATGTTCCATCCCATGTGCTACTCCCCAGAGCACCGATGGCCATCTGAGGAGTGGTGGACACGCACTGGAGCAAAGGGAGCAGTTTCTCTTCAGCTGATGAACTAAGGCACTACAGAACTCCCAGTGCCCTCAAGAATTAGGTCCTCTGTTAGGCTTACAGTGAGGGCATTTTAGCTCGCAGGGATGCCAGGACATCCCATGAACCATTTGCCAGGCCTCAAGGATTTTAAAGAGCTTTAAGTTGTGTGTATGTCCTGCGTACAGCTGAGAAAAGACCAGGCGTTTGAGTTCTTCCCAGTGCCAAAATGAGACTTTCTAGTTGGACAACAAGAACAATCTAGATTATAGGGAAATAGATTTTTGTTTTAGGGGTACATACAGGAAAACATAGGAAGACCTGCTAAGCCTGTGTTCCATGTCTCTGGAGGAAGGAGAACACTTGTGGGATGATTCCCTTTTTGCGCTCCTCGTGAGTGGATGGTGACAGACGTGCTGTGGATGTGCAAAGTGACAACTTAGCAGCAACAAGTGATTCCATACATGTCTGTATGATGATATAAAAGTGGAGGTTGGCTGTACACAGCTTGGTCCCCTTGCAGCTGATCAACTGGAGAAGCAAATAGGCTGCTGAGGAGCATAAAGGTGAGAGTTGTGCTTGCAGAGTGCCTCAGTCAGTACCAGGGGCAGAGAAAAACTTGTACTGGGACAATCATTGCAATCTTATGTTATCTCATTGCAATGATTAAGCTGTTAGAATTAACATTGCAAACTGTTGTTCATAAGTTAAGTATTTTAAACAAACCCACAAAAGGTACTTCCTAAGGGTTTATATTTCACGGCTATGTCACTGACACGTGAAAAATCACTCTCCTTAAGTGTTACAGCATGTGTGACTGACTGAAAAGCAAATATGAGTAAACAGCGAAGTCACTCTGAATATTATTTTAATTCCTGGACTGCACAGTGTATCAGCTTCCAGATATTTATTCAAGTTGGTATTTTATTATGTGTGCATTCCCGTGGTTTTGGCAGTGTGCTCATAGACAGTGTTGATGTACTCTTTCAGATTCTGCTACCAAAGTGCTTCTGTGACTTCATGCAGTTTGCTTCATCTGAGTGAACCTCACATAAGCCATATACAAAATTGGTATTAAATCCCAGAGCTCCAGGTTTTGCTGCACATAATGCAGATGTAACACGTGGGACCAGCGAATGATGGCGTAGCATTATTAGTACTTTTCCTTTCAGTGTTTTGTCTTCACTGCCTTTTTTTTTTTTTCCCCAGCATTGGACCTCCAGTGCAAGTAGTTGCTCACAGTGGCATTCCAAAAAGTAAAGTCTGTGGTGAAAATTCTTGTTTTCCTTCTAAGTGTTCTTGAATCTTGGGTCAGATTGCTGGCCTTCAGAAACATCCTCAGTCTCACTTTGGAGCTATAGTATTCTTTGGAAGAACAGGACATTGCTGTCAGAACCTCCTAATGTAAATTTCGGAAAGGTTTCCGTTCAGCTTTGAGTGATACTGTTTTCCTGTAAGAAGATTAATTGTATCTAAAGAATTTACACTTCCAAGCCTTTTGAAAATAAGTACACTCCAGATTAAGAAGGGGTTTTCTACTCAGGTGGTTCCTTCAGAAGAGTTAACACTCAAGGAGAGGAGAAATGAGCCTTGTGTGAATTTTACTGACAATAGATAGGAAGAATAGTGCCCGAGAACATTCTATAAGCTGAAATTATGGACTATTTCTGTACCCAAAGGTGGTGGTCAAACAAACATCCGGTATTTTAGATATGAGTTACTGACCTTACTTAGTGTTCTAAAAACTCATTGTTATGGGGAAGATAGACTTTACTTTGAATTTCAGGTTGGGATCGGTCCTCAAAATAAGAAAACTCTAAAAGTCAAATTTTCCACTTAGAAATTTCAGACTGTATGTGGTTTGAGTAACTGTGAGTAACAAACTATTTTAGAAAGGAAGTTTTTTTTCCTTGCAAACCTTTCATGTTTCTAACACTACCCTGATACACTGTTTTCTAAATAAATTACAGTTGTAATTTACAAAGCTGCTTACAAGTGTTGCTGTATTTGAGATGCAGATTTTAATTTGGCTTGGTTTTCATAGAAAGAGTAATTCCATTTCACAAATTCTGTTTAACGTTGGGACTTGAAAAACTTGAAATCAGTATATTATGACAGTTGGTATTTCTAGAAGATGATGGGATTTTAAAAGGAACTTTTCCTAATTAGAAAAATTTGCAAAACTCTCAGACTCATGGACCTTCTCATTCCAAAACAGTCTGCACTGAGCATAGGAAGAATTAGTATCAAAAACCTAGTAGAGAATATGATGTTTGCTGGGTCTGGTAACCAAGGCAGTGGCTCCAGAAAGTGCAGGAGTGTTGGTTCCTTGATTTGAACATTGATTCTGCCCTGAATGGTGACTGAGATGTCTGGTTCAGTTGATGGTGAAGTCTGGATGCCTTTGTTTCAAAACCACAGCTTTACACCTATTACACAGCCCAGGCATGAGCAGTTCCTGATGCAAAATGAACAGTGGTGGTGATTTGAGTGTCAGCTGTAAAATCTAAGTGCAATGAAGACACAGAAAAGGAATAAAAAAAATTAATGGCAGCCTTCATTTTAGAAGTTCCTGAACTTGTGTTCTGTAAGTTTGGTTTCCTTGATAATGTTCAAAAATATGAACTGGGGGGGGGTTCCCTTTTTTTTTTTTTTCTTCTTTTTCTTTTTTCGGGAGACGGGGCATTCATGGGACCTAAGTTGCATATATTGAACAGTAATGTGGAGAGGGAAGAGGGTTTCAGATGTGAATTAAGTCTGAGTTATAGTGACTCATAATTGACAACAAAACACCCAAGAAGAGACACGAGACGCGATGAGATGAACTGAGACAAGCCATGAAAGAAGGGACAGATTTATGAGTTATTGGCCTACAGATGGAATGAGAAGATACACGAGTGGAGAATGAAATCATCGCTCAGAGCTGTGCCAGGAGAAGGGAGGGGGGCTCACAGGACACATCCTAGTAGCCTCTTGTGGGTAGTAGAAAGGTTGATTTAAGCCACAGGAAAATCAGGATTAGTATGATATAAAGATGGGTTAAATCCCAAACCTCAGAGGGGCCTGATTTTTCTCCCCCTGCACTTCAAAACAGAAAGAAACAACAGTTAGGACAGCCCTGAAACTCCAACAGTACGCGGAGACTTCGCTCCATGATGGTAATCCCACCTAGCTAAAATCACATCAGCATGCTTTCTATATTGGTAACGCAAGGCAGTTTTCAGCAGTTTAAAGAATTTGCTGCATTGCCTAAAATAAAGACAGGAGGCAGAATTTTCACCTTCAGTCTAAACAATACAGCAGTTTTCTGCAAATGTTAAAATTTGGCTCTCATCCCTGAAGCTGAAAGAACGTTATGCTGCAGCCAGGGCATCACTTACAAATTATAAGTGGTGGAATTGATTGCCCAAGTCTGTTCTGGTGAAATGTCAGTTGGCAAAATTAGAATCCATCTCAAGATTCAGTATCTTAAAATTTCTACCTAAATGATGAAAATAAGCCCTTCGCTGCTTACAAAGCACGTACAGATCTGTGAAGTTTGTGTTACTGTAGTTGCAGCCCCTGCCACTTCTCTGATTTTGTTCTCGTATCCTGTACGGAGGGATTAGGAGGATCTGCTTGGAGAAATGCACAGGAGCCTGTTGGTTAGCCGAGTCTGCAGAATCAATTGGCAGCCTCATGAGAAATACTTTTCTGGTGGAGTTTCTTCTTATATCTGATTCTGACAGGAATAGATAGGAATCGGGAAGAAGCATGGGAGTGTTTCTCACAGATTCAATCATTTTTGCTCTGTGACTTAACTTAGGGGGTCATCTGTGCGAGTGGTCAGATTGAATTAAAAGCCACTAAACTTGGTAACCGACTGGTAGAACTGAAGGTAATCAATAGAGCAGTTTTGATTTGGTCGAGCCTCCGTGTGTAGTATTTTACATTTGGTTCAGCTCTTGCTGCCCTCACTCAGCAGCAGCGAGCGAGGAGTCGCAGTTCGCTTTGGGAAGGGCTGGGACCCGTGAGGGTGAGGACGGCGTGTGACTGAGTCCCACACTGGGTGGGTCTGCGGCGGCTCCCACTGGCCCTGTCCGTTCCCACACGCCTGGGGAGGTGTGTGAGAACAGGGAATGGGGTACCTTGTGCTGGCTCCGTGAGCTGTCGGCGTCCCCCCGAGGCACACACAGCCGGGCCCGGTGTCCTCCCCGCTGGGAGGGGTCTCTGTCCCTGGGCCCGGCAGGCCCCGAGCGGCCCCTCACCCCTCAGAGCAGTCCCGGCACAGCACGCACTCCTGGGGAGCCACACTGCCCTCTTGTTGGCTTTGAAACAGCCTCATGCTACTTGGAGATGGAAGGGTGCTTTATGGAATCTGACAGCTAAGCTGGAAAAGGATTATTGAGGTTGTACTTTTGAAATATAGTTCATTTTTTGATGTTAGATTAGTGTGTTAGGTAGAGCATGGTTAAGTAATGCAGGGCCAGGCCGTGCCGTGTAAATGAAATAACTACCAATCTAAAAGGTCTGTCCTAGAGAAATTGAGTCTTAGCAGCCATATCAATTATAAGTGGGGGCATATTTGGTAACAGCAGAAAAACTCCTGATGGGTTCCAGTTCCTGAAGCATTTAAGCATGTATTTAACTCCACTGCGCATTTCAGACCCAGTATGTGCTGGGGTTCTGAGTCTGGTGTTACTCTAGAAGTAACTCTGCTTCTAAAATGTAGTGCTGCTGGAACACTTACTGAAATCAATGTGTCTGGTATTTTTCAGCTTTCCAGTGATAAGAGGGATGAATTGTAGACAAAAGTGGGAAGAGAGAGTAGGTGCATGAAAACCCCTGACATTTAAAGAAGATAGAAAGTCCATAAATAGTCAGTCTGTTAAATATTGAGACACCATATTGATCTCCTTAGGATGGGCTAATAAATACTGAAGTGCTACTTAAATAGACAGAGGAGATTGGAAAGACTTTAAAAGAGTTAAATTGTCAAATTTTCCACCTTCCAAGACTTTGATGGTGCCTTTTCTTTCCTGGTAAAACTAGTATTCTATAAACACACTTGTGGCTAAGGAGTTGGGACATTGCCAGATCACAACGTGTGCTTAAGGTGAGGCTGTTCTTAAACTCTTTTGGGCATAACAGTAGGACAGGAATCGTGTTCTAGAGATCTCAGGTTGCCTCTGCCTGTCCCAGGACCCGCAGGTCCTGGGATGGAAGGAGCGAGCAGATTTCTCTGTCCCACAGAATGGGAACAGCCCAGAGCTGGAAATTAGTAACTTACAATGGTCTGAACTGCTCTTTGTCCTCAGACACGGTTTCCCCTTTGTAGCATCTTCTATGAAATAAAAACACACTGAGAGCTTCAAATGGAAAACAGGAAAGAGAAAAGTATTTAACTGTTTACTCACCAAGTTTTGTAGACTGATAAGATTATTCATGCTAAACCAAATGATCAGTCAAACAAACATGTAAGATCATGATACTGAGAGACTGATTTTAGCTAAATCACTGAAGAGTCTTGCTGCTTGTGGAAGTTTTCCCTTACTAGATTTAATTTTGAGAAGGTTTCTTAATGCAAACAGACTTTGCACATTTTAGTCCCCTGAAACTGAATTATCTTAAATGACGAATCTTAGTTTTGGCAAAATATTATAGTAAATATGATGTATAACATTGCATTGCATAACAGTGGTATTCCTAAATGCGTCTTATAGTAGAGTTTCAGGTTAAAATTCAAGACAAGCTCTGTGTAGTACAGTATTTGATCCACGTATATCCTAAATTCCATATGGAAAGACAAAGCTTGGGAGAAGACAAATACACCTTTTTTTTCTAATATGACATAATGGGAAACTGAAAGATTAGGGTCACCATGTCAAAAATTGTAAAGTCCTGTTTAAACTGCAGGACAGAAGGCTGGACTTTGAAAAATGCTCACCTCTATTGGCCCTGAGCTGTTCCATGTATCTGAGGCTGAGGACTGGAGCAGGAAGTAGTTGATGCTCTGCTAGCTTGAAAATATGACATAGTAGTGTCGCTAGCACTGGAACACAGAAAAGCCGTTTGGAAAATCTGTGTCAGTGCAGGAAACAAACCTGTTTGCTAACCCAGTGTCAAACAACACAAATTCCTGAGCTTTCATGAGTTTCCTTAATAGGCAGACAGTAAAGGAGAAGAGTTGAGTGTATACCCAGGGTTTGGACTGATACAGGAGAAGTGTCTTAGTACAGAATACTGGAGTAAATCTGTCTGCTCCTTTTCGTTGTTGAAGCTGTTTGCTGCATTTCAGACAGGTTAAAATGGAGTATTTTTCTGACTCTTGGGACTGACATTCAGCTTGCCTATTATGTCTTATTAAAGGCTCTGTCAGGTTTGAAAATCAGAAATGTTCAAGTAAAAATAGTGTCTGGAGAGGGAGTCACAATATGGTTTCATTTTCCAGCCTGTTAATAAGTGAAGAGTGGGAGGGGAGGGACAGTATACTACAGGACCGGGGGCTGCATTAGTCCCTTCTTTAACTGAAAAGGGGGAAAAGTGTTTATTTGTTAGGGGACAGCCTGTATTTGTATGTACACAAAATACTGATTGATTTGCTGATGTTACCGACAGACCCGTGTGCATTTCACACCCTTAGATGAGAATTTGCAGTGATTCTGTTTCCCTTTGTGGAGGTAATTAAGCCACACAACAGCTGTCTGGCAAACATCAGTTCTCCACTGCCTGGTCCCAGGAGAGCAGAGGCAAGGCAGGAGTGATGTGACCAAGAGATCGGCAGGACTGGGGTGAGAATCAAATCTGAACCAAGCCCTTCATGGTAAAGTGAGGTACATTGTGGCTGAGAAGGATGGACTCTGCGGGGTTATACTTGCCACACCTCACACCTCATACAGCTGCTACACAAATCATGGAATCCTTTAGGTTGGAAAAGGCCTCTAGGATCATCAAGTCCAAGTGTCAAATGCAGAAGACAAAGTAATTTTATGTGTCAAGACAAAAGATAGGGCTGTGCTAAATGCTCCACAAACACATAATAAGAGGAATTCTCTTTGTGCTCCTGCTCAGTCTGTCTAAAAAAGAAGGAAGTCTTCTCTAAATGTCTTTAAAACCATAAAGCAAGGTAAGCTCTGCCCCAGCTGAGCAAGATTCAGGCATGTGTCTTGATTTTCTTCTTGAACCAAGGCCATATATTAGTTAAAGAGGACCCCTTTCAATTAATGCCATTTCTCAAAATATGATGTAAATTGCATTGTTTCACAGAATCATTTAGGTTAGAAGCACAAGCTCCTAAAACCACATGGTTTGTACAGTATCCTTCTGATCTATAAATAAGCAGTCTGTGACCTTTGTTCTCTAGAAGCCTGGTAAAGACCCTGGCAGCACATCACACAATATCTTAATATAACTTCCCAGCTATTTGTGGGAGTCTGCCTCTGTGTCACCGAGAAATGGAGCTGGAGGTGACAGTTCAAGTTCTGCCACCTCCATCCGGAAGCCATTTCGATCCTGCAGCCCGTTACGTATCTTACTGGGCATTTATAGCCTAGGGAATCATTTCCAGTTGAAAATAGTCCTGGGCACAGTGCAGATGGACATAGAGTGCAGGCAAAGGTACAGCTCTGTTACTGCATTAAGGTACTGAGATTAAATGTATGTTTACCAGGTTTCTGTTTCAGTGAAAATGATAATAATGAATGTGGTTAGGTACGGTTCAGTAAAGATGCAATTTAGAATGTTAAAATATTTATGTGAGCTCTAAAATGCCACCCCAAGTAGCTGTTATATTAAAATTACATATTAAAACAAAATACAAATTTCCCTTTCCTTCTTAATGTCAGTTACTTCATTTTGATTACTGAAAATATTTTGCAGATGTTTTTCAGTTTTCTCATTTTTCTCTCCTTAGATAAATAAACTTAGAATTTTAATGAATTTATTCTTAGAACTTCAATACTTAAACTTCTATATGCTTTGATAATTAAAATGAAAAGCAAAATAAAATTAAAAAGTGTAAAATTCAGGCACAGTGTTTCCACAGAGCCAGAATGTTTTCAGTTTTTTTACATGTCACAGTATTCTGGAGCAGGGTATTAATATTGGAAAGCAAGTATATGTTCAACTATAGAAAGGCTTTCTTAAGTCTTTTCCTTGGGTGTCAGGGCTCCAGTAAGCTGTTTAACCCAGGAGTATGACTCCTCTAGTGACACTTGCTGAAATAATATTTGTTAGAGTGCACGTGGTAAAGCAGCACTTGATTCAAGAAGTCTAGAAAATGCAGTGATACTTGAGGTAAAAGTGGTATATTCCACTAGCAAAGATTGTGATCTTTTTGTAAAAAGAAATTCTATTCACTTTAGACAGAACTTGTGATTTTTAGGGTTATACCTGCATTTGTGGTATGTATTAGTACGTCATTTAGTTTACATATTTCATTTACATCCTTGTAGCTCTGCAGATCTGTCAGTGTCTCGTAAGTGTCTACTCAGAGGATATTTTATCAATGATTACACAAAGGAAATTGAAACTAAAGACTTCCTCTTAGGCTTTGTGGTTCATCTGCTGTTCTGCTCTTGAAATAATTAATGCTCAGTACAAAACTGCAAATGGAAAACAAGCTGCCGTTGAAAGGGAAATTCAGGTATGTTTTATGGATCGTTTGCTTTTCTTGCTTCCTTTTGATTGCACAAGGACTGTGTTTTGGGGAGAGTGAGAGAAAGTTCTAAGGGCAACTGTGAGAACCAGGGCAGAGATTTGGTTTAGTCACTGGTCTCCATGCAAATCGGTTTCTCTTGTCTTTCCTCCTTTCCTGCTGCTTGAGATAAAAACGGATTTTGGAGTTCCGGAGTTTGTGGTCCCAGTTACGTGGGTATATGTTGAGAGAATTAGTAGTGCCAGTGGAACTCAGGGTTGATAAATGCTACTATTATTTTACTATTAGATATTAAATGTTACCTGTATCACCCTCTCAGGACAACACACTGCACTTCCAGGGAAGAAACACATAACGTGACATGAAGGAAATGAGAACTTGTTTAAATAGAATGTCTCCATGATAGTCAAGGGAGAGATTAACTGGAATTCAGCTGAAGTCTTTGTAGGTACACGCACTAGTGAAGAATTAACAAAACGGCAGAGCCAAAGGGATGTGCTTAGCTTGCCGCTTTCCCCCCCAGTAAAGTCTGGTGCATCGTCTCTAGTGTCATTGAAATATTGAGCCCTCTTTTGGCTTGCTTTTAGTTTATGGAAAAAAATAATCCAAGGCTTCTTTTGTTTTTTCTGCTGTTGTTGGACAAGTTTTCTTTCAGCAATGTCAAAGTAGTTGACTTATGAGAGGAAACAGTGATAAATAAACAAAACCAGAAAGGCTTTTTCTGTGTTTGTTCCCCACTAACTTTTTAGTGTGCTGATACGCTCAGTGATTATTTATAACTGTATGAAAACTGTGTCTGTCTGCATGAGTAGGAGGAGACATGCCTGGTTTAGTTGTGCATATGAAGAAAGGGAACTGCATAAAATATTTTTCATTCCTCTATTAATTCTTGATTGAAATCCATTGAACACTGTTATTCTTTTGCTGGTAATGCACAGACAAAAGAGCAG
This sequence comes from Myiotriccus ornatus, assembly GCA_036023395.1. Taxonomy (NCBI): domain Eukaryota; kingdom Metazoa; phylum Chordata; class Aves; order Passeriformes; family Tyrannidae; genus Myiotriccus; species Myiotriccus ornatus. The sequence continues at coordinate 65,507,655 of JAYRBT010000042.1, read as the reverse complement.
ACTGTCACCAAAGACAATTCCTTAATTCATATTTCAGAGGATAAAAATGTGGAACATGTTATTTGTTTTATGGATATGTATGTGCATAGTTAAGTGTGTATAGTTATAATGGGCCAAGGAAAGCAGAAAGGAGTCCTTAGTGCACAGATGGCATGGGAAGGAGAGAACCAGGATGGAGCTGACTTCGAGATTTGAGGAAAAGGAAGGGATTGTATGTGCAAAGGATCAGGCTTCTATTAGGTCTCAGTACTGGTGGCATAAAACTTTAATTTCCTTACAGAAGCAGAGCAGTTTGAAGTGATAGGTTTGATGGTGGGAGCTAAGTATTGATTTTCTTTTTAATTTATTATTTATAATTTAAGAAGTTGTTATTTATTGTGTTTTATTTTATTTGTCTTTTAAAGCTAGTATTTACTATTTAAAATAATGAAGTGAGGTTTGGAATACAGATCTGCACAAATATGTATATAACCATTGTAGAAAAAAATGTATCAAGAGAAGAAAATAGATTAGATTAGTTCAATTTGACATTGTGTGTGTAAGAAGACTTGGGAGCCTAATCTGTACTGATGGCAAGAAAAATAATGTTGGGGAGGGAAATGTTATGACCCACCCCTGAAGGTGAGGGTAATTGAGATCCCATGGGGCAGGTGAGAGTGAGAAGACACTGAATGACCAGTGTTTTCATATATATATATGTATACATATATATATGGCAGGTTTATTTTAGAACAATTTGGTTGCAGTGGAAAGGAGGTGTGTAGCTGTTTTGGTTATTATCTGTAGAAATACAGGAATATAAAAGTATAAAGATACTGCTTCAGGAAAAAGTATAAGGAAAGTATAAGGAAAAGGCAGAAGGTGGAAGAAAGGATAAGCTGGCTGAGGCACACACACATCTTGTTGTGTGATTCTTTCATTCATCTGTGTGTTCTCAATGCAGTGCTTTGAGGAATACCAACTGTTGTGCCTGCTCAGTACCTGAAAGCTGCATCATGAATTATACCTGAGAACTCATCCTCTTGGTTTGCTCCCTTTGACTTGGAAGGATAGAACCAGGCGAGTTTTAATATATTTTAAGCTATATCAGAACATGTTTTTTCTGGTGTTTTGGTGAGTAATTGGACCAGCTACTATTTAAGAGTATCTTATTAATACTACTTTATGTCATTAGGAATGCTGGAATATAAGGGAAGTTACATGTTGTTGCTCTGTTGTTAATGAATTTTAGAATTCTTTAAGTTGGAAAAGACCTCTAAGTTCATCAAGTGGAACTGTTAACCAAACACTCCCAAGGCCACCACTAAAACACATCCCCAAGTACCACATCTGCACATCTTTTAAATCCTTCCAGAGATGGTGACTCCACCACTGCCCTGGGCAGCCTGTTCCAATGCTTGACAATCCTTTTAGTGAAGTAATTGTTCCTTACATCCAGCCTGAACCTTCCCTGGCACAGCTCGAGGCCATTTGCTCTTATCCTGTCACTTCTTGCTTGGGAGAAGAGGCCAACCCCCACCATCTGGCTACTAAAGCCCCATCAAAACTCCTTTAGAAGGAGCTCTGCCTTGGGCAAGGTGAGAGAATATGTGAAGAGCACAGCAGCTGTTGTTGGCTGGAATGTGTTAAGAAGCTGGTACTTTCTTACTGACATGGCAGGCCCATCTGTACTCTAAGTCAGTGCTTCATGAAGCTTTAAAAGCAATAAAGCACAATTCACATTCCATCATGGGTGTACTTTCCTTCTGAATTAGAAGATATTTTGCCAGTGACAATTTGCAACCTTTTTCAGGTGTTGGATACTTGTGATATCAGACCTGAGGGTGACAGAAAAGACCACGGTTATAATGTGTCCTGCTTAATAAGAGCAGTTCTAGTTTCTTGAAGCTAAGACTACCTTCTGAACAACTTTCTAGCAGAGGAAGATGGTGTATTTTTGCTTTTGTTGCTGGGATGCTTGCAGTAATTACAGATACATTATTACATCCACAGTGACATTTTGCAGATTTTTGTAATCTCAAATGCACTACATAACTCTGCTATAGCTTTGAGCAGTCCTGAGGGGTAATTTGGGATTGTTGCCAGATAACAAAGCATAGTGTAATAAACCTGAAGTTTGATAGTCCTTGTGTTTGTTGATGTGTAGAGAATAAAAGTAATTCTGAACAAAATTTTGTTCTTTATTTCAGATTCACTAATGACATGGAAACCAGAGTCTGTTAACCATTGGCTGTTCCAGATATGATGTCAAAGCCAACGAGGAGTCTTGAAGTAGTGTAACTCAAAAAAAGAAGTGTTTTGGTAAGTCACCTAATATGCATTAAAAAGTTGAGAGAGTGATTTTTTTTTCACTTTGTAGCTCAAATGTACTTTCAAGAAACATTACTAAAAACACAGTAGGCTGTTCACATTTTGGGAAGTGTTTATTCCTTCAGAAGGCTAGTAGACCAAAACTACTACCTCCCTTCAGGTATGCTCAGTTAGAACACCCTACCACAGCCCAAACTCATGGCAACCTCCACAGTCCCTCAACGTGGCATTTTGGCTTTGGTCAAGTGTAACACAGTGCTCTTCCTATCTATGCAACTTCCACTTTCTTTCAGAGTTAATTATTCACATCTTTCATGGTAAGCCTCAGCATCAAGCTGAGCATCACCTCAGCATGTCAGGAGGAATATTTTCATGTTCAGACTCCACTGAAGAACATCATCAGTTTGAGGAGTCCGGCATTGCTTTCCATATGTATTGATGGCAGCAGAATTTAAATAGAACAAGTCCCAAAACACAAATATAAGTGTTGTGTATTCACTGTCTAAATACACATTACAGATTTTAATCTCCATCCTGAACCCTTGAAAGCTTGGTTTTTTTAATGTGGTAACCACATGGCTGCATACTATTAGTTCTGAACTGTACTGGTGCTGTCATTCTACATGTGTGGCTCTTACATATTTTGAGGACTCTTTAGTTGGAAAGTATAGCTCACAGTGTTGCTTGACTTTGTTAGAACCTACTAACGTGTTTACGTGGGATAAATGAGGTTACTCAGTTTCCACTGACACCAGTCCTAGTTCTGATCTCTTTTTGCTTTCTTACCTTAATGTGTGTTATAGAATATCTGTGCAGGGGATTAAAATAAAAGGCTGTATAGCTCTTCAGTGTCACTGGAAAGTAGGATACAGGTGTGTACCTACTGAGATGAGGCTGCATATGAACAGGTAGATATCACCTAAAGGTAAGTTGCACATGCATCTCAAAGAAAATTTCTAAAGAGAAAATTATTTTATATTGTCATGGTCTCCTGTCACATTTTTAGAAACATATTTGAGGAACAAATTTGAGAAATGTAACTGAGACAGAAGTGTATCCTCACTGCAATACCTGGGCATGAGACAGAGTGTGCCCTTTTTGAGCAAACTAACAGTCTTGGAGTAACCTGAATAAATTTTTCCATATTCTTCCACTCCTAGAACTCTTGTTTATACGTCCCCATCCCCTTTTATCTCCCCAGAGCTTCTTATAATCTGCTATTCAAGAACTGCTGCACTTCCGTTGTGTTCTTTATTCCACTTTGGCCCAAGTAATAAGTGGAGACTAGAGATGTTCCCTTAATCATGTCTGTCTGCTGACATCTTCATAAGGAACAGATGGTGTCCAGTGTTGTACCATGTTAAGGCATGGAAGTGTCTTCCTTCATTTTCTATCAGCCTTCTTGATTTTGTTCCAGTCAAACTGTTCCAATTCTCATTGACATTACATGTCCTCTGGACTGGTGTGCGCATGCCGTTCCCTACCTGTACGTGCTTGATCTGTTTAATTAGAGCTGCAGAAGACATCTTGTGCACCTCAGAATAACGTTTCTTGGCACTACAGCTGCAGGAACAGACATCCACCATAAGCCGGGATACAACACGAAGAGCAGAGGCAAATTAAGGGGAGGTATTCCCAAAATCTCAGTGTATTTCTCATGGTACTTGCATGAGAAAAAGACATTTGAAAAATGGCTCCAAATGCATTTGTCTTCTGCAAAGGCAGAACCTGGGGCAGAGTTGGAAACAGCTGTAACTCCTGCCTCAGCAAGGTACAGTGCAGCTCCATTTCTGTAGGCATGCTGTCCCAGCACAGTTAACTGGACAACTCCTGATGCAAGGTATAGTATTTTATTATCATGATGTTCTTCTGACACCCACACATAAGCATTTACGTTTCCAGTGTATCAAAAAAGGTCACAGTTGCTTAAATAAATAACATTGGTATTTTGCAAATGAGCGATTAAGTTATGATAGAAGCCTCTTTTCATATAGCTGCTGGCTTTGACCCTTCTCTGCATTATTTAGGAACTAAGGCTCCAGAGTGAATTCCTGGTGTCAGACATGGAGTGCAGCTCTGCTGTGCTAACATGTCACAGGACCTCCTGACCAGGGACAGGACAGCCTTTGGGCTGGTAACAGTAGGTTCTTCTCTTCCCTAGCGTGGAATTCCTTGATTGTCTTTGCTTATGTCTTTTCCTGCACCATCTCTTTGGCACTGATTTCCTCTGGTTCTTTGGCACAGAAGTATGTGGTTGCAGTGCAATATGTGCCCTCTGCAGTGTGGGATTTCTGTCTCGATTGGGGTTTCCAAGGCTCTCAAAACCTGCACAAAAATATTTGGCTTGACATAGGTGGCACTGTGTGTCACCACGGACAGGGGAGAGATCAGCCTAGCCTCTGACACTGTAAAAGCCAATCCTTAAGGGAGAATGTCCCTTTATATTGCAGTTTATCAGAACGGGTTTCAGGAGTTAAAAAAGAATTCTTGTGAAATTTGGAATTATGTTCATTTTTTAAAATAACATGAGTTAACATTTACTGTGAAGTTCTTTTTTGACTACCTACTGAACAAGGAAGGAAACAAAATATTTGAGTTCTCTTTAGGGCAGCTACTTTCTCTATGCCTTTTTTTTTCCTCTGTTTAATTCCCAATACCTCAGAGACACAGTTTCCTCCCTTTGCAGGGACTGTGACCTTAAAAATAACTGACTCCAAAATAAACACAGAAAAACCCCATTTCAGTTGTTTCAAATACATTGTAAGTAACGAAGCCCACATCCATGCTAAAGCTGAAATTCACGATCTTTTAGAGCTGCACCAAAAGGGGGCTGTTGTTGCTCTGAGGGTTAGCATTTCTTGTGTCATGTTCACACCCCAGAGATGTTTGTTACATCTCAGAATGCCATTTGTAAGTAATTTGTTGCTATTTCTACCACTCTTGCAAAATGTTTAGAGGGGACACTTTGTTTGGATGAGGGCCAAGCAGGGCACCAGACAGCCTGTCCAGTAACCGAGGGCTGGTGTCCGTGTGCTAAAGCAGCGAACTGCTGTGCTCTGCTTTTCACTGAGGGCCTTGGTCATGTGTAACCAGGAAGGACAGAAGGACAACAGAAAAGACAATCAAGGCTGTAAATTAAAGCCTCTCTGACAAGCAAAGCATTGCAGAGGAGTATTTTCTGAGTCTGGCCAATGCTCTTGCATGGAAAAGTTGGTCAAGTCTTACAAATACCTCTCACCAGGCAGAAGTGTGTCCTGACCTTGCTTAGGAAGGTTTAAAACTGGCACAGTTTGGAGAGTAACACTCTACTGAGTCTTCAGACATGTTTTGAACTCTTCCCTCAAAAACAAACACCAGGTAGTACCTGTGCAGACTAGCACAAAACACAGGTATTCCCTTTGCTTTTCATCTTGCAGCGGGGAATTTTCTTTCTCTGAATATGCCAGCTGTATCTGTATGGTATAGCTAATATTTAGGCACTTGAATATTTTCCTCTGAATATAGTCTGAAATTCTTCATTTATTTAGAAAGAGTATGTGTAAAGAGTATGTTTTGAAGCCTCGGAACAGGACTAACAAACTTTTTTTTTGATTAGCGTGGACAGCTTGGTCCTTAGGTATAGGGGAAAGAGAAACAGGAGGACATAGCAAAAGAACATTCTGTGTACTTTTCCATCTAAGATACAGCAGGGTTTGGGAAGGTTTTCTCAATCCATTGTGTTAGCCTGATCCACAGGAAACTCATTTTGAAATTAAATATGCCAAAGTATTTGTGATTTACAAAGAGGGAAAAGAAAGCCTTAAAAGTATCTTGTGTTTGATCTATTTGTCGCTACGAAAATATTGACAGAAGGCAGAAGAATGGCCTTCATTAAGCTTATTATTGTTGGCTTGTTTAAATGCTTTCTTATTAAGGCAAACTCCCATTAATATGTGAGATTTTATCCTCCATAGTTGTGAAGGAATAAAAGATGGAAATTTTGAACATTAAACTGTGAACAATGGTTCTCAACTAGGTAATCTGTCCTACTTAATAATATGTAGTGTGGCAGAGGGGGAAACTTCTCAAAGTAAAAAACATGTATGGACTATATTTGTGCAGAACTTATGCTCCAAAATATCTTTTAAAATCAGGTTCCCTGTAAAATCAAAAGCATGATGTTAATAACACAGTTCTAAAAGTATTTCAGAAAATAAAGAGTACTTTAAGGGTCCAAGGCAGGTGGATCAGATTCTTGCTACCACTGCACTGCTGCTCACACTACCTGTGCTTGTTAGTTTGAAGCACTCTGAGGTGGCTGAAAACTCATTCTGGTTGGCAGGAGAATGATTACGTAGCTGGGGGTTAGAAATGCAATTCTTCATGTTGCAGTGCAGGCAAACCTGAAGTTTAAACTCTCAGTTGTCCCTTCAGACAGGCAGACGTTGCTGTTGCCAGCCCAGAATTCCTAAAAGAAACGCTAATTCAAACTACTTACTCTCTTAGATTGCCCTTAAATTAGCCTTGATAATGAAACTTAGTTGCACTGTTATCCCTGTAGTATCCAAGGAAGCCTGCAGGCCAGAATATCGTAGGAACAGGAATGTCGTTGGGATGTTTGATTTCGTCTCCCCGACAGTGTGCCACTGTACTCTTTTGTATATTTTCTGTTAACTCTTAGTGGTCTGGGTCAGGTTTTGGTATAGGTGGAAGCCCCCCAGGCCAGCCCTCAGTGCACAGGAGTCCCTGTCTGAAGAGTGCTGATGAGCAGGGAAGACAGTTAGCATTTCACTGCAGGGAAGCACAATGCTCACCTTTCCCTTCCCAGAATTTGCAACAGGCTCTGTTTATACCTACTAAGCAGTACATGTCCATGTCTCTGTAACGAGGAGTGAACTTTGGGCTTGTTACTTGCCTGATCCTCAGAGCCATCCCTCCTGGAAGGCTGTTTGCTCAGAGGTGCAGGCTCTGCCTCTCTTGGTCCCTCTCAGTGCTACCTCACAACCACTCTCACCTGGTCTCAAGAGGTGCAGCGCTCTCAGCATTTAACACTGTGTCCTTGCAATACTTGCATTATGCATTGTTATGCTTATTTTATTGGAACCCAATTAAGAGAGAGGGGTTTGGATTGGTTTGCTATAGGGACACAAGGAACTTAAGAGATGTAGGAGGTATGGGTAATAAAGCTTATAAAAGGCAGTAAAGTTGTGCTTGGAGTTGTGAACCAGAAATGCCACTTGCCTGCAAAATTCATTTGATGTGCAGGGTTATCTTTTTTCCTCTTTTGGCTTCTTTTTGTGTTGTATTATTTTGTATCTTTGGAGTTGTGGTATGGATTTCTTTTTCTCAGGAACCATCAGTATTTAAAATATAGGGGGACATTGCTTTATTAAAACAATTCTTTTAGTTGTCATGGCAACTGGTCTTACATAAATGATGAAGAAAGAAGGAGTGTATGTAGAGATATATTAGGTCATAACAGGGCATCCAGTACTTTTTAAACCAATGAAGGAGCACTCTGGGGTTTGTTGTTGCTGTGGCTCATTTTATCTAGATGATTTTTACAACTTTAGTATTCTCCAGGTTTGGAATCAGAAACTGCAGTCCTTGTATGCTCACAGCTGTATCAATCCACATTTCTTTTGTCTATGCAGCTATTAAGTTCCTCCATTAGGATATATATTTGTCAAAAACAGACACAGAACTATATCATAAAAACCCAGATGTGATACTTAGTGATTCTCTCCAAAACATTTTTCTGGTTTTCCTTTCCCAAACTTCCCTGAGTCAGACAGGCAGAAATGGCAGCATTAGTGAGAATGCTCCTGTGCGCCCAAGGTGATCTGGTTTAATACAAATGGCTACTTTCCCTACAGCTTTGCTCTGTTAAAGGATAATTGGAGACTTGAGGAGTCAGGGGGTATTATTCTAGGATCAGCATATGTGACTAGGGAATAGTTCACCAAAGAAGTGGAACCCCAAAAACCAAAAGTGGGATTACAAAATTTAGGATTTTTTTCTCTTCTCTAGGGATTTAACAGTAGAATCAAAATTCTTTACTGCTCAAAAGGTTTGTTCCTCTTAAGAAAAAAAAAACATGTCAAAGAAATGTGCCATAATTAACATGCTTAGTCTTTTTATTCCCGTTCCCTGATTTCTAAACCTTTTTCCCAATATTTGTTGTTGGTTTTTAATCCATATACTCATCTGTCTGTAATCATCTCGCTTTTCCTTTCCTACTTTACTTTTCTCTTTTTGCTGCTTACAGTCCTTTACTCTTGTTTTGTTTCCCAGTTGTTTCTCAGGTCATTGGCACCTTTTCCCCTACCACTGTATGTGCTGCACGTGGATTCTCCTGTTTGTAGTGCTATTAAGAAAAACTTTCAAAATATAGAATATGATAAATTCCCTATGGGATATGATTATTCCTGTTCTAACATACAGCAAGCGAAAGCTTATAAGTTACACTGCTGAGCCCAGTGGTGCCCATGTATTCTTCCACTTCCCTCTCTTGCTTACAAGTTTTCCCTTTTAAATTCCAGTTCTCCAAATTTAAGCGCTAAAACCCTTTTGTTGTCTCCTAAGTGTTGAAAGTTGGCTTTGGTAGCTTTGGTGGCTCTGGAAAAAGGGCTGTGAGGATGGCACTGCAGAGCTGCTGGGAATGGGTGTGAGGAGCCGTGGGAGCAGCAGTGTGAACAGGGACTCTGGAGAACACACACAGGTACTTCACTTGGGTATGTCAGAAGTGTGACAACTGTGCCTCTGCCATCCCTCCTCGGTGTTTTTATTTAAATTGAACTGGAACTGCAGGATGTGCAGACTTCTGCTTTTTCCAATGTCAGCAGGTGGAACGCAGTATATTCTTCCCAGGAGCCCATTTTTTTCTTAATCTTGGTCTTGCTGTGTTTTAAGTTTGCAGCTGATGGATTCTGCTTTGAGTTTCAAGTTCAAAGGCATCCAGATAGTCTTTGTGAAATATCACAGAAACCACTGAACTTCACCTGGGTTTGCAAGGAAATCGTGTCAAACCACTAGTTTCTCACACTTCCAGTGTGAAACCTTGTGCTAACCGAAAGAATTTTTTTCTCCCAGCTTAGATTAAAGTTAGCTTAACTCTGAAGTGTGATGACCCATGAACTTTTTCATGAACCTTGGCCTGCTTTTAAGTTTGTAACAAAACTGAGAATTCTTTTGATTTTGGGGGTTTGTAACAAAACTAAAGGACAACTGCAATCAAGGTTGCCTTAGAGTTGATGGGTTTAGCACTGGGGTGTAACCTTTGAACAGAGCATGGTAAGCGTGGCAGGCGGCGGGATTTGGGCCGATCTGTTCAGTCTTGGAAGAGCCGTCCCTGGGGGCTGCAGGGTGGGTGGCTGGGAACAGCGAGTCCATGGAGCAGGGCTGCCCTTGGGCTGTCGGACACCGCCGGGCCACAGCCAGGCTCTGCAGGCACAGCTCCCGCAGAACCTGCACCAGCACCGTCTGGACTGGTACCCCACCAAGTGGGAACAGCAGCCTACGTGTGCCTGTTCCGGGCAGGGATCATCCTCCTCCTCTCCTTTTGTACCACAGCTCTAGGTGGCCCAGACGAAACCCATTCACTGGCTGTGTCCCTCAGTTTCCCATAAAGGAAGGGTCAGTGTGTAACTTGAAAACGTCTCACAGGTAAAAGCAGAGATACAGGGTTACTGGCAAATGCCTCACAGTCCTATGTAAACTGTAGGCTAAATTCTTCTCTTTTCTGAGAACATTTTACCCTGCTCTCTCTGGAGCCTCAGAGTAGTTTTCTTTCAACAGTCAGGCTCACAAGCTTTCTTCAAAGAGATAAAGTTTCAAAATAAGCTTCTTCAGACTGTTTTCCCAGATAGCTGGTTCACCTGCATGCTGCGAAGGTTTCCTAACTTTGGCTTTTGAGGGCCAGCCCTTTCTCCCCATTCGGTTGCCTGTTCTGTGATCTGGTTCATTGACTATCAAATAGCAGCATCACACTGGAGCGTGAGTCTGCACAGGAACAGAGGGAACAGAAACGCTTCAGCCTAATCACTTCTAGCCTTAGTGTACCCGTGTAATGCCTGGTGTTTTCAGCATGCCTATGTCATTATTCCTTACCTGTTTTGTTGGGTTTCATTCCTGTATTACAGCTCCCTCTAAATCAGAGCTGCATTAAAATTGGTAATGTTTATTTTCTTTCATTATGTAAGTCCAGGGTGGTTTGGGGCTTTTTACAGCTCTCACCCTTTTCAAATATATCATTAGCTCAGTGGCTTTGATTGTTTTGTGTCATTAAAAAAACTGCAAGCAAAATCCCCTCAGCCATATTTTATTTATAGAAAGGTGACAAAAGCATCGTTTTTCTGTGTTAGAAAGGTTTTGAGTTTTGTTTTTTAGGGGCTTTGTTTTTTATCTTTTCCCTCAGGAAACAGTGTAAAATTATCTGAGTCTCTAAACCTATAATTTGGCAGGTACCTAAATCTTTAATGAAAAGCACATGCTTTGCAGTTTTTTCCTGAAGATTTGCATATTTGCTTCTTATGATCCATCAGTTGCTAATACTTCTATGAGGAGGCTGGTGGGCACACAATTAAAAAAGAAAAAGATTGTGCTTATTAATTCTTGGTGCTATTTGCTTTTATCAGCTGTGGTATTACTTTAGTCTGCTTTAGCTGTCCACAGTTTATTGGACTTGAGAGTTAAATTGGAATGAGAAGTCATCCGCAGAGATGGAGGTGTAGGCTCCATTCTTTAAGTGTTCCTTTGCTGGTTCTGTTGCAAGTGCTTTTAAAGCTGTGCTGAAGACTCTGAAGTTCCTGGAGCTGTAATAGAAAACATTGGTGTCTGGACTTTCAAGGGAAGAATGTGGTTAAGATTACAGCGCCTGAGTCACTGTCAATGGGTGGTCTTGAGTCCATATGGCTCCCAGTAGACAGGCACGGAAGAGTCTCTGCTCAGATGGGCGATGAGCTGCACTCGCCCAAGTGAGAGGGTTGGAAAAGGGCTGCCCTTGACTGTGTTTTGCCTGTGCGGTGGTAAAACGCTCTCAGGTGGCTTTTCAGTGCAGCTTGGTTTTAACTATGCTACAAAGTAAGGTAAAGGGTTTGCTTAGAAGCTCGTTGGTCGCAGAGCCGCACGCTCCCTTTGGCTCCTCGGGTGGCTGCTTTTCACTCGGTGCGTCTCCATTTTTCCGCTGGGCTTTAATGAGGCAGTTATAAAATGTCTGCCTCACTGCGACCGCCATTTTGTGGCCTGATTGTTGGATAATGAAGACTGTGAGAAATAGAAAATAAACAGCATGGCATGGAGGGGCTTTCAAAAGGAGCACCAAATCTGCATGTTTTATTTAGACACTTAATTGTTGCCGACTGGCTGCGTTTAAACAAGCGACTTTACAGTGTCTGGAAGAAAACCAGCTCCCGAATTTGAGGAGCTGACCTTGGGTTGATGCCATCAACTGTTCTTTTCTGTTGGCACGAATGTGCTGCTGGCAGTGTCACCCTGTAGCTGCAGTCACTCACCCAGCTCTCAGTCAGAACCTGCTTACACTGTACTGGGCCACCAAATGATGCTGTTGTCATGGTTTAACCCCAACCAGAAGCTCAGCCCCTCACAGCTGCCCACTCCCTCCCCTGCCACGGGAGGGGGAGAGAATTGGAAAGGTAAAAGAGAGAAAATCCATGGGTTGAGATAAAGACAGTTTAATAGGGAAAGCAAAGGCTGTGCACAAGGAAAGCCAGACAGGAAATTCATTCCCTACTTCCCGTGGCAGGCGGGTGCTCAGCCATCCCAGGAAAGCCGGGCTCCATCACAGTCACGGTGGCTTGGGAAGGCAAACGCCATCACTCCCAACATCCCCCCTTCCTCCTTTTCCCCCAGCTCTGTGTGCTGAGCATGACCCCACATGGTCTGGGATGTCCCTGTGGCCAGCTGG
>JAYRBT010000042.1:65444657-65495278 GCA_036023395.1 Myiotriccus ornatus | reverse complement strand
GCAGCACTGCTCCAGCACAGATCCAAAGCACAGCCCCTACCAGCTACCGGGAAGAAATGTAACTCTACCCCAGCACACCCGTTTATTCCAAATGTTATTTGCAGCCCCTTTGATAACCAAGATTTGATAAAAAATATCTAAGATATCTAAGAATAAGAACCTTCAAAAAAGCTATAATTATGCTTCTTCAATACAGCAACATAATGTTCTTTGGAAAAAAAGGGGAGAGGCTACAAATTTGCTGAAAACAAACTAAAAATGCGTGATGGGAATTGAAGGGACACTGTGGAGTTGTTCCTGTGGTCCTAGGGATGTAGTACTCATCATGTGAAGAGTGAAGTTAGAGGCATTTACTTGGTTCTTTTATGAAATTATCTGGTTTCTGTGTGTAATATGGGGAAGGGTGCCTTACATTCTCAGTAGGGTGCAGCTTCAAAGCTGTTTAAAATTCTGCCATATCTTAATGATAATAGTTAATCCCAGTATCAGAACAGTACTTCTATTTTTAAAATGCAATCAATCAATCATTTTAGTACATTGCACCCTTAGTGCCAAACACCTCAGAAAATGGTGTGTTTGGCAGTAAAAATATAAGCATCTGAAACTCCTTCTGTAAAGTCATTCTTTCTTTCTTTCTCATCTATGTAAGTACAGTAAAAGCTTAAAGCTGCAAGAAATATCTGGAATTACATAACAAGGAGTATATCCTCCAAACAAGACCAATTGCCAGGTAGATGTTGCTGTCATGGACTGAACCAGGTGGAACAGAGAAATTGCCTCACCTGACTAAAGTTCTCTCTAAAAATACAGCATGTGCTGTTTGTTCTTGGGTTTTGATGTTGGCTTTTGAGGTGTGAGTGGTGTACAGATGCTAGACATCCTTTTAAGAGCATTACACTAGAAATTGATTCTTTCTGTTTATTTCTCAGGACAGCTTCCCATGCCTCCCATGCTTTTTCAGAAAGCCGTTTATATCACCTAGGGGTAATAGAAGTTGTACATAACTCAGGTTCGGTTTCTGCCTCTGCTGCAGTGATTCACACAAAAGCACAGTGTCTTACACATCTGTTCTTCACCTGCAAAATAAGGATTAATGCTTGCTTATCATTAGTGCATATAAATTACTTTGAAGATTCTCCAATATGCTCCAAATATACCTGTCAATGTTGTTAGTGATAAAAAGGTGAACTGCATAACTCAGTCATGTTAAGAGCATATTAACTGAGAGGATTTTTAACACAACTTGACTATAAAAGTATCAGCACAATATTGCAGCAAATAACCAGCTACAGTAAGAGCATGCCTTTAAATTACCTCTATTTTCACTTCCCTGTGGGTTTTCTCATGATGGGCTTTTTCTTGGGACTGACCTTTTTTTTCTGAGACTGACCTTCAGTCACTGTACTGCTGAAAAGCTTTGCTTTTTTTTAAGGGATCAGCAAGAAACAGTGATGTTTTCAGTCATGAAACTGGCAGGACCACCGCATTGGACTGAAACCGCCCATCATCATCTTGTGTGAGTTACTGGTTAGTTTCCAGCGTGCTTGTTGCCCCAAGATAAAGAAAGGGGGAAGTTCTGAAAGAGATTTTTGGTTTCAGTTGAACGGTAGCCTCCACAAATAAGTACTTATATAACAAAAAATAAATGCAAAACAAGTTTAGTTGAGGTGAACTTGGAGCCAAAAGCGCAGATGATGTGGACACGGATCACAGGTTACGGAGTTAAGACATCTGTATTTCTAGTCAATTCTCTGAAGGTGTACCTAGAAGTTAATAACATTTGCTTTCCTCTTCCAGGAGAGCATTTTTTACGCAGTGTCTGAAATCTGGCTTCATTGGGGGATTAATAAGTGTTTTACCATTAATTCAAAAGTTGAAAGTGCCTTCAAAGTACAGGCAGCTTATGATAGTCTTTCCCAGCCTTATGCATTCATAGCTGTATTTTTGTGATGTGTACATATAAGCGCATCCTTCTTAGGGACAGCTGTCCCAGCAGGCAGGATTCAAACAAGACATTTGTGTCAAGACTTCTTTAAATTATTTGCTGCTTTGATAAGCAATATCTTAGTCAATATCCGAAAGGATTTTTTTGAAGTAGCAGTCAGGAGGGCTTGTATTTTCTGTTTGTCTGCTCCCCCAGGTCTCTTCCCATTACGTGTTTCATTTTAACAGGCAGCAAGCATATTCTTCTGCTTCCTTGAGATGTCTGCATGGCCAACATCTGGAGAGCAACCATGTGGGGGATTCCACACATAGTTTTTGGAAACACCATTTGCTGGTGAACGATCCAGAGCAGACACCTCTTTTGGCAGAACTTTATTGCCATCTATTTTTAGCTAACTCTCAAACATCAGATTACTGTGTGTGAGCCACCAGAGTGTATCTTGCAGACAGACACTCTGAGGAGAAAGGAAGACTTCTCTGTGTGGTAGCTGAAGTGCTTGGGGTGAGTTATCTGCAAACTGCCTTCAGCTCATTAGTGTGGTGTCACAAACTGTGTTCAGAGCTGACAAACTGGAAGGAATGTGAGACTTGCACTGTCCCTTCTGTTGCTCTCATGGCACATGGGAGCATATAATGAACTTGGGAGGACAAGGCTGGCCAGGATTCTCTGTTCTGAGATAGCAGGCACAGTGTATTCCACCAGCAGAGCACACAGCTAACAATGCCTTCATTAATAATTCTCTTTTGGGATCTCTCAGCTGAGGTCTGCAGCTTTCCAAGAATTCCAAGAAGGTCTGTTGACTGTTGTTGTGCCCAAGGCCAGGGAAAGGCCTAGAGTTCACCTAAATGCTAGGGCAGTGGAGTGCATGGAAAACTGTGTAGATTCCCTGCAGAATCCAGCCTCCATTTCTGTACTTTCACTTTTCTCAGCAGTTCATGGAAGCAGCTTGTTCTTAGTGATGTTGATACCCATGTTTTTGTAAATTATTGCACATCTATGTGTCAGATAAAGTTACAAGCATATAGGGGTTTAATTTACCATACTTAGATACCTGTGGCACAAACAAAGACTTAATAGGCCTCTTAGCAGGGTTTGTGGTTAGTGTATGTTGAATTCATCCTACAGTGGCATGTTTGAGTGGTAGAGGGCAGAGTGTCACAGTGGAGTATATCAAGTGTCTGGTCCTTTTCTAAGCCTTTTCTGAAAAGGAGATGTTAGATAAAGAAAGAGCATGGCACTCAGGAAACTTGAGTTGTGTTTGAATATTTGAAGGGCCATTTGTGCAAAATATATCATATTTATACAACACAGTTGTTTTAAGCTCCAAAACACATAAAGGACCTTCATGAAAAATCTCATTTTCTTTCATGAAAATTCTTGAGGTTTTTTTTTTATTTAATTTTTTAAATTATTTTTTAAGCAAGACTTTCCCCCTACTTAGATTGCAAGTAGTTTGCAAGCAATTAGTTTGCCCAGTGTTTGGACCCTCCAAAGGCCATTACAGAGCAGCAGGGGGAATGTAAGTTAGTGCCAGGTGAAGGGCAGCTTTCATTCCTTTACCACAGTTAATGTCAAAGGGTCAGAAATATCAGCTTTTTAAACAGAATTGTAAAATGTACTGCCCGTGTTTCCAGAAGTGAAAAGCCTTGCTAACATGCAGCATCAGCTGTGTTAGGCTTCTTGTGGTGATGACTCTTTACTTGGCTCTTTTGTGTCTGATTGTTGCTTCTTGACCATTACTTTACCAGAGTCATTCATAGAAAAGATCTCAGGGAGAAAACCTCAAACAAGTGCCAGGTCATTTAAGGTCATTACCATTGTTTCTCTGTGATATTAGACACTTGTTTTCATGTAGCAGGAAGGTTTTTTGCTTCTAAGTCATTAGGTCCCAGTTGTGATAACATGGGTAGCTTGAGAAGATCTACTTAAGATCTAGTCTGGTATTCTGCTGCATATCTTGCTATCTCCATGGATCACTTTGGAGTGACAGACCTTTCCGAAAGCACGTGTTATTAGAGAAGATATAAATGAATTATTTGTATATTCCCACGTGCCTTATTAAAGCAGTCCTGTGTATTCTGTTCTCCTTTTACTCTAGGTATTGCAGTATACTTAATTTACTTAATCAGTTATCATGCAGTGTGAATAGCTGAAGTCATGGCAATCCTGTTCATCCTTTCAACTCTAATACTTGGTAGTAGGTTATATGTGTGTTAGAAAGATCATAGTTTCTCTTGCATTAATTACCAAGTAGGTGTTACAATTGTTATGCAGAGCCTGGATGATTCATTATTGATAGAAAGTGGTGTTCCTTTCTTAAAGGAATGGGGGCTGTTCATTTGGGATATTCAGTGTTACAGTTGTCTTTCCAATGACAACGATTTGGAGTTTGGTTCCATTTCCAGCAATTAAGGATCATTCCAGCAAAAATGTTGGTGATCCCCAGTGGGGCACTCTCAGTATCCAGCAAGATTTGGGTGTGTTCTGGGATTATTATACCCCCATGTATTGATGTTCTTAGAGGGAAAATTACTATACTGTGGACTTGGTATGTCCCACGTTATCATTCACATTTTATTTGACAGTGTGTGGCTTTTTTGGTTGTTCTTGTAAACATGCTTTCTATGCAGTGTTGATGCTGCAAGACTTGGAAATCAGGGGACTTGTATATTAACATTTCCCCAGCACCATAAAAGATTGTGGAAAATGTGTATTTGCCAATATGACTAGTGTCCAAAAATGATGCATGTATAATATATGGACAAGGAAATATTTAAATGTAGTAGGGGAAGCTAAACTTTTGTATTTCTTAGATGTTGTGTGTTTAAATATTCAACTTGCTGTATAAATTCTGGAATATTTTTGTTGTGGGTTTTTTTTCCTCCTTGCTTGTGTAAGACTTTTACAGGCTCTGATTTTCTGGCCACAATAGAGCAGACAGAATTACTTGATGTTGAGAACCTTGTTAATTTTATGACCCATTTTCACATGGAGATCAGCTTTTATTTCCCCTCTCACTCTTTATCCTTGATTCAATTGTTAGTAAGGTTTACTGAGCAAAAACACTGGATGTATTATGGGAAGAAATCTAATCAATGCAGCACCAAGGGACAGTCCTCCAGAGTCCTCCCTAGTGGCTGTGAGCCAGACTAGAGGTTACTACGAGGTTACTCTGTCTGACTTTCACCAAAATACCCCGTACTTCTGAAAAGGCTGCTGGCTGCCCGTCCATGTGTAACAGAAGCCTCATTAATACAAGCTCCCAATATATAGATACACCTGTTACACAGCCCCGGCACAGAGCCTGGGCTTCCTATTTTAAACACTTTGCATGTCTGTCTGCATTCCCTCCCGTCTGCAGTTGCTGTGCTGTGGCACTGCAGGGCAGCTCGCAGGCAGCGCCCTCAGGGAATGCAGAAAGCTAAAGAAAGTGGTGGCAGATGTCAGCGGACTTTGCCAAATGCTATTCTGCAAGTGAGATAGTTTGAAAGATTCATTGGCTAATCCAGACTTTGTGATACAAAAGTTTCCTCATTAGTCATGGCTTTAAGCGTGCATTTCTTTAATGCCTGCTCCTTTTTCAGGTATTGATGCAGAGAATTGCATTGACATATGTGTGGGAAGTCTTTATTTGTTTGGCAAGACTGCTGCTCACCTTCCTCCCAAACCCCAGCCCTCCTGTCTGCAGCATTTAACTCCCCTTAGAGCTTAACTCTTTGAAAGATACAGTACTTCCCTAGGGCTTTTATCTGTTTTGGCTCTGAGTTCTAATAAATCATTTGGCAGTAAAAGATAAACCTTTCCCCTTTGATGAAATATTTGTTAAGCACATTCCAGAATATAGGTTTACCTCAAGAGTTACATGTCTTCCTTGTTAAAGACAAGGATCAAACCCAGTATCAGATATAACTGCTGACTCAGCACAGGAGCAAAACTTTTGCATACCCAGTAAGCTGTGTATTTTCTGGTCACCCAGCTTGGTTTTCTGACCAGCACGTTGGGAATTGTGTGTCAGTACTTCTTCTGGGCCCTTGCCATATTTTGTGTAAAAGAGCAGTCAGTTCTCAAGAGAAGTCTGCTGTTCCCCCAAGCAGGTCCCAAGGTGCTATGATGTCCCGGGGCTCTGCCCAGAGCCAGCACTGGGTGTTACCTGCCCACAGGTGGGCCTCGGGAACACCCTCTGGGAGTGCTGTGGCTCCTGTTACGCTGGGAGTGCAGTGTCTGTAAGCAGCCACATCTGCTATTGCATTCACAGCCTTCCCAGTTGTTTTCACAAGGCACAGCTGAGAATGTCTGTGTTTTGGTTTTGTTTCTAAAGCTTTCCCATGGAAAGTCTTGATAAGGTATGAATCCTAGCACCAGATATTGATGGCTAAGAGTAGGCAGCAGTTCTACTGATGTTGTGCTGCAATCAAAGACTCCAGAGGAACCGAATTAGCTCTGCTTCAGTTTCAGCACTTCTCTGTCTGCGATGGTGTTCTTCCTGCAGTACCACATGGCACCATTTGATTGTGAATTGTAGCCTGAGAAGTATGTGGCAGTTTCAGTAAGTTAAACAAAACTTGGAGAAACGCAGTCTCCTCAGTTAAAAATCCTAAGAACATAAGATTTAACAGTCTGGCCAGACCAAGGGTCTGTCTGGCCTACTGTCTTGTTTTTCAGCAGTGATTAGTAGTGTAGTTATGGAAAAAATACAAGTGGTAAGTATATGGAATAAATGGGCAGAAGTGCTGTGGTTATTTAAGTCAGTCACTGCACGTGGAAAATCCCCCTGGGGTGTAGCTGTCCCAGGTCAGAGCATTCTTAGGTGAAAGCCTGGGTTTGTGTGGTTGGATACACAATCACATCCTGAGCATGTGGACCATCCTGTCAAATGCCAGACAAGTCTGGAGTGAGGTCCCTGTGTTCCAGCCTTTTACAAAGCATCTGTTTGTTAGGGGCATTCATCTTCAATGACAGCAAATACATCACTGTTGAAATGCAATTAATACTTACTCTTAATTACTTTTTGTAACCTGCTTCTTTCAATAGTGGATTCAGTTTGCCTAGATTATTTCTGTATTACTTCAGTGTGGACCCCATTCCTTTAGTCTTCATAGGTGTTTTGAGGACTTGGATTGTAGAAGCAATTTTCTGATGTTAGTTCAGGTGGCATTATGTCACAAAAATTTGCATTTTGCTCAAGTGGTTTCGTAACATTGCAGTCAAGTTGTAGAGCTTATGGGCATAGCTGTAGGTACCACACCTATAGTGTCTTTCGCAAATATAAAGTATTCCAAAAAGGATTCTTAGTCAACACTTTCCTAAAATAGGATTACTGGTGCTACTTCATAAAGATCCTACTTCAACAGGGTTCCAGTCAGTCATGTTGTTGGGGTGGGGGGTTTTAATCAATTAGAAAGGCTAATTTTTCCTTCATTCCCACAAAGTAAACACCTTGCATTACTACACAGTAAACTGGGGCTTTTTCATCTTAGTGAACACCAGGTGTCAGTTCTTCAGTGTTTGGCACTGTGCTACTCTCATGATGTGTAGGAGTTAAACTTCAAAAATCATGAGTTAAAATAGCAATCTTGCTGTATTGAAACTTCCATGGTAAGGGGTGGCTTATGCCATTGGCCTTCAAAAATATGTACTCAGGCTAAGCTAAACAAGGTACCTCCATTTCCAGTGTCAGCCACTAATGGTTGAGGTTCTCTTTAGCACCCTCTTTTGGTGCATTGCATTAGTAAGGAACCACCAGCTCTGTGACAGACTAAAACTAGACGTAGACTTGCTAAACTCTCAGTGTGCGGATACTGAGTACTCTGCTCCAGAGCTGCTGCATTGTTAGTTCTCTGACTCTCAGACTGGATCACTTTGCTGACTCAAAGACCACAGTTAATGCACTCCCACTGTTTGCCTGTCCTTTTGCTTTTATTCACAATGTTAAAATACAGTTCTTGCTAGAGAATATCGTATTTGTTGCCTGGGAACTGTATACCTGATGTTCAGTAGTGTCAGGCAACTGCTGCTCTTCTATAACCAGTCTAAGAGAGAGGGTTTTCTTCCTGACTTTCTGGAGAAGGAATTTAAGACCCAGCCATGAAAATACAAGATGTCTGAGTAAAGTTCTTCATGTCTAAACATCTACAGGATTTTAGCCTACTGTAATAATGGAATAGTCTGGAAACCACACCTATAAAATCTCTGTATGGCACTATATCAACACAGTATATGTTCTTTATACACCCTTAAGGCAGTCAAGTTTGAAGAGTTTCTTTATCTGTATCATTTCTATCCCATCTTGTGTCTGGACTTTTTTCTGCCTGTATTTTCCCATTGGCCCCATGTTTGACTGAGGCCAGAGATTGTTTTTGTGTATATTTTTGTACAGTACCTATATTCTGTCTTAAGGAAAAATATACGTATGCATTTTTCTTCTTTTTTAATAAACTGAGTGACAGTTTAAAATAAATTCTTTCAGCTGTTCAGAATGGTACCCAGATGTACTGACACAATTCAGAGTGAGTTAAATAGGGAGAAAAGCATTATGTCACTAACAGAGCGGAGGAAGAGGAGCTGGTCTCTGACCACTAAAGCAAAACAAAGCAGGGCTAAGATGGTGACTTTGAGAACAAAAAGCCAGACTGTTTTAATGCTTAGGTGAACTATGGAAGTAGCAACAAAAAAAGAAAAATCTTACAAAAGGGAAATTGTGGGGCAAGTATGAAGGTGTACTGTGGAGTGAAAGAGCAATACTGAAACAGGTGGGAAAAGAAAAACCAAATCAGTTCAGGACATAAAGCAAAAGAAAGGGAAAAAAAACAGCTTATGAAAGGCCAAACATTAATATGATTGATATCTTCACAGAAGAAAAGGATTGGGATGAGGGGTGAATAGGCATTGGTATGAAGACCTATCCGATACCCAAGCATGGGAATACCAGTCTGAAGTCTTTGCTTCTTCTTGTAGATTGTGTGGGAAACTCTGATGCCTTACTGCATTTCATTCCAAGGCCAGGTATCACCTCACAGTGGATAACCCAAACCTAGTTTTTAGGATGCTTAAATCTTCATAGGGCTTTGCTCTCAGACTTGGCAGTGAAGAGAATATTCATTTGCATTTAGATCTAACTTAGGTGCATGTAATTGTTATTCCTAAACTGCTGCTATGAAGAGAGAAAAGGAGAGAAGCTCCTGAGGGGTTGGTTCAGAGTATGTATGTTAGAGCTGTGGGAGAGTCACATTTGTGCCGTTAGAGTTGTTGTTTGTTACAGACCTTGAGAGTTATCTCACGTTAATCCATGCCGAGGGCATTTGCAGGTCTCGGTCCCTCTCCCCTTCTCGTAGTGGGGATGTGACAGTGTTGTGTTGTGTGTGTGTTTCATATTGCCCAGGATTCTATTGCTATCACGATACAAGAGACCAGGAGTTATTTCACCATACTGTGTGCATTTTCGTATGTAATAGTGGCTTCTATACTTGACTCTGATTACAAAGCGTGTGTTAAAGGTATTATCAGGAATGTTGGTGTGCCTGGCTACTAGACTAAACTGCTGAATGCTACATGTTTGGAGTGATTTATACCACATGTATTGATGTCCATGTTTGGGTGATTAGTCTGAGCACAATTAATCTTTCTACTAGTAATTGGTATAGCAATTTTAAAGGACTGAAAACAAGGATGATACTCAGGAGTAAAAGCTGAAATATTTTTATCTGGTAACTTTTCTTTAAACTTGTGTGGCTGTGAAAGTAGAGGAGACTTTTTTACTCAAAACTTTCAAGGCTTACTGCAGTTAAATTGAGTAGTTTCAGAAATCTTGTCATAGTGCTTCCCTGACTGTAGAGTCATCCCTCTACAAAGTGCCATTCATGCCCCAATTACCCTCAATTAAGGCTTTCAAAATAACTTTGCAGTGGCACACTGGCCTTCTGCTGAAACACATTCCTCACCTGCAGGAAAGGCTGTATTTAGTATCTGTATGTCTGTTCCTTAGTTTTTTCTATCATAAGGATAACATATAAAAATTATTACTTTTCTTCTTTCTCTTTGGAAACAGAAAGAATGACTTACAGGGGAGCCAAGTTATGAAATGAAAGAAGTGATGATTGGTCATCTCTGCAGAGGAAATGACAAGGTATATGTAGCAATCACACTGGAGGTTAATTTTTTGCTGGTGCTTAGGTCTTCATGGTAGATTACTTCTGGCAATGAAGTTTAAAAATAGTCCTCAGAAACCTTGGAAAAGATGTTTTGAAGAGAACTTTTTCTTCTGCGTGATTGCCAGAGTAAGCAAAGTATATCTTTATAAATATCTTTGAGATACACCTTTAAATTCATTACTATGCTGAATTGTACTGTGTTTCTGTAGGTAAATGACAATTGCATTCATGAATTGTTTTTTTTGCAGAGATCAGTAAAAACAACCGTTCTCCGGACTCTTAAGTGAACCCCCTCCAGATACTATCAATGGGCATTCTTGAGACTTTAAAATACTTTTTTCATGGGCTCATTTAAATCACTGTCTGCTCAGTGCAGCAGTTGTACCATTTTCTCTTCATCATTTATCACCATTACAGGATGTGCTTAGTACCTGTTTTGCACTGCATTTAAAGAGTGTGTCCTTTTTCATTTGTCATCCTGTAGATTTGTAACTTGAGGGATGCAAAATCAGCACTACTAACAACTCCTGCCTCTCAAACGTTTTAAGTAAAGTGAATATATAATATTTAGCCATGACTGCTAAGAGACCAGACAAGGCTATATACCACTTAAATTCTGAGGTTACATGTTACTTCAGTGATGAATAAAATCTGTACTGACCATCTCCCCAGTACTGACTTGAAGCCATTAATGAATGAGCCTCACAGTATCACTGTGAGATAGGGAATTGTGATTTCGGTTTAACAAGCAGTAAAATGGAGCCCCAAAGGGCTTGTGTAACCACTGCAAGTGCTGCAGGAAGTGCATGACAGAGCCAGCAGTGCAGCCCAGCTCACCTGACCTGCCATCCTGCCTATATGGCCACCTCTGCACTCGGTATCCTTTTCGATGGGTTCTGTTATCAACAGCCATATGTTCTTTGTGCGCAGTTTGAACCATCATATTCTCTTGCAAAGTAACTTCAAACCCAGCTACTGCGACCTGTGACTCATTCTCGTCCTCAAAGACTTAAGACACAACACAAACAGGCCAGCACAGGCAGCACCAGACGGCCCTTGGAACTGGAGCAAGTCAGCACAAAGTGACCACAGGGAGAGCTGCTGATGTGACCTCCCTTTCTGGTTTTTGTGTAACACTGAGAGGAAAACTGTGCAGATCTTCTGTAGTACTGAGAGGAACTGCTGGTATAGGGCCATCAGTGCTTTCCCTTTTGTAATCCTGCTAAATGTCTCTGATTTCCTTTAGTAAAAGTCAGGTCATATGTTAACTGCCTGCATTCTGAAACTGAAGTATAAATCATCTCAAGTGACAGAAACTGTCATTTTTCCTTGCAAAATATTTTTCTAACTATCTTATGTAACTGTTACAGTTGTTGACAGTTTTCTTGAAAGCCCTGTTGGTTTGACACTCAGGATTCAGTGTGAAGCTATAGACTAGGATAGAGAATTCTTTTGCCTTCGCTTCTGTCTCTTTACCGTGAGCGGAAGAAAGGAATATTACGCATCTCTAAGACATGCTGTAGAAAGGTATTTTATTTTTAATATCGTTAGAATTTTAAAAGAAGGAGAGGGATAAACCTTAGCATGGGTGAAACCAAGAGTTAATATGCTTCAGTTATAGAAAGTGGCTATTAAATTTTGATGGGATCCTATGACTGATACTTCAAATAAAATGTTGATGTAGCAATGTGGGGGGTGTCAATAATGAGTTGAATACTAGAGAAAGGCTGTTGATTTTTATGGAAAATATGTATAAAAATACATGATTCTCAACCAAAGACGTTCATGTGGATATATCTATTGGAAAAAATTTGAGTTCTTCTTATGTCTGTCTTGGCTTATGTCTACAAGAAAGCAGCCCCATATAGCTGTGCCTTGGCACAGATATGGACTGAAAGTACTTGCTCACACCAGATGTTTTATTGTGCCTAATTCCTGCCCAGCTTAAGAGTGATACTCAAGCATTAATATTCTGCTTTCCCCCTGCTCTTACATGCCTGCAGGAAACTATTAATATGTATTCCTAATGGGTCTTTCTTAGAAGAAATGGTGCAGAATGTGGAATTAGTTGGTGTGAAATTCCTGCTGGCAAGGCCTTTGACTTTTGGCTTCTGCTGGATCCAGCTGAGTGATGAAGTACTCTTGCAGGTATTTCAGCTTTTCACCTGTGCTAATCTCACCCTCATAAGAAGTAAATTGTTCTGGAAAAATAAGTTCAAGAAACACTTGTGTTCCTTCTGAGGGAATGCTGCAACAGTGATCTGGAATGCCAGGACTTAGATCTTGAGTGGGTCCATTAATCCTACTGCATCCAAGTCCAATGGTTTCATTAAAATTTAAGCATCTAGAGACATTTGTGGTAAATGGAGGGTATTTTCAGATACATTTAGGAGTCTGAAGGTGTCCGTATGGACATAGTTTTAATCTCCCAAAACCAGAGTCTGAATTGTTTGATTAAGTATCCCATGGCTGCCAGAGAACATTGCTGAGTCTAGAAAAGGAAGGCAGATCTTGATCTAAAATATCTCTGCTTTTTTATGAGATACTGTCTTCACAGAAAACAGTTGAACTCCACACAGACACATGTCAGAAGGGGCACTTTTCTCAATTAAAATGAGGAGTGAAGAATGCCCTCCTCATTGATATAAAGGAAGGCCAGACAGAGTTTAGAGCAGCCGACCTTGGCATCTGTGGCATTATGGTCAAGAGTTTGGGGTTTGTGGAATCCCAGTTCCCTTCTTGTCAAAGCCAGAAGTAGGAGATGGCCCCCATGAAACAGATGCCCCTGTTAAATGATCTTAGCACTGAAGATTCTCAAAGCTGGTTCATGGACATGACAATTTGTTCTCCTCAGCTCATGGAGGCAGGAACATAATATTTTACAGGTGTGGAAGTGAAGCACAGATGTGAATGCTTTAAGATGTGCAGCCTCAACAGATGAGGGTAGATCTTTAACAGCATTCAGTGTGGGTCAGCTCAACATTTTCAGGGAGACCAACAGCTTAGTTGCAGTTTGCCTTTGAAAAGTCTGAGTTATTTTAGCATCTAAAGAACTTAGGAGAACTGAAGTTATTTTTCTGAAAACTTGACCCAGGTATTTGCCTGAAATTTTGAAAGAGTATGTGGTACAGTTGGGAAATGAATTCAGCTCGTTTAAATTTCTGCATACCCAAAGGTCCCTTCCAACCCAGGCCATTCTGCGATTCCATACCGTAGGTTTCTGTACCTCAGGAGATCTACAAAGAAAAGGCGGATGAGTGAAGTTTATGGCTTGAGCACAAAGAAGTCAGAGGGAACATTTCTCATTGTTTGTTTGTTTGTTTTATGAGGTTTTTTTAAGGCAAAATATTTTTCCTTGACAGGCTTTTGTTATGATTGAATACACTGTGAGCTCTTATTTGCAAGAAAGCCTAGAGGAGCACACTTTGATTTTCTTCTGGAAGACTGCAGCCTTTAGCACTCTTAAGTATTGAGATCATTGGAGCCTGGGTTCCCTCCTGATGTTACTAAAATGAACTTTAATCAATCTTGAAAAAGGGTTTTAATAACCTGAATTATGGCCCCCAGTGCTGGATCTTCGAAAGGAGAATGAGCCTAGCAGTATTGATTTTCTCATGCTCAGCATTTCTTCTGGTATTCTTTGACACTTGTTAGCAATGTGTATTTTAACAAAACCTCAGTTTATGAAGTGCCTTTTCCTAGCCATTTTTCTGTGTTTAAGTGGAACATTTTTACATCGTTCATATATTTTTTCCTCATTTTGAAGAAAATGAATTTTTTGAAGAAGACTCTGGATTCCAAAACTAATCTCAAAATGGAAACTTCCTTCCCTCTCCAATTATGACACAGCATTTGTCAGTTCCACCACATAGGGAAGATGAGCCAAGAAAGTAGTGTAGATAATGAACCAATTTTATTCTTTCATTTTGATTTTTTTTCTGTGAGGAGGCAAATGCTTTTTTGAGTCAATATAGCCTTTTAAGTCCTGGCTTGTCTCTTTAGAAGAACTTAGAGTTGGTTTTAATAAAACAGCCTGGAGACGTGAGAGAATTCAGGGACTTTCTGAGCAAACAGCAGATACCTGTAAGGAGCTGCCTTCATTTCAGGTCAGGAAATCCAATGGGGAGTGCTCAGGTGTACTGACTGTACGTGAAGAAAGATGAGGGGGATGTGGAAGCTGAAAGGGATCGTGTTGCTAATATTTCTCCAGGTTTGTATTCTAACCATGTAAATTACAGTGAAGTCCACAGGTGGAATTGTATATGTCCTGCAGCCTCCTGACCTCCTGCTGCCAGGTGGCCTGGTGGTGTGATAGCCTTGCTCTCCCTGGGTACTGAGCAGCCCACTGACGCTCCTGCCCAGCACCACTGCTGCACCTGGGCAGGGGCTGCTCAGTGGCGTGGGGAGTCCCACAGAGACCTCTGCCCAGGGAGGGAGAAGGGTGTCAGCCACAAAGTATTTATCCTTTCAGTGTGTACGGAAAAGAACCCATAGCTGGAAACAGGGTTTTCCTTTAGTGCTCTTTGTGCATCGTGGGTTTGTTGGCTGCAGAAAAGGTTCTGTACAGCGTCGGTTCTCCAAAGCAGATGGCAAACAATGATTAACCAGTTCCTTCCAACTGCTCACTAACGAGCAGAATCTAAGTTGAACCAGTTATTCATATTGAATTAAGCTTTAAAAAAAAATCATGTAATTATAAGCATAAATGTTCTCATCTAAATGGAAACTTTCCCAGTGTAGTGCACTTGCGGCTGCATGGATGTCTTCAAGCTTATTTCTAGTGGAAGAGGATATGAAAAAGTAAATGATAGCAGAATATGATTATAGTTCTTAATGTAATTTAAAATTATTCCATTGTAAGTGAAATAGTGATGCACAGGGGCAGGACCTCTGACCCACATGCATTTGCAAACCTGTCCTACGCAGAAGTAAGTGTCTTGTATGTGTCTGTTGAGACTTACTATCTTGTCTAAAGCTTCTTTAAGATTTTAGTGGAAGCACTGTTCTAACAGTAGTATCAAGGATTTTAGATTTATGGCATTAAGAGCTAATGGGAAGCACATTTGCTGTACATTCACATTCCTAAGCTGTTTTACTCATGGCACTTCAAGGCCAAGTGAGGCCTAGGATAGATGAGCTTTCGAATAAAAAAAAGAAAAAATGTTTTAATATTGATAATTTGAGAAATGGTGTGTGTGCTGCCATCAGCGAGATCATACAGAAACAGGCTGGGGGCAACTGTGTGGGAAGCAGCTCCGTAGTGAAGGATCTGGGGGTCCTGGTGCACAAGCAACACTCAGCGTTTTTCTGTATGGCTCTGCCTAAAGGAAAATCACAGCTTTACTACATGATAGCAAAATTCTGATTGACTTCACGAGGCTCTGCATTCTGTCAGCTTAAACAGGGATCACTGGAGGGTTCTTTAAAGTCAGATAATGGTTTTAATGTGTGGAGAACTTCAGAGAATGTTTCTGAGTTCTGTATTTCACAATATCAGATTCCTCTAGCATAGACACATTGAAGTTATGCTAGTATTGGAAGCACAAAACCCCAGTATGTCTCTCTCAGCTTTGTACCTGTGTTCCTGTAAGCACAAGTACTTAATTGAGTGGCTCAAAAAAAAAGGACAAACTGCAGGGAAGAAAAGCTTCCTTCCTATGATCACCAAGTAAGAAAGTATTTCCAAACTTTGGAAACTGTTAGGCAACTCTGACATCTAGAAAGCACATCTTAGAAAAGGAAGATTGTGTAAAAAATCCAAACTTGATCATGTGAGTTTGCTTTTACAGCCAGGATAAAACACATAACCTGAAGTGTACACATCCAGTGCTGTAGTAGGGCATATGTTCCTTTATTGCATGTTTGATGAGGGGGAAGTGGTTTGACACAGCTTGGGCTGGCTGGATATAAAGGCAGTTGGCAGTAGAGCATATATAGCCCTGCTCCTGTTATGTTTGTGTGATAAAAAATGTCCATGGTATGTTTCGTCTTCTTAAGTAACCAGGCTATTCTAGTTCATAATGTTGCATATCTTAATTACAATATTTTTAACTGTGAGCATTGTGTGTGAGTACAGATAGGGATAAATTCACACTGGAGTCCACTTGGCCTGTAAAAATTTTATGCAACTCTGAGGAAAAGCTACTAAATGGTTATTAAAAAAACGTTTTGGAAACTGAGGGGCCTGTTTCAACAGCCCAGCCTTAATCCTTTAATGCACTCAGTGTTTTGGATGAGTGCAGGTGTACATGTAATTATGAATTTTAAATGGTCCAGGAATATTTAAGAACAAAAATACTGCCAGTGTAGTACAGGCTAATTTCTGGAAAATAATGGCTACAGAACCAGTTGGTAATTTTCAAACCTACCCTTCCAAAAGAACAATGTGGATCTAAGGAGTGTCTGTCACACATTATTGCCAATTTCAGTGTTTGGCATTTGTGGTGGATTTTATACTAATATTAATAATGTATTTTTGTTTCTCTTCCTCTTACATTTTAACCCTCAGCACTTGTTTTCTTTGCAGTGTTTCCTGTAGTCATGATGGATTTCTATATATTTGTAGAGAATCTGACATAATACATTAGTCCAGTAGTTGGAATATTAAAAAGCAAGAAACGTAAGACTTGCAGTTCTGAGAGCTGGTAATATTGCTTTTAGGATTTGGGAAGACTTTTTTTCAAGGAGCACTTCCATGTGTGTATGTGAATCCAGTACATGACATGCACTGTGGTTAGCAACAGCTTTTTGTGTGTCATGGCTCAGGTTCCCATACACTCCTGGCAGTTTGCATATTCATGAGATCCATGACATTTTCCTGCATCTGCTCTTATCACAGATTCCATTTCAAAGCAGCGCTTCATTGATGTAGTACACTGACACATTTTACATATAATTGCTTTTCATCTGGTTGCATGATTATTTTGTGACACCTAGTGGATAAATTGATAGTGGTGCCCACTTAAATTGCCTCCATTTATTTAGATTTCTTGATAGATGTTCTGGCCTGGAAACTCAATTCCCATCTCAAACACGTAGGCTCTCTTGCTTTCTTACTTTCACTGCCTTTTTTTTTCTCTTTAACTTTGCTCGTGGAATAACTTGCTCATAGCCAGGTGAACAAATACCCAACACCAGTCTTGAGGAAATTCCAAGAGTCCCAAAACAATACAAAGTAGGAAACGTTTGAAAATTTAGTTATATTGTTTAGTCAAGACCCCCTGTGTGCAGCCTGGGATCTTCACACATCATCTTTTTCTACTGCATCAGTGTTTTTTGTGATGTGCTTCAATCATGCAGTTCCATTAGGAACTAAGCATGCACTACATAAAGTTACAAAAGGTTGCAAAGAAGTACTTATGTTTACCACCCTATGAGGACTCTTAGAAAAACCTGTTCTTTAATGTTCTTAGAGAATGAAATCTGATAAATAATTAAAATATTATTTTATATGCATAAGAATGTTTTCAGAATGTTTACATCAAGAGACAGAGTCTAGAAATGCCTTAAATGCATGACCTACTTTCACAACTGAGATACATCTTGTGAAGTATATCTTAATTTACATGTGGTGGATTCTGTGCCTGCAGCTTCTTTCCCCAACAGGAAAATATTGAAATACTGCCTGGTATGTTTGCTATAAATGCCATGTGATAGAAAAGCAGGTGTTTTTGTATGGCTCTATTTTTTATGTTGATAAGGGAGGGGAATCAATTATTTCAGTTTCACTAGGCCTTCTTGCTATATTGCTAAGTTGATATTGCCAGTGGGCACGTTCCTGTCTTCAGAGAATGTATAATCTGCTCCTTGACAGGCTGATTGTAAATTTTGAAATCTTTGGCATCCCAGAGCAGGCGCAGAGAAATGGCTAAGGTAGGATTTTAGGAGTTTTTAAACAGGAGCTAAAAGGAACTGTAAGGCAGATGAATTTGGAGATGAGGGGTTATGTATTTTTCATATGTGGGGAATTGGGATGGAATTGTGCAGAGGACATGAAGGAATTGGTTCTAAAGACCATCTTCAAGATTTTAAGTTTCAGCTTGTCACTATTCCGAGAAAATGTGTTGCATGTTTCAACTCCCAAGAGGCTTCACAAACAGAAAATGTAATACTGAACTATGTCTTTAATACTGACTGATGAGGCACTCCTTCCCTGTACTCTCCCAGTTGCTCATTCTAACAGTTCTCTTGTGACTTTCACTTATGTAAAATTAGGCCTGTAGCAACAGCGTCATGAATAATGGACACAGAGAGTCTAACACACCATCAGCTCTGACAAAGATCTGCTCACTGTTTACCACCACTCTTAAGTCCATTCATGAAGGTTTAACCAGTGAAAGCTTCAGCCTCAGGTACAAAGCCTTGCCCTGGAGTCAGTCTGTGGAGAGGCCTGGCCACCCGAGGGGACAGGAGGTTGTGTGGAGTGAGCCGAGACAGGCCGTGCTGTGTGTCTGGCACTCGAGCCCTCTGCTCTGAACCCTGAGGAGCACCCGCTGTGCCAGCAGAGCGTCAGTGCCACCACCGCGCTCAGCCCACACGGCAGCACAAGGTCAAATCGGGCCCTTGCAGTGGGAGTGGCCATTTTCATCCTTGCTTTAGGATCGTGATGCTGGTGTGGCTCGGGGGCTGGGCTCTGTGTGGGCTGGTGAGCTCCTTAGCCCATGCAGGAGGCTGTGCATGAGCCTTGTCTGTGCCTGTCACCTGCAGCGTGAAGGGCTCCGAATGGAAAATAACTGAGCCAAGCAGAGACAAAGCCAGCATGACAAAAGGCCTAGTGTGTGCTTCTTAAATTATAACACAACTTGGGACAGTATCAAAGCTGTTGCTGTGCACAGAAATCGGTGCTGGTAACCACAGATAAACAGTCACCAAAAGGAAAAAAGGAACTCAATAGCAGTGTTGTCACGGCAAATTCCTGTAGGTCCCTGGGAGCTGGAGGTGTGCAAGAGGCAGGGCCCAGCTCTGGCAGCAGAGGAGGGGACTCCAGGCAGGGTGCGAGCTGGGGAGGCCCTGCAGCTCTGGAGGCAGGGAGAGCGTGTCCCTTGGCTAGTGCGTCTGGTCCTGGCCAGGCCATGTCCTGTCAGGGACACGGAAATGTCTGACAGGACAATTGTTTGCTCTTGCAAATGGCCTTGTCTGATCAGGGCTGTGGCTTCACACCTTTTCTTCACCCCAGAAATAAGCAGGCTGCTGCAGTTTGGGTTTGCAATGTCTATACAAATGCTTTCTCTGGGTTAATGTATGTGAACATCAGGACTCTGCTACTGGATTGTCAGATTAAACCAAGCCCACTGGCTTGAGCCCAAATGCAGTCCAAACCCCAAAATGTTGTTCTGCAATGGAAGTGGATTTTAAGCTTGTAACAATATTTTAAAACAAATATACTACACAGACTGGTGATTTCATGCCAGCATTCCGTATAATAGTATCCTACTTGTCAGCTGCTTGATCTCACTAAAGGCTAAAATTTAAAATGGAAGCCTTATGGGGCAAAGGCCAGAAGACATTTTTCTACCAGCTATAATTACTGGCATGGCTGCATTCTGCAAAATGAATTTTAGTTTCTTGTTGAGGCTTACCCTGACAGACGTTCCTTCTTGGGGCTTAATTAAGTTAGAACTTGCACATACTAGTTTACTGCATGTCTTTTTAAAGAAAAAAATTTTTAAGAATTTAAATCCATTTCAGAATGAAAATTCAGTTAGTGTGCTGGGATTGGGAGTAGTGGTGTTTTTTTAAAGAAGATGTGACTCCCAGTTTCTATAAGGAACTGAAATAAAAACCACTTCCTCAGTGATGTCATGTAGGCTACATGTGACACTGTATGAATTGCACATATTAAAAAGTCAGATCTGGTTGACTTACAATTCAGATGGCTTGTTTAAGATTCTCTATGCAGTAAAGGGGGTTTCCATCCAAAAATAATTAAAAACTTTACTCCAGTAATGCTTGTGAGATGTCTGAGTATTCAGCTGGAGAGACTGGATGGCTGTGATCCTGACTGCTCTCTGCATCAGGGACTGCTCCCAGTTTTTTATTTTCATGGGGTTTGAGGGGATGTGGGAAAGGTGCAGTTTGGAAAAGCTGGATATTGCATATCAAATCAAAGATAAGGGTGCTCTGTTTAAGTGTCCAGCTTAGTGTTCTGAGATGTTGGGCAAATCCGGGTCATGTCAGCGGAGTTAGGAGAGTTCAACTCTTTCAAAAATACAGGCCATTGCTCAGCATCCTAAAATGAGTGAATATTTGGGGGGGTCATGATTAATATTTCATTTTAGTGTGATCTGCTTTAATACAATCCTCCTGAGAGCGTGGCAGTAAGTGATGAATGTGTAGGAAATGCTTACTTTGAGAGGTGTTCTATGCCCCTTTTATTCTTCCTATCTCTGACTGCCAAGAGAAAATAAAACTGACACATTCTCTTTGCTCCTTCCCTAACAAAACACAATCCTAATTGTCACAGCTTCATCTTCTCTTGCTGGGCTCATCTCCTAGATAATCCTGCCCTTGTACTTTTGCTTTTACACACGGGAAGATATCAAGAGTACCTGTAACATTTGTTTTTTCACAAGATGCACCTCACTTACACCGTGGATTCTCCATTTGCACACAGGTTTCATCTCCCCTGGACTGTGGCCTCACCCTGATTTCTGGGCATTAGGATCTGGTGGTCCTCACCTCTGCCATGGAGAGCTCAGGGATGCAGTGAGTAATAAACTTTTGAAGTTTATTTTTTAACAAGGTATTTCTGTAAACATTATTTGCTTAGGAACACATGTGCAACCGACAGAGCAGCCAGTGCTTAGCCCTGGTGTAATTTCTGGGTTAGTGGAAGCTTTGAGGCATTGAGTGTTTCATCATCCTCTGGAATACCGGCTTTTATGGCTTTTTTAGCATTCAGAGTAGTACATAGGCAAAAAAAAGCAGAAATGAATGCAATAGAAAAATAACAATTTTGGCAGTTTAGGTACTGCAGTTCGCATAAGCAGAAGACACGATCTCACATCCAAGAAAAATGAGGTGTATTTTTGATGGAAAACTGTCTTTTCCCTAATGCATTCTGTTTCGAAGCACCTGTTTAACTTTTAAGGCAATTCACAGCAGTAGGGCCGTGAAATGCCCAGAATATACATATAGGACATGTCTGTGATGGTGCAGAACACCTCTGATGTACATTCAGCCCTGGGTAGAACTTGTATAAAATTCTGTGCACCTCCACAGAATGGAGAAGGAGGCTGTGGAAGCTAAGTCCTGTGGGTTATTCCCTGTGCCTGCCTGAAGCTCTGGCAGAATCTGCCCTGTACTGTTAAATTACAGGAAAGTTTCACAACTGAGCAAAGAGCTGTTGTTTGCCATTTTAGGAACAGCTGCATTTAAGTAACGGGTAAGACCACGATACATGTTGTACTTCACAGGTGTCACAACATCTGTGTTTGGAGAATATTTTTTACTTCTTGAAGATGCAAGGCAGTGTGTCATTTTTGTTATATTCAGCTAAAAATATATTTTAAAATACGGTGTGTGGAGTTTGTCATACACAGATCGAAGGAAAGCGAATCCTTCCCTCTACCAAGAAATTCCTATCTGAAATCTCCAGGAAAGTTACCTGCCATGATACTGCTCTGGCACAATCCTGCCCAGAAAGAATGATGTGGCAGTTCAGTTTCCTGCCTGATCCAGGCCCTGTTGAATTCGTCAAAGCTCCCCTTGGCTGCAGCATCCACCACAGCAAATCCTCAGCCGTTGGCCCCACAACACTCTTGCCAGCATATGTTCTTGACATTTTCAGTCTGTAGGAGCAGAGTGGTGACTGCACCTCTTGGGAAGTCAGAAGATAATTGTTACATGGAGAGGGATTGGGTAGCTCTGACCTGTCCTTCATCCAGCCTTGCTGGGGAATGTCCCCACCTTGGAGGGGCTCCAGGCCCTCTTGGTGTGGAATCCAGTGCTCTCGAGAGCACACAGCCCAGGGACACTCAGCCATTGTAAATCCTCCGGAGGTTTTGGGTGGAAGGTGCTCAGAGATGGCAAAATGGTTGTTCTGTGCTGTCCCAGAGCCTGTTCATTAGTAAGGCTTTTAATTATATAACAACCGAACTTTAAAACTGTCTGCTTCCCTATAAAATCACAGAAATTGATTGGCCCTGTGCCTTTTTAAAAGTGACTGCCGAGGTACTTATTAACATCAGTTCCAAGACATTTTTCAGTGAGCAGTGAGAGTTGGAATATGGAAATGTCATATTTTTCCTAGTATTAAACAGTTGTTAAACTAGAAAGATAACTCTTGCCAGATACTTATTTCTTGTGCCTGTCGTCTTCATAGAAGGAAAATGAACATGCATTTTTCTTTCATTAAGTGTTTTAAAGTTCATCCTTGTTTGGTGATCTAAGTCAATTAAAATCAGTTTATGAGCAGCACGTGAGAGCTGAAGACTAATTAACTTTAGGTGTTGGATAAAACACATTCTTTTCTGGTTTTGTCTACTAATGAGTATTACTAATACCCATAATAATAGACCTTATAGAAAAATAATATTACACAAAGTTTATGGTACTTTACAAATAATAATCTCAATATCTTTATGAATTAACAAACTATTATTTTTGTGGGAAAATATATATTAAGGCAACATTACATGAGCTGCATGTAAAGAAAAGAATCTTTAACATCATTATCACAGCAAATAAGAGCATCCTTTAGAAATGGCTAATAAAAGTTTACCATTTTTCAGCAGGGATGGATATTTTTCACTATCTCACCTAGCATTGCACCTGAAACTGAAGTCCAGATACATTAAAGACAGGCAGTGAAATCTCCGGAACATACTCAGGCTTTCCAGAAGATTGCCATTGTTTGGATCTATCTTTCTGTCTCTTAAGAGTCCCTGGAATCAGCTGTAACTGTAAGTTCTTCATCCAAAATTCCCTGTTGTCGGAGTTGGTTGGGTCTGTGGGGTAGTTTGGGCTTTTCACTAGTGTGAATCATCCTTTTAATGCCAGACTGGTGCTTTGAACTGGTTTCACTGTACCACCCAGCATAGAGTCGCTACTCTGAAAAGTTACGTTGTTTTTTATCCTCCACTTTAAAGTAAATGCTGACAAAAATGTCACTTTGAAGTCAATTACATAATACACAGCTTTCCTCCAATTATATTATGTAACATGGTTCTGTTGATATGAGCATAGGGTTTATTTTACACAGAAAGCACTTTCTGAGAGATAACTGCACAACTCAAAGGCTGCTGAAACAGCGCAGAATTTTAGCCAAAGCTCCAATGCAAGTTCTTGGCTCTTAGGAAGAACACTGAGATCTCTGACTGCATGCACCAAGATGATGTTTATTTTTAAATATTTTATGTAAAAACCAGAGGCACAGGGTAGGATGTTTTCAGAGGATTATTCTGAGAGCAATTGACTTTAAACCCCCTAAGTACATAGAGAAGACTATCAGGCATTCTGTTGGAGAGCTTTCCAAAAGGATTTCTTTGATAGTGATCAGGGAGCAGCTTCTGCTACCAGTTTGGCAGTTGACATTGATGAGATATTGAAATCTCTCAAGCTGTTCCTTCAGTGTGGTCTGCAAAGAATATTACAATGCGTATCTTGTTTGGCCTGCAGGGGCATTGA
This sequence comes from Myiotriccus ornatus, assembly GCA_036023395.1. NCBI lineage: Eukaryota > Metazoa > Chordata > Aves > Passeriformes > Tyrannidae > Myiotriccus > Myiotriccus ornatus. The sequence goes on along the minus strand of JAYRBT010000042.1, from coordinate 65,471,560 downwards.
GGTTACAAGATGTGAAAAATGGGGTTGAACAATTTCCTCCAATACAGTGATCTCAGCATGATCAGAGTTGCACCAGGCCCGTCTTGTGCACAAACAGCACCATGTGCAGCTCCCAGCAACCAGTGACCTCTTTCTACAAGTACTCTCAGTCCACTGCAGTGAAATGATCTTTGGAATTGATGGTATAGTCTTTTATAATTAGCACATTGATATCTAATTCAGTCAGACATCTGCATTCTCCTTCCTTCTCTGCTTCATTTAAAAGTGTTTGTTCTTTGAAGGAGCTAATGCCTCTCTCTGCCTGTCTCTGCAATGCTCTTAACACTCAAGACAATCTAAAAAAATCTGTTCTTTTCACTCTACTTCTCTCCTGCCTGTCTTTTTTGAGTCAGGGTCCTCCCCTGGGCCGTAGTGGAATTGTGGTAGTAGAAGTAAATGGGAAAGCTGGTGCTGTGCATGGTTCTCCTCGAGAAGGACGCTGCTCTCGACTTCAGCGTGTGCTCTCACCCACCTTATAATTGTTTCAATATGCAGTGAAATCCCATTGAGATGTGTGTGTTTTGTCTTGCTCCTCTCTTTTCAGGTCCCCACATCAATGATGCAGAAAGGCAGGGCAGATGGCTTCAGTCCCCCTGCAGTGTGACCTTCGGGGTAAGGTCTGCTTCCTAGTGAAACAGAGCTTTCTTTTCTCTGCATAGGGCTGATGGGTGCATCAGTTGTTGTGTTCTTTAGTTAACTTAGCAAAAGAAAAGTTAGCTGATTGAGTTATATGATACCTTTTACTTTAAAGGTTTGCTTATTTATTTAAGCAATATTTATATTACAATACTGACTGATTCCTCAGTTATTTCCACTTCTTTAGATCTGCCCTGAATGTGAAGTGTTGTCCATCAAACCATGTGGTGGGGAATAACAACCCCCTCAAACTGCAGCACAGGTTTGAGATGACAGTAGTTGGTGCTGTAGTGGCAGCTCTGCTAATCCCCCTGAGCAAGGTGTGTGTGGTACAGCAGGGTCTGTTGGTCCAGTGCTCGATTCAGAGCTGGATTATGCTCAGTTAGGACTAGTGTGGTGTTTGAGTAGGCTGCAACAGTTCCTCAGTCTTGAGAAATCCTTTGTTCAGTCTTAGGGATTTACTCGTGGGACTTGGGAAATTCAGTTAGAGAACCTCAGCTCTTCCCCATTAGGATAATAGAGGAATATCTAGGAGCATGCTATACAATCCCTCCAAGTCAGCATCCTCTCTCTGAGTAATAGCAGTGCTTTTCCCAAAGTGACAAACTGGTTTGATAGGATACAGTTGTGTCAGAGTTGGAAGTACACAAGTGCAGTTATTAAAAATGAATGCTGTATCCTCTTTCCCTTGTGTTTCTTGTTACTGACATGACTTCACAAGTTCCAAATCTATTAAACATTTCAAACATGAAACTAGAGCTCGTTAAGCAGAATGTTGTCTGGTATATAGCAAACTGTTTCAAATTCAAGGCTGTTAATATTTGTCTCCAGAGCTTTTTGTCTTCTAGGTTGTCACCAAGCAATCCAGCTGTCTGGGAATACAGCTTGTGCTTCATCTGATCAGAGTTTGACTGTCCTTTGGGGTGAGGTAGTAGGTTGTATAGTTTTAGGGCTATGCCCTGCCTGTCAGATAACTATACAATCTACTGTCTTTCCTGAAGTGGCTGTGATACCAGCGCTGGATGTGTCTTTGAAAGACAACACAGAGATTTTCCAACTGTAACATTCTCTGGCTCTGTCTGCTCGTTGCATTTGGCTCTTGTACATGAATGTTTTTACAGTGTTTAGATTCCTCTAGTTCCCATTCAGGCCCGAAAGCCATTTTCCTTCTCAGAGAAGGTGGGGTGTGAGTGACAGGACACAGGTACAGCCCAGTCCCTGAGCCCTTTTCACAGTCTGCAGTGGACTTGCTCATGCCCAGCATTCTCAGGCTGCCGTGAGAGTGCCCGTCTGGAAGCAGCTGACCCACTTCTCCATTACCTTCTGGCATTTGTATTCATAGTTAACAGAAAATGCCACTTTGGATTCAGCAGCTGTTTAAATTCACTTTGTGTAGGCTGTTTGAGAAACTGCAAAGAGGATATCTTCCAGTCGCTCGTGTACTGCCCTGGAACTGCTAAATGCTTGAGCCCTAAGTAAGAGGTCTCTTTAATCAGTTTTGGGTGCTGATTTCACTTGCTTTTTATTACATATTGCTAATTTGGGAGGGACAGTGTTTGCCACTGCAGTTGTCATGTCTCTGGAGTCACCTCACCCATTCTTGACTGACTTCCAGTAGAACTGTGAGGAAAAGTCAGCAGGCCACAGTTACAGAAGTGTGTGGGATATAACGTGTGTGCAAATGGTTTCCTTCAGAAGATGTGCATGATGCTCCAACAGGATGAGGTAGTAGGTTGTGTGGTTTCAGGGTAGTGATTTTGCCCCAATCAGGAGATAACTATACAACCTACTGCCTTCCCTGATAAGCAGCATAACGACACTAGTGTCTTAATTCACAGAGAAACAAGAGCTAAAATACACTCCTGATATATACTTCTGAAACAGCAAAGTAAGTCTAGATACAGTTGTTGTTATCCTGTCCCTAATTGCTCTAGATTTAGATTTTAAATGTAGATTTTTAGTAACTGCCTGCAAAATAATTATCCTTTTAAAAGTCTTTATCATGAAAAATTTTATTAAAGGATGTTTAAGTATTTCAAAGTTTGTCTGCTCTCAATCTGTTTTGTTTCTGATTCATTTGAATGGAATGAAGCTATTATGGGAAATGATTCCAAAAATGCTGCAAACTTGCATTAAGGATGTTTGTATTTTTTGACATCTGAGTGCAGCAAATTTTACTAGCAGTGAATTGGTTTTTGTTCAACTTCCCTGTCCCTCAGGAATCTTGCAGTGTTTTACAAATAGTACCAAATTAAGTCACAGGACTTCTTCAGCAGATAGGCTTTATGTTGCAAGTAAAAAGCTGTAACAATGAAAATCAAGAAGGAGAACTAAAAAACCGAAAACCAGACTGGTCTCTCAGTTTCTTGTAAGCAGGATCATTTCATGACTTTTAATGACCCCCAAAGAGAACTCTCTGCTATCTAAGAGGCACAAATTGCACCTGAAAATCCATGGACAGAAAACGTTGGGGCCATTAAAGATATTTTGAGAACGTGAACTTACACCAAAAATCTGCGGAAGAAAGGGAACATAATGGCAAGGTGATGAGTTTGGTTGCACACATAGAAGTTGTCTCCCACATGCAGAATATACCCAAAAATAGGAGAAAAAGCAATTTAACCCTTCCTTTATGCAGCAGGACAGGTCCTTTGAACATCTCACTTTCAATGACAAAAACATCTCACTTGTGGAACTGTTAAAAACAGAGTTTGCAGCACTGAGGGATCTGGGAGGTTTTAGTGTAGTGCTGGACTTTACAAACCTTCCTGGGCAGATTATTCCCTTGTGGAAGCACACACGCTCTTCTCTCTGGCTTTAGCCTGCCTTTTTTGTACTGTCTCTCTCAGTAAAAAACTGTCTCTCTGGTAAAAAACTACCCTGCAAGCTTGACAAATGGTGTTGCAGTAGTGACTATGTGCAAATCAGATGGGGAATCCCATAGGTCTTATTTTTATTTAGGTTTAACTTGCTGGCTTGTTCCAGTGACCTCGGCTGAGGTTTGGCACAGGATAGTCATGGTTACAACATAGTAACTTCTTTCCCCTGAAGTTTCAACATGTCCACAACTTTGGTTGTATTTTCTTTTTCTCTCCCTTTTTCTCCTATTTACCATGGGTAAAATTGAATGATTGATGGCCCAGGATTCAATGATTAACCTGTTATTTCTTCATCATACCAAAGCTTAGAGTCTGAGTTTGAAAGTTCAAATGGACAAATGACTTTCCATTTTATTCCCCTTTGCAATTCAGCTTTTCCAAAACTTACTAAGTTTTAACTGTAGCACAAATAAACCTTATAAATACATTACATTCAGACATTCATCATGTTCTCCTGTCTGGCAGAAAAAAGAAAAAGTGGTCATTCACATTTTCTATCAAAACTTGAGTAAAATGACTATTAGGAAAGTCTACCTCAGAAAGCTTCCCTTTTAGGGTTAGGCTTTTTCGCCCTAGAGCAAGAAAAAAGGAAATTATTTTGAATGTGATATTAGAGCTCAAGCTCTTCCCAGATTTCCAGTGGCGGAGCTACATCTGCATGAGCTGGGTAAGTACGTGAGCACACCGTACGGCAGGGCTGTCACTCACAGGCTGCTCGGACGGCTCTGACAGGGCTGCTCCTGCTCTGGCTCCTTGTGCCGAGGCTGCAGCTGGAAGACAAGACATGGTTTGGCTGCATGTGCACCAAGCAGGTGTGACTTGGGTTTTTACAGATGATGCCAGGGGAGGCAAACACCTCGATGTGAGCAATGCCCGCCCGGGCTGTGCTCCAACCCATGATAGACAAACCATGTGGCTCATCCTGCAGGTTATTCCCCCAAAGGTGGGTAGGTGCACTTCTTCCCAAAAAGTACTTAAAGTAATTTTGTCACTGTTCGAGTCTGAAGAACTGCAAGAACTCTTTTTTGGTGGTTTTCTTGTGCTCTGGATTTGCAGCAGACCATGTTTTTCGGCAGCAGCAACACGGAGGATATGTTACTCACTGGATACTTAGTTTCTCCTTAGTTTAGGTCCCCTGATGGCTGAGGGAGGGAGAGGATTGGAGCCCAGGAGGGCCGGGGCAGAGGGCATGGGCTGTGGGGCAGGGTGAGCCCCTTCCCTGCAGCACAGCAGGGGAAGGAAGGCTGTTCCCCCTCCCCAGTGAGGCAGGTGGGCTCAGCCCGAGGGCAGATGGAGCCAGGCTGCGGCTGCCTTCCCAGCCTTGGCCCCACTTCTCCCATCTGAAGTTTCTCCACACTGATTTACAGCTCCCTGTGAGTGCCTGGGATGGAATTAGAGCCCCTTGTATTACACGGTGCCTTCCCTGTTATTCTTACTGCACGCCATGGATTTATGATGGCTTTTAAGCGAGGCAGCACATAAAGAAATATGATCTTAACAAAATATAGAAGGGACCAAAGGAGGTCAAAGTGTGGGAGCTGAACACTATATGGTGATCCAGGATTTCCTTTTATTTACTGCTCACACCTTTTCAATCTCCAGCGGATTTCTGCTGTCTCAGGCAGCCCTACCCTCCATAATCCTCTTTGCCATCAATGGATGTCATTTATTACAATTTAGCACATGTAGGAAATCCCAAAATGCCATTGGCGAATCAAGTGAATTTTAGACAAAGTGCCAGAAAGACATACAGCATCAGGGTAGGTAGGAACCCCACACTGATGCAAGCAGGCTTTCTATCTTGTGCCATCTCTTGCTGTAGCATCAACCTGGCGGAGCTCCTCTGCTTTTGGTGCTGAAGGAGAATCCTTTGTGATTGTCTTCCATGGAGACACGCAGCAAACGTTATGCCTAATTTCATCGATAGGACTGAGGGAAAAGCAAAGAAGTGCTGTAAGCAATTCCACTTTACAGCATTATCTTCCTATATTCATCAATTATTCCTAAGCTGTAGAACAGAGGAAAAATACAGGCCCTGCTCTTCCTCTGCAGATGAATAAAGTGAGATCTTGCAGCAGGTGCAGGATGACTGGAGCACAAGGGCAGAGCTGCACAGAGTCACCTGTGGGCCCATGGCCTGTCTTAAACATTCTGTGTCCAGCTGCAGATCGAAACAGCTGCCAAGAGGGAGGGAAGCTGTAATTACAGCCAGCAACTGACTCCTGAGCCAGTGCCTGCTGCTGAGATCCTGGTCTTGAACCAGAAGCCAGGAACAGGAGTTTTTCTCTCCTAGGTCAGGGCAGTAATGCCCTCCAGCTACAGTATCATTCCCTCCATTAATAAGACAAGGTCTGGTGTGCTCCCTTTCATTCAGATTTATTATCATTATTTCTCTGTCTTGGGAAAGAAGTTTGTCTTCCCTCTGATTACAGCCTAGGGCTATAGCAAAGCTCCCATGGCCTGGGGTTTTTGGTGAATTTATTTATTTATTTTGGTGAATTTATATTTATTTGGTGGGGAGGGGAAATGTTCTTTTTGAAAGGCACACAACAGTTCAAATAATAGTTCATCTGCTCTTCTAAGTTTCCAGAGCAACATCCTCTCCAGTTCTCCTGCTGCTTATTGCTGGTCACATTGTAAGCCCTTTCTAGAGCAAGGAAAGTTAAACCAGACCAGTCCTTAGATGCTCTTTGGGAATTTCACAGGCCACTAGTCCACATTTGAAGCATGTTTTCCTTAGAAGTCTGGACTCTTGTGAGATAGACATCAGCACTGACAGTCAACACAAAACTGCCTCCTCTTCTGCAGACAGATTTGCTTGACCGAGTTCAGAGGTGATTCATGTTTATGAAGTTAGCAGCACCCCTTTAGTTTTCAACACAGGTTATGGTTAAAGACAAACTAGTTGCTGGAAATAATTTGCAGACGGTTTGTTGCTCTTCTCTGTCACCCACTGCTGCTGCCATTTCTTTCCCAGGTGACAGCTTCTGAAAGCCTAGGCTTTGCCCAAGGAGGTCACCACTGTGGGGCTTCTCCTGAGATAACCTGGTCTCCTTCAAAGTGGCATCCACAGGAGGGTGAGTGCTATCACTTTTTCCTCCCACTAGCCTTGGGACCTTTGTGTTCCCCAGCTGTTTTTCAACTGATCACTGAATTTCTCATGCTTATGTCTCCTCACACTTTATCATGACATCAAAACCAATAGCTTTTGGAAACGTTGATGCTACAGCATGTCTTTAAGTGTAACATCTAAATCAGTCAGTTCTTGTGTCTTTTAAATAAGCTGTAGCACTGATAATGTGACATATGGCAAGACCTAGTACAATATGAACATGCTACCTCCTTTTGTCTTCAATGTTGTTCTGATGACTTGCCTCATCAGGAGATTCTGTGGGTTTGCTAAGTGGTTGTTCTCAGCTTAGTCTTTCCCTACTGGTGTGGAAAAGGTGAGCAGGAACAACTGGATCCTGCTTCATGCAGGAACAGGCCTAGAGGAGGGCAGATTCAAAGTGATCAAAAAGAGCTGCTTTTGCCCAGGCTGTTGTGGTTAACCACTGGAGATGTGGAATGTGCTGTGGTGTCCTTGGCAGCTCATTGAGTTGTTAGAGTGAGGGGCATATGGGGATGGCGCATCTGCTACAGTATATGTAGCACTCCTATCTCAGCTAAGGATGGATCCTTGGAAGGACAGAGTCTTATTTTTTGAAAAGACTTTTTCAGTTAAGTTTAAAAGTTGTGAAGGTTGTTTTTTTTTGTGGCAGGAGCGCTGATTTGAAAGAGTTTTGCCAAGAAGCTGTCACAGTGCTGCACTTGCTTTCCTTTGGATGGTTTTCTCTTTGGTATGGTTTCTTTGCAGGACTGACTTGGCTTGAGAGGAACATTGTGGAGATAAATCTCAAAGGTGCTGTATTTGTGGAGGTCCCCCAGTTTGGCCAGGGTTAGACTTCCAGCTGAAAGCAGTCTTCCAGCTGAAAGCAGTCTGAGCTAACAGCAGACTTTGCTAGGGGTAATTGGTTAGTTTACCGGTTAGTAATTTTTTGCATTGTGTTTCCTTGCCTTTATAATAAAATGTACTTGGCTTGTGCAAGAGTCATGAAGATGTTCCTCTGATTCTGCTTCTCCTGTCATGAGCCTCTCACCCTTGCACTTGATTTGTGTGCTCAATTATTAGCCATTCCAGTGGGACACATTACTCAGATTTTATGATAGAAAGTATAAAGTCACAGCCTAAACTGTACTGCACTTCTTGCTGGGCTGTGTAATGCATATTTAAATAAAGAAAGGTCAAAACACTGCACCGGCATAGAAAGGGGCACATGATGTCTTTATATGTAGAACAGGGATCCTCTGTGCTTCTCTGCCAAGGCTTTAGCACATTAAAGGGCACAAAACCAGACGTATCTATTTAGCATGGCCAGGATACAGTGTAACAGTGGTCAGCTACCGGACAACTGAGGGGACTGAACCTTTTGCACTTGCTGTAGCTCTGTGCCTCACAGGTCAGGGGAACACAGGGTGCTCTGTCCTATAGACGCAAAGACTCAAAAGACAGACCCTCCTGCTGATAACAGAATAACAGAAATTTATGGTTAGTTCTAAATGTTGAACATGTTCTGCCTTCTTTGGGTGGAAGAGTTCCAGAAACAGCCAAAAACTCCGGAATATAGCTATAGTTTTCTACTTCATAGCTACAAGCAGAAAATACCCCTGAATCAATACCGAAGGCGTGTAAACAGTGCTCTGGTTCTAGAGTGTATTTCATCCCAACCAGGGATTGCAGGAAACCTTGATTGCCTGGCTGCAATAAATGCTCTAAGCTCCAGAGCCAAGAAAAAAGGCTAATCAAAAGCAAACTTTTATATATATATATATATAAATCTGGTGATACAGTCTCTCACTCTTGCATCTGAAATATATATAGGCCTCTTCCTGGAGACAGCAAGTGATTTAGACTTCAATTTCCCTTAAGAAGCTCTCAACTACCATTATGCAGTGCCTTTGCACACCCTACATAAAGACTTCCTGTTACCCAAGGACACCAGTCTCCCGTTGCTTTACATTCCCAGCGTTATCAGCTCTTCAGTTATTGGCCTCATTTAAGACCAGGTGGTGTCAGGAGAAGCTTCTGTGACTGGTCACCATGGATAATTTTTTACTCTCCCTTATATGGTGTAGAGCAACAGGTGTTGATATATTAGGTTTCATTGGAGGCATTTTGGAGAGAAATCACATTAGGCTTGAATCTAACAATGAAAAATAGCATAACGTCTCCATGGGTCACAAGAACACGTGGAAGAAAGGACAATTTATGGAAGCAGCAGTAATGTGTCAGCTTTCTCTGAAAGGGCTACATAAACATGTAAAATGCAAACAATGAGGACAATAATCGGCTTAATAGATGCTGTAAAGCAACACAAGACAGAGTACCAAGACAGCCTGATGTGGTGCAAGGAGGGACATTTGACACCTGTGCAAGTAAGGACTCTCTCAGACTGTGGTGGGTTTTTTTGTGAAAAGCTATGCTTGAAGGAGGTTCTCAGAAGTGGCTAAATCAGAGCATTAGGAATTCAGTCTGTTAAAAGAAGTATAAATAGATTTGTGATTAGAATGGGTTAGTAATCTGTTGCAGTGAGCCGTGGGGGCAGTAAGTCAGGGATGTGCTGTGGAATCAGCCTTGCAGGAGTTGTGGCCAGAGGAGCTGTATCCATGGTCTGACAGAGGCGTGAAGGGAGTGCTCAAGGGAAAACCTGTGCTGTGGGCACCTGGCAGAGGGGCTGCTGACCCCCTGGTCCCATTTAATGTTTTGGGACACAGGTGAGATGTCATACCTGTGTATTTTCAGTGAGCCAAGCACACAGGTATGTGCTTTACCCACCGTGCAGATGTTTGGGGCTGCTGGGGACTTGGAAGCTCAAACCCTGCTGGACTCGCATCAGCCCTGTGTGCTGAGTCACCCCTCCTTCTACATCCCCTAAAAAAGAGAACCAGATACACCTACAGCTGCAAGGGTTGTTCAGTGTTACCCTGCCAGTGACACCCCAGGCACATCCTCAGCCACCATAAATCATGCTCAAACTAATATAAACATTTGTTGATCTAGGGCCCTTTTAAAGCTGTGTTACAGCTTTACCTGTGATTATCAGTAGACAACACTGCAGCTTGTATCTCCAATAGCATCTGAACCAGTTGTTTTTCAGGAACATCTGTTTTCAGCTGGAGGTGGTGGCGGGGGGGGGAAGGGGGAGACAACACTCTTGCTCATATAACCATGCAGCTAAAACACACTTCTAGCTCTGAAAATCAGAGAAATGACAGTCCTCTGCCAGCCTCTGGATCCGGGGGGCGTGGACTTTATCATGTGGAGCAGTCAGCTACAGATTAACAGGGAAAAGAGTACTTTTTGTCCTGGAACCACATTAGCCACATAATTATGCCATTATTTCTTTCTTCAACTGCTTTTCTGGTTCAGTTCCAGTTCTCAGAAGAATCTCAGCCAGGCTGAATATGAATTTCAGCTGAACCAAAATCTTTGCTGGTTCAGTATCCTTTTCTTGTTGTGATACTCAAATTAGCTAGGAATTACGATTATTTTTTTGCTTTCATAGTTGTATCTGTTCCAACTTCGAAGTCTTCCTGTCTATTGGAGCAACAATGAGGGATGATCAGAACATATATTCTATGTAAGCAAAGTACAACATCAGAAAGACAGTAAACAACCCCTGCAAGCACCTCTTTCAAATCTGAGAGATGTATATTATCCATAACAGAGGCCTGTATAGAGACAAAGCAGGAGTAGACACCATCAACTTTGTAACATTTTGGCTTCAAAACACCCAATCTGGACTGAAACTCCATGACTCAAACCTGCCCCTACTGAGGCCAGCAAATTAGCTGAACCCCAATTTCTATTTACGAAAAATGATTTTAATTTTCCACCACCACCCTGTCACATCAAAAATACTGGGAACAAATTATCAATTATTAAAACATTAATTAGCAATTACTGAAACACATCCAAGGTACTAAAAGTATCTTTTTAACTGGAAATTCGACTACCAAGCCTACATTGGAGAATCTCTTCCCCATAACTTCTTTTGGCATTTAAAGCTACTTGCAAAGTTAGTGAATAAATTCTCACAAAGTACTGTGGCGCAAAGGTAGGTATTGTTACTACTGTTAATATTAATGTGGTTTTATACAGGGAAACAAGGCCAAAGGAATTCAAATGTTATGGCACAGAGAGATTTGACCCCAGGTTTTCCCCCCGTCCTGCCCCCTGCCCCCGTGCTTTGGACCTTGAAACCTTTGTGTTTACAGTAATTTAGCGTGTCCATGGACATAGTCAGCCCCTCCCTGGACTGAGAGCCACACAGCCAGTAGTGCCCCGGTGATTCTGGTGGAGCATTGCTGCTCCTTTGGGAGGACAGCAGAGTCATTTGGGCTTAGGTAAATTACAACCGTGAACCTTTCTTGTGCCAACTGAAACAGCCCCAAAATATCCACTCCCCCCCCCCGCCCAGCAGCAGCGAGGCTTTTACAGGAGTGAGCACAGCCCTCCAACTATAAATAGCAACTCCACTAAAATTAGACAGAACTGGCAGCTCCTGGTCGTGAATGGGAGCACTGTTAATATGCTCATCAGGTACTGGAAGGGCTCCAAGTCTGACAAGGCATGCTATGGCACAAATGTTCTGTGCCTGGAAAAATGAGCAGGAATGGCTCATGAATAGGCCTGGCATGTTTTCCTGACTGGATAATAGTGTGAGAGACTGCCTGATGATGCTGGTCATATTTGAATGAGTCCTGCAAGTAGGGATATTTCTTTCTCCATATTTCTTATTGCGTGGCTTTGTTTATGCCAACAGAAAATGCTGTTAAATCTAATAAGTAAGGAAAGGTGGGAAATCATTTAGGGGAAAATTAACACCAAGCTAGTCAAGTTAAACCAAATTGGGTAACAGTGTAAATTTATAGTATGTAACTGCTTTTGGATGTTTTCATTCAGAAATGGTTCAGGGCTCTCTGCACTCCTCCATGGTGATTTACTGAACAGTGAATAAAAGTATGACTTGATGTTACACCAGGTGCTTGGTACTAATTGACCCTGCTATGAAAACACCAAAAATACTATTTGGCTTTCTCCAGTTCAGAACAGACCCTGTAGCACAGAAAGTGCCATTATGGTCACAAAATGGCAGAGAAACTTCAACTGCACAGATGATATCTGCTGACCTTTTTTTCTAGGCACAGCACCATTGAAATCCAATCACCTCTTCGCCTGCTATCAATCAGCCCACACTTCCATATATAGCTTTTTTTCCCCCTAAAAAATTAAGTTACTTCATACAAAGGCACCTTGAGGGCACACTGCATTTCCACGAGGGAAGTCAGAGCCCAGCAGCTGATGAATTGTGAATTTACACTGAGCTTATTGTACAGTGTCTCTCGCATGTTGATAAACCATTAATTCACTTCAGTTTAATTCACTTTGAGCTTGAATTAAGTTAAGGTAATTATGGCCAGCTGACTCCTAAATGAGTATCCATAGAGAAATTATATATGCTTGAGTTATATTCACTTTAAATTCACATCTTTTTTTGTTAATTCACTTTGACATCTTGTGTAGGACAAGCCATTGGTATCTTGGTTGTGTGCCAAAGCACCTTGAAGATATGGGGATTTTGAAACTAGTCTCAACAGACAGAAGAAAAATCAGATGATCAGAGGCTACTAGATAAAAATATTGTAGGGTTTTTTTATATTAAATCATAGAATCATAGAATTAACTGGGTTGGAAGAGACCTCCGAGATCAAGTCCAACCCTTGATCCATAGAAGACATATAAATGGCTCAAACATAAAAAATTAATTAAACACAACTATTGTAATTTCAGGTTGTTTTTTTTTTAATGACAAACATTAAAATTAAACAATATAGTACTGGGTCTATGCCCTTCTCAACTCAGCGCTTGTGAGCCATAAGGAAAACACAAATTTACCCCTATTACGTCCCAGTGAATCTGACCATTTAAATGGGTAGGATATTTGCTACCACAGCTTTTTTTTTTTCCCCCAGAAATCATCTCTTCATGTATCTGTATTGACTTGCTTTTAACGTGCAGAATGATTTGAGTGGTACGTAACCTCATTTTCGTGTTACTCTAACTCCAGCTCACAAAATAATGACCCCTTGAAACTGCCACTGCTCCAGTCCTCTAGCAGCTCTGCCACTGTCGCATTACAAAGACTCTATTGGTGGCCTGAGGGCCTCACAAAGCTGTGACCAAAAGTGGGTTTAACCGTAGCTTGCAGATAATGGTTTTTTACTTAGGAGAAAGTTTGTGTAAACCAGCACTTTGAAATTTAATCCTACAGGGGCTAAAAACAAGACTGTTGTTTCTCATGGAAGGGATTTAATATTTGGGTTAACCACTTGATTAGAAAGGTTATGACCTTTGTTTATGGAATAGCTGCTGTGTTTTTAGCCCAATAGGAATGAAAGCTTTGATGTCCTGAGTGCCAGTGGTGAAGTATGTATTTTCACTGGAGAAATGTTATGTCAGTGAGGAGCAGGAATGAAGTCTAATGAGGACTTGTTGAATAATCATGTGTGCATGGAGGGAAAACAACCAAAGCAACAAACTTACCAAAAACTTTCTATACGAAAATATAAAACCTGTTAGGATATTGCTGTATTTCTTTTAGAAGACGGCGCACACGCTTCTTGAAATTAGTAATAAACCTGAAGAAAAGTTTCAGAAACAAAAATATTCTGGATTCTGAACTGGGATTTCGGTAGAAAAGATAATTAAACAAAAGCTAACAGAGCAACTAATGAAAGTTCAGGCTCCACTTCACAATTCCATCTGACTCCATCAATCCTTTTTGCCGTATTTCCAGTCTCTCACCTCCTCCCCCCCAGCTGCCACTAGAGGTCAGGTGTTTCTCGTTCTCCTCACTGCTGGCAGTAAATAACCCCTTGTGCTGCAGTTGAGGAAACAACCTCCCTGCACACTGCTTGGACCTGTCCGTTTATATGCAGGTAGAAATACAAATTAGAAATCAGAGCAAAGCTGAATTGCAGATTTGTACCACGCTTACGTGCTCTTTACAAATCAGAACATTTAGTTAGGATTTCGTATCAGAAATTTGTAGGTTTTAGTGTGCTCTGTATAAAGATGGAATTTCTCAACACACAAAGAAACATTCATTTATTTGAGCTATTGCTGCACCAAAACCAATAGAGAATCTGTCAGTAATGGTGATGAAAATAATTGTTAGGTGCAGTAAGTGCAGATTTTGAATTGCATAGGGCAGTTTTTTGCTGTAACTTGTACCAGCCCAAAGTAGGTGATTACGCTTCTCATGTGGTGATGGAGACGCCTGTCCCTTGCACTTAGGCTGGGTCCTGTTAGGTGAACAGTGGGATGATGTGCACCCAGCAACTCCACAGTCTGACTTAAACCAAAATTGCCAGAGGGATATTAGCGTCAAAGAAATCAAGTCCTCACAAATTATGTAAAAATTGGTAAGTGAATAGTCAAGAGAAACACAGGTAGTGTTTGGCTGCTGATGTGGTCTCTTCCCACTGCAGAAGTGAGTGCCAGCTGGGCAGGTGGCACAAGCATAGGGACAAATCAACTACTTTGCCCCAAAATGAAGGATGCTGGAGAAGTGCTCAGTGTAGGGCTGAAAACAAAGGACACCGACCTAAGGGAACTAGGGAAGAGGAGGTGAGCAGCTGAAGTTCCCATCACACACTAAGCTCTTTCTCAAAGCTTAGTGTATCAGTCATATGCATCAGGAATAAGGGAGAAATATATTTATTTGGGTTTGAGAGAGTGGCTTTGGGGGCTCTTATTGGTAGTAGAAATAAGTCTTTTTATGTTTGGTCAGAGGATAAATGGATACTCTGCTGAGCAGCAGTATGGAAAAGGGGTGCACAAGTATTTTTATCTCCGTTTTCTATTCTCTCCACCTTGTTTTTAACATGGCCTCACACAGTGCAATTGTTGGGACAAAAGTCCAAAGTTACTCAATGTCCGTTTACTTCATGCAAATATTTTTGTTATGATAGAATCATTATTTTAGAGGATGGCACAATGGTCCAGTTACTATTTTAAACCAGCTGCTGGTAATATGAAACTATTCCCAGAGTACTTCAGAATAGTACTGTATGGTTTGCTAAAACTGGATTTAGGGCTTGATTTAGTGGCTTTGATGACTGCGTTACTCAGATCTGCTGTGCCTTAAAGCTTTGTCTGCTCAGAAGAGGGACTGCAGCATTTCTTTCCAACCAGAGAGTAATTTAAACAGAAAATATTTCATTTTTAGGTTAAATAATTTCCAGGGGGGGGCATTTTTTATTTGTAGAGACAAAATTATATTAAAACTAAAGAAAAAAATAATTCAGTGTATGGGAAACCACTTATTTGTGTTCTTGTAATGCCATAAGACAAATGCAAAGAGAAGTATTTTAAAGAAGAGAAAATGGTTCTATCCAGTAAGTGTGAATAAATTTCAGTAGAAAGGCACTCGTCTTCATTTCACACAGATGGTGCTCACAAAAAAGTCATGTAAATACACTGAGTGTTAAAACGTCTGTCTAAAATATCACCTCTTATATGAAACTCCCACTAATTTGTCATCAGGCCTGAAATCTCTGCAATATACCCTGTAATTGGGTTTGTTGTTTTGGGGGGTTTTAAACAGTAAATTTTTCTAGGTTCAGAAGCACCTGGACTCTTATAGCAACAAAGGCTTATCCTCATGGACAACTTTTCCCTTTGTTTCTTAACAGCAGCAGGGTTGGAACTAGACGATCTTTAAGGTCCTTTCCAGCCTGAACCACTTGGTGATCTTCTCTGTATCCAGGCAGGAGGGCAGTAAGAGAAAGTCACTCTCCCTCCTCTGCTATGAAGTTGGCAAAAAGATGCCTCATTTATGGTGCCAGGATAAGGAAAGTAGTAACACACCAGAGGGAGGAGTACGAAAGAACTGCACTTGTTACAGCTGTTTTCTGCAGGGCTGAATCCTTAAAGAACCCTGCTGCTGACTGTACAGTCCTGGGGGTGAGCAGGGCATGGTGCCTGTGTGTGCTGACAAGTAGGAGGAGTAGCTCTGTTCACACCAGATGGCTGCACTTTGTAAAGCTAAGCACTGCAGGTGGTTATTAGTCTTTCTTCTTTTTCTGAAAACAGTGGTTTTTTAATGCATGTAATGCTAGAAGGGTTAATATGCAGCAATGTGTTCCCTGCTTCTGCCTTCCTCTCTAAGTTCTCGCCCAGTTGCTGGGAGGCACATCAGTCAGAGGTGAATATATACAAGAAATACTTGCATCCATATATGTTACTTCTGACAAAGGGATGATATATGACTGGTTTATGGGGTTTTCAGGAGAACTTACCTCCCATCCAGCTGCAGTTTTGCTGCCACAGATACTTTTTGGGAACAATATGAGAGGACAGCAAGAATGCAAATTTGCTGGGGTTTATGGTTTTACAAAATAGCTTTCTGGCTTAGTCTCTTCTACAGCAGTCAATATTGCAAGGCAAAAATAACCCCAACACTTTTGTCTCACATAATTCCCCCCAAAAGTGGGTAAAACCTGCTCTCGGGTATGGGATGGACAGGTTGCAGGGTACTGATAGACACGAAAGGGTGGAAATATTGATAGCCATCCTGCCTGCAGGCTCCCCTCGAAGTTCCTCACTGTCAAGAGCACAATTTGAAGGTCTCTGTTTCTTTCCTCCACAATGTCTCTGCATCTGGTATGTCTCAGCAGTCCATTATTTTCTTCTTTTAATACTGAGCCTCGGTCTGAACACCACCCATAAAAATTGCTGCAGCATGCCAGGTCCTACACAGAGTTCAAAACAGAGGTGCCACATCAAGCTTTCATCGTGACCTTTACTGTGACCCTTGTGTCCCCAGTTCCTGGGATTTCTCTGCTGCTGGAGCATAAGCCCTTCTGGGAGGAGCTGTCCCTTTATTTGCTGTGGAGCACTCTGCTGTCCCGTGAGGAATAAAAAATAACAGCGGTGGGTTCCAGTATGCACGGCATGAATGATGTGGCTGCCAAGAACCAAGGCTTGATCCTCGTGTTCCACAAAAAGAACGGCTCAGTGTATTTAGCACATTGCTCCAAGTGATTAATCCAGCCAGTAAAGGCAGAGGTTTTTCCTAAGGTACCTGAATATCTTTTAAAACTATGTTTTCATTCTCTTGGAGTAGCAAAGTCTTAGAATTGAATAACCTAATTTTTACTGGTGCTGTGATGACTTGTGATCAGGAATGGAAAAAAACAATATAAAATAGTAGCCTACTGTATCTAATGTATTTGCTTAATAATCTTTCTAGTATCCAGGAGCTTATCAGAAACCTCATGCCGGGTACAGACTGCCCTGGGTACAACCTGCCATTCCTGCTGGAGCAGTGTCCAGTTCAGCTGTCCCAGTTCAGAGAGCTGCACATGGGGTATGTTGCAGGAAGCAACAGTGTTTCCATACATTTGTGTTATCAAACTTCTCTTTTAATGTAGGAGTTGTCCCTTCAACACAGAGTAATTCTGCCTGCAGGCTATTTAGTGAAGAGCCTTACTGGTTTTGGGCCCACTGGAAACTATTTATCACTGTTTACAGAAGAGAGAAGCAGGGCCACCAGATTAGCAACCAAATCTAAAACTGATTTCAAAGTACATTCTCCGATAGAACAATACACATCTTTCCAATTCAGGGACGTGAGTGGATATCTGAGTAAAACATCACTGTTGAAAGACAGCCTGACTTTCACGAACCATGGGGGCCAAAAAATGTGCACACCTTCCAGAAGAAAACACTGTAGCTAGGTCTCAAAGGTAATTCAAATCTAACTAGATTAATTTAAAATCTGTCAGTTGTATTTCTAAATCAAAGCATCATTAGTGTAATATACCTGCCAGCTGTAAAGTTCTTATTTCTGGAGTGAAAAATGTAAAAGGTAGAAACAGAAAAAATGGTGAAAAACTGTTGGTTGTTCCAACTGGGCTCTTCTAGGATTTTACAGAGTTTAGGGGGGAAAAAATCAGCATTTTATTATATTTTTAATCAGAGATTCATTGGGTCTGGACTAAGTACCTTTTGATTCCAGTATTCCAGACTGATTTTTTGAATGTATAGTTCACCTTTATTTATGTAATAAATCATATTTTTCTGCATATAGTTCATGGGATTGATAGTGGGATAATGACTGACTCAAATTTTTTCTCTAAGAGCAAATGAAAGTTGCAAAGCTGTCTTAGGATCTTTAGCTATGCACTGGCAAACAGCACTCTACAAAATTGAGTGAAATGCTAAAATCTATCCCCAAAGAACTGAATAGTGAGGTAAACAGAAGTAAGAATTCAAACATAATTACATTTATAGCAGTCAGTGAAGAGTTGACTAATCGGAAAAAAAAGTTTGCAAAAGAAATAGAGCTTGAAGGACTGATACAAAGAGAGCAGGAAAGGACAGAGGGTGCTTGTTAAGAGAGACATTGCCCCAGTCAAGGGGTTTAGAGATGGGGGGAAGAAAAGAGGAATAAAACCAATATTGATGCAGTGGGAAACCAAAGGACCCAGGAGGGATTTCAACCACTCTTTGATCTGTTTTTAAATATCCACAGTGAGTGGCCTTTACCACCATCTTCCAAGCTGTGGTTTGACAAACAGGTGAAATGAGGTAACACATTGCAACTGCAAGGGGTAAGGTCTGGGTTCCTCCTGCTCTCTCCTTGTGTCCTCTCCTTGCCCTTGTGCCACCTCTGGTCTTCTGTGGCTCCCAGATGAGGCAACACAACTCACTAACCTACAGACAAGTGGTCAGTCTTTTTGGGGGCTTCAAAAACACAAATATACCAAAGCCCAAAGAACGTAAATGGTGGAGCCTGTGCCTGAAGGAAGGGTAGGAGGAGAGAGTGGGATTTTCCATTTTCAGCAGTGCTGAGCTGCTGCCAGAACACCTTGAAGTGCAGGTCTGTAGCCTGTGACACCTCACTTTGAGGATTTCTTCCTGACTCGGTTTCCTGATGTTAGCTTGTGACATTGCCCTTAATTAGAAAAATAGAGATGTTTCTTCAGTTCGTGTTGTAATTGAAGCTTTATTGGGTAAAAAAAAAAAAAGGCTTGGGTTTGTTTTTACTTAGAGCGAAGTGCTTGTCTTAGAGCACAGTCATAGGTAATAGCTAATCTAACTGTACAATCCAAAGCAGAGAGACAGCACTTGTAATTCTACCACCGAGTAATTAGGTGATGTCAGCACACTCACACCCCCAGTTAATCTGGCCTCATTTGCCCTGTAATAACATAACAGTGCTATACCTTCACCCCTGTTTTCAGTGGCACAGGTATCTCGCTCTGGGTATGGGGCATTAGAGGCTTTTTGTGCGTGTCTGTGTGCGATGACAAACCTGACAACATGTGGGAGAGTGACAGGGCACTTTACCTTTTACACAGCTCCAACAGGCAAACTCCCAGAATGTAAACATTTCAGGATGAGATAGGTAGGATAGGTGTATACTGACAAGATCTTTTTTCTTTCCAGATTAAATAGAAATAAACTGGAGGTATACTGAGATATCAGATACATTTGAAAATCCCAGTTTGGACATTAAACAAACATTTGTAATGCTGAACCCCAGGATAAACAGCAAATATTTTGTATTCTCTAACAAATATTTGGACAGTGACCCACAGACGAGTTGGGTAATCAAAGCAACTGCAATTGGTAACATAACTCTAAATGGATGCAAAACTCTATGATGTAGCTCTAATTAACTGCTCTTGTCTAATGCTGCTTGTACTTGGCTTCGTTTGGAACAGCATCAAGTGATCTACTTGCCCTGTCCTCAGCATTTCCCAGTGCCTTGGAAATCCTTGGGGTCTCCAGCTCTGGCTGTAGGAATGGGGAACCCAGACAACCAGTGTATGCACACCCCAAGAGGCAGTGAGCTGGCAGGAGACCAGCTTTGGAAGATTTGCCACTGTACATTCAAACCTTATGGTTTTTGTCTGCCAGTTTCTAGAGCCAAATGTACCTCAAGCCATAAACAGGAGGTAAACAGGGAGAAGGGGAGAGAAGTATATTAATATATGCAAGAGCTGATAACTTTTTTAAGGTATGGGGGAAGTCCTTTAAAATAACTCAGTTAAAAACTAAATCTCTGATGACACGAGTATACAGAAAAGCAGACTTCACAGGCCTGCTGCTTAGAAAAATTCTTGCAGTTGCCCCTTTAAACCATATATCCATATTTTTCTTATGGCTCTCACTGCATTTGGAGTGAGTGAAATGATCTAAGAAAAGCAGGTTTCTTCATGTATTTTTTTTTTAACTGGCAAGACATTAGCTCAGGTATTATTAAGAGAACAAAAGTGGAAAATACACGAAATATTGCAAATTTGTAGGGAAGTTTTGGAAAACATGCTGGATTTTCATCTAATTCTGAGCAAGACAATTTTTATTTCTTGCAGGTTCGGTATCAAGTGATTTCCATGAGGTCATGAGGTTTCCAGAAGTGAATGGAACATCTCAGCCTTGGTTTCACTAAGGAGAGATGGGCCTAGCTGCACAAGGATCTGTCATGTGCAATTTTGTTTACTTGTGCCTGTTTGCTAACCTCCAGCTTCAGTGAGTCACAGTATTTTTACTACCATGCTGTCCATTCCGTAGGCTTTAACACACTCCTCCACTTAATTATTAACACAGTCCAAAGGTATCCACCCCTCGCCCACACAGATCTTCTAGCTAAACACAGCTTTGAAACCTCTTCTTATTTAAAATTGTTCTTTACGGTTTGGATAAATACAGTGTTTGCAGTTGACACTTTGCTGTAGTGACGTCCTTCCCCAGCTCTTCAAGCTCAGAAGGCTCCTGCCACTTTTTACATTCCTCATGTCCAAACAAGCAGGACTTGTCCTCACTCCAGTCCTACAGACATCCTCTGGCTTTGCTCCTCATGATCCAGTTGAAAATCTCCTGTTTTTCCAGGGTTCCCTATAGCCATCTTCTAACCAAAATAAGCCCTTTGCTCTCTTTCCTTATCCCTCAGATACCCTGCTACTACAGTCACCTTCTCTGTGTCCTTGGTTGGGCTGGACTGGGGTTTGATGCCAGGCTGACTTGGGAGGTGGTACAGATGGAAGGAATTCAGCTCCACCATTCAATGTACCACCTCCAAGGTGTGGGGTGTGTGCCATGAATTAGATTGTAAAAATATTTTCATTTTCTGATGCTTTTTTCTCTTACTTTTCAGTGGAACAAGTCCCCTGATCTGGTTCACAGCACGGCCCTGCCAGGAGCTGGAATTGGGAAAACTGAGGAGTGACGCAATGTGGCACGAGGACAAAAAAAGGTTGAACTGGGTGTTGGGATGTTTCTGAGGCCACAGGATCAGAAAACTGTGGCCTTTCTGCTGCCAGCCTGAGGCAAGCCTCAATTTCTAGCCACTAATGATCTTGTTAATCTGTCTTATAGCACAGTCAATCTGCATGTGTTTTCAAGTCTCATCTGACCTCCCTCTTCTGTGTTATTCAACGTCTTGTTGAGAAATTCTTTTATCAAACACTTTAAACAATTTTAGAAATACAGACTTGCTTTAAAAAAATTTAGGACTTAGTTATGAGCAGCTCCTATTCCCACAGCAGAGCTGGTCAGTGTAAAGAACAGTGAGAAACACTCGAATCATAACATGGACAGTCAAAGTTTAAAGGAAAAACTGGTACTTACAAAGCATTTATATGTGTGTTGCCTTTGTTTTAAAATTTGACTTGTAGATGTGCAATGATTGAACCCAGAAATGGACTCTGTGGTTGTTCTTCATCCCAGGCAGTTGTGCCCAACACTCAGTATACCGGTTGTGAATGCTGGAAAAGGCTGGGTGTGTATCACTGCAAGTATTAGTCATGGCCTGGAAACAGGGTAGGAAAACAATTGAAGCTGAATAGTTACTAAGCTAATTGCTTTGACTAAGTCTCACATTTACACACCCTAAGCACCCAAACTCAACATTTTTACTTGACAATACTTGCCCTTCCTCTGGGGAGAAGTAGTACAAGCAGTACAGTAGCACAAGTGAGTACAAGGAAAAGAAACTGCTTGCGTTAAGAATCCTGGAGGACTGCAAAACTGACCAGATGAGCTCTAGGAAATGCACTGGAGCGGACACACCACACCATTGCCACGTGCTACCACTCTGGACACAGCAGCAACCTGTCCTTTCCTTTAACTGCCTCAATCCAAACCAAAGCAAAGCAGCTTAGCTTTGAACTCTCCTTCAAGAGCCACCGGACTTTGCACCAGAACGAGCACAAAAGCACTTGATTCACACTGACTCTCCTTGGGTGCTCTGGCAGCAACACTGCACGTAACATCACTGCAATCTCCCTCCTAAACAGATGTGCTCGCACCTCTGGAGCATGAAGAACTTGGCCTGAGGTGTGCAGAGTATGGAGGCAAACAGAAGCTGCAACATCAGTTTTAATTTCTGCACTTGGACTGAATTATTTACAAAGAGATGAGATTGCAGCAAGCTGACATTTTCACAGCAGTTCCTTCTTGAAATCTGCATAAACAGAAACTTCTGAAACTTGGCATTAAGTCTACAACTAAAGCCAGACAAGAGTAGATAAGCATTGCTGGGAGTATGCTGGGAGGATTTACCAGTGACGGCTTAAGCTGATCGAGCCATGTGAGGGAACACATACACACTGCAGGGAGATAGAGGAGGACACTTTTAAGAGAAAACCAAGAAGTTGCTAATAATTGTATTAAGAAACATGATCCACCAAACATTGTCTTGCTTCTGTGTTCCACTGGGTCATGCTCACATACAAGCTCTGCAGGGAAAGGGCAGGTTTTCTGCAGGATTATTAGAGGAGAGAGCACACAGGTGTTGCAGGAAAGAAGGGCTGGGAATTGGAAACAGACATCAAAGGGGGTAGAGTTGACGTAAATAGTAAAGAGACTTGAGAGGAGTCAGTGAAAGATAGCTTTGGCTGGAGAGGGGGTAGAATGAAGGCCAAAAGATATGTTGCAATAATCAGCTCATGAGTAAGATCATGAATCACAGCTATGGTGGGGACAACAGGGACAGATTTTAAGGATGTTGCCCAAGAAAATCTCAATTGAGACAGATAAAACACTGAATGGGAAACTGAGATTGGGGGGAAAAGGGCAATGAAGACTTCATTGAGCCAATGAAAGTAGGAACCAGTGAGAAGCCTGGATGAGGAGAGAAACTCTTTCTTTGAAATAGAAACTTTCAAATAGTATTCAGTTCAAAGGACTGGAAATACAGGGATCAATAAATTAAAATGCATTAAGCAATTAAATGAAGAGTGCATCTATTTCCTCGGATAATAGGAAAAAAACTTCAAAATAGGAGGCAACTGTTATCCCTTCAGTCACATTGTGGCAAGTATCATGTGCATGAAGGAAGGAAGGAAGGAAGGAGCAATCAACAGCAGTAACAGAATAACAACATTTCTATCCAGTTCAAGATACCAAGCAGTGACTTGTTTTCTAAAAATGTGTAATTATATTACGTCTAACTGATTTTTAGCAGTTCTCAGAGACAAAAAACAAACCCCACAAATAAATCTGCTGAAACCTGCAGAATATGGTGGCCAGCACAAAAAGAAACATACAGAAAAGGAATCTTACACTGGAGGAAGAAATAATTCAGATGAGAAGGTTAGGCAAATTTGGGGAAGAAAAGTCACAGCTTAGTTTTAAGAGTAATTGCTTATTCCCCATGAACTGTTTTCAAGTCATTCATTTCCCCTCTGGTTCCTCCAGAAGAGCAATGAGAGGAATGCCAAGCATTCTGGCTTAGGAAGCGTTAATGAGTTTAAAGCACCATGATCTTACATGCAACTCTTCTGAAGGCTTTTTGACACAGAAAGAGACATATGGACACCCAGAATGTTTGATCTTGACACTCTGACAAATAATGAATTATTTTAATAAGGGAAAAGTAATGAGCAAAGTAACTTTCAAATACAGATAGAAATTATCTGAGTGACTTGAGTCTATACCTTACATTGATGGGATGGCATGGGAAATACCTCTAACAAAAATTATTAAGTAACAACTTTTAATTGCTTCTTTTGTTGGGAAATATAATCTCCTATTAGGTTTAAAAAAAAAAAAAAAGGAATGTCTAAATAGTTTTGCAGAATGCTAGACTTGTGTAAACCTGTAACTTGCATCCTGGTTCCATCCAAAACCTGTCATATTAAAATGAGGCGGGTGAGCCTCATATGATTTATCTAAATGTTTTATCACTTTTAGTCTTAGAGCTTTGTTCTAATCCAGGAGAGAGACATGCATCTGAAAAAAAACCAACCTCCAAATTCAGCCTGCCCTAAAACCAACAGCCAAGCAAAGCAGCACAGACATTTGTGTACCCAAACTGCTCTACTGGGACTGGGGCAGAGCTTTGTAAGGAAAGCTCAGGGTTGGATACATCTCACAGATCTCCTCTTCTCCGTCCAACAGTTTTCTTGGCTGTTGGGTTTTTTTAAGGGGGTTGGTCTGGTGAGCTAGAATTGCTGTTTTAATGATAATTTGCATACAGTCTATATTAAATAATTCAGAAGTAACCATCTCCTGTTCCTTATCACATGGGACTTTTGACTTTGACATATTTTGACCAGGCACAAATGGGCAGGATTCAGTGTGCACAAAATTATACATAAAAAGACATAAATTACACTTGGATAGTTTTCTAGACTTCTGCTAGTGGCCTCTGTTCATAAAACTTGTTGTCTTGTGATGGTCCAGCCTCTTCTACTCATTTAAGAAGAGTAATTCAGTGGTATTAAATTAATTTTCACTTAGCAAATGTTAGCTCTGTAAAACTTCAGTAATCACTCAAGGAGAAACAGAACTGTATATCTGCTATTTCACCTGATAAAGGGCTGGCTACAGTACTGGGTGCCTGCAGTGCCTGTTCAAACAAATAGCCAAGTGGGAAGGCTCTGTAGCTGTATCCACCTTCTTGGGAAAGTCTTTCATGATGACTCAGCGTAAGCAAAGCCCCATTGTTTGCTAAAACCTATGTCATCAAATCAGCAAGAGAAACCACAGCAAACATTTGAGCACAGGGTCAGCCGACTTCCTGTGTTTTACCTGTAGCTGGAGGAGGTGACGAAGGTGCTGACAGTTTTTCCTGGTGTAGTCTCTCTCCCGGGCTTGTGAATGAGTCTGTGCTGACTGGATCTGCTTATCTGCTCCCACAGAATTTGTTTCCAACTGGCTACTGGAAAGATGGAAAATCAACAACTGCACAAATCTGACTGCTTGTTTCACAACTGTCAAGTTGTTAGGCAATAGTAATAAGGTGATTGCATATCAATAGAATATAACGCTAATTAAATCTTATTCCAACTAAAAGCCTAGTAAGTAATCTAATTTGTGATTTCTAAAAGCTTGCACATTTAAATAACTAATGGATATTTATGATATTTAGTATGTTATTAAGATTGGAACTGTGATACAAATTTACACAATCCAGTCAGTAATCTACACTTTAAAAGCTCTTTCAGGAAAAAAAGGGATCATTAGAGTCTCCTGTGTAAATATTTTAAATGCAGAATAGATTCGACTCCTTCACTACAGATGCTTTCTGCAACATCAGCCATTTTTATCAATAAAAAGTATCCAAATTCTTCGGAAGAAACACTTCCAGTGCAGGGATTAAGAAAGCTCTCTTCCATGTCTGGGTAACACAACCCTCCCTGCTGACCATGCTGTAGATGGAGGTTGCTACACATTTGGTGTGGGATGAGAAGCCCACAGCTCATTTTAAATTCCAATAAATATTTTGTGCTTTTACTGCCTCTGGGACATGCTTGTGCGTGAGTCAGGACAAGATGAGCTCAACAGCTAGCATAAAGCTCAGACAGCCTGGCAAGTCTCTCACTGGCATCAGTGGTGAATCCATCAAAACGTGTATATTCCCGAGGCAAAAGCCTGCATCCATACAAAGATCTTACTTTGGGGAACTGTACTGCAGTGCTTGTACCAGGTCACCTCAGCGACCAGCAATACAAGCATGCTTGCAAACAGACCTCCTAAACCCAATCTGAAAGTTCAGTATGGAAACTCACACAAAATGTCCTCAGTCTCCACAGCTTCCTTGCCCACACAAGAGGGGAAACAGGTTGGAAGGAAGGAGCCAAACTGAATGAAAAACTTGTCTTCTCAGATAATATCTTTAATGGAAATAGTCCCTGATCCTTGTTATCAGCTGATCTCTGCTACACACAGAGGAAATACGTAGGCGTTAAAATTGGGAATTTACCTACTAAATCAACTGATTCTTGTGGCACTGGGTGTTGGCCCAGCTTGGAGCAGACCTTGGAGGAGCACTAGTGATTGAGAAGTTGGACTGTGACCAGAACCAGCTTGAAATAGTCTTAAAAAGGTTAAAATAAATGTGAGGGCTTTCGTTAGCTTTGTTTTCTGGGGTGAATGTTGCCTTTTGCTGGTTGGTATGAGCCCTGCTTTTGGGGGGGTTTGAGCCTCTGCTGTTACTGTTGTTCCTGCACTGAGTGCTTTGGTGTCCAGGGGCCATGTGCTTAAATTTATGAGACATTTGTGGAATTTACTGTGGTGCTCACTGCTGAAGGGGTCAAGCCCTCGGGACAGTGCTCTCCTTTCCCTTCTGGGCCTCAATCAACTTCCCCCTGGAAACATGTGAAGCGAGTCATGTTTCACCTTCCTGGCACTCTGCCATTGACTACTCAGGTCAGTGATAAAGTGGGTTTTCTTTTAGGTTTGTTTTTTGGGATTTTTTCCCCAAACAAAGTGCAAACACGCACTTCCATGATTTTGGAAAGGCAGCAGTGTTTTTGTGCAGCGATGGGTCCCCCCAGGCTTGCCCTCAGGCAGGTGGGCACACACTTGATTGAAAGTCTTGGTGCCTCAGGCTCGCCTACCTTTGTCCTGGATCTTGGTGAAGCTGCGGGGACGCAGAGGGACCCAAGGCCAGTGGGATGTGAGGTAAGTGAGGGGTCTGAGGGTTCTTTTCTTCCATTTTAGGCAACAAGGGGTCTGAGGGGAGTGTGTGAGAGGAGTGAGAAGGCAGGACTGTGAGGAGGTGTGAGGGGAATGAGGAGTCTGAGGACTGTGAGGACTGAGATGGGTGTGAGGGGGCTAAGGACTGTGTGAGGGCTGAGGTGGGTGTGAGGACTGTGTGAGGGCTGAGATGGGTGTGAGGGGGCTGAGGACTGTGTGAGGGCTGAGATGGGTGTGAGGGGGCTGAGGACTGTGTGAGGGCTGAGATGGGTGTGAGGACTGTGTGAGGGCTGAGATGGGTGTGAGGACTG
>JAYRBT010000042.1:65373732-65444557 GCA_036023395.1 Myiotriccus ornatus | reverse complement strand
GGGGGCTGAGGTGGGTGTGAGGGGGCTGAGGACTGTGTGAGGGCTGAGATGGTTGTGAGGACTGTGTGAGGGCTGAGATGGTTGTGAGGACTGTGTGAGGGCTGAGATGGGTGTGAGGACTGTGTGAGGGCTGAGATGAGTGTGAGGGCTCCGAGGGCTGAGCGGGGCCGTTCCCGCCCGGCCAATGGCGCGCGGCCGCGGCGGGAGGTGTGTGCTGACCTCACTTCCGTGACCTGTCACGGGCCGCTCCCGCCGTGTTCCCGGTCCCGCCCGCCGGCAGCCGGGGACGCGGCTGTGCCCGCCCGGCCCGGCCCGGCGCAGTCCGCGGGCCGGCAGCGATGCACAGTCCTGCCCTGGGGGCGCCCCCCGGCCTGCCGTGCCCGAGTCCCGCGGGGCTCCGAGGAGGAGGCGGGAGCGCCCGCCCGGGGCTGGTGACGGCCCCGCCTCGCTAACGCGGCGGCGACTTTGCTAATGACCTGTCCTCTCCTCCCCTCCCTCGCTATTCGCTGCTCCTTATCTCCCTCGCCCCGCGGTGCGAAGCCCTCGGCGGAGCGGCGGAGGCGGCTGGCCCAGGGAGATGCTGTAGCGGCTCCCGCTCCGCGCTCGCTCGGCGCCCGCCGCCAGCTGTGGGGACCGGGCCCGGGGGCTGCGGGACGGGCAGAGCCGGCGGAGGTAAAGAGCCAGCCCGGGAACCGCGGGGAACGGGAGGAGGGGTGATGCCCCGCCACACAAGGTGCTGCTTGGCAACTGTCGTGTGTCCTAAATGGGGCACATCTGGGTTGTCCTTAACCTGGAATGAACTCGGCGCTGGGCACAAAGTACGAGCCTGGAAGTTCTCGCTGTTGGCTTGGCTGGGCCGGGCGGGTTGTGCTGTTCCAGGTCGGCTGCTCGGGGGGAAGCCCCTCTGTCTTGGGAGTGAGGAGTGGGGCGCGGGCAGCGCCTCCGGGGCTCTGTGGTTTGGTCAGTTCTTGGTTGTTCCTCCGGGGCTGGCCACTTGCTTTTCAGAAAGCATTCCAGAAGTACTAGTGGAAAAGAGTGCGAAAACATATTATCTTGTATTTATATGAAGACTGGTACAGTCTCGGTGACACGGGTAGCTGTTCCTAAGCTGTCTAAGAGAAGTAGTATGAGTGAGTACAGGATTCGTCAGACAGGGTTATCTGGAATGATGATGTCTGGCACTTTGGTGGCATTGGATGTTTTAGTAGTACTGCACTAATAGAGGCGTCGCATAAATTTTGTTGTGAAGGAAAGCTGTGGTCAAGCTGCACTTGTGTTACAAAATATGCACAGATTTTCTCCTTGGCATCTCGCACTGATCACTTTTAGGTATTTGCTTTGCCGCAAAACTGATCAGCTATACAAACTGTTTTCTTTATGAATTCTGAAGCCCTGACTGAGCACTGAAGATACCTGGTCTCATGTTGGAACTGAGGGCAGTTGTGGTTCATGTGATGTGGTCACACGTCTGCTCAAAGCTAAACCAGTGTCATAACCTTTGTTAGCTGGCGTGAGCTGCCAAATGGCCATCGGCTCTTAGTTAATTTAGTGGCCAGTTTGGGGATTTTGAGTAACCTGAAGTGGTGTTTTGGAAGAATGAGGGTGTGTAGACCTTACCAGAGGTTTGTGGAACTGTGCAGACAGCATGCGCCCTCTCTTTTCCCCTGTTTGGAAGGAACTCTTGGTATGGTCCAAAAAAAAAATTGTTATCAATCTTTTGCTACTTTATATTGACTGTCATCCTCTGCAGTCAGGTGCGCAGGGAGTTTTGGCTACCTACTGCAAACCTGCACATCCTGAACACCTGGTGGTTTTGTCACTTGCTTTTCAGTGGTTCTTTAAGGTCTTAATTTTCTATTAATCCTGTAGTCTTCAAAAAGGCTATCATGAATTTTAAACCATGGAGAGAGGGTTACATTTCAGTTGTGATTTCGTCCAGTTATGCTTTTAATATTTCATGTGTGGAGTGTTTGTTATAAAAATACTAGAGACAATTATGTCCTACAGAAGAGTAGGATATATGACCTAAGGTATTTATCTTGTTCTAAAATATGGATTATAGTGCTCACTGTTGTCCCAAGGTGGACAAGTAGGGCAATGGAATTTTTCTTAGTATTTTTTTTTAGAACAGCTTGTACTTTAAAATTGCAAACAGCACTATTTTTCTCTTTAGTTTGTTGTAGTTTTCCTGCTGAGATTCGAGTTCTGTTTCTCTTGCAAATTTTTGCAAGGGGAAAAAAAGAAGACACTGCACTTGTCTTGGAATATAAATGAATTCATATTTATTATATGTTCAAGCATACTTTCTTAAAGAATTTTGGAATTTTAGCTTTCTTTTTCCTTTAATCTGACTACTTTTTCACAATCTCCACAAATCTTTTAATTTTTTGAATTGTAGACGTACGTATAGTTTTTGTTGTTGTTGTTTTTAATGGGCCTTGTAAAGTATATAAAAGCAAAATCTGTACCTTTGGGGTGTAAATGGTACTTAAAAGGCCAGTTGCAAAGACATCTTATGCACCTTGGAAACCATAAGTTTGTCCATTGAAAGACTTGGACATTTGTGGGAATGCTCCTTATGAGTAAAAGTATTTTGCTTTATAACAGATAATTAAAATAGCACAGAGCTTTCACTTTAGTGTTCTTAGTTGAATGGTTTTGAGTTTTTCTAGTATGAACTAAAAAGATCAGAATGATATTGGGATATACCAGTCACATTCCCTAGTTAGCTAGATGTCAGTGTGCTCCTGCTGTAAAACCAGTGATGTATTAAAAGCCTCAGTCATTTAAAATATAATTTTAGCCCAAGTGAAATGACACCATTTTTTTCCTGAAGAAGCATTAAGGAATATTTTTTTAAAAGCTTTAAATTACATCATATCAATATAAAATCGGAATAGTAAGCTTTGGGAAATTTTGTTGACTCTTTATTTTTATTTTTTTAAGGAAGGATGTCAACAGCTTTTTATTGATGAAGAACCACTTGTTATCACCAATGTGCACATGAAATGGAAAGGGAACAGATTCCAGAAAACAACTTCTGTTACCACCTTGCAAGATGCTGCCTGAAGTGGTGAGTACATATCTCTGGGGGCTATCCTGGCATTGCTCTTGAACAGCTACAGAAGAACAAACATTTGGGGTAGAATCTCTGTCAAGAGTGATTAATATATAGTCAACTGACAAGGAAAGAAACCTGAGTAAGTAGTGCCAATAAATAATTGATAAACAGAAAGTAGTAGCGCAATCAGGAGAAAGTAAAACTTCCTTATGTTCTGATATCTACTACTGTCTTAGGCAACAGTCAGTAGAATTCTGAATTCTTAATATTTTAGTAGTAGAGTGATCAGGATTTCACTGTCGAATATTGAACAACTTGTTAAGAAGTAGAATGCTGATTTTTTCACTGAATTTAAAAGTACTTATCTGGTAGGGTTAGGCTCTAAATCATCAAAATAAAACTAAAATCTCTCAAAGAGTGTGATATTTGGCATGTCTTAAAAACATTGAATTGTTATGAGAAGATTGTTGTGTGGCCAGATTGCATGTGGCATTGAGATGTTGCCAAGTCTGACTCCACTTCCTCATACCAGTTCTCATAGTTTCTGCTTATGAAACAGTATTTATTTATAAGTGCATTGCATGTGTCTTTAAATATCTAGGAAGTGTAATTTCTGTGTCCAGTGAAGGGCTTCTTGTGCACAGATTAACACAAATTCTAAAATACAACTCATTGGCATTCCAGTCCTGACTGAGGCTGGAGTTGTTACATGAGTAGTTGTGTGGGTCTTTGCTGTGTCTTAAAATGCACATGGGGTTGAAATTTTTTTTACTTTGGAAAGGTGCAAATTACCGGAGGCGGAGTTTGTTCTCTAGTACGATATTCCTCTAAATTTATTGGTTTCAGTTCAATTTCTCTCGTGCCTGTGGAAACACTAAGAGTAGAGTGGCAAGCATTTGGCAAATTACCCATTCCTTTCTAGAAATGCTGATGTACTATCGTGGCTTTTAAAAAATATATAAACTGAGAAATTACTCACTTCATCTTTCCAAATAGTAAAAGAAACTTGTTCAAAAATGTGTCTGCCTTGAGGAACTCAGAGGAGTGAGCAGCTACTGAAGTTGTTTCCAGGCAGATGATATATATGTGAAAGTGAGTTCGTCCAATGTTTTCATATTTCATAATTTGGTATCTCACTAGTTTGTTTTCAGTTTGTTGATAAGTACATAGAAGGAAACCAGAGATGCTGTTTGGTGTGCAAATTAAGTACAGGTTGAGTAATGCCTTACTTGTCTGTGAGAGTATAATATCCTAGAGCTGAGAGAACATATTATTATGGGTAGTTTAGAGTTTGATGTATTTTACATTAAAAACTGCTACCATAATAACTTACTGTTATTTACATTTTTAAAAAAAAAGTATAATAAAAATTGATTATTTGAAACTATTCCACAGCCTGTGATTAAGGTTTGGAGGCAGGATTACTGTTTTGTTGTATATATCCATGCATCCAGCACTGTTACACTGAGTAAATACTGTTATCTGCATATAGGCTTGTATTGCCATTCTTTTCCTTTTTTTTTTTGTTAAATATGTGCTACATGCTTGTTCTGTTGTAAATAATTATTTACTGGAAATGACTGATATAACAAGTCACAGGACAAACCACTGAATGTGAATGTTCAGAAGGTAAGAAGAACTTTTGTCTATTTGCAACACCTATTTGAAAGTGATGGTATCTCCTAACCTGCTGTTAGTGTTACTGCTTCAGCAAGAATGGTATAAAGTACCTGACACTGGAGTCATGGGGCAGGGTCCCATTAAACAAAACAACCCCCCCACACACACATCTTTATTCAACACGTAGGAGGGGGAGGACATGTATGAGGGAGAAGGTGGGTGTTTTGTCAAGAGACTTCTTTGGAGACTCTTGTGTTCATTAGCAGGCAGTGCCTAGTGGCTTTCTGTCTAAGGGCTGGGGAATGCTCCAGCACAGCTGTCCATTAATGCACTCACTCGGATGTTGAAATTAATTGCAGCCCACAGATCATAGTGACTGTTGTTGGCTCTTTGGCGATTTTCAGGGGAAGATTACAAGATATATCTATATAGTGAAATTTATTCTTATCCCCTTCAGGATAAAAGACTACTGTGTGCAGTTAAGCAGGCCAGTCTGATCAAATCGGGTAGCAAGCTTTGGTACCTATGTAAGTAAGAGACAAGCAGCACAGGATACTACCTTTGAAAAAAGCAGCAGCTGTACATGTTGTGTTCTGTGCTGCCACACGGACATAACTGCACATAAACATGTCCGTGTTTTCAAACCGCTGTCAAATGTTCAACTTAAATGTATGTTTTGGGCACCTGATTTTCAGCATACTGAGCTACCGTAATTCCAGGTGAATTTACAAGGAGTTGCGTTTTCTCAAGATTATAAATCCTGTAATAAATCCTGTGGAAATGTACAAGTGATTAGCCTTTAAGAATACAAATTGTTCGGTTTGCAGCTTTCATTCAATTTCTCTTTTACATGGCAAGGGAGGGGTGTATGAATGAACACTTAAATGCAAAAAGGACAGAAAATAGGATGTCTTCTTTCTCTGTTGTTCCTGATAGCCCTGCAGATATAGGCTACAGCAAGAAATGTGGTTACAGAGCATGATGGATCTGATCTAGGCCCCTTCTTTACTTCTGCCATCCGTGTGTTTCTGTCCATTCTTTTTGCAGCCCCTCAGTGGGTCTGTTCAACCATCTCTGGTTGTTTATGGTTTTCCTGTGTTACACTTAGTAAACGGAATTGTTTCACCGAGGCTGTGTCTGCACTGGGGAATAAGCCACGCCAGGCACTGTTCTCGGGAGCTGGAGCAGCCCGGACAGAGCAGCTGCCCCCAGCTCCAAGGCCTAGCGCTGTGCTCCTGGCCTGGCGTTTTCCTGGCAGCGAGCCAGGCTGGTGTGTCCAGGGTGGTGTCCCGGAGGACGCTGACACACGGCTTGGCCCTGCTCTGGGCTCCCTTACTATTGCAGGGGTGACCAAGGGCAGGAGCCAGCGCAGGCACCGGGGCGGCGTGGCTGGGAAGGAGGGAGTGAGAGGGAAGGTGCGGAGACTTGTGGAAGAGATATCCTTGTGATTTGAGGGAGCTATTACATTACTTAAGCTTGTCAAAGTACCTTTATTTTGCAACCAATGGCTCAGTTTGGCTCTGCAGAGAAACGCATGCTGTGTCCCCATAACTGCTCTTTTGAAGTCTGATTCAAGCCAGCTAAAATGCCTTACAAAGTGAAGTAAAACTGGAATATGAAAGTACATATATTGCTTTTTAAACAGGATTTCTTATCCTGGCTGTTTCCCTGGACTCATGTTTTAGTTCCACTTTTCTGCAATTCAGATGCTTCCTCAGTTAAAAGGATTGGGGTGGCAATGCTGGTATTGCTGTTAAATTGGTAACCAGACACCCTTCGTGTCGTGTGAAGGATGAGCCAGGAAAATAATGGCAGGAGAAGAATTGCTTATATTTTAACACTTTTGGATCTCGCAGTAGTGTGAGGCTTGTGATCTCCATACTATAGAGTGACCTGATTTAGAGCTGTGAAGTCATGTGTCCCAAGAATATCCTCTATCTGTCGTGTCAGGAGCTTGCAAGTACAAGTACTTGATGTCCATTTGCCAAAAAATGTAGATTAATTGCATTCATGCCAGTTGCCAAGGCTCTTGTCAGCAATGCTAATTCAGTGTAAACTTTGTTTTTGTGTGATACATTTATCACAAAGAAAAACTTTTTAAGGTAGGGATGTCTGGTTTATCAGACTAAAACTGAAGGCCTTTGTCATAACAAAAAAATCCCAAACAAAAAACAAATGAAAAAAAAAGGTGAAAGAATTTTGTTTCTCATTCCACTTTGGGTCCTCTGAGTTGTGGCATGACACTAAATTGAAGTTAGATTATTTTTAGCAGGTTTTATTTGTGTATTTATTTAAATGTAATAACTGAGCAACAAGAGTCTGTAAAAATGCTTTGAAGGAATGAGTGAAATAGTAGCATAATGGAGAATAAATAAACTACACAACTCCAGGTGCTGTTTATAGAAGACATTAGATTTTTTTGTGCTAGTAGAAGAGTATGAAAGCTAGTCCATTGGAATTACTCTTGCAAAAAGACACTGGCAAGCAGAAGGGGCCTAAATCTGTAATACCTTGTCTGAGGGTCATTCTTTTTCATAGAATATAAATTCTTCTGTTAAGCTGAATTTAGTTTATCACATCAGTCATGTTATTATGTCTGGGCAAGGGAATAGTTTATCAGTGAAATAAAACCACTGAAAATACACAGTGGTGGTGTTCTCTGCTAAGAAGGCGAATTCAGGCTTCTTGAATCTCTTCCAGAAACAGATGTAAATTGCTCTGTTGCTTTTCAAATAGTGAATAATCCCGGTCTGTTATGGTGGGTGATGAATCACGCAGGGGGCTGCAGATGGTGAGGCGGGTGCAGCTGTGCAGACGCTGGTGGAGCTGGGGTAGGAGACTGCAGGGCCCAAGGGGGTGAAGGAGGTGATTTGGGGATGGGCTGATATGGCTGATGAAAGAGTATTGGAAAGGAGTGTGCCAGGGCAAAGCCCAAACTGTAACCTGAGGTTTGGGATGGGGAGACGAAAAGGGGGGCACTCTTGAGGTAGAAAGATAATTTTTTGTTGTTATTGGTCTTTGAAATGAAAGTTGCAGCATGAAACACCAAAGTAACTGGATTTTGTCCTGAGCCAAAACAAGAGGGAGCCTGAGCTTAGATGTAGAAATTTAAGCTGTAAACAAATAGAAAAAACTAAGAGACTTCCTATCCCTTTTAAAGGAATGCTGGTCCTAAGTAGGAGAGCTGTTGCAGGAACAGGTACAGATGCAAATCTGTGGGCTTTTGTATTTCAGTTTTTCTAAGCATGACCTGTGTAATGCGATCAGGGTCGCAAAGTTTGGGAGTTTGTCAGGTGGAGAAGTTGTATCTGAATAGGTAGACTAATGGGGAGTTGCAGGGCCTAAGTTATCATTAAAAGGCAATAAGACTCAAGGGAAACTTTTCACAATTTAAATCAATATGCTAAGCACACCAGACCCATCTTTCAGCCTTTTGCATTAAGTAATTTTAATTTATCTTTTTCTTTTTTTCCCCTCTCCTCTTAGATTTAGAAGTTTTGTTCCAAAACAATAGCTCTTTATTCAGGAAGAATGTTGCCATTAAGATGAGTATTTTTGCTCATGGGTCAGAAATCTTCAGCCAAAGTGAATATTTAACCACTATTTCAAGGACAGCCAATTATCTTTTTCTTAATAAAGTATGTGATTAGGAGTCCAAGTGAGTTCCAAGTCTTGAAAATTGTAGAATAATCCAAGTACTGACATAATTCCAGGCACATGTTGAGCACTTATGTGTTCTACAAAACCTAGTAAATATAAAGCAAATACTGAAAATGAACTGGAAAAAAAGTGGGAGGAAGAAGGCAAAGTCCAGATCTGTCTTGGAAGAGAGTTATGCTCCAAAACTGCTTCACTGGAAGCTGTTTCCAGGGTCGTTTTCTTGTGTCTTTTGGACTAGTTACCTGTCAGGTATATGCAGAATGTTCTGCTGTCCTCTTCCTTCACCCAATAATGCTAAACCTGCAAGTCTTGTCAAATTAGAGAAAGCAGTGATAGCTGCAAAGGCATTAAAGTCCCCTAATTGTTATGGAAGTTGGTAGCATGGGCGAAGAAAGGAGAACACATTATTGAGCCTCATGAGGAAATGATGCAATAGGAATTCAACAATTATCTGTTCTGTTTGGCCTGTCCATTGCCAACCAGCACAGGAGACAAGGAGGTCCACAGCAGCACAGGCTGAACCAGCTACAGCACCTTTGTGGGGAGCATGAGTACAGCACAGGGAAGGGAGCAGGGAGGCATTCTAACACAGCAGGAGTGGCAGTGGTATGGAAATGTTGTGTCTCTGGGAGCAAATAATAGAAATCAAAGCTTTTTTATCCTTCTCCCCAAAGTTTTAATTTAAGTTTGGGGTTTTTTTTTATCCTTTCCCCAGTGTTTTAATCCTGTCAGTAGTCAACACCCATGAATGCTACTTTTTAAATTTGGGTACTGTCTTGATACTCTCAAGCTTTTATCATGCTGTTTAAAATGCAAAATCTTCACTGCTGGTCAATAAAATCAAAACTACTTGGCATCTGTCAAGTATAATATGTGGCCTTGAATTAGGTGGTATTTAGTTGAAGTATTTATTTCACAAGATCAGTCCTTTGCTCTTCTGTCAAATAAGCAAGGTTGAAATCACACCAAAATATTAAATATGCTCAGAGAACAAAAGATTAGGTAATTATTTTTTATCCTTCATTTTATTGTAATTTTCAGCTGAAGACAGGTATTTTTATTTATAACACAGCACTGCCAATAAGATATTATCAACAATATATTCCAGTTGCTGTCACACATAAAGGTCTGCAGATATAAAACAAAAGGGACTCTTATCTCCTAGTTTGTAAGAACTCATTGTAAGTTATCCATACATTTACATAAACCCTAAAGATTGATGAAATAGCATCAAGTGTCAGAAAGTGCATTAAAGGCCTTGTTTGACTCTAAGTTAGGGACAATTGTTTTTTATGTCTTTTCATAAATACAATATGTCTAAAATTTCACATTTGTTAGAGTTACTAGACAGCTATGCTTATAAAAGTTATGATGTCTTTCTTGATAGAACAGTCATGTAAATATTCGTGTGTTGGTTTATTTGTTTTTATCTTTTTTAATCAAGCATGTGAGCAAGTAAAACTTCTGAGTGAGAAGTTTATGTAACAGCACAGTCAATACGTTTAATGGAAAATGGCCAAAACTTTTGCCTGCCACTGCCTCTGTATGTATTAGATTGTAATTTTAATTGACAATTCTAGTTGCACAGATGTCTTTAATTTGTTACCCTATGAAGTTTATTTTTACCATATGTAGTAAAATGTTCTCTGCAGGAGACTTAGCAAGGGGTTTACATTTTATTTGCTTCAAAAATTGATCATATTGGAGATAATCATTTAGTTACCACACTAACATGCATTTTTTGTTTGCCTTTTACCCTCAAATGTCTGTATCCTTCAACAAATGAGGTCTCTGTAGAATATCAGGGTATAGTTAGAAGTTGTTGAGCAGGCACTTTTCATAATCTGAGATGCTGTAATCACATGTGTAAGGAAACAATTGCAACATTCCAATTTAATCTTAAGGATCTGGTTCCCAGTGAGCAGCATGTTGGGACAAATGTGTGGGCTGTTTGTAAACCCTGAATGTGTCACAGTCAGCTTTGACTTCACCACTCAAACTTACTTTTGTGTATTATTTTTAGAAAAAAAATTGTAATGGTTTAGGGCATGTAATCTGTGCACGCAGTTTATAAGACAATTTTTGTGGGGTTTTTAGTTTGTTCCTTTTCCTTAATTCTCCTAATTCTGGCCATAGCATGCAGTCAGATTTAGCCTCAGTCTGAGCACTAATCTCTGAAGCTGAGGTGTCCCTGACTGTTAATCAATTCAAAATCTTGGTTAATGTAATTAGCTTGTCAGACATTTGTACAGTATTGCAAAACTTAGAAAAAAAGAAGTGACTTTCAAATAAATGAGTGAGGAGTTTTTGGGACACACCAAACAAATGAGTAAGGATTTTTTGGGGTATATGGGGAAAGTGAAAGAACTTTGAGTTCATCAGCAGGGTAATAAAAATATAGCAAATACTCAGATGACACATCTGTGTGAACGTGATCTTGGGTCTTGGATCAAATAGCAAATACATGTATGTCATGTTTGTCTGAATGTGACCTTGCCTTGGTTCAAATATCAACCATGAATCAAATCCCAGCTTTTGATGTATGTGTAGGGAGAACAGCCCTGAGTGATGCACCAGATCTTTGCTTCTCAGCAGTTGTGGTCCCCACATGTCAGTGTTCAGCATCTGTGTGCTGAGCAGTGTTCTTTTAGCCTCACAGCCCGCAAGGTGTTGTCACAAAGGATTTAAAGTCTGTAGAAGTTTGGAGCACAAACTGCTATGGCTGATACATTAACACATATAATCATTTGAATCCTCCTCAAGTATGGAATAATTTGAGTGGAATGTGACAGTGACTTGAAGAGATACTGACACTGAAATGCATTAGATAAAGAACAAAACCTGGAGATTCTTTTGAGAGGGGAAAAGAAAAAAGGAGAGTGTGCTGCAGGAGTAAAGGTTTATAGAACAGTGAAGGGTTTTCATTAGAAACTCTGATGGGCTGTGAGAAGTACTGGTGGAACTGAACTTGAAAGACAGCATATGACAGAGAACACAGACTACTCAAAAACATACTGGTTACTACGATGTTGCCATGGCTTAGTTTCTTGCAGAAAAGAAATTCTTGTTGCTTTTCTTTGGAATCTGTTGTTGATAAAATACTTTCTTCAATGGTCATGCCTCAAAAATATTGGATGTTATGAACTCCAGTATAAATATTTGCTTTAAGTGCATTAACAACTAATGTAATGAATTGAAAAATCTTCCTTCATACTGTTGTCCAGGATTAGGGTTTTTTTTCCTGAAGCCATGTTAAAAATAGTGTCTTTTTTCTATAGATTTATAGATTAAGCTTCTAGTCAATTCTGAATGATGTGTCAGAGCTCATTATTGACTATAAAAATGGAAACAGAGACACACAATTACAAATTGCCACTTTTTCAGGACTTCTATTCATCTGGACTATTAAAGTTGAAGTAAGATGAAAGACTTTAACATAAAGTTTTCCACTTAAGTCTTTGACAGTGTTTGCTTGGTTTTTGAATCATCTAAAGATCAGACTGGATTATAATGTAGTTAAAGAAATACAAAAGCCCAGAAATTCAAAAAATGCAAAGCAATCAACCAAGAACAAAAAAAAAGTGCAACAAAGACAGCTTCAAAAACACTTCTTGAAGAAAATAGTAAAGTGAAGGAGAACATTATAAGTTGCTAATAACCCTAATGTAGTATTCTATAGTTTGTTAACTAATATTACTACTGACTTATAGTGAAGTCCTGACTAGACAACTCTTTAAAGAATTCAGCAGACACAGATTTAAAAGAGATTTGAAAGCTTTACTTTGACATATAACTTCTTCTGACTTTAGTTTCAGTTCAGCATTCACTAGAAAGAAAAGTCAAGTCTTCCTATTCCCAGTTGCAGAAACCCCCAAAACATTTACTCTTTGGATGAAAAATCACATTTAGAGGAGGGGAAAAAACCCAAACCAACCAAAAAATCTGCAAGTCCTACTGGTGTTCTGTGCAAACTTGAACCTATTTGAGCTCGAGTTCAAGTTCTGTTATTAAAAGGACCTTGATGCAGATTTGAGCAATGCCACGTTTGATATATCTGATGTCCGTTTGTATGGAAGAGAGCAAGCATGGCTGCAGATAGGTGTAGATTTGAGGTGTTAGACCTGTAAGTCTTGTCTCAGAGCCGGGAGGCAAAGATTGCACAACCTTTCTGTCCCATTGCTGATGAAGCCAAATCTGGCTCCTGTTGTTAAAGGGGATAGCAAGGGCTAATTTAAGTACAGGCTTCAGATCTCAGGGTGCCAATAACCCAGAGCTGTGGTCTTCCTTTACATCTGAAGTTGAGCTGTCTGCTAGAGGCTGACTAGTCTAATGCTGTGGATGAAATGTGATGAAATCTATTTTTTGGTCTAATATGAAATCATTGTAAATGTAAAGAGTTCTGAACTGAGTTCCTACTTACCAGGTTCTTGAGGGCCTTGTTGAATCTAAAATTCTCTCTTAGGAAGCCATTTGCTGCTAGGATGCTGTTTTATTCTTTACAAGCAGATGAAGACTTTCTTTGAGCTAGATTCTAGTCTCAGCTTGAGTTTCCAGCATTGGATCTATTATTTTATTTTAGTTATTTATTGGAGCATGTTGTTTCAACTCAGAGTAAATGCCCATATCTTCTATTTACTGGGTTTTTGTGGGAGTTTAGTGCTGGAAGGATGATGAGTATCTGGAGGATGTGCCTGTACTAGCCTGGATGATCCTGACCTCCATGGCCCTGTCAAAAGATGATAATACCACTTAATCTAATAAAGATGCTGCCTGATCTGTAAAGCAGTTTTCATCTCTCACAGAGACCTGAAGAGGCACTGGCTTCTTTACTTCAGGCAGTGCAAGTGCCAGGGTTACAGACCAATCACTGCATTCTGCAGGGGAGGTTAAGGCTGCACATGCACATTTATTCGTTGGCCATGCAGCACGTGTATCGCTCTCCCCAGCTGCTTATTTCTGCTCCCTCCATTGAGCCAGCACTAATATTTGTAAGGCTCTGCAGTGAACTGGATCAGGAAAGGGACCTCATTGTAAAGTACCATGTCTTTAGTATGTAGTCATGGCCTTGAAGATTAGTCATGGCTCTGAAAATTCCATTGAGCTCCACTCAACCCAAACATGTTGAGCTGTCTGACACTAGGTGAGGTGAATTACCTCTTTTATTTCTGTTTGCTGAAAATTGATTTCCGCCTTGTCATTTTTGCTCCCTTAGTAACTGCATCTGTGTGAAAGTGAGAGGATGTGATATTTGAAATAAATAGTTTAATTATCTCCTGAATGGTTTTGTTACTATCCTGTTATTAGTTATATCTTAAACAGTAATCCTGGCAAAACAAACAATTTTGAGAACTATTTAGTGTATAATGAATGTGTTACATACAATGAGCAGGCTGGAAGGTGTAAAGAGTATTGGAGGAAACTGTGAATGTGTAATCACAAGGGTCTGGAATGCAGCGGAATAGTTGAAGCAGAAAGGCTGCATTTAAAAGGGGAGTGAGTGGTCCTGTTCAGAGACATTGATCTGTAATACACACCAAGCAATGTCTTTTAAAATCCAAGGGGACAGAAAATCTTGGGACCAAAGAAATGCAGCTTCCTGTCTCAGTAAGTTTTCCTTGGGTTTGGCTAAGTGATATAAAACCGAAAAAGAAATATTCTCAGCTTGTTTTTAGCACTTTGTCATGGCTTCGCCCCAGATGGCAACCGAGCCCCACAGAGCCTCTTGCTCCCTGCCCTGCCGTGGGACTGGGGAGAGAGTCCGAATCAAAGCTGATAGAATTTTTCTTACACAGCTTTTAAGATCTTAACAGTTTTACTATTGATTTTCAAAATTTGGATATGTGAATTTTGATTTCTTTTAAAGGCAAGGGTTCTTATAAGTTTCATATGCTATCCTGTAGTACAACTGCGTAAAGGGAAGAAAGACAAAGTTTTCCAGTGTGAGTTCTTTCAGGAGAGGGGTGTGGAACTGGCAGTCTTGATGAAGGGGTTGCTTAGGAAAATTTTTCATCACGAGCATAGTAAATTCTCTTTGTCTTAGGCTCTTAAGACTTTGTAAAATATAAAATATCACTAGTATGTAAGGTTACAGAGTATGAAAAGTGAATCATCACATGATAGAGAAGAAAATGTGCATTCTTTCCCAGACAGAAGTCTGAGTGTGACATTATAGGTGCCAAATTTTATTTTCAGTTGTTTTTTATGTGTTGAATCAAGATATTGGAAATATCCTGCAGTTTACATATTCAGGGCTCTTCCTATTTACCAAACTTTTTTAAAAGTATCTACTGCTATCACTAGTTTTACTTGTGCTGTTTTCAGCCCCAGCATTCTCCAGGTGACCTGGAGGTAATGATTGTTTCAACTTTAACCTTGGTATTTGCAAGCAAGCACACGATCAATTTGTGTATGCAGTAAGTTCAGACTTTGGCACTGCTTCCCAGAGACCTTTGCATCTCAGAGACCTGTTTCCTTACAGGGATTATCCCTGCTGTGGCAAGTATTAAATGTGGAAAGGCCAGGGATTTAGTGTCCCTCCATCCCTTTCCAAAATTGAAGGAAAGAGTCGATAGCTGCACAATTAGGTACTTTTCTGGGATAGTCTGACTGGGATTTCTGTGAGACCTGTTTCAGGTTTATAGGTAAGTTACTCAGTGGGTATTTGCAGCGTGGTGGTGGGAAAGGCTTCTTTTCAAAAGAGACATATTTCAGAGATCACAGGATGTGAGAGAGCACCAGTAAAGCCTGTTTAACCTTAACACCATAATTACATGAGATTGTGTCCTTATTTTTCTATGCTCTGTTCTCCTGTTTTCAGTTTACTTTGTGCATGTTTTATGTAGGGGTAGGAAAGGGGTTATGGAGACTAAAGTATTATGTGGGAAACTAAGAAAATCCTCTGGGAATATGTTTGTGGCACAGAATTTTTGTAAAGACTTAAAAGATGCAGATCTTTGAGTGGAATCATCACGCTGCAGCCACCACATCTACTGTTGTAATATGTACAGATTTTTGTAAAGCAAAACACTCTCTGGGAATGTCATTTAAATGATCTTCATACTCACTACCCATTTTATTTTAGAAGATTTATTTTCATACAAGCAAGGATCAATGCCTATTATGTGAAACCTGCCAAGGAAAGCATATGCCTGCGTAAACATGCCCAAAACACAGAGAAGCCAGAAGGCAGTTTACTGCATGAATACTAGACATATTACTTAAAGTTTTTCTGTGCTTTTAAAAAAAATCAGCTATAACTTTTTCAGTAATGAAAATATGAGTATATTTTGACAGTCTTCAGAGATGGTTATGCTTGCTCAGGTACCAGTTAATCATTGACAAGAGCTGTAATGATTAAGCAGCTGTAATTTACTTGTAGTGTTTGAAAGTACAAAAGGGTATGTAATAGTTAAAACAAGAAGCACTTAATTTATGTTTCACTAGCTGTTAGGTTGTTTTTATATAAATTTAGCTCAAAAGGCTGCTGAGTTTTACATACTGGCTGTAAATGTGGAAAAGGATGGTGCACTTTGGGCAATACCAGGCAGCTGTTGCCATGTTCAGAGTTCAGCTCCCAAGCCTTTCCTTTCCTTCCTTTTTTGTTGATGCTGCCTTAGGGAGACAAATTTGGTAGTCTCGTTTGGATTGCTGGAGAACAGTTATTCTCAGCTATCATCACAAAACCAGTGTACATCGAGGTTTCTTTGCGCTTTTCCCTCGTCACAAAATAGCTACATCTCAGGGATAGCAATTTAACTTTGTTTTCACAGGTACATACAACTGATTTCTCATTTCTCAATTTAAGTGTGTTCTGGCTATGTCAGGGACTTTGATAGATAACCAAGAGCAAACAGCACAGCTAGTTCCAGGTGTTACTGGGCTTATTCATGCTGCCTCAACAGAGAAATGGTACAAAGGTGTTCAAGATTGAACGTATTGGCAGAGAATAATAGATGATGTTAACAATAAGTGTTTGCAGTTGATTCTTTTTCTTTCTTTCTTTCTTTCTTTGTGAAAGGAGCATTTTGTAAGGGACTCTTCATCTACAAAG
Source organism: Myiotriccus ornatus (assembly GCA_036023395.1). Lineage (NCBI taxonomy): Eukaryota > Metazoa > Chordata > Aves > Passeriformes > Tyrannidae > Myiotriccus > Myiotriccus ornatus. Next base: position 65,428,166 of record JAYRBT010000042.1, on the reverse strand, counting down.
TGTCTCTATATCTTGAGTCTTCGTGAAATTGCAGGCATTGTTCTGAATGCCTGCAGAAGGCTTAGCCATAAAATCTTTTGTCAGATTATCTACAGTAATGTGCCACTTTCCTTGGGCATGTGATCATACGTTCCTAAAGAATCCAACCTGGCCTTGGACACTTCCAGGAATGGGGCAGCCACAGCTTCTCTGGGCAACCCTTGCCAGGACCTCCCTACCCTCACAGGGAAGAATTTCTTCCCAGTATCCCATCTATCCCTGCCCTCTGGCAGTGGGAAGCCATTTCCCCTTGTCCTGTCCCTCTGTCCCTTGTCCGAGGTCCCTCTCCGGCTCTCCTGGAGCCCCTTCAGGCACTGGAAGGGGCTCTCAGGTCTCCCTGGAGCCTTCTCTTCTCCAGGTGAACTCCCCCAGCTCTCCCAGCCTGGCTCCAGAGCAGAGGGGCTCCAGCCCTGGGAGCATCTCCGTGGCCTCCTCTGGACTTGCTCCAGCAGTTCCACGTCCTTGAGCTGTTGTTCCCCAGGGCTGGAGGCAGCTCTGCAGGGGGGTCTCACCTGGGGGGCAGAGGGGAAAGGTCCCCCCCGACTCTGCCCACGCTGTGGGATCAGCCCAGGGCACACAGCCGGGGCGTGTGGAGCTTTTCACTGACAGCACAGCTGGTACAGAAACACACCTGTTGCCTGCAACTGATGTTGGGAATCACAGATAAAGTCCCATAATTGGTCTTCTAGATATTCTTATTTGCTGCACTATGTGATACAGAATAATTTTCCTTTTGTAGTTAAAGCTATCCTGTTTCCAAGAAGTTGGGCAAGTAGATTAGTACTAAGGTCTATGTAGTATGAGATGGCAAGTTAGTGACAGCATCTCATTTTTTTTCCTACTCACGAAGAGTGAGTGGAATATTGATGTTTGTTATTTCTCTATAAATTTCAGTGGGAAGTGCATAGTGCCTTCTGTAGAAACACAGTATGTAACTTTTCTCAGCAATAGAGAGGAAACAACAATCTACAGATTGATCTTGTCATAACTTTCATTCATATTGAAGTCTTCTGGGGCATTTCCCCCCTCCCCTTGTGTTGTTGATGATTCATATTGCATAAAGCTTCCAGAGCAACAGAATGTTGTATAATATTCCAGTGTTGGATCAGAATTCCTGTATCCAGTGTGCTGCAACTGGTTCAAGTATTTAGGAAAAAATTAATAGTCTGATTTTTTTTTTTTAATTATTCTTTTACCAGTGTAAAGAAGTTTAAGTGACTGCTCTGCTTGATCAAAATGGTGGACACTGAAAACCAGCTCTATCCCCTTACTCCCTTGGAGGAGGAGGATATAGACAGCCCTTTATCTGGAGAGTTCCTACAAGATATGGAGAACATTCAAGACCTCTCCCAGTCTCTAGGTGATGATAGTTCTGGTGCTTTAAGCTTAACAGAGTTCCAGTCACTGGGAAATGGCCCAGGATCTGATGGCTCAGTCATAACAGGTAAGGTTTATCGCAAACTTTTCTTTTATAAATATAGTGATAGAAATTAAAAACTTATTAAATTGTTGTTTATGATGAAGAGACACTAGAAATATATAAACTGATTATAGCATAGTCTTACAATATTTAAGGTTTAAGTTAGTTTGTTAGACAAATGTCACTGAAAAATGACTGTAACTGAAGCTTCTCTTGTAAATTACCATTATTATCAACACCTTTTTCAAAATAATTTTTAAAAATCATTATTACTAGCCAGTTGCAGTCTCAGTGCTCATACATTACATAGTCCTGAGTCAAAAACCTTTGTGAGAGGCTTCATTGGAGAGATCAGCACGGGAATCACTGCAGGGTGTGGGACACTGGTGATGTCACTGAGGTGTTCATGTTAAACCCTGGGGGTTGCAAACCTTTTAGCTGTAGAGCCATTTGAAGTAGTTTACACTTAACTTTCTGGTTGGTTTACATTATGTTTTGGTTTTAGGAGTTTCTTGCTTTAAATCGATTCCCAGCCTGTGATCCCTGTTCCACCTCACAAAGCCTGAAATAATAGAACTGTGTGAGTTTGGAAGGGAGCAGGAGGAGCTGCCTCTTGGCACTGTTGGCCAAAGGGATGTTTGTAGAACTACAATTTGATTCCCTTTTGGTTGCAGACATTCTCATTAGAGGGATGCCTTGTACAGGAAGAGTTATGATGTGCTTTATATATGTCTGTATGTGTTTATAACACAGCCCTTCAGACAGGAGGTTTTGCAATTATTTGTGTGTAAGTTTGTACAAGGCCTACAATGATTCAGATCACCTTCTAGTGTCACCTTCTCATTTGAGTATTCAGTGTTCATTGCAACATGTTCTAATTTTGTGGTTAAAGAAGATGCAGAATGTGAACTTCCAAGGCTCAAATTCCATAAGGCAAGTAAAAAGAAACCACACTTTAAAAAAAATCCTGGGGCTTAGGCTGTTCGTGATGACTGATGCCTGTGGGCTTGGCAGCACTGGCAATGCAGACTCTGAGTTCTATGCCAAGGTTTTTTCCAACATAATACTTGCTGACCTACATTCATGAGTGTTTCTTAATCTGTCTGTTAAAATAACACACCCATTAATTTGCTGAAGTCTTGTGGTGCAAGTTGCAAGATGAAAGATAGAAGAAATTCTGGCCTCAGAAAATATTTTTCATAAACAAGGTGGAAATATTAAGTGAAATAATTAAGGTTGGAATGTGTTAGTTTTGTAATATCATCTACTAGTAACACATCTGGAGAGTTTATTTCATTGTACAATTCAGAAATGCTTTTCCCATTATAAGCAAAACATAAAATATCTGAGTGTGGTGTGTATTAACTGAGTCCATTATCACCCCTCTAGTTCTTGTCCCAGAGAGTCACTTCAGTAAAGCTTTTTGCTTGTTGACATTGTGTGTCCCATCAAAATTAGCAAGGTACACCCTGTATTTTGTGTGTGTTAGCACTAGTAATATGAATTATTTTTCAAAGACTTATGGTCAAATTATTAGTTCATTTAATGACTATTAACTCAAGATTATTTTTTTAAAAAAGCTCATTTTTTATGTGGTTTTAATTTAATTTAGAAATTGTATCAACCTTGACAGTATAGTATTTATGAAGTGTTCCTTTTTCTTTTAGACACCCTTTCACCAGCATCCAGTCCTTCATCCATTAATTTTGCCACAGCTCCAGGTAGCATAGATGAATCATCCAGTGGAGCATTAAACATTGAATGTAGAATATGTGGGGATAAAGCCTCAGGCTACCATTATGGAGTACATGCTTGTGAAGGCTGTAAGGTACAGTCATAATTTTCTTCTTAAGAACCTAAATCACGTTGCTTTATTTACACGGTAATGTGAGCATAAACATTTGGTACAGAAATGTTTGATTGTGACAGTTCTAGCCATTACAATTATTTAAATATAAACATATCTGTGATCTTTTTCCTGAAGTAAATTGTTCAGACACCATAACTCAATAGCAGACCTTTATCAAGCAGGAACAATTTGCACTGCTTTTCTGGATATAGTTAATTAAGCACTAAAACAAAACACCAAACTGTGACCGAAAATGAAAGCCTTCCTGCTCCCCTAGTGTTTTGTTTGTGTTGGGAGTATGGCTGCAAGGAGCATGCCAGTCTGCTACAGCTCCATTATAACAGTAACAAATCCCAAATTTCTTATCTCTGCCACATTCTGCCTGAATCACTTGGCATTGTGCCTCTTGTAATTTGGGGGCCAGGGCTCATCTCTGGGGCAAATTAATCATTAATGTATCATTTTTTGGGATGATATGGCCCATGAATTATAAGATTCTTTGCTTTTTCATCTAATGTTTTAGTTTTTGACTTTTTTCTGCATTACAATATGAGAGGAGAGAAAATGTCTCTGTGTACAGTTTTCTTTCATGCACCATGTGAGAATATGATCATGTGAATATAAATCGTAAGGAATAATGCAGAGTAGCTACTAGAGGTGGGGAACCAGTCCACAGCCAGGTGTGTCCACCAGTCTAAATGCCATGTTGTTGTGTCATGGCACAAAAGATTGGGTTGCCTGTGGATTTGCTGCCCCCGTGGTTTCAGAGTTTGTAACCAGCATCAAGACGTTGCAGTGAGAGCTGTTGGGGTATAGACTGTTCTGTAACACTCAGCTTTGTGTCCTTGGCACTTCTGTGCACTGTGCTGTGTCCTCATACCCCTCGCATGCGCTGGGTGAAGAAAGCCTGTTGATTCTCTATGTGTGTGTGACTTACACTGTGGAAGACAAAGGGTATTTCTGGCAGAGGACACTGAGAGAACACGAACAGAAGCAATATGTGACTGTTTTGTTTCATCCCTAAGTGCAGATCTGCTCAGGTACTCTGGGTTCTTGGTTATTTACCCCAGGAGAGAGGGCTGAGAGCTGCTCCCTCCTTTCCGAACATGCCCTTGGACCACCACTCTACCACGAGTATTTGTACTTCTAGACAGGTTATACCTTGGGAATTGTTTTGCAAGTGACATCATTAAACAATAAAAGAAAAAAAACTACCTGTATGATTGAAGCTTAATAGTCAACATTCTTTAACATTACATATTGTTTTTTCAAACTCTTTATAGGGCTTTTTTAGAAGAACAATTCGTTTAAAACTCATCTATGATAAATGTGATCGCAACTGCAAAATTCAGAAAAAAAATCGTAATAAGTGCCAGTACTGTCGTTTTCAAAAGTGCCTTTCAGTTGGAATGTCACATAATGGTAGGTAAGAGTGCCCTTAATTTGTTTGTTCCTACCCAAAGTCTGCTGCTGGAAGCAGGCATTTGAATAGTGTTTTTACTCATACACATGGATTGAACCTCAGATTTTTTATGGGATCGATCCCGGTGGGGGACACCAGTTTCCCTGGTGGGTTCATGTAGTTGGTACAGAGCTGCCAAATGTGCCACTATGAGTTTTACACAGTTGTGCTGGATGTCAATTTGTCCATATGAATATTTGTTTATTTGATTTCTTCACCCAGAACTTTGGCACCAGTACTCCAATTGAAACAAATTTCAGTACTGGAAGAATTCTGATCTAGGGCTTTGTACAGGAGTAAGAGGAGAACAACTAGCTCATTGTGAGAGGGAATGACGTAGGATGGAAATCTGTAGGAAAGCAGACTTTGTTATTTTTCAGGTTACAGTGCAAAAGCTCTTGGGCAGATGGTTCAGAAAGTGGAGGTGGGCAGAGGGTGAAGGTCTGTGCTGGCTGTGGCACAGGAAACCAGTAGGTTGTTTGTTAAATAGAATGGTAAAAATTCAGAGTGCTTAGATATCCAGTTTAAAAGTTATGTTGTTGTTTGTGTTAGTGATTTAAGATAAGGGTGGTAAGCCTGTGGCTTACAGGCCAATTTCAACCGCGAGGCAGGACACAGCTTGTTGAGCAACATGGGTGAAGAGGGAGAGGCCAAGCCACGAGAAAGCACATTTTGTTGGCCAGATGACAGTAGTTTGCTTTCCCTACATAGGTCAGGTATTGCCAGGGCTGAACTTGGGGGCAGGTGCAGTTTGGGTGAAAATGCTGGGCTAGGTGAGAAGCTCTGGGTTAGGAGACAAAATTCCTAAGGAAACTATGCAGTCAGGATACCTGGGGTGGGAACACGGTTGGGGAAGCTGCTTATGACATTGGAGTCAAGAGTCCCAGCAGGAGGCATTGGGAGAGTTGACTTTCTGGTTCTACTCCCTTGTGGTGAGCCCTGACTGAGACTGAGGTCCACTGGGAGAGGGTTCGTAGTCTCTGCAAGACTGGCGGTAACCATCCTGAAGCAGCAGACTTGGGAAAAGTGTGCCAGCCAGTGACGTGACATCTCAGGGGCAGGAGCTGAGCGTGGAGCTGTGCTGGTTGGCAGGAATTGACATCCATTTGAAGATGTTTCACCCTACTTAAGACACTGGCAATATTTTTCAGGATAAAAGCTAGAACTAAATTTACAGAAATGATGTTAAAACTGTGTGTTTCGGTTTAGAGCAGGTATTCTACCACTTTTTCATTAGATTGCTGTGATGACCCACCTGTAAGGGGAAGGAAGCACCTAAGCCAGATTCCAAACAGGCCTTCCATGTTGGACTTCCACTGAAGTCCACACCTGTATGTCAGATCATGTCTAGAGTCACCTCTTTCATGAGAAGATCCCCTGGACACCTGTAAGGGCTAATGCTGCACATGCCCTGAATGGCTCAGTCCAAGCAGCGAGGTCCCTGCTTGGGTGCTGAAATGCAGAATGAGTAACTCGCTGTAAGAGCCATCTCAAACTCTTGCACACTTCCCACAGGTAAGGCCCTTTTTAAAGTGGAGCTGATTTAGTTTGAAACTGAGACTGAAGGAGGTGGACTCACCTGTTTGTAGCTAAATGGCAAGACCACTTGCCCAAGAACCAGGAGACCTCCGTACTCAGGAATGTTCAGAGCCAGCAGTGGAATCCAGGCCGCCCTCTGCTGCAGCTCTCCAGCTGGTGTGTGTGCTTTCTGCCAACTCCTGTCAGGACTTCACTCAGTTTGTTGTAATTCCCAGGGTAGACTTCGAGTTTCACACTGGGAGCTGTAGAACACAATAAGGAGAAAACAAAGTACAAGTACCTAGGTAATGTAGGAGGGAAAAGGCATGTGTTCTACCTAACTGCAGATACCAGTTTGTGTTCTGAAACATCTGATTTCCTTCAGTTTAGTGTTTTAGTCACCACTAACAGTGTTGGAAAGGAGGAAATTTCTTCACCTCTGCCTCAGTTTTTCTAGACAGAAAGTCCTACTACTTTAATCAGGAATGGTAAAAGCCTTTGATTTCTTTATAACTTCAATTTGTTTTACAATTATATCTTCCCATCAGCAATACGTTTTGGAAGAATGCCAAGGTCTGAGAAGGCCAAACTGAAAGCAGAAATTCTAACAGGTGAAAATTATGTAGAAGATTCAGAAATGGCAGATCTTAAATCACTTGCCAAAAGAATTCATGATGCTTACCTGAAAAACTTCAATATGAACAAGGTTAAAGCCAGAATCATCCTTGCAGGGAAAACCAATAACAATCCGGTAAGTACTTTTTCTGTTACTTTAAGATAAAGCTGGCAAGTACGTAAGGTGATCATAATAATTTGTTAAACTCTTTAGCAAATCTTTTAGAAAATAAATATTACGCTGCTACAGACATGAAATATTAAAAAAGAATACCTGTACTAATATGGTTGTTTTTAACCCCTATCAGAATAGTAAGAAGCTTTAGGAAAGTCAGGTGATTAAGTTGTAAGTGGAAACTCATAAAATTAAATTGTAACAGACACACATGGGAATAAAAATTAGTTATTAATCAAAAACCAAAGTGATCTCTGAATGTGAATAGCTCTTGATATGGGGGAAATGGTTCAAAATTAATTTCTTATTATGACAGTGGAAAAAAAAATTATAATGTTTTTCTGTCACAAATGTCAGAATAAATGCTATTATCTTGTAGGCTGTATAGGAGCTCTGCGTGACTTTTATTTTAATCAGAACAATATTAATAGCAGGAGGGGAAAGAAAACTAGTTTGTAATTTTTTGTCGACAGTGCTGGCCATTTCCTCACCCAGGCTTCCTGCTCTTTACTATACAGTTACTTTGAGAGGCAGAAGCGAGGTCGTGAAGACACATATGCTGTAGAAGTTTTTTTCTCTCAGGATAATATAGCCAAGGTCTACCTAATGCTATCCACCTGCTTTTTGTTTTGTATCACAGGAGAGTGTATAATCGTTGTAAGGACTGGCTTGTTTCATTTTTTGCATATTTATTTAGGTTCAGTTGTGACTTTTGGTACTTACATGTAGAAGATAAGTATTTTATTTTACCAACAACTTCAGTTTCAGTAAAAATTTGCAGGGAAGAGGTTTTCATATGCCATAATGAAAACCATGTAAGTGTGGGGATGAGTGTTATAAAAATTACAAGCAAGCTGTCTTCCACGTTATGGAATTTGGCATATTGCAATCTAGTCTAGCCAAGCCTACAGCTTTCTGCATTAAAAGAGAGACACATGAATTATCCCAGGCTTTTTCATTGGATTAAAGAGATACGTAAAATTAAGCACAGGCTTAAACATTTTAGGGGGTAGAAGCTGACATAAGGCTACAGTATTTAACACCTCACTGGGTGGGTTTCTGCAGAAAGTCCCTTTCCTACATGTCACCACCTGTCAGAACCATAGGGCAAAACAATATGTATTCACATACAGGGATGGGTCCCAGAGCACTGCATTCCAGTTCTTGTGTTTGCATGTGCGTGGTCACAGCCACATGCTTGAGCAGCCCATGGTGCCTGACGTGTCGGGGGAATTTACAAGTTAAAATTAGAGAGGAATCAGACCTAGTATGTTATGCCTTCAATGTGCAAGGAAGAGGAGAGGGGTTTTAACCTTTTTCATCATTTCTTGAGAAAAGGAACATTTTAGTTTTCTTTCAACTTTTTAGCAGCAACCCAAATTTTAAAAGAAGGGATTTGTTGCTTGCAATTAGCAACCCACCTGTTTTGAAGCTGTGCATTAACAGCTGATTTAAGTGAATCCTAATTTATGGCACCACTGCAATTAATTTCAGAATGAACAAGCATTTCTCATGATACTAAGGTGTAATTTTTAAAATTTAGCTCCTAAGTCCTTGGCCATACCTCTTTTCTGCATAGTGATATGATGATAAATTCCAAAAAGTGTGTATAAGGTAGTGTACATACTTAAAAGAATTTAGAGATGTGGTGGGTTTCTTGCTGTGTCACTTTCCACTCATATCCACCTGCCCATAGAAAGTTCTGCTCTGTGCTAGTGAGAGGTGGAATATGTAGTTGTCATAAGCATTTAAAAAGTGGACAACCATAAGAAACTCACCTCTTTGACAGCTTTCTGAGTGAAATAAATGAATCCTATGAGTTTCTAACAGACCACCAAGTGCTTCTCGTGGCATTTAATCTGAGATGAGCAAAACAGCAGAGTAAAGGAACTAGATTTCTGTTCAGGGTCAGTTGCCATGACTCTGCTAGGCTGGGAAGCTTTGGGGTTTGTTGTTTTTCTTTAGTGGATTGCCCTTTGTTTTGATTATTGCTCTGCAGCAATAATAAAAAACTCAAAATATTTTTGAGTTCTGATTATTCTGAAGGAAGGCTGAAAGCTGCTTTTCATAGGACGTTTTAAGAGAGTGGCTTGTCAGTTTATAATGCACATACCTTTCTAAACAAAGGACGGTATGGAAAAGACCAAATTTTGTGTTATCTGACATTCTAGTGCTATTCTGTGTTTAGAGATGACTCAGCACCAGCTGCAGTTAGAAAGGTGGGACAGCTGGGATATGGTTTCTGAAAATCTGATAGCAAAACACAGGAGTAATGCAAGGTTCACACTGCAGTCCTATATTGAAATGACTATCTGTATTCCTCCTAGGATACCTCAGGAAAGCATCACAATGTGCATCAGGTGTAGTTAGTTTAGGAATTGATAGGAGTGTAGGCAGAATAGCCTGGGCTTCTGGAAAAGGTAATACAAGTCTTTTGTGAACTTTCTGGTACTTGCTCTGAGATGGGTATATGCATACTAAGCCCAGGACTGCTGGAGCTTCACCGTAACCATTAGATCAAACTAAATTAAAGAGAGGTCATACACTTTTACACTGGACTATTTGCAGTGAAGACTTGTTAGGTATTGCAGTTTGTAGTTCTGTCATACAGTGTTTCTCCTGATGCAGAAATAGGAAAGAACTCAGGGTTTACGGTAGTTGGGAGTCTGATTAGCATGTAAATCAAAGTTTATCAAAATTCCTGTTCTTTAGGAAGCCAGTGATAAATAGCCTTTATTTTATAACTACATTCGTGGTTTTTTTTTTCCTCTGTAGCCATTTGTTATTCATGATATGGATACCTTATGTATGGCAGAGAAGACCCTGGTGGCAAAATTGGTAGCAAATGGGATTCAGAACAAGGAAGCAGAAGTTCGAATATTCCACTGCTGCCAGTGCACGTCTGTAGAGACCGTCACAGAACTTACTGAGTTTGCCAAATCCATCCCTGGCTTCTCCAACCTTGACTTGAACGATCAAGTGACACTATTAAAATACGGAGTTTATGAAGCCATATTTGCCATGTTGGCCTCTGTGATGAACAAGGATGGGATGCTGGTAGCCTATGGGAATGGTTTTATAACCCGGGAGTTCCTGAAAAGCCTGAGAAAGCCATTCTGTGATATAATGGAGCCAAAATTTGATTTTGCAATGAAATTCAATGCACTGGATTTGGATGATAGTGATATATCCCTTTTTGTTGCTGCAATCATTTGCTGTGGAGGTAAGCATTACATATTTTTTCTTTAAGGCAGTACATCTTAAAGTTTCCCTCACATGATTTAATAATTTTAATGGAAAAGCTTCTACCCTTGTTGAAGATTCAGTTCTAACTATACTTTTACGAGTCATTATAAAATTATGACATGTATTCTTTTGCTTCTTTTGAGAACAGATCGTCCTGGTCTTGTAAATGTAGGACACATTGAAAAAATGCAGGAGAGCATTGTGCATGTACTGAAACTTCACTTGCAAACCAACCATCCTGACGACACCTTCCTCTTCCCAAAACTTCTCCAAAAAATGGCTGACCTCCGACAGCTTGTCACAGAGCATGCTCAGCTTGTTCAGATAATCAAGAAGACTGAATCTGATGCACATTTACACCCTTTACTACAGGAAATCTACAGGGATATGTATTAAGAATTTTTAGTATTTTTTCCACAATATTTAAAGACACAAAAATACATATGGGAGCAAAACTACTTGCACAGTTACATGCTGTTCACTCAACCCAGAACAGGAAAAGTCTAAGACTGGGGAACTGGAGTGTTACACTTCTTTTGGTTTGGGATCTTTTGCCTTCTTTTGAAAGAGTTCTGCAAAAAAATTCTGGTCAGAGTGCTCAACGAAGTGTCTTACAATGGTTCTTTTATTTTGAAATTTGAAGATTGGTAAGGAATACATATTTGTGGAATAAATCAGAATATTAACAGAAATGAACAAAATTTTATTTCCTCTTGGCTTAGTCATTTTAGAATTAATATAACAAATTCAGCAATTTCCCTCCAGGTGTATGCACAATCAGAATGATGATGCACTTTTGCCTAATGGTAATTACTAAAACCAGCTAACACTTTTTCCTAGTCCAGGTGTAGCAATTTGCTGAATATTATTGTCCATACGCTTCTAAAAGATTGGAAAGACCTCTGATCCACTGCTGCTTTAATTCCATTAGATGATGCGCAGCTTCATATAGTGTTACATCGGCATACCTTAGTATTAGCATGTTTAAAAGATGGTTCTTTTATGAAACAAAACAAATCCAAATAGTTATCTAAATTACTGCAGAGCTGCTCCAACAGGTGTTTATTGAAGAGTAAACGTGATAAAGTGATGGAATCCTTTTTTTCAAAAGTGTTTTAAGGAAATGTGGAAATGTTCCTGAGGTAAAATATGTCATATACCCTATATATTTTGGAGAACTTGTTATAGCTCAAGATGCAGTTTTGAATTAGAAATACTATTTTGAATTAGCAAGAGTTTTGGAGAGATCAAAAAATCTGATCCCACCCCAGAAAAAAAAGAATTTCACCTTCATAGCATTCTGCTGGAGTGATAGCTGACTCTGAAGGAATGATTAGATAGGAAAAGCACCTTCTCCCTTGACAAAATGTATTATAGTTGTTTGGACCTGTTTACTTTTCTGAAGAACACACTGCTTCATTTTTTCCAATTATCCACCTGGATATATTACCTTCTATTCCTTCTAACGCCTTGTTCGCTATGTTGTTTTGTCCTCAGGGATAAGGTGACAATATTACCAAGAACAGTGATTGTAGGTGTTGGACTGTGTAATAATAGGAAAGACAGCACAGTTGAAAGTCTATCGTGTTCCTAAGATAAACGCTGATTTTTACAGTTGTACCTTAGTCCTGATGCAAAATAAGCCATAAGGAAGCAGCCTCACTTCTTTAAGGGCTCTGTCCTCAAACAGTACTGCCCACAAGTGACAGCTGCATGCAAGGCACTGCTGTTTCTGTTTCTTTTTGTTTCTTTGATATGGTAACTTCACATTATTATTAACTAATTTTACTTTCTGTTTCGTAGCACCAAGGTCTCAGGAGTCAATCTGAGCATTTTCACTACAGTTAAGCTTTCAGTGGCACAGGAGGACACTTTGTATTTGTTTAATTGTAGCGCATTTGGAGACACCGGAGTCTTCATTGCAAGAATTCAGTGAGACTGATGAAGTGAGAACATCACACTGTGATCCTTATTTCAGTGGCAATGTTTCTGTCCAGGCCTATGGACACTGGATAAATTACAGGTTTAAAGGCAACTTGGGGTTTATCTGGGGGAGGGTCATGAGCAGAGGCTTTAGTGTCAGGTATATTTAGTGTAAAATACTGAAGCATAGGCCCTAAATTTTGTGACCATCTAGGACAGGATAGAAACAGTAAATGCAGGTGCACAAAACTCCCTCCACTTTGCTGTTGCCAACCGGCAGCAGGGAGAACAGACCTCAAACCCTTCCATCGAGAGGACCATTGGCCTTGCCAGGAACTTGCGGGTGAGAAAAGGGCTGACTCTAGTGTCTCAGAGTAGCAGGCAGAGTGCCCTCAGAAACACAGACAGGATTCCAGCTAAGCTGCTGCTTCATCCTCCCAGTCAGCCCCATTGCACTGAGGAGCTGTGGGGTTTAGGCCTACAACATCCAACATGGAAATAATTGATATGCAATATTGCTAATGCAAAAAATTGTCAAAATGTCAGCCATTCTGGGCTGGCATACTGAAACTTTAGCAGCCAGCTGTTAAGTTTATCTTCTAAAAAAAAAAAAAAAAAGGTAACTTGAAATTTTTTTCCCACAAAGCTCAGATTTTTGCAAAGGGGAAACTTCGAAGTTGTGTTCCGTAGTCTGGGTGTACTGAAGGTCCTCAGGAAAACCAGACACAGTCAGTGTGGCCAACAACCATTCTTTCTTCTCCTGTTCTCAAAAGTGGCTAAAACGCTTTAGTGAAACACTTGAAAAACACAGAAAATTTAATAATTTAAATGTTTAATAATAATAAAACTTAATAATTTAAGAATACTTAAATTCTCAGCAGAGCTCTAAAGAATTGAAAACAGTGTAAGACATAACATTTAGCTATCTTAGCAGCTGCTTGTTACAGGGTCCTATAATCAGCATTAGAAAAGCAAATAATTTTTTTGTTGTTTGAAAACCAGCAAGCAGTGTTTGACTAGTTCCTTGGACACTAAAGTTTTATTTCTGTTTTAAATTAAATTGCAGACCTTTAATGAGAGGGGAAAAAAAAAAAAAAGAACACATCTCTGAATTATAGAAATATGAACAAGATGTTAACACAGAGTGGGTTCCAGTGCCCACACTGCTGTCCTGTGCACATTCCCACAGTCACTGGAAGGAGTGACACAGGGCCAACAGTTTCCTTCCTGAGCATTAATGGGCAAAAGAAGTTCTTCATTTCTACATCACGCTTTTAAGGAGTTGCATTTGCTCCTTCAGGAGGTGTCTGCAGCAGGCTTTGGCCAAGCAGATTTTAACATTACTCAATTTGTGTCCTTTAATAAAGTTTGGAATCTGAACTAGTCTGAGATCTATTTCTGATCTATTACTTCAGCATCTGCCCTGTGCACAGATCATCTAGTATTTTAAAATACCCCTTCTATGGAGGGAAATAAAGTGATCAGATTTTAGGATTTAAAATGTATTAAAAGGTACAGTTTGGATCAGATTCTTACCAGCATAACTTGTTTTACTGTCATAGCACAGAAGAACTCGGGTTAGCAACCAGGCACCACAAACAGCTTAAGCCAAGAGAGAGCAGATGGATAGAGAAATATCCTGGGAAACAATGGTATGATGTAAGTTTTCAGCAAACTTACAGCTTTCCCCCCCCCCTCCTTATTTTTGAGGGTTGTTTGGGGGGTTATTTATTTATTTATTGGGGTGCCCTAGGTACTTTGACAGAGGGGAAGGAAGAAAAGGAAGGTTTTGTGCCCAGTATTAAGGGAAATCTGATGTTCATTCTTCTCTCCTTCTGAAATATTTTCTCTAAAGGTGCTGTTTTAAAAAATCAGTTACTTTGTACCTTTTTAAATTTCAAATCCCACTTTTGTTTAAAACAAATTGGAACATCATAGGAGAGTTTCCGCTTACAGAAACTGCATCTTTTGTAGCATTTAAAGAAACCACATTTTGTATTTAATTGCCATTTTCTATGTGCCTTTGAGCTTTGGTTCAAAGTTGAAGTGTTGCCAGAAAGCAGAGTTGACCATTGTTTCTGTCCTGCACAGATTTCGGAAATACCAGCGGCTGCACTAAGCCCGTTCTCATGAGAGAGCTGGCACAAGGCTGCACATCAAAGAGCTTATAATAAGCATCTAAACATTTGTTTGTTTATTCAAACTGTTGAAACTTGGGGAGATTTATTCATCACGAGCGCTGGGGCACATATGATTGAATTTGAATTTCCTCTTTATTTCTAATGGAAAGCCTGGACAAACTTGGGCACCACCTCAGGCAGAGCCCCTGAGGAAGATCCCGCTGTGGCTGCAGAGGAACAGTTTCAGCTCTGTCCCTCTCTGAAAAGCTCCCTGTGACTTAGTTGAAAATCTGCAACTGCATTTGACAAATGCATTTGCAGCTGTTGTGATACCGTTCAAGCATAAGGTCTTACAAATAATGGTCCTTCCCAGAAACCCCTCATCCTTTAGGAAGTGTTGAATCTGGTGGAGTGTGGTATCTGGTGCTTGCTTGTATCTCAAGTGCTTTCCTGATAATCAGTTGCATATAATTTTTGCATCTAGGTTTAATCAGCTTTATTACACTTCTTTTACCAGAGATTTTAATTATGTGTGGGTTTGATCTCAGATTATTGACATTGTTATGTGTTGTGGGATTTTTTTAATCTAATGTAATATCATTTCTTCATGTTTCAGTTTGTAAAATACAAGAATATAATTGCAAGGTATAAATTTTAACTAAATTAATTACGAGATGCTTAAAGAAAAATTTGTAAATTATTTAATTTAAATATTTGTTACATACTTTATCTTGTGAACCCTTTTGTACAGTGAGGAAATATTTACTTCTGTGGGCTAAGGATGACGAGGGTGAAGTCAAATTGCTATTTATTCCTGTCTGGTCTTTATTGCTGTATCGTTTGTGAAGAAGTATCACAAATTCTGCAAGTTATCAGTGTTTGGTGTTGACAATTGTAACAAAAATTTAAAATACATTTTCACATAGAACATAGACTTCCTTTTATTTGATTTTAATAAAAGCAAGTCTAGTTGAGGGAAGAGCTGTAATCCCAAAATCGAGGTTTTAACTTTAGTTCCCCAATCCAAAATGTAGTTTGTAGAACTGAATTACCTTTGCTTTGCAGCCTGGTAGCTCGTTTTCCTTTGAAGTCTGAAAAGAGCTAAAAAGAAGCTGCATTCATTTCATGCGCCAGTGCTGGTGTTTTCGGAGGAACTGACTCAGGGCTCACTGGCAGTAACAATGTGTGCTCAGGATTATTCCCTGCCACCTGCCCTGACAGCGAGCTGCAGCTTTTATAGATGCATTTTCAACCCTGTGATTTGGCAGTGCAAAACAAAATGTTGAAACGCCATTATTGGCTTTCCTATAGGAGTGTTCCTGTAGGATTATAAATAGAACTGAATTCAGAGTATGCTTATGGGGATTCTGTGTCTTGTGATGCCGGTGTGACAGTCTGTGCCTACAGCATCCTGCTGAGGAAATGAAATACAGGGACAAAGGTACCTTTCAAAGGTATCTACCTTTTATCTTGCTATAATCCAGACACAGCAGTTACACAAGCACAAGCTGTTACAAATGCTCTAGCAATCATTCGTACTTCCTTTTATTTGTAACAGAAGATTTGATTTCCTCAGATTGCTGCAACTTGACATATTCACCTGGTTGGTGTCACCATAGAGGTGTGTTGTCTTCTGAGGTGTTTGTGTCATGTCTGTCAAAGTTCTACTGGATTCCCAGTGCTCTCCTGCAGCCACTTCCTCCCTCAATCACGCTGGCAGCGAGAAACGCCGTGTGAAAGGTACTGATGGAACCACTGCTTTACACTGTGACACAGACCTGGTGTAACTGAGCCCTCCCGAAGGAAGGCAGGGTGTTTCCTCCTTTCTTTTCTCCAGTGTACTTACAGGGTTTTTTAAAATCTTTTTTCTGCTTCTGAAGCTGGGGTGTTATTTTTTTTCTTGAGCTCCTTCACTGATTGCGTCAGTTGATCTTGTCAGATTCCGTTGCAAGGATGTTTCGGTACAGAATTCCTATCGCAAGGACCTCAGTTCCAGATGAGCTGCCTCTGCCAGAGCATAGACAGCATGCATGAAAGAGACTACTCTGAGTACAGGTTCGACCTTAAGGAAGGACCGCAAGATTAAGCAAAAGGTACTTGAAGTTGTTTTTCGGTATTTTGGTATATTTTCTCAGGTTGGATATGAAGGTACCATAATCCCTATCGTGGTAAGGACACCAGCCTTATGCTCAGTGCATGGAGTTTCATGGCATTCTTTATACTTGAAATTAAAAAGACTGGCAGGATGGAAAATCCTGACCCACCAAAATAGCGGCAGCACACAAGCAGCGTGTTGCTGTCCTGCCACGTTGTGAGTGTGGTGTCATCAGCCTGTCTGGATGTGCTGCAGAGCCGGGCAGAGCTCCCACACCTCGGGGGGTGACACACCCACACACCACGCAGCGCTGCCCACACCTTGTTGCCTGGCCCATTGCACGTCCCCACACAGCATCTCCCCACAAGACACAGTGCCTTGGCCCTCAGGAGAGGAGGAACGTTTATGGCTTTGGTTCCTTCTGTGGTAATAACCAATCTAATCAACGTTCCAACAGGACACATTTGCACAAGAACTCTCCCTCAGCAGCTGGTCAAAGTCTGTTTTAGGAGCTTCTAGGATGAGCTGCATCCTGTGTGGCTCCTGCTGTTTCCTACTTGCTCAGAATTTTCGTTAGGAATGCAGCACCACAGCTTAATTATGTCGTGATGTTAAGGCCCCCTCTCACATCTTAACTGGTCTGTTAGCTGGTATGACAAAAAAAAGGAGGGTGTTTAATGCTGCCAAACCCTAATCACTAGAGCTAATGAGTGTTTCACTAAATCCAAAATATCAATATTAAAGAGGAAAAAAAACCCAACCAGCTCACTGTTTCCAGTCACCCATTTTTAGAGATTTTGGGTTACATTTAATTACAGTAAATACAGAACTTAGAAAGAGTAGACATTTCTTGCAAGGAGTAGTCAAACCTAATTCTCATGGAATGCTTGTTTCCCAGCAAAAACCACTAATTCAAGCCAAGTTCCCAAGTTTCTTTCTGTCAGAACATTGCAAATGACACTTCCAAGGACAAATTAAAGCTCTGGTCTCACAGGGATTTTTAGGAACGAAAATATATCTTGCACTTGTAATGTAAAAGTTACATTTAGCTAAATACAACGACACTTGTCAAATGTTACCAGCCTACTGATCTAGGATGAAAAAACTTGAACTAAACATTTTTTTCTTTTTTACATTCTGATTTTTTCTGTCTTTAAAAATAAGAGGTTGCATTCACAGTGTTTGTATAGAGACTGGTAGGAACCTATGTGCTTTAAAAAAAGTAATCCTTTCAGACTGAATGTAAACCAACTTAATATGAAATACGGTTTTGCCTTAACGGTTGTAAGAAAAATAAAGTATTTTTAAAAGTGAATTTACTGCCTTGTGCTAATATTTTATTTCCAGGAAAGGAGCTTACTGCAAAAAGGTATCTGAAATGTTGACTTCTAACATGGATCTTTTTTTCCACAATTAGAGACATATATATATATATTTTATGTCTTAAAGCACTTAGAGCTTGAAAAGGCTACTTAATGGGACCATTATTGCTCCTGTAGTCACTGCAAGAAATTCCACTCCTTAACAGAGGACACCAAAATACTATGTCCAGAAAAAAGAAAGATTTTAGGACACTCAGATGTCCTAATAACTAAAAATAACTCATTGAAATGATGATGATTTCTTTTAACAGACACATGTTCACTCTACTAAAATGATCAGGTTTAGATGTTGTTGATGACAAGTTATATGCATGGATGAGTTGAAAAAAAAGAGATGTTAACCAGTGCAGTAACAGGTTCTGAAGTAATGACCAACAAAAACTTGAGTAAAAAAGGTGATTTTGTGATTAGGGAGCTTTCTAAACATATCCTTAGGGTGTGTGACTCTGGTTTTATGTAAAAGCCATCTAAATCATCTTTTAAGATAGTCAAAACAGGTGACTGAGAAGCTAACTTTTGAACTAAAGAAACTGCTGTTTCTGTAACAATTTTTTACTCTTTTTTAACTGTTTCTGACATCCCTATTATAGGTGCAGTTTAATTGTCCAGTTCAGAAAGAATTGAGCTTATTAATGGAACTTTTTTATGTCCAGTTAGCTGATGTGGAAGTGAAAAGGGAGTCACCTTTATTGTAAAGCATAAACTTGATGTCTTCAGGGTCCTCCCCAGTTGCTGTACTGACATGACTGGAAGGTTGAGTGACTGCAAGTGCAAGGGACTTGTAAGTATTTTTACTGGTATTTTATTATAGGAGCACCAATCTTCAGGAGTCTCAATGCTATGATAGTATCGAGATTATCATATTGAAAAATTCAGGTATTTCTATGGGTATCAGTGACATTTTCTTGTAAGAGTTTTATTTTAGACTTAAAAATAAAGCTCTAAATTCCCTGTAATAACTGTAATCTTACCAGCACAGCACTGCCAGATAAAGACTGGTATATGGTGACTTTCTTGGATGTATACTAAATTAAGCCAGTTAAATGTGTCTCAGATAACACTGTAGGCGTGTCAAGAACAACACAAAGCATTAAAGTAGCAAATGTGTAAATTTGGACATGGTTCCTTTGCTGTTTGGTTTTTTGCAACAAGCACTTTACACGATGACAGCAGGCTCGTCTGCCTTCCTTCCTGGCTCTTCCACACCTCGTAGTTGTTCCGCTGGCTCTGCAGCTGCCGCGCAGTGATGTTGGAACTCAGTGTAAGGAAGTGTGTTACTCTCTTCAGTAGTAGTGAGCTGATGAAGGTTACTTCTTTAAAACGAGCAATATGCTAGTCTCTGAAAAGAGGGAGGAGAAACCCCAGCCAAAGAACTGTCACTCTTGGTCCTTCAGGATTTATGTTTTGTATGTGGTTTTTTGGAGGATTTCTGCTGGGGCTTCCTTTTATCCATGTCTTCTTGTATTTCCAAAGGAAAGGCCTTTATGTTTTCCTTCACACAGGGGAGGCAGAACCTTTTGGAGTAGAACAGACTACATTCCTGTAAAAAAATAACATTATTAGCAGGATACACAAAATGGAAATGCTGAAGTTCCAGTCTCATTAAACTACATTTCTATTTAGAATTCTTCTAAAATTAATTCTTCTTCTAGGCTGGAATATTTCAGCGATTTTTCTTACTCAATAATTCTAAGATCTGGTTAGAGCTAACTGGGTGAAAAATAAAACTTGGGTCTGAAATAAGCACTAACCAAATCAACTGTTCTACTGCTCCTATTAAAGTGGCCTTCACTTCACTTGCCCTGCTGCAGGCAACAGCAACACACCTCCTTCAGCTGCCTTGTCCTTCCAGCATCATCCATGTGCTTTCTGGCCTGATCACTGAATTCCATATAGAATTTCTTGGGTAAGCTGGTGCTGCTGTTTCTGACAGATTACTCTTGGAGAGTTAGACATGAATAAAGATATAATGGATTCCATTATATTTTTGTTTTACCAAAACAGTAAAGTTTTGCTCTAAAGCTAAAATCCTGGTTTATGAAGATTTCTCCCTTCTGGGAGGGTCTTCCAAATTCCTGCACTGGTATGTGAGACTTGCAGTCTCAGCACACTCTTCCTCACCAGTCTCCACAAAAATGGCCTGGAGGCCAACACAAGTACCAAGTAGGTAGGCAGGGGGCTGTGGGCTCTCAAAGACCTTAGCCACCTTTCCTTAACTCCCCAGAAAACGACTCTTCCTTCTATTAATCCATGTGCCTGTATTGTCCTAGGAGAACGCTAAAAAGTATCACTATTATATCAATATCACAGAGGTGTCCAATACCCAGAATAGCTAAGTGAATTCCACTCAGCTGAGACAATTCAAATGAGATTTCATCCATTACCCACCTTTACCCTCAGTGAATGTACTCACTGGTTACAACCTAAAAACATACCTGGCACTAAAGCTTGAGCTGATGGCTCTTCTCTGAACTCTTGATGGCAAAGCATAAAAGCTGCTGTGCACAAAGGAGATATTTTCACTGTCCTTGAAATGGAATGACACTGCAACCAGACAGACTCTGTTCACAGCTGATTTGGTCGTCAGCAAGTGCTATAGACCCAGTATTTATTTTTTACCCAGGAGCTGTCACCAGATGTTAGTTACTGAATAGGGAGAAGCAAAACCTATGGAATATTTTAATCTATGTGCAGTATAGAGTTTGAACCACTAGAAGAGAAGCTTCTTAATGTATTATTCCTTTGCCCTGCAGCGAGACTGACGTCCACAGTTTTCCTGATGTGCTGATCACCAAATTCCAAATAGGATTTCATGGGTAAGCTGGAGCTGGTGTTGCTGATGGATTATTCTTGGGGATTTAAGCATGAATAAAGACATCATTTTAGATAGAACTGGACATCTTTTGGGGAGAAATGGATTCCCTGGATCTTACCTAAATAGCAAAGACCCTTGCCATGGTCATTTGTAGCTGGCTTCCTTCTGGGAGCTTGGCTTGGCTATTCTTGTGTTTCTGTCCTTGCTTTTGTTTCCTATGTCACTATCTGGAATTTAGCAGCCGATCCAGCTGGTAATTATATCAAAATCACAATCAGCCTGCTTCCATGTGACTTGGAAGCTTGAAGAACAACTTCTTTCATCTGTTGTCCTTTTCTGCACCAACTGCAAGGCCCCTTCATAATTCAGGAACTAGTGTGAGGCCTTCGTCTCTGAAAAGCCTTGAAACTGGATTTCAGTTGCACAACCTCCAGAGCCTATTGTTTTTTGTCTCTTGGTATCCTTAATACTTTAAGCTGCCAATTGAAAAGGGAGACTAGGGTTTGAGTTGGTCCTGCTATTGTTTGCATTGCAGCCTCCCCCCGCAACCCCCAGGTAAGCTCAGGGCTCCGAGTGGTGGGCTCTGGGCCATGGCAAAGAGGGGCTGTTACCCCATCCTGCAGGTGGGATCTCCAAAGTTAAGATGTAGCTCCTCCCAGGAAACACAGGGGCTCAACTTGCATTCCTTTGGCTGAAATGAGCTGCCAGCTGGTGCTGATTTCGGCCGACGGGACTTAGGCACATCATGACTATGAACCATTGCACACCTGGTGGGTGTGCTGGGTCCACATACCCTTAGTCCTCCTCTTTCAGTCCTAACTCTTCTTTTAATGCCCTGCAAATTAAACTTACTACATAGAGTCAAGTCCTTCTTTTAAACCATTATCCTGATGCATTTCTGTGTTTAATCGGATGATTCTTTAATATGTTTTCCACATTCCATGATCAAGGCAGAAGGGAGCCACTGAAATTTCAAACTTAATAGTCCAGTTCAGGCAAAACTGAGGTGCCAAAGCATGCTGCCAGAGTTTATTTCTGTTTTGACATGAATCCTGTCTGAAAGTAATGTATACAGGCAAGGTATCTTTACCACACTATGTAAAGGAATGGTTCTGCCTGTCTGTGTCCAGGACAGACCCTGCATGACTGGAAGCTAATGGAAAGTAGCTGTAGTATTACATTTATCACGTAATACCTTACACTCATGTCCAAGGTCAGTGGTTAGTCACCTTCTGCTGAGGTGAGCAATAAGGCATGAAACTTGCTCCCTTTCCTCCTTTCTTCCCCAAAACCCACCTCTTTTCCTGTGTTTAGTAAGCATTGCAATAAAACAGAAATAACTGGTTTAAATTACTAATGTGGTCAGATTATATAATTTTGTCTCACTTTTTCTGAAAGGGAAATAGGAAGAAGGGCACTCAACCTGCCCAAGGACTTTCAAAAGCATTTTTATTCTCTTCCTTTTTGTGGGGTTTTGTCAGGTTTTAAGAAATTACAGATAGTAATTAGAATTATTCCCAATTGGACCAGAACTAATGCACTGTGATAAAAGATTGGTTGGTTGAGCAGGGTGGCACATGCTGCAAGATGACTGGAGTAAAATAACTGAGTGAAACTTCAGAGGATATCTGAAGATGTGAGTTTATAAGCACTATATAGAACAGTTGTTAAGTCGTGACTTTTACTGGCACAGCAACTGTAAGGAAATACACGTCAGCTAGCATGGGTTGTCTCATGAAAAGCCTAAAATCTGATCTGTATCTAAGTCTCCTTAGGTATAAAACTAGAATATAAATCCAATCCCTTCGCCAAATCTAAGGTCAGAAAAGTCTTAATTTTGCCACATGTTAGCCTAACACTATTTTGAATTTCCATAAAATTGAAAGCAAGCTGTCACTAAAACCTTTCCAACTGGTCCAGCATCTTTGCCAAAAAGGCCCAAGAAAGCATGATTTTCTTCGGCTTCAATTCTTATCTTGTAACGTTGTGGAAACACTCAGCTGAGGGATGAGTTGATCTACTTGGGTCAAGCATAAGCAGGAATCAAAACCAATCCACAAAGACGTTATCCTGACTTTATCTCTCTCTATTGCCTTGGATAAGTTTTTACTTCTCTGGACTTTTAATTTTCCCTATGAAAGAGGAATTTTTCCTAATGAAAGAGGAATAGAATGTGTTTACTGACTTTGTAGTGTGGGTGTTTAAAGCACTAATTATCATTTCTGCAGATCTCTTTCAATGTTACCTAAGCAGTGTTGCTAAATACATTTTGAAACCATAGTCATATGTGTGATTCACTATCTGGCCTGGCCAGTTTGGTAAGAAATTTATTCTCAATTATTTACAATCAAGGTTTTACATGGAGTGACACCCTCAAGGGAATCTTGAAAACTCAGTAAAAAGCAGTAAAATGATTGACATATTTCCACAATAGGCAAAATAAGCAGGACTGTTAAATAGATTAGAAGAGGCTTCCATTGGCTCACTGTAAGTGTCTTCTATGCATTGCCATGGCCTAGGTTAACTGAAACCAAGACAAGAAAAAGGAGCATCTACACTGACAAAAGCACACTGTGCAAAGAGCCTGAGAGGCTGAAATGCTGTATTTCTGACAGATTGAACTGCCACACTTGGAAATATCTGTTGAATCCTTCATAAATTCAAGAGACTTCATTTGGGAATGAAAATAGCTAAATGTGCTCAGGTTTGTCCAAAATGTGTCTGTGTTGCCTCTACTGTTAAAAAGGAAGGCTAAACCTGACATTTTAAGGTTGCCTACCAGCTGCTACTCTACTTCAGTTCTTCTTCAGAGAGCGAGCATGGCATGGCACGGCACAGGCAGAATCCACAAGAACATACCATTATGTACAATTAACATACATGCAGTGGTATGACAAGGGGGAATGGCTTGCCTTAAAAATAGGCTGTTTGGGTTTTTGCTGCTTGATCTTTCTCTAACAGGTCACCAGGACTGAAACAAAAAGAAAAGATTGAAGCAACTTGTTTTGCTTGTTACTTACTGCACCAACACACACTGATCTGCTACACAAACTGCAACGAGACCCAAGGATGAGGAATTTGTCCTTGTCAGGGGTGAAAGGATCCTTCATGACATAGGCTTCTTCCAAAAGCCTGTAAAAGAAAAATTTCAGGCTTTTGAGGGTAGATTTCACAGTAGGGGACAGTTAAGAGGGGGAAATTGTGGAGGCCAAAAAGTTATCAGCCCTTTGTACTTGATTTGCTCAGCCTGCTGTTGTACCTGATGGAGCAATGGAGCAGCTCTGCAGCTTCTTTTCTCTTCAATGCTGCAGCTGCCTTAAGTCCTATACTGCACTTTCTGTCTTCCAAAATTAGGGCAATTGGTGAGCCTTTCAATGTCACCTTACTAAATTTTTCTGAATGCTCTACCTTAAAGTAATTCTCTTCCATTTTTTATGGCAGGCCCTCCTCTGCATGGCCAACTTCAGTACTTTGTCAAGTTACCGTTTCAACTGCACTGCTTTTAATTAGAAGTTCTCTTCCAAAGCTGCATGCATGTGAGTATGAAATGCAAAGGTTTTATTGCTCTTAGGTATGTCCCTGCTGTAAAGTTAAGGTTCCCACCCCTTGAAAGCAGGAGCTACTGGCAGAGAGCCTTGCAATCACCTGCATTGTGCTTACCTTATGTCACAGACTGTACTGGTTGCTTCAGGGTATTAAGGGAGTGCATTTATTAATAATTTGGCAACCTGCTTGGGAAACACTACGGCCTTACTCTTCCTGGGAGCTCCAGGCAAAATGCTACAGAAGTCAGTTGCGTGTCTGCCTGCACAGGGCACCCACCAAGGCTGGCTTACTCTTAGGCTTAAGTCAAACTTGGATTCTGGTAGTAATATGGATAAAAGGTATCCTGTTAACTTGTACTACCTTCTCCTGCCTATGCACACACACACACAGGTATGTGTGTACCCATGAGTGTGTTCCTCTCTCTTTTTCCTGCCCACTCAAACAAGAAATGGTATGGCCAGAGCCTTCCAGTGTTAGGAAAGATCAGGCATCTTAACACGGCAGATCACTTTGTCAACAAGTCTCCTGGGACACAAAGACTGGATTACGTGTGCAAAGCTCCCCTTGCAAGATTCACAGCCCTAACATAGCCCTTATCATGCAGAGCCCTGGCCATTGCACAAGCCCTCACGTCCAGCACAGGTTTCCTGCAGCACTGCATTTGGGATGTGTGAGTAAGCCAGGAAGCAAGCCAAGAGAGATGGGGTGTGAAGCTGTCTCATAAGCCTGTAGAGATGTGCTATGCTTCAGCATTATTCTTTTGCTTTTGGCATCTGAGCAATCCAAATAAAGCTGAGATGTTAATGCTGAGCTTGGATAACCTAAAGTTAAGATTCACATTCAGCTTCAACTCAGACTCTTTAGGAATGGACCTGATCAAAGGTGAGCCATTGCTCTGCTGAGTAGAGGAGGGAAAACCAGTAGCACTGTGGGATTTGAAATTATAAAAATACAACTGCCCAAGGAAAACAGCCCAAGCAGGTCACCAACAGCTATTTCCATTCTGTAATACACTGAGTAGTTTTACTGAGGTGAAATGCTGAGTACATGCCTGACTGCCAGTCCCAGTGAGCTCCTGACCATGTTTACCTGACAGGTTCATTGACCAAGATGGCCTCCACCAAGCTACTCATGCATTTAAAGCAAACTGCTTTATTTTATGAGGACTTTAATGTCTGCAGACAAAATTATAACTGCATAGTTTCTGGTTAAGCTATTCCTACTTAGCAGAGGTGGAAAAGGCTTCAATCCCTGAAAATGTAAATACATACTATATATCCACACATTTTAACGTCATTTAATGTGACAAGGGATTGTCTAATTCATGCAAAAAAGCACTGCTGTTCAGAACTCCAGGTTGTGTCAAATGGCTCTTGAAAAGTGTTTTTAGCATATATATTTCATTCATGCTGTGTGTATATATTGCCCAGCTGAGGGAGGCTACTGTGAGGAAAGGGCTATTCCCGTAAGTACTAGGCTAGCAGTCAACAGTATTATAGCAAGAAAATACTAATACAGGTAAATAGCAGAGTGGTCAGTGGGGCCACGAAATAGGTGAAATACAAATCTTTGCATGGCATGGAAGCAGGAGGGAAAGCTGATTTTTGCCTTTGCTATCAACACTGACAATTTTTAACATTCCTTCCCTTTGGAAAAAGATCACTTTAAGTCTCATATTCAGGGGCAATATGGCACGTTGTTGGGCTCATGCAGTGCACACTTTTGCACAGTACGAGGACTCTCATGCTCTCAGCAGAAATGAAGTCTGTGACCCCAGAGTGCACTTACACAATGGAGTGTGAGTTTGGCGGCTTCGGCCCATAGTACGTGTAGGGAGCTGTTAACCCACAGAGCTGACACTCGAACTCTCCTGTAGGCTGAACTTCTTTAGGAACATCCATCTTTAAGCTACCTACAAGAAACACAGAAAGTCTTTTAGCTGGCAGCATGCCTGCAAGGAGATTAAAATGACCTGAGACATCTGGCTATGCAAACTAAAATTCAGTTAAAAACTGACTTTTGGAAACCTCAATTAGTAAGTCTTTTCTCCCAAATCAAGCTAGTTTCCCACATCCCAGCTGAATTTTCAATTTCATTAGACAGGTCTATAAATTGCAGCCTGGGAGCATAAATGTAAGGTTCAACTATTAACTTGGAACTTGATCCATTAAAGAATTTAGGTGACAAAGCACGAAGTTGTAGACCTGGAATGAGATCTACACTCCCCAAGTATTTCTCAGCACACAACTCCCTGTCTGCTGCTGTGCAGAATCCTAATCCAGCTCTGCAATGTCTGTCTCCTCCCTCCAGCTGCAAATTGGGAGCATGAAAGTGTTTGGGACCATCCATGCTCAAGAGGCAGATACCAAAAGGCAGGTGTTGCAATTATTTACTATGTGTTTTTCTTTGCTTCTGGTTCACCTTTGAATAGAGTTGTGGAAGCTTACCCCTGGCTCCCTGTTCTTATCTGGCTTCCCATGGAAATGAAGCTAATGTAATCACCCTGCACCTAGATAGAGTGTTGGCCCATTCAAGCCACACAGGACAGGGGAGTGGGTACCTTTAAAAATGTTTAGGTCCTATAACTTTAATGAAAATAGGCAGATAAAGAAGGGGGGGAAAAGCAGGGGAAGGCTGCTTTATCCTTATGAAGGATGCCCACATATTTCTGTAAAGCAGAGAGATTCTGTACATAGGAAAGCTATAGTCCATCCTTCTGGCAGACTGCAGGCCCACCCTGCAGAGGCTATCAGTCACGAGATAGAAAACATAGGAATTCATGCTTCATCAGCTTTGGTGCTTACAAATTACCTGTTTAAAATCCTGGCCATTGATTTACATTTGGAAGCTTACCCTTCACGAATACCACTAATATCAGTTGAGAGTCACACCCTGAGCTTTTCCAAAAGCGGGGTGTGACGAGTAGGCTTCTAGGATTGATTTTGCTCTGTATACACAATCCTATCACACACAGCTAACCATGTGCATGCCCAAAAATTGCACCAATCCATGAATGAAGTGTGGTTGCTTGTTTGCAAACTGGGTATATTCCCTCACCTATACCACTTTCTTGTACAGATAGGCTCACCTTGCAATCATCAAGAAAACTACAGCTTTTAGCAAAAAGCCCTCACACTTTGCATGGCATACAGTGTTCTGCTGCCAACTCGTCAGATTTTCTAAGTGAAGCAGAGCTGGCATCAAGGTGAAGGTGAGTACTAGGAACTCAGATTTGAGCAGTAGCTCAGCAGGCCATTCCCACTACCCTTTCCAGCTGATCCAATCCACTAAGGCCACGTCTCTATTTATGCTTTAGCTCAGCTCAGGGGTTTTCTTTAGGAACAAACTGACTGACTGGCCCTCCTTACCACACTGGGTTGGCATCGCTGAGCAGTCTTAGAGCACACAAACCAGACAATTTCAGACAAAATAAAACCAAAAAATGTGCTCCAGAAGCACACCTAAACACACACCAACCTGAATGCCCAGCTGGTGGCCATGCAGCCTACAGACTGGAACCAGAGGTAAACTAAAACATCCCAAAACACAGAGTGGACAGCTAGTATCCAACACTTTGGTCCATGGTTTCAATCTTACTACATCCCACTAGTTACTAACACAGTAACAAATAAAAAAAATTTTTTTTCTTCTTTCAATGTCTTTTTTTTCCCTCCTCTTGCTTTAAGGAACTAAACTGGCTTGCAGAGGAATCCAAAACCTGCCAACAGGAGCACAAGGTAAGAGATAAAATTGCACCACCAGCAGAAAGGCAGGGCTCAGCTGAGGCACCTGTACATCCCTCCTTTAGTGACAGTAAGCTGCTATTTCTGCCCACCCAGCAGGGTGAAACTGAATCCTTGGAGACATATGCTGCTAAGGTGAATTAGGGGCAAGGTGAAGCAGAGCTGAGACTACTTGTCATCTAATGTTCCAGATGAGCAGGGAGACCCTCAGAGGTGACAGAGGCTTCACAACAGACACCCAGTTCAGAAAGTCCTAGCCTGTTAAACTCTGAAATTTCATTTTGGAAATCATCTCTCTTACCCCATCATTCCCTTACCACCAGCCTTTCCACTGCCATTCCTGGCATTTCAATAGTGCAGAGAGTTCTTCAAATGTAACACAAATGGGGCTGGACACTGGTTTAGTAAGTGAATCTGCCTTGCGAAAACCTTAGGAAATGACATTTTTTCACAAGTGATATGACCCTTGGATATCATGTATTTTCCCCACCTCACTGGGATGCATGAGAGAATTTTTTAAAGTGCTTGCAGATTTTTCAGTTAGTTATAAGGCATGCATATGCTACCTATTTCTCCCTGTTTATTAGATTCTTCAAATGATACACAAATTCAGCATAGAAGTCTGCATTTTGTAATTACCAGGTAAGTCCCCCTGACATACCTAACTTTAACTTTTCTGTAGGTAGTCAGTAGCAATACCAAGACACCCTCCCATCTGAATTAGATTCAGATCAACACTTGTATGCAATTTTTTGTAATCAGTCTTTTTTAAAAAGGGGAAATCATGAACCCCACAAAAGTAGAGTATGGAAAGTCACCTGAATCAAATGGTGATCTTTTCTTTAAAATAATGCACAATGCTAAGAACCACCACCACAACCACCAAAAAGTATTTATGGCAGTGAGGATCATAGACTTTGGAATGAATGTGTCCCGATCCCAAGTCAAAATAACAGCCCTGGGTTCAGAGCTGAAGTGCGTTAGATATAGAAACACCTGCTCTCTTATAGACCATTGGCACGTAGAACAGAATCTGTTCAATGACTACCACTGGGAAGGAATGATATCTATGTACAAACAGATTTTTGGCTATGCCAGTTGAAAAGCATATGATCCTGCCTGCAAGGCACAGATGAATTTATGATGCTTTCCAGTTTGTTCCCAGCTTACAGGTCAGTGGTATCAGCTGTACAAAGTTTTATATCACTGGAAACATCATTTGTCCTGAGAGTTTGTCTGCATCAGCACTTGGGAAAGTTACAGTCACTAAAGGTATGAGGTTAATGAACATACAGATTTCAGAGTGAATGTTCCAACGCAGAAGTTAAGTTTGCTATACAACAAAGTGAAGCTATTCTCCTTCTGAAGAAAGATATCTAATGACAAGTGTATTAAGCTTTCAGTTCCTGCATGTGCTTCACCTTAAGTCTAACCCACCCAGCAGACAAGTCCCCAAAATACACTCTCACAAAGTGTCGCTTCCAAAACGCTCATTTGCTTTACCTTCAAGAATGGTGTCTTTATGCCATAAACCCATAGTCAAGACAGACATTGGTTTATCACAATGGCAGTTCCTTGGTTTGGCCCTATACACCATCTTATCAAGATGTCTGATGTGACAGTTGTCATGAGGGTTCTGTATCCCCTCCAGACACATGAAGCATGAATGAGAACTTGTTTCTCTCTAGCAAACCAGAGCAGGATAAAGGATCTCTTGAGAAGAAAGTCTAGGACACTAATCCCTTCATAACAAGGACAGGCAAATTCGTGGCCACAAGCGATCCAAATCATCACCAGCGCTACCACTGGCTTCCTATATTTTCCTTAGCAATCACAGAAGCAGCGCCATGTCCCAGTAATGTGTCAAAAGCCTGACTGGCTGACACGTGCTGAACAGGTCTTTTACAACATCTTGTTTAGAACTTAATTCTGTCCCATTTTTTCCGCTTTAACTGGAAGCCACAAGGTACTTGAATACATTCTTACTTTAAGCACATGCCCAGCTCTTCTGGAAAGAACAGTTACCCACATGTGCTGGGTTACGAAGGAATCGCTGAACTAGCACACTCAGCAGCAACCTGCCAAGTCAAGCCCAAAATGCTGCAGAATGTCTGTGAGGTTGGCCCATATGTCAAAGGTCAAGCACACAGATTTCAGTGCCATAGTAAGGAATTAATTGCAGAAAAAGAGGGGCATGGTTTAGATAGTGCTCTATTTCTCCATGCTGTCTGCAACTAATACCTGATATGGATGTGGGGAAATGGCTCTCAGTGCAGTTCCCTTGAGACTCCTTAAGACTTCAGAGCGGTTCTGCTTGGGGCACTCAGCTAAGAGGCCTGGAAGGCATGCCAGAAATAATAAATCACCATTAAATTGTCAGAGTCAGTGGCAAAGTAGTGGCACAGATAAGTAATCTGATTTTCTTTGCTTCAAACCTCATCAGCACAAGTCTTTACAATGCATAGCTTAAGCCCCTCTCAGGGGGAGGAGACTCATGTATTTCTGAGTCACTGATAAACTAGAGAAACTACACAGGAAACAAAGTGCCTGTAAACAGAACCAGACTTTAATTTGAAAGGGTGTCAGATAAAACCAACATTGACACACCTTTAATCCTCTCCAATCAAACCCTTGTTTCTTTTACCTGCCAACATTTTCCTGCAGTATCTACTGTTGACGGCAATAACCTATTAAAATAATCACAGCTTGATTTTCTGGAGGAAGGAGTGCTCCCTAGTAGAAGAGCAGGAGCCACTGAGTTCATAGTCTGGTGCATGCCAGTGTTTGGTGTGATGGAAATTTAAATACACTTCAGCACCAGGAATGCACTTGCCTTCTTCAGAAAAACGGTCTGTTGCCTAATTGCTCAGCTAGTAAATGAAACAGCAGAACCTTCTTACTTGCCACTTAATCCCCAGGTGAACAACCCTCTCCCTCCAGCTCCCTCATGCTACTGCCCTGAAGGCATGTTCAGGTCACCTGTTGGCTGCCTCCCTGCTCTTCCTTTGAGGTGACTTACCTTGGTTTCCTTGTAAATTAGCCCAGGAATGTAATTTCACCAAGTGTGGCCATTTGGAACTTTTATCCTTATTCCCTCTCCCAAAGATCAAATTTAACCTTGACTTGTTGCAGCAACTTTTCCCTTTGGGCTGGGGGGTTGTGCTGGTATTGCTGTGCTGTCTCAGCTCAGAAGGAACAGAGATCCCTGCAGGCTGATCCCTGCAGACTTCCCTCTAGCTATGGGTCACAGAGCAGGCCCCAGCTCCAAGCCTCCATGGATTCCCTGTGGCAGCAGGATAAACACTCTAGGTGGTCGCACATGTGAAAGGGAGCATGTTTTCTGAACAACTGTAGGGAATGACTGAAGAGGGTGTGCCAGAAGAAAGAGAGGAGTGACACAGACAAGCAGCTCTACAGGCTACAGCTCTAGGTAAGGCTTAAGAACGCTGATGTTTGTTACAGATTTGAGTGTGTGCTGCCTTTCTGCGTGTGGCTCGAAGTGTGGCTGGTGAGTAATAACTTCACTAATATTAGGAAAATTACGACAAATCAAATGACCAGGTGGGGAAGAAGGCATAGTGCAAAGTTACTATGGCCTGCAGTGAAAAGGAGATTTTTAAAGGAGGCAGTGGTTCAGGAGTTAGATGGGCAGTAAAATGCTGGTGAAAATGCTTTCACCTGGCAGTGACAAAAGAAACACAATGAAACATCTGCTGATCCTCTCTTGCTTTATCCTGGTCTGGAGCAAAGAACAAAGAAGCCAAACCATTGCAACCACAAAGGTAACTAATTCCTTTCTTAATCCAAATCTCAGGTGCATGCTTATCTGTTGGGAGTTTTGGGGCTCTTTACAGCTTTTTTTTTTATATTGATTTTTGTGCCAGCAAGAACAGATTTAGCAAACAGACCAGTGCAAAGGCAATGCACAGGCTAGAGAGCTTGGCATCTCAACAAGCCTGTGGAGCACGTCTCCATTCCAAGTCACTTTTAAACAGCAGAATCCAAGTATTTTCCTACAAGTATCATCAAACTAAAACCTTCTTTGGTCTAAACAACACCAGATTGCTGCATCTGGGTGGAATAAAACTTTCAGGGGATCCTTCATCAGGTTCTTGATGTAACCTTGTCATATTTGTAGAGATCACAGACTGAGGCAAGTCACAAAGTAAGAGAACACATCACATAATGCTCCCGTTATAACAGCTACTTTGCCTGTCATTTATGTGGGAAATTAAGGCATGAGGGAAACATTTTTGGCATGGGATCCAGAACCATCAAGGTCTTAAATTTTGTTTATATAAAACATACATTTCAATTGCAAGGATATAGTTATATATCCTTAGTAACTACTAGTACACAGATCCAACTCTGGCTCATAGGTGTCTAGAGTTGGAAGACAGCTTAAGAGATTATTTATCCATTATACCCAAGGTACAACTGGCTTTGTTCTGAAGGCATTTTGCAATGTTTATAGAGACTCCTACCAACCCATGTCTTAAGAGAGCAAATCTGGATTAAGTGTGAAAGAAAGCCACAAGATTAACCTCTCTAAGCAGAGAGACCATTTCTAGCATCACTGAAATATGGAGGTATTTATTTGGGTTCTCAGAGCAGATTCAGAGGGAGGCTGTGGTACCCCATCTCTCACACATCTTGCAAACTTCCTACCTCTCTCTCGTTTTTCAAGATGAGTACCTGATTGTTTCCATGGCTCTGTAGTCCTGTAAACCCAAAGCTGTGACTCCTACACCACTTTGTTCAAGTGCAACCTCATACTGGAATTGTCCACATACGGCAGGAAACAAGGGTTTCCTCTAAGTTCCCCAAAGTCCTTAAAGCTCCTTTGCGGATCTCCAAGGGCTGCGTCCTGAAACAGCTCTGAGCTTCCCTGGAAGCCTCTCACCAGCCCCCTTTGAGGTTCTATCCTGTAGCTCAAACATCAACTTGCAAAGCTCCTCAGAAAAAGCAATCTGTGGCCGCTACACCAAATTAAACAAGCAATATACTTCATGTCAAACCCCTCACTAAGAAAAAAAAAAAAGACATCATATTCCAGCTTGGCCTCTGGCCCTGGAATCCTGAGTGTGTGCTCCGTTAAGCAGTGCCCTGGTCAGCAGGTGGTTCCCGGCTCCGTTTTCCCTACCCGGTTCCCGGGTCTCCCTCCAGCCGCCAGTTTCCCACCCCTGATTCCACACACCACCCTCCCCCGACAGTTCCCAGTTCCTTCCCTGGCTCCCCCTCCCTCCCCAGTTTCCTTTCCCTCCGGCTCCAGTTCCCCGGCTCCCTCCTCGGCTCCCGGTTCCACTTCCTCCCTGGCTCCCTTCCCGGTTCCCGTTTCCGGTTCCCGCAGCTCCCACTCCCCTCGCCGTTCCCAGTTCCTGTTCCCGGTGTTCCCCCGGCTCCGGTTCTGCCCTGGTTCCCCCTCCCCGTTCCCAGTTCCTCCCTGGCTCCCTCCCGCTTCCCGTTCCCGGTTTCCCCCGGCACGTGCCGGCGCGCGGAGCCCACCACGTCTGTTCCGGGTTCGCGCGCGGCCGCCGCGGCTCCTGCTCCGGGCGGGCGGCAGAGGGCGCTGGGGGGCACCGTGCGGGGCGGGACTGCGTGCGGGGCGGGACTGCGTGCGGGGCGGGCGTGGCACCTTCCTCCGCCCCGGGTTTCCCGTGGGAACACACCGGCACTGTCGGGTCCCGGAATATTTGGTCGGCCAAAGGGCAGAGTCCTGCTTAATAAGAAAATGGAGGCGAGGGAAGTTTTTTGAAAGAAAACTTCTACTCAGGGCCTGGCTGTAGTCGAAACCGTTGATAACAGCACTGACAAAATGACAGAATGACTGATGAAAACTTGCATGAAAAGAAATGCCTTTATTTTAATTTTTGCCCTTTTCAGCATGTTTCCAGGGGCTTCTGCTGCCTGGTACCTCTGATTTCAGCGCGTTTAACGTGCACGTGTCTTCTCACCAGCACTCTTAGTTCCCTCAGCTGCGTTTATCTCCACGTGCTTTTCCTGGGTAACCCAGGTGATATCTTCACAAAATTTTGGGCGCATTGTACTAAGAGCCGAGAAAAGCACCGATTTCAGAATTGAGTGGAGAAACACATTCTGAAGGAAGGAAGTTCCAGATGCAATTAGCCACTCCCGTGAAGTCTGATAGCCATAGGACAAGCCGTACAATACAATGAAAAACGAGGACAGCGTAGTTATAGCCACAACCAGTGCCCACGAGACAGGCACACACCACCACCAAAGAACAGGCTCTGTGGCCGGGCACTTACGAAGTGCCCTGATGGTACTGCTTAATGATATTCTTCGCTTCAGAAAAATGCTCCCTTCTGCATAACTGGTAGTAAAACTGGACTTTGACGTCCTCCGGGAGGATGTAGCCCCTGGAGGGGATTTTGCATCAATCATCTGCTCCTCTGTTTCAATGACGTTTGCAACTTTTTCAGGTAGTACACAATTATTCCAGGACTCAGGCTTGGCCTCTGGGTACATCTTCGTCACTACAGGAGTAGGTTCCTTCTGGGAATACTTAAATAAGGCAATTATTAGCATTTCCACGGGGATGGTAAGCAAAGCACATTCAATTCCTACTGCTATTGATCTCAAATACCTCAGGTATATTGGAGATTCTTCATTCTTATCAGTGTTAAAGAACATAATGTTAACAAGCAAGTTGAATAATATTACTGCTAAACATGTAGACAACCTTTGGAACCTGGTGAAAGCGCCAGTGACAGTGGGAGCAAAAATTGAGAACCACAGATGGTACTCTGTCATCCTCTTGTTAAAGTTAATAAGAAAATAGTCGATTCGGGGTAGAGGTGTCCTGGGGTCTGTGACAGAAAATTTCCAGTCTTCTGAGGGATTGTCCTTGGCACAAGAAAGCCATTTTCTGCACATAAAGGACCAGGCCTTCCTGGTGGACGTGTTCTCAATTTCAGCTCTGCTTAAGAACCAGCTTGGAGATGAGCCATCGTTATTAAGCCTTACCTTGAAGGAATGAATGTCTCCCAGGTCTTTCTTAGTGGTTATCAGAAAACAATCAGTGCTTCCCCGCTGGAAAGCTGGAGAAGGGTGGTGCCATAAACAACGGAATTTACTCTTGCCATTCTGGCCAATGAGCTGCAGAGCAACATCTGCTTTGGTTCCAGCTTTCCAGCGACTGCCTGTGTACAAAGTGACCAAAAAGCTCCCTTCATCAGAGGGGCTATTGTCTGGCAGAACCATAATGTATTTGATCTCCTTCTCAGCTCTGTCTTTTATTATGGCCCAGACGCACAAAAGAAAGTAGACAGCAAAAATAGAGGCCACTGTTATGAGGGTCAGCGGGTTTCTAGGTATGTTTGCTATCAGGTTTCTTCCTAGATCTACTGTGTTGGGAAGAACTACTACTTTGGCTGCCAGGAACTTGATGTTGGTTGCAGTTTGGGCTGGCGCACTCCTGCGCTTCTGTGCCATGTCGCAGACACAGTGTACCTTCTGCCAGTCAGTCTTGGAGCCAACCTTGCATGTGTCTCTGCTCCATGGACTTCCAACCCCGTCCAGAAATAGGCACTGGTCATTAAAAACGTATATGCCCACCAGTCTCCGGGTTGGGTACCTTACAACATAGTGTGTCTCCAAGATAATGGAGATGTTCTGCCTGTCTGTGCCATTTGCCTGAGCTATGGCTGTCAGCAGTGACTTTGGGAGACAGATAATATAGGCACCCTTAATGCTACACTCAGCACTGGCTGTCTCATTTCCACTTATAACTGTTGACATGTTGTGAAAAGCAGTAAACAAGGCTGTGGGCTGAGCATGAGTGACATTGGCACCTGTAAATATTTTCACCTTGAAAGTAGCTTTTAGTTTTGTCGTGATCTGGAAGTATATGCTCGTGGTATTCCTGCTGACCTCAAAACGAAATCCTCCAGTTGTGTAAGATTGTGTTGTATCAGGTCCCATTATTAACGGAAAAGTTGTAGATCCATTACCTTTCCTGGTAACAAAAATGTCTGCTTTTTCAGGCACGATCGCAACTAGATCCCCATTAGCCTTAGTCTCTGCCATTTTAAACCCCAAGACCATTGTTCTGATTTGTGCTGTATAACCTAACCAAGGGAAGGGGGTCTCATCAAACTCAAAAATGGCAGTGGAAAACACAGTATCCTGGGGAAATCCTGAAACATTTCCTTTTTTCAGTGTTGGATAAAAGCAATTCCTGCAGGTGTCGCTGGTAGGGAAAGCATTTGCAGTGTTCCAGGCTTCATCTTTCTTCAGAGTGATATTCCAGTGTTTTGTTTCCATTAGAGTTTCTATTTCTCCAGGGACTTTGCCCTGGAAAGCTACCTCTGTTACACCTTCCATGATGGACAAGACTTGTTCGATTCCATCTGCACTGACATTCTTGAGATCCGTAAGATCAGATCTCAGAATGTTGGACAAGCATCTCAGTATTCCACTGGTCTGAATTTCTGCTTCCTCAGACCAATGGATCTGATTTCTCTGTATCTTCAGAATTCCTGTTACTTCTGTCAGTTTCCTAACAGTGAGGCCTTGTGACCTAATGTTCATTTCATCAATTTTCTCTGTGACTTCAGAAAGAACAGCCACTACTTGGTTGACTCCCATAATGCTCTTAACTGAAATATTCAGGGCTGTTTTAACCAGGGTTTCCCGAAACTTAGCCTGAGGGAGCTGGGGACTTGATACGGTTTTAACATAGTTTAAGATTGAGGCTGCCAGATAAGCCAAATAACCAGCTCTAAGATCATCCCCAGTCTTTGGACCAGCTGTGCTTAAACTGCTCACTGAGGCCAGCAGTTCCCGAAACATAGCAGGGAGTAATTGAGTGTTTGCTGGGTTCCGGACGTGGGCATGCAAAGTCACTTGGGTAAACGCCCCAAGGGAATCACGGACTTGAACATAA
Source organism: Myiotriccus ornatus (assembly GCA_036023395.1). Lineage (NCBI taxonomy): Eukaryota > Metazoa > Chordata > Aves > Passeriformes > Tyrannidae > Myiotriccus > Myiotriccus ornatus. Next base: position 65,391,310 of record JAYRBT010000042.1, on the reverse strand, counting down.
AGTGTCAATCTGTTCCTGTGAGAGGATACTCCAGGTGGGAGAAAAGATGGAGGAGTTTTAGGCTCAGAACCAAAGTACAGAATTGTGCCAAATGTGTTTTCCACCACAGAAGTTACTTTGGTAGTTTCGGGTACACTGGAAGCTACTATCACTTTATATGTCAGAGGTAAATTGCTGTCAGAAAATCCTTTACATTTAACCACAAATTTTGTCAGAAAGGCTATACCCCGACGTGGGTTCACGCTACACCTGCCGGCCCGAGGAGGAGTGTTTACCCTGAATGTTTTACTGTAGATTGAGGTCCTACCATCCCAGGTACTTACTTTTAAGTGAAGTGTGTAGGATGGATATGCAGGCCTTGTGAAAGTCAGAGCATGTATAGACAGGTAAGCCCCAGACCTCCCCGTTGATGTTTTGGAAGACCAATCAAAACTAATTTCTGTAGAGCTGCCTGACAAAAGGGACCAGTAGTAGACCGGCTTGTTGATTGGTTTACAGTTTAAGCATTTACCAGACAAGGCAAATCTTTCTGTTGGAATTAAAGAGCTACCACAGTTTTCAAGGCATATCACGTCCAGATAGAGTGGGGGGCCGGCCTCCACCTCTACAACTTGATCAGCATAGCTTATCCTTCTGCCCTTATGAATCATTAGGCGAAAGTAGTATATGCTTCTTCCTGGGAGGGATTCTGGTGGAATTCTTTGAATGGGACCTGAGGGTGTTAACCAGCGCAAATCCCTCTGGGATGGATGGCATTTGTTTCTTGGCTTGAATTTCATGGTTTGATAATCTGTCAAATCTCTAGTGCAGTACCAAGTAAATGAGATTGATCCTTCCTGTGAATCAGGATCAGAGGATGCAGAGCCATCAAGAGTCCAGCTTTCAGAAAAACCCACTATGCGGAAATCACCTCCTGAAATATTTGCGATTAGATCAGCTCTCTCGATCTGAACATAAATTCTGTCTGAGCCCCTGAGGACTTGTGTGGTCCTAATCGGGATTACCTCAACAGTGAAATAAAACAGATATAATCCGTAATCTAAACTATTACTGGGAATAGTTAAATGTATCATTTCTATACCAAAAAAGGCAGAAGAGTTAATTGGTTTTGACCAGTCCGGTGCAGTTTTTGTGTCCTTAACAGGATAGATGCGCCAAAAGGGCTTCACATTTATACCAGTCTGGCATTCTACGAGCAATCTGACAAAGAGGTAAAAAGATTCTGCCCTTTTCCGGTACAGGATCATTGCTCTGCGATCAGTTCTCTGAATCCACACCAAGGCTATCTTACACTCTTGTTGCTGGCAAACCACTGGTGCTTCTATAGTTTTTTCAGTATAGTTGTTGACTCTGACTCTTAAAAGAGCTGGTGTAGGTACACTGCCAGTACAGTTCACTTTTGCCACAAACCCCGTGTAATTCTCTGCATCAAAGGGTAAAGCAGAGCGACGGACAAAACGTGTGGCGTTTTTTACATGATCACTGTATGTGTACGTGCTGTTCTGGACAATGTGGTCTTTTTGTGTTCCCAAGAGCTGCAGATGGAAGGTCCACTCACACTGCAGCATCGGATGTTGAGTGGGGATAAACCACACTAAATAAGTAAAGTTCTGCAGAAAAGAAGGACGGCTACTGAAAACATGTACTTCAAGGTCTTTTTCTGCCAGAGACCTAAACAAAGCCCTCTGCTGATTCATATAAAGATACATATTGAACTTATACCACTGGAAGGCCACAAACTCTATGGTGAGTAAGTAGGAGAGCTCTTTGTGTTGGTAGAAGACAGTATGTGTATTAGGGCGATCTGTGGAAATAGGGCTGTTGTTTTTTTCAGATGTGTAAGATGTTCCCTGGCTGTACCTGAAAATGTATGTGCTGCTGTTGGTCTTCCCCAGGTGAAGGTTGATGTGAGTGGGAGTTTGTTTGTTTGTGGTTAGGATCAGGGTACCATTGAGTAGGTGCAGTTCTCCTGACAATTCTTCGAACCTCTTTCCATCAACATGAAAGTAAACACTGGCCACGACTATCTCGCTCTGGCTTTGAGGTGTGGATACGGCACAGAAGTTGCTCTGTGTCATAAAGGAACTGTAGGAGCAGAGCCAACCTCCTATAGCCTGTCTGTCCACCAGTCTGTAGGCAAGTGTGCTCAGGGTCAGGGGCTGAAGCCGCCAGGACAAGCTGAGGGGCTGCTGAGAAACACTAAGGAGCTTGGAGCCAATGCTGAGGACATGCAGCAAGTCGGGCTCCACCTTGAGAGAGAGGCTGAGGCTTATCTGAGGCATCTGCTTGATAGTGACCGAAGCAACGTGGATCCCATGGTTTCTGTAGTGCACAGTCAAGCGGTAGCTGTGGTAGCTGGCACAGGTCTGTTGCAGCTCAGCTGTTGGGTAGATAGCAGGTGGCAGTGGGTCTTGGTAGTCACTGCTGGGAAGCAGAAGGGTTGAAGGGCTGCCTCCCCTGCTGCTGAAGCGGTACTGCCAGCGGGCACTCTGGAGGCGTGCACACCAGCCCAGCTCCACTGGCTGCCACACGTGGATCAGATGTGTCTGCGGCCAAAGCACGAAGAGCCGCACGTCCTGCACGGAGATCTCGATGCTCACGTTCTGATGAAAGCACCCGGGTGCAGCGCAGGAAGCAGAGGAGCACTGCACCGTAAGGAGACTGGAGGCCCCGGGCAGAGGAGCGTGTCCTGCCTGCAGTACCACCTGGCCTGACCAGCGCGATGTGTTCCTCACACAGGCCGAGTTCAGGTACCAGAAGCAGCGAGGTGGGGGTGGCGGCTGCCCCTCTGTCCACTCTGCCTCCGGCCTTGCTCCCGGGACGGGCCCGTAACGCAAGGTCACGGTGCTGTTCCACAGGCACGAGACCTTGTGCTCATTGTCCTGCCGCTGAGAGACTCGGCCGTGAGGGCCCGGGCAGCTGACCCGCAGGGGGGATGGCTGGAGACGGGGAGGGGACGCCCCCGAACTCTGAGGGCAGCAGGCGAGCAGCTGCAGGAGCAGCAGGAGGTGAGCGGCCATCGCGGTGAGAGGGCACGGGGCGGGGGGAGCGCGGCCTCACGGGCGCTGCCCAACAGCCGGGCCGGTGGCCCGAGAGGACCGGAGAGTCCTCTGGGGCGCAGCCTGTGAGAACGGTATTTAAGGTCGGACACGGCGGGTCGGAGGAGGGTCCGGAACAAGGAACGAGGAATTTGGGCCAGTGATGGCCACGAGCTCCTTCAGCGGCGCTGTGAGGGCTCCGCACGCCCCAACCGTCCGCACGCTCCGCCCGCGCGAGTGCGCCGCGCGCGGCCCCGCCCTCGCCGCGCCCGGCCTGCGAGCTGGGGGCGGCGGGGCTGCGCGGGGCCCGTGGCCATGGCGGCGTTGAGGGACTGCAAGGTGAGGGCAGCGCCGCGGGGCGAGGGACCGCGGGGCGGGGAGGGACTGCAGGGTGAGGGCAGCGCTGAGGAAATGAGGGACTGCGGGGCGAGGACAGCGCTGAGCGGGGAGGGACTGTGGGGTGAGGACAGCGCTGAGGAAATGAGGGACTGCGGGGCGAGGACAGCGCTGAGGAAATGAGGGACTGTGGGGTGAGGACAGCGCTGGGGGACTGAGGGGCTGGGGGGTGAGGGACTGCAGGGTGAGGGCAGCAGGGTGCCGGGGTGCTGCAGGACTGAGGAGTTGCGGGGTGAGGGCAGCGCTCGGGGACTGAGGGGCTGGGGGGTGAAGGCAGCGCTGAGGGGCAGCGCTGCGGACGCTGAGCCGTCCCGCCCACCGTCCCTTTCGCCGGGTGCAACCGTGTCTGAACGTCTCTGAGTATTGTTTACAGCGCAAGGGTCCCACGGCAACCCACCTGCCCTTTCCATAGGCAGCAGAAGTGGGTCAGACCTTTGCTTAACTTTAAACCAGTCTCGAGTCCAAGGTCCGATATCGACCTGCACGTGCTGCGTACTGGTTGGTCGTTTGCACGCTTTCTTCCGGATGAACTGTTACTGTTGTGTTTTGGTTAATTAGGCAGGGACGGGTAAAATAAGAAGTCTTGACTGTTGTATGAGACTGTGATGGGCACGTGATCGCCAGAGCCCTGGGGATCTGCCCCGCAAGGAATACAGGAGGTGCCAATGCAAAGAGCACAATTCTCAGAGACAGCTGTGATTCTAGCAGGGAAAAACATACAAATAAACAGTCACTAAATCTCGTGACAGAAGTCTAATCTTAGAGCAGGGAAAGTACAAGGCTTTGGTCTCACCAAGAAGCCGTGAGAAGAGCCAAGGCCACAGCTCTCTCATCCAAGAGGCATCATCAAGAAGGGTTTCTTCTGGAGTTAGAGAGGAGGGTTGTGGGAGATCAGTGTGACAGAAGTCAAAGGCAGCCTCTGTGGGAAGGAGAGCTGCTTTACAGCTGATTTTACCTACTCACACTTCCCTCTGGATTTCTTTGGTCACAGTCTGATACCTGAGTACAGATAAGCCCCAGGATATGAGTGTCCCAAGTAGTCTGGACAGGACCCATTGTGTATGACCCAGAGGACAGGGGATGCTGGCTCTTCTGTAGTCACAATAGCTGGTTCTCAGTTGACAGTGACAGATTAGGTTTGTAGCACATCTTTTATGTCTCTTAGGAGCCAGCAGCTACTGTGGGGTGGTTCTTCCCTGCAGCCCATTGTCCTGGTTTGCTAACAGGGAGAGGAGTGGCATCCCTTGTGATGCAACCTTGCTGCCATCGTCCTGTTGCCAGAGTGGGAGTCTTCCACAGAGGAGTAAGATGTACGGAGTGTAGCCATAGCAGGACAGAGGCTCTCTAGAGCAGTTGGAAATAGCACGTACCTCAGCTAGATCAGCAGTGTACTTAGGGATGTATGCAGGCCCACTTTGCACTAACCCTTGCTCTGCTGGTTTGTTCTGGTGCTCACAGACATTTCCATTCCTGTGAATGAGCATTAATAAATCTTCTTGGAACAGGACACCAATTTCTGCTGGACGAGGACCTCAAGCTGCTATGTAAAACAAGCAGTGGCACACAGTCTGCTCCAAATGGAACTTGGTTTTGATGACTGGTGCTGAGGGTGGCTCCTGGCCTAATTTGCAGGGCACCATGGAGGGTAGCCTGTAAGTAGCAAGCCTAACCTTGCTACCTGCTCGACTTTTCTCTTTACTCCTTTTGTGAATATAGTGTGAATTGTAAAGAAAATACGTAATTTTATATTCATATCTACTCTTTCAGGTTTGTAATTCGAAGCCTTATGTGCTCTAGCTGCTGGAATGTGAGCTTTTAATCCAATCACAGTGGGAAAGCTTTAAGGGTATATTAACAAAGATGTCCTTGCCAGCTTACTTACAATTTTTGACAGTTGGGTCATTATAGCCAGGAAATATGTTAAAGCATAAAATGAGACCAGCTGAATTCTTGCAGCATCAGGAAGAACTAAGGCCCCATTAGGAGAAGTCTGAATCGGCTTGCCCCAGGTCTGTTTTTGTGGTATGTGTCTATCCTCTACATTCTGTGTACTGGAGTAAAAGTAAAGCTGGAAGATGCTGTGCCTCAGTAATGTTAGCTTATTAGAAACTATGGCAGCCCAATTCTGTTTAGCTTTTTTGCTCTATCTGTTGCCCATGTTCTTACTTTTGCCCATGTCCAGATTTTCTGCTGGTTAACTTCAGTGGCTTGATGGATTTGCTCTGCCAAGCTATTTGGCCTGCAAGTTACTTAAGGTATTGATTTCCGTTATAAAAGAACAGGGTTTTATTTTACCATGTCTCTACTTCTCATGAGATGTGCCTGGAGCAGAGGGACTGGCCAACAGCTGTAATGAAGTCAGAATGGCTCTCTCATGAGATGTGTAACCCATCAAGATCATCTATTAGACTTCATAATTGTTTGCTTCTTTAGTCTCGCTACTACCTCCAGCTAATTGAGTCTTGGGATGTAACTGCAACGAACCAAAAGGTTTGTGTCTGCTCACACTGTCCTTCCAACTTTTCTCTTTGAAACAGCATAGTTGATGAAAACATCATAACACCCATCAATTTGAACATCTGTCAGTGTAGCCTGGAACATGAGGATGTAAAATGAGCAGGTTTGTGTTTGTTTGTTGTGCAGGCCTGGCAGGACACTGGACTTGTCCTGTCCACAACGAGCAATGAAGCCTGTAAGCTCTTCGATGCTGTGCTGACACAGGTATGATGGAAAGGTGTGAGAAAATGTGATGCGAAGGGACTCGAGCATGAAACAGCCTTTGCTGTAGCTGACATTTAAATTTCTTGTCAGCTGGGAGAGCCTCAAAATCAGGCCACCATAGGAGTCCAGCTTTTAGGTGGCAGCAGGAAACCCTCATAGCAGAGGGCTGTGCCAGATGCTATGGTGAAAGCCTCAGCCAACATGCTCATGCCGCTTTACACTACCAAATCAGCCAGTTGACATAAAGCACATAGAAATCCAGGGTTCACTGGTTCTGCTGGTGGCCCAACTGTCTTAAACCCCCCTGGTTTTTCTGTTTTCCTACTACACTAAACCTGTCTGAATGCAATGTTTGTCTTTTAGTCATTTGCCTAGCTTATTTTTGAATTTTAAATGTCTGGGAGGATGAAAAGTGTCTTAGAGGATTTCTCAACCCTCTCTTGGTCTGTTTCTCTTACAGTATGCAACCTGGACCAGTAATGAGAGCCTTGGAGGTATTGAGGGATGCCTCTCCAAGTTAAAAGCAGCGGATCCAAATTTTAGTGAGTATAACCTTTAATTCTGAGCATGAAAAGTGCTAGGTAATACCTGGTGTCCTGGTAGTTAACTGACTGTTAGTGCAAGGGCAAGGTGATGGCTTATAGAATTCTGTAACGTGAAACTTCCTCAGAACCTGGAGCAGGCAGGATAGTTTTTGAGGTTTTTTTTTCATGAAAAGCCTTTAAGAACTTTAGGCTTGAGAGACTTTCTGGATTTCTGTGACCCCAAGTCAGTCTTGCTTAAAATTCTCAGCTCCTCTTGTGTAATGTGGAGATGAAGGTGATGCTGTACAGCTCAGCTTCTGCTGTGCTGTTTTCTGTAGCAATGGGACATGTCATTGCTAATGGTTTGGAGCTGGTTGGCACTGGAAGCTCCGTGCGACTTGACAAAGAGCTGGACCGTGCACTGAGAACAATGGTGGCACTTTCCAAGTCGCAGCCACTGACTGAGCGGGAGAAGCTTCACGTGTCAGCGTTGGACATGTTTGCCAGGGGGTGAGTCCACTGTCAGCCCGTGTAAGGGGCTGACGGATTTTCGCTACCACAGGCAGAAGCAGTGGTTGGAAATGGTGGTGTGTGATACTGGCTGATATCTAAGCAAAGGATTGGAGTGAGATGCCACTGGTGGTTTCTGCATTTCTCTCTTGGCTCCAAGTGCCATGTCTAGTTAGTGAGCAACACTGTAGGAGTTGTGCTCGATTGCTACCATTTCCTAGCAGTAAGCACTCCATGTTTTAAACCTGTCATAGATCCATTGGTGTAATATGTGGTTTAGAACTAGGAAACAAAGTGTTTGGCTACAGTAGGGTCCAGACTGAGGTACACAGGAGCAAAGTTACAAACAGACTTTTCTTCTCTCTATTGTCTCCCTATGTCAAAACCTATTTCCTCGGTACACCACAGTAGCACAAGTGGTGTTGAAGCTCACTGTTTCATTCCATATGATAAATCCGTATGTACTGCAGAAAGTGTGGGCTAATTCGCTTTCATTATTTGTTTGCTAAACAAATGGATGAGCATGGATTTATCTCACATACTTCTCAGCAGAGGTAAAGAGGAAGCTCTTGAAGCCCTCTCACTATGGATTTGATTCCCACTGGAGGAGAAGGGAGCTGTCTTTGCACATGTGAAGTAAGATTAATTATGGTAGATGTCTGTCAAAACTGTTGGGCCCTGTAGGAAAATCTTCAGGTTTATGATTTAAGCTTCTTTGATTTTCCTTGTGTGTTACAGTGACTTGGTGTAACTCAAAGACATTTCTTTCAAAAGATTTCTCACAAAGTGTGAAGATAATGCCATTATTACTTTTAAAAAGACTAAAAATTCCTTCAAGGAAAAAACAAGTAATTTGGTGTTGAATTTTCTATTTTTCAGCATAGTGTGAGCTCAGAACTAACAGCAGCTGCAGGTATATGTGCCTTCTTTCAGCAATGGAAATAAATTTTTATTTCTAGCCAGCTTCCGGAAGCTTGTGATCTGTGGGAACAGATTCTGCAGAGCCACCCAACTGACCTGCTAGCCCTCAAATTTTCCCACGATACTTATTTCTACCTGGGATATCAGGTACAGATGCGAGATTCTGTTGCTCGGGTTTATCCTTTCTGGACACCTGATGTTCCACTGAGCAGGTGGGTCATGCTTCATTTTGAAAATTGCTCTTCACCTGGTGTGCATATACTTTGTGGTTTTTAAGTTCAGACACACCTAAATAATCAACAGGATTCTGTTGGAAACCAACAGGATCTGTTGGAATCAGACATGTAGACAAAAATCAAGGGCTTAGAAGTGAATCAAACTCGACCGCAGACAGAATGTGTCTCCAGCATCCCTCTGACACTGTTGTTGAGGGATTTTTTATTAAGGGAGCTTGTGTCTCACTGCTATCAAATACAGCACATGGTGTGTAACGCACAGGATAAAACCGTGTCCTCGCCCAGGGCAGTGGCAAAACTTCTTCAGGCTTCTATGGATCCATTTTTTTATCTGGGGCTCACCTTGTGAGTGATAGAGCACATCAGTGGAAAGGAGTTGTAACTTAGAATACCAAAGTGTAGTTCTGAAACAAAATTCTGATGTGCATCTTGTTACTGTTTCCCATGCTGGTGTCTCTGGGCCATTCATTTCCTCTGAGAACTAGCTTAGCAGTTCTGTATCCTGCAAGCTTGAACCCCCTCTGTAACTTTGCACTGTAAGGATTGTTTTGAGTCAAATGCTATTTCTAGTATGTCTTTTCAGTCCTGGATTAAATCTAGTTATAAATACATGATGTGCTGTTTTTCCCCTTTTTGTTAGCTACGTGAAAGGCTACTACTCTTTTGGACTCGTGGAAACAAACTTATTTGACCGTGCTGAGGAGGTTGCCCATGAGGTAAACTGCCTGCTCTTTGTGCTAAAAGGTTTTAGAATTCTCAAACACGGGCCCTCTCTCTGGGTGGTGGTTTGTGCCAATGACATGAACTGACTCTCTCTGTCGTCCCAGTTGTTAGTTGAAGTAGAAAGGAGATAAAGCTCAACATGGAAATGCTCACAGAGCTTCATGAGACTTGCTGGTAACTGTTTTCACATTTCTGCTGCACCACAACAGTTTCACCTGGAGTGTGTTTCCCTCACTTGCTTATGAGCATGCCATGTCAGATGGGGTCGGAACATCCCTATGAAATCCATCTATCAGCCCATCTGCCATTTCCCCCATGTAAGATTGGCTGTTTGCTCCTATTAGAGAATGCGGGATTGCCTTGATGTAGTCTGCTCTTGACAATCCATCCTGTTTGGGCTCCCGCTCCCTTTTTGACTCAGATGCTTGTTCCCGAGTTATTGAACAATTAACTGTACAATGGTCCTGGGCATCACTATTATCCAGCCTGTTTCCTTTTTATGAAGATAGTAATTATACTTGACTCTCTCCAGTCCACGAGATTATCTCTGTCCTCCAGAGGTCTCAGACGCAATTAACCTCTAATGGGTGTTTTTGACAAACTTTCATTAAATTGCTGGAAGTGACAACTAACACTTAACATTTAGTAGGTTTGTGACTAACCTTGTAAAATGCCTAGAGCCTAGTGGGAGTTGTTGGAGCAAGGAGGAGGAATTGGCTGAATAAGACTTCCAGGCTGTGGTTAGTTGAAGTGGTACAGGGATGTACTTGACATGCAGCAAGTAAAAACTAGTCTCTTGTTTGTAGATAAGCAGGGATAAATTTTGGTATTTGCAAGTTTGTAAGGTTGATCATGTTCTCCTGTTTTTCACTCATAGGCTTTGGCTATAAATCAGACAGATGCATGGTCTGTCCATACTATAGCTCATGTAAATGAAATGAAAGCAGATGTGAAGAAAGGCTTAGAATTTATGAAGGAAACAGAAACCAACTGGAAGGTAAACATTCTTGTGGCATCTCTGAAAAAGCTCCTTCTAGGTCTTCTTTAACTCCTGTAGTCAAGTTCTTGAGTCCTCTGCGTGCAATTCCTTCCTATCTGCAAACATGTTACAAGCAATGTAGAATTTGTATATTAGAAGAAGTCCTCACTTGAGGTGTTATTATCCAGGCAGCTTTTTAAGCAAGGGGGAGGAAAAAATGGCATGTTATGAGGAACACATACTGTGGACCACTGTAAGTCATCATTAGTATGGCAAACGTGTCAGTAGGCCAGGATTCACACCAAGTCTGCCTTCCTTTAGCTAGGAATAGCCTAAAAAGTACTGCTTTTCAGTAAGTGTGGGATTTATACATGCACATGTTGTTTCTTTTTCCTGGTGGACCTGTGCAGATATTTTTACATCTCATAAAGACGTGGTCATGGCAGACAGGTGAAACATCAGATATGAAACTTGTGATTTATGGTGTGGTTGTAAAAGTAAAGTGATCACTGATACTTTCACAAGCTTTTTGCTTAGACTGAGATGAGGCCCAAGATTCAGTTGAGGGATCTGGCTAAATCTCCTCACAAGACCTAAGATAAGGTGGGAAATGACACAGGCAAATGTTTCAGAAGACTCCTAAAATACTTGTTTACTTTTGGATGGGGAAGGGTTTTTAGAGATCAACTGTAAAGAGACATGATGCTTTTGTCTCTTTTCTAGTGTACTAATTACTTTCTTGTGTACCAGTTACCTTATATATCCAACATGTTCGATCCCATCTTTCAGAGTATTGAAGAGGTTAATTAGTCTGTAACTTAATTTTTGTGTTGGACAGCATGTGTTTTCCCAGTGGTTAAGTTTGTTATATTCAGAGCAGAAGGCTGTGAGGTTTGAATTTGTTAGAACCCACGAGAGTCTATCTTAGAGTCATCTGAGCTGACCATTCCACCTCACCCAGAGAGCAGGGCTGGATAATGAGACTAGAAAGACTTGGGTTTTTTCAAGTTAAGCATTGCAAGTGCAGGCAGAAAACCCTTTTTTGAAGTTCATATCTGTCATTTCCCAAGAAGCATTTTGTCCTCTAATATGTTAGTTTTAATGAAACAGTGATGCAGGAGACTGACAGTTTGGTTGATACCTTAAAGACCCCAGTGACTTTTGGATTGATTTTTGAACTCTTTCTGCTTCAAATAGTTGCACATCTCTGTGACTCTTTATCCAAATAAAACCACATGCAAGATCAGTAAGTAGAACTGGCTAATGTACCTTCATGCCTGATGCAGTGCAATTAAGATTTGTAACAGCTGGCACTGTCATGTCATAATGTGCCTCATTGCTTCTCTTGTGCAGCCTTTCTCATCTGAAGCATCACGGACACCAAACGTTATAAATGCATGAAAATAAGCAGATCTGTCTAAGTACTTTATTAAAGTTGCTTATATTTGGCCATGTAATTTGAAATTTTTATTTTTTTTCTTATAATGACCAGGATCAGCTGCCCATACTGCCACAGTATTTGTGCTTCTTTTGCTGCTTTTAATTTATCATTCTACTTCCCAATAAAGGTTTTGTACAGGTTTTCTTTACAGAGTACTTTACTTTGTTTGTTCCTCCAGCCCACCCCCTGGCCCAAAAGTCCCAACAGATGCCATGTTTAAGTTATATTTCAGTAAAAAATCAAAGTATCTTACCAGAGGAAACCTCTCTGCCAGTGCTTTGTATTATAAAACGGCAGTTGTTTTTCTCCTGAGCTGTTGTGGTGAGTTCCCAAAGCCTGCTTTTACTGATTTATTTCAGTTACCTACAAGACCACCTCTCTTCAGCAGTTTAATCTTATTCAAAACTCAAAATCAGGAGCAGTGAAAAGGTTTTGCTTTATTTAGTCAGGTAACCCCATGTTTAAGAAGTGAATCCTCTGTGTCTAGGGATGAATGGCCCTCGTAAGGCCTACATATCCTCCTCTCTCCACTGTCTGTCCAGGTTACTTCAGACAAGATGCCTAAATTTTAGATGAGACAAATCTTACTCTGTTATAAAGAAAAAAAAAGTGCTGCAGAAGGGTGAATTCTGAGGCATCTAAGTGAAAATGATGTGGGGGAAACCTTGGGTTTGAGGTGTCTCCCTGAATAGCTGTAAGGACAAAGGTACCCTGGCCAGCTGATTGTGTCTTTTGTCTCTCAGTAAATACTCAGTTTTGCTGAAGAAGGAAACAAAAATCTGACTACATAAATTTAAAAGGGAAGTTTATTTTGTAAATAATTTCTTTCTTTTTTTTTTTCTTTTTTTTTCCCTTTTTTTTTTTTTTTCCAGAACAGTGATATGCTTGCTTGCCACAATTACTGGCACTGGGCTTTATACTTCATTGAAAAGGTATGAGATATTTTCATCCAGGTGTTTAATGGTCCAGATAGATCATCTAATGCTGTTTAAAAGGCAGACCTAACATTTCCAGGGGGTTCAGCTATTTAAAAGGGATGTTTTTATAAAACAGCACAATGCCACACTAACCTAAGTTAGTCCTTTATTACAATTATTTTGAAAAGTTTTAATTGGTCAAAGTTCCAGGATCTTTGTTAGAATGTTGAAATATTGCTGTGAAATTACTGTATGTTTGAAGATCAAATAGTCTCACTAATTACATTTAGCACAGTTATTGGATAGAAAGATAAACGTGGATCTCTAAGTTTCAGACAAAAAATTAACAAAATTCTTACCAAATTGGATACTAATTATCTGGCCCAAAATTTTGCTGACTATAAAAATGAGGCAGTAAGCTCTAAATTGGGTTTGCAATGTTATTAATGTTACTAATTCTTATTATTGAAACCCTTTAAAAATGGTTGCAATTTTACCCAACCTGTCAGGTTGCAATGTGGAATTTCCTTGAATTTAATGCTTAGCACTTGTGGGGTTCAGCTCCATAGGGAGACAAATATGGCATGCTTGAGAAGGCAGTGTACCTTCCCCAGAGGACAGAGTAACTGGCATGTGTTGAGTGGTAGTAGCATAGAAGGAGCATAATTCTTGCACTCCTTGTTTGCTTTTCCAGGGTGAATATGAAGCTGCTTTGACAATTTATGACAATCATGTGAGTAGGGGCCTTCTTTCTTTACTGAGAACATGCTTAAGGTCATGATTTGTGTTTTCTTCCTTCTCTGTGAGATTGAAACCTATAACAGTGTGTGATACATGTATATATATTGTTTACATCTGTCATTACAGTTTTTTAGGGAAACAGTTCTCAACAATTTTGGGTGAAATGCGCAAAGGACTCGTGTTACGTAGTTTGAGTATTCGAAAGGGCTACAGTGGTACTGGTTTCCATTCTGTCCATGTTTTTTTATTCATGCTTTTTAAAAGGATGTAAAATAGTTTTCTTATAAAGTCAAGTTACAAAAAACTGGTTTTGCCTATTAGGTACTAAGTCCACTGCCTGGATTTCAAAACAATCTCTGTAAATAAACAGCATCAAATTAGATAACATATTGTTGTAAGGATTGTAAAAGTACTACAAGCATTAAGAAAGCTGCTAGGCAGATTTGTATCAACTAACCTTGACAAAGTGAAGTAATATTTATGGCACAGTTCTGGAAAAAGTAAAATACCTTGGTGACTCTCCATATTTACTGCGAAAAACAACATGTAAAGCAGTAAGAATGTTTAACATTGCAAATTCCTGTATTCAGGAAAAATGCAATTAGGACCATTACAAAACAGGTGATTTTTAATTAATAGAAGGATAACATTAAATTTGTACTGTGAAAATAAGTTTGATAATATGAGTAAGTTTCCACTAGCATATCAGTTGGCCGGCTTATGAGCCCCTCTGATTACAGATTGCTCCGCGGTGCCTGGCAAGTGGAAGCATGCTGGATGTAGTCGATAACTGTTCGATGCTGTACAGGCTCCATCTGGAAGGTGGGATATCCCCTGACCATTCTTTTTTATAACTGTAAGGCAGTTTTCTTTCTCCCTTCCCCCTGCCTTGCATGTTGAGGAAGTATTTAAATGTAATTACAAAGCAAGTTTTGTCAGTGTTTCAGAAGAAAATTCTGCTCTTGAGAAAAGCATCAGTGTAAAGTTCCTACTAATGTCCATAAGCTTTGTTTTTTCCAAGAGCTTCCATTTCCCATGCCAGTATGGTATTGAGCTATACTAGCTCAAGCTAGTATAGGTCACATATTTCTTCTTTGAGAAATTCACTTCTGTTGTCCCTGGAGATCTGAGTAATCAAGTGCATAAGCCTCTAAAAAGCTGTAGCGCTTCCTTGAAGTGAATTTCCAGTTAGATCCTTACCTTTCTTTTTTGATCCTGATTGAAATAGCTAGCGGGTGCATACTAGCTTCTGGCTTTGTGTGCTCTCCTAACTCAGTGGCATTTCCCCCTTTTAAGCTAGTGTTTATACATCAGGGTTCATGGTGGGGGACATGATGGGCAGACATCATTTTCACACTGTTCTGCTAAAATACTAAGATGCATTGTTTTTTTTATTAAATCCGTCTTAACACTCTGTCTTTTGATTGCTACAGACAGCTCATGGTGAGCACCACTTCCAAGAAGACATTATGAGCAATTTCATAATAAATTCAGAAGCTCACATAATGCAATCTAAAATACTGGCTTTAAACTCCTGACAGTCAGTAAACTCTCCTCTCAAACACAGCTGCAGCTGAACATTGCTGCACATATTTTGCCATATCAGGGTATGTTTTTTTGAGTTCAGTAGGAATGGTTTTTATGCTTAGTGACTGAAAGTGTATTGCAAAGTCATGCTTCTGCATGTGGCATTTTTATTGAGACATTTATTTTGCTGTTAGGTGTAAAGCTTGGAGACAGGTGGAAGGATGTTCTTGCTCTCACAAAGAAGCACACCAAAGATCACATTCTTCTGTTCAATGATGTGCACTTCTTGATGTCTTCACTTGGAGCCAAGGACCACAAAACTACCCAGGAGCTTTTAACAACTCTTCAGGAACTTGCCAAGTAAGCAAAGAAGTTATAGTGTTGGTTCAGTAAACAGTTTGCCCTCTGAACTTGAGGGTGATGATGTCTCTGGCTTGCTGAAGCACGACAACATGCTCTCTGGCGCTTTAGCGTGTCGCTGGGACACATCTGGTTTAAGCAGGCCAGCCTCCAGTTAGGAGATCCGTATAATTATTTATTTCTTAAGTTAATGTCTACAAGGGTTTCTCAGCTTATTAAGCAGAAATCTTTTATATTTGAGGTAGTGGACACCAACTGAACAGTTGCTGTTTATTTCCTTTTAGTGGGATCACACATACAAGGAACAAAGTATATTAATAAGGGCACTCTATACGTCAGTGGTATGTGGTGGTTTTTTGTGCTCTGGTTTAAAAGGTTCTTTAATAACAGAACATTATCTGGTAGTGATATTGTAGTGGCTACTGTTTGATGTGAAGTACATGTGCAGAAAATTAAATGTCAAGTACTACTACAGTAATAATCTACAATATTCTGTTTCCAAACTAAATCATTTGAAAAATTTGAGTATTTAAGTATTACATCTAAAAAATTGGGGGTTTTCATTCCCTTATGTATTAAATGACTGTAAATTGCCTTGATTGTTTGAAAGGGTTGATTTATAGATGCTTTAAATGCAATTTCTTTCCCCCTCCACCTTTCTTTCCCCTTTTGTTTCAGCATCTATTTGTTCGTCTTTAAAAAGAAGGAAGATCCTGAAATTGACAGTATTTGCTCCTGACTATATGTAGTTTTTAAGAACATTGTAATTTTTAAGAATACTTATGAAAACAAATAACTGTCAAAGCAAGCCTAAGTATGTCTGATTTGACTAAAGTAGGAAATGGCAAATATCTTTTATGTAAGTTTATATGTCAGTATATATAAAGTGTAGAAAATTGCACATCAGGGAAGCTTTAATGAACATAGATGTTCATATATGCTACTTACAATTTCACCCAGTGCTTCCTTTTGCCTACATATTCAGCCTTTTGTAATAATACAGATGTATACATTTTTAGCTGTTATAAAGCTTAATTTCATTATTTGAGAAAACAGGCAGCAAGATGAAGGGGTTATATTAATGATTGGATTAATTTACATCTCTCACAAATTTAGAATATATAAATGATACCCCAGATGCATTTTGTCTATGTTAAAAAAGCAGTCATGTTCTGGTGAGGTCAGCAGAAGAGAAACTGCAGTTTTCTTTTTTTTTTGGCAAAACTGCTTATTGCAGGGGTAGGAGGGGTTGTGCCTTTTGCGGGTATATTCAGGAGAATGAAAACAGACTGATGGCTGAGTAAGAAGGTGGGAGTAACATAACCAAGGACCTAAGTCAAGGACCTGAAACATCAGGCTTTGTACAGTTAAAAAAAATAAAAACCGGTCTGCAGGCAGTGACAGACTGGCACTGAAATACAATGTATTTATGCTTTGACTTACGGAAGTTACCTACTCTTTCATTCTGCAGGACACCTTGTGAAGACCACCAGCTTTCCCTGGCTCCTAGTTTGGGGTTGCCACTGTGCCAGGCTTTTGTAGAGTTTGAAAATGGAAATTGTGACAAAGCTGTAGACCTGCTGTACCCAATCCGTTATCAACTAATCCAGCTGGGAGGCAGTAATGCCCAGGTAAGGGAGACAAGAAAAGACTGTTTCGTATGATTTAATCGATTCCCTTTCAGTATCCTCCATTAGGTACTTACCTAATCAACAACATTTCATTCTTAGAAAGTGAAAGCTAAACTGTACTTGTGACTGAATCCTGTTTGCAAACACTTACTAGTAGGGTTAGCTATTTAATTTAATGTTGATATGTTTCCTCCCTGTGGATTTAATAATTTGGTAAACAAAACGTTGTAATCAGCAATACATTATAAATTGTTTATTATTTTGTATTTTCCTGACTCTTTTTTTTTCAGAGAGACATTTTCAGCCAGTTATTGATTCATGCTGCTTTAAATTCTAAATCACAGGCCAAACGAAACCTTGCAAGGTGAGTGTTTTCCCTGAAAAATATTTTATGGAAGTAGTAGTGTTACTAAAAGCAAAAAATAATGAGTATACTCAAACCAATAAATTTAAAGCTAAAATTATATGCAACCATTTATGTGAAATGTAGAAGCAGAAGAACCAGGATAAAAAGTACAATACCTTCCAATTCCAAAAGTACAGTCTTGCAGCCTGGATTAATAATCTGTATTTGTTCAAGGGTAGTTGATTTTCAAATGGTTCTGTCTTAACTTGTTCATGAGTGTACATTATGGACTGCTAAACTTGCGTGAACTGGTGGAAGTCCAGTCTGTCCTGCTGCAGACGTCTGCTGCATTGGGACAGATGAGGTGTGCTCTGACATGTACAGGTGTGCTCTGGCTCAGTGCAGCTCACAGGAGCCTTGTGTGGTAGAACAGTCGATGTGGTTTATCACCCACACTGAGTTCTGCTGAAATGCAGTGCATGGGTCTGCCTGGGCACTCAGGGGAATGGATCCTTGGGACAGTAGGAAGCCTTGCCTGTTCCCCTCCTGAGGTCTCTCTGAAACATT
>JAYRBT010000042.1:65360567-65373632 GCA_036023395.1 Myiotriccus ornatus | reverse complement strand
TGGGCACTCAGGGGAATGGATCCTTGGGACAGTAGGAAGCCTTGCCTGTTCCCCTCCTGAGGTCTCTCTGAAACATTAAAATTGGGTGCAATAGCAAAATGATGCTTCTTTGCCCTCTGAGCTCTGGGTGCTTGTTTTCAGTCTGTCAGTGCTGAAAACAACGCTGTTCTGCCTAAAAGGGGTTCCTGCCCAGGTCCAGTGTTTCCCGTAAGAAAAATCTGTACCTCCGGTACAGGTCTTTATGTACTGATTTCCTCTTACAAGGACACTGCTGGTGATCTTAAGGAAAACTGATGCTGTACTCACAGATGTCCTGTTTCTCTCCTACTTGTCCTTTCTCAGATGCCTCCTGAGAGAACGTGATGTGGTGAGACCCAATTCACCAATGACAGAGCGACTTATCAGGAAGGCAGCAGCCATCCATTCCATGGCATAACGCCTTTCTCCATGCTTCAGGTGAAATAGCTATGTGATTACCACAAAGTCTGGGTGCAGGGAGGGCAGGGGTAGCTGTGCTGGAATTGGGGGAGGTTCCTAGGGATTAGAGATGTGACAACTATTTTCTTAATAAAAAGGACACAGCTGTTGCATTTCAGGAGGTTGTATCTTAGATGATTTCACAAAGAAAGAAGAAAACCTGCTGATAATGCACAGCTTTCTGAAGCATCCCAAGGGCACTGCTTCTCTGGTATATTTTCCTGAACATTCCCTCTGACCCTGATTGTATACAGTGCAGTAACAGTGCCTAGATTTCAGTCATTCTCTGGCCCAATTTGTTACTTGGCTAATATGTTAAGTAACTAATAACTGCTCAGGTAATTCAAAGGGAGTTTTTAAACAAAGCTAAGAGGAAGGTGTGGGGTCAGAGCCAATACAGGCTTAAAATGAATTCCATATTAAGCTTCTAGTCTATTCAGGAATGAGTCACAGACTTGGGCATTACAGATCTGTCTGCATTCAGGATCTCTTTCCAGGTGCACATTTTTAAACTCCCTCTCATAAAATCTTAGGTTTTTCTTTTCAGTATAGCATGGCAGAGCTTTCTAAAATTACTATGTGGATGAAAACAGACAAGAGGGATAATAATGACTATTCTAACATGGGTACTCCCTTAGCACTTTAAAATCTTTCAGAAAAAAAGGAAAAGTCTGGACTTCATCTAAAACAGTACCATCTCTGAAGAGTACTTTGGACTGAGGTCTTTGTGCTTACCTGAGCTTATGGGAAGTCGGGCCTCACTATCATCTCACTACAAGACTCTGCATGTTAGCCAGGTGGTGTTTAAAATCAGTATGAAAGCACACACCTAAAGAGGTCTCTCTGAGCCATGGAAGGAGAGCACATGTGATATGATAAGCTCTGGTGCTGCAAATGAGGCAGAATATGAGCCTCTATCAAGTTCTGGTGCCTCTAGATTCCTGCAGTGTACCAAATTAACAGATTGCCTTGCAATAGTATTCCAGAAATCTGTAATGATAGAAAAGATGGTATTTTGAACCAAAACTGAACCAATGCCTCTTCTTCCTGAATAGAAATGTCACACTCTTCAACTGCCCAAGCTCTGGCTTTGCTACTACATCTGCAAGCTCTCCTGGCCACAGATGCCTTCCCCTCCTTCCTGCCCAGCTCAGGCTCTTCCCCATGTTCCACAGAAGCCTCCTCCTACACACAGTTTCCTTTTGACCTAAAAAAGCACTTCCATAGCTGGCCCTGCGCTGCCCCTGGAGTTCCTGCATAGAGGAACAAGAAGTGGAAGTGCCTTGCTGCCATCCTTCCCCCAGCCCTCCTTTGGGGCAGAAATTGCTTATTTTTAAAGCAATGATAATTTGTGAAACCAGGTAAGCAGTTGCATTCTCTCATGCAGTCTTGTGACTCATGACTACGCTGTTCTTCAGCTTCATCACTGCTTTGTCTGTCCAGCCATGTCTGGAGGTGACTGGACTAAAATTACACTGGATTTTTACTATTATTTTTAATCAGTGCATTTCAAGCAATGACTTTAGACAGGAACGTTTTTAGTCAATGAATATAACAAATCTGATTAGGGAACAAAAGCCTGAGAAGTCTCTGGCAGGGTGTAGTTTATGTGATCCATTGCTACACAAGTTTAAGAATTACAGTTGAAGTACTTGTGATATAACGTAATTGAGAATTTTGTCTGCTTTACATCAATAAACTCAAAGATGGATTTAGTTGAGCAAGAAAGTGTATGACTTCTTTGCATGTGTGAAGTTTTAAATGTGTTACTCAGCTTAATTTCATAAACTCGTAACAGTGTACATCCACTTTGCTTCCATCACTGGGACTAGAAGCTTTTTCATTCAACTAGTATTAAAAATTTTGCCCATAAATGAGAACTTCTGGTTTTCTGCCTTCCCCTTACTTTTATCTAAAATCCTCAAACCATTCTGTCTTGCTGAATTGTACTGCTGAATTGTTGGAAAATAATTAACAAGCAGATAGCTCAGTGGGTAGAATAGGAGAGAAAGAACTGGACCAAGGACATGCTGACTCCTAACGGCACTTTGTACCTAAGCAGACCAGCTGAAAAGCAGGTGACACAAACTTTATATAAACATCTAATGCTTGCCAGAGAGATAGCTGTGTACAGCCACCATGCAGGCTGCCAGGACACACCGGGCAGCAGTGAAGGGGCTTGTTCTCAGGCCCCAAGTTCTGGTCCTGGAAAATGGCATTGCATTTGTTCTGCAGACTCCCACCTGCAGCTGCCTTGTCATGGAGCTGTCACATGGAAGCTACCTCAGACAAAAGCAGGGTCCACAAGGGCAGTGGCAATAGGCAGTGCTAGGACTGCTGGAAGAAAACCAAATACGGTTTCACTTCAGTCACTAGGAAGGAAAAAAATGACTTCAAAAATTCCGTTGGTTATCAGGAAAACACACGCTGACTGGGTCTTACCTTGAAGCTGACTTGTTGCAGCAACAACTGGAACCATAACTCAGCCCAGTGGCTCCACAGGTGCCCCCTGAGGCCTCATGCTTTGCTCTCCCACACAGGCCTGGTCCCAGGTTTGCAGGGCCAAGGGTCACAGCCAGCCTTGCAAATGTGTCATCTCCTTGGAATCAGTTAGGAAGAGGCTGAAGTGCCAGTAGGTGGGAGAACCATTGTTTCTTTCTGCCTCATCCTCATGCATTCAGAGCATATATTTTCCAGCTTTCCTCCCTCTTCAGCTCAGCTGCCCAGACTGCAGTTCTCTTCTTCCTCCCTTCTGCGAGCAGCTCTCATCTCCAGTCTGCCCCCTCCGTGAGGAAAAACCCAAAGGCACCCCCTGGCAGCAGGGCAGTTTTGACAATGTGAGCAGCACTGCAATTCCTATTTCTTCCCTTGTCCTTCCTCTACATCTTGTGATTTGGACTGATTTTAAGCTGTCAGCATCTCACTGGCACCCTCCATTTAGTGGCCTGCCTTGTAGCTTACAAGACGTTGTATCTGAGAGGTGCCTCGTTCAGGTTCTTTTAAAGTCAATCATCTAGATATTAAAAAAGTACACCCTTAGAATGAGTCAGTATCTCACTTCTTCAAGATATTAAACCCAGTAGTTTTGATACTACTTAATTATTTCCTCCTGTTTTAGGACTTCAGCAACTGCTCAGAGCAGCTGTTCAGTTACATGAAATCCAACCAAATTACCCCATCACATTAGTATTAAACGCATCTTAGTTAGGAAGTTAATTGGCAGAAATATTCTCCCTGAATCAAGACTATTCTCTCCTTTGTACTTAGCTAAGCATCTGCACTATAATGCCAACTCACATCTGTGCAGTTCTGGTTTAGACATGTGGAAGGAAGACACAGAGCACAGGCAGCAGCTGATTCTCTGCTGTGTTTACATATAGAGACAAACTGCACACTAATAAGCAAAAAGTGACTGAAAACACATTTTATTTGCAAATACAGCAAAGTCAGTGATTCAGGAACTCTACAGGCAAACGAGAGAGATCTTAAAAAGTGGCAAAATCTTCCCCTTTTAATGCTTTACTGACACATGTTTTCATTTAGTTCTAAGACAATAATTTTAGTAAGATTTCCTGGGTTTATCTCTTTCCATCCTCTTGGGAACTTGCAATCTTTGAGTGGTTAACAGATTGGTATCACAAATGCAAAAAAGTGAAAGGCTATTG
Source organism: Myiotriccus ornatus (assembly GCA_036023395.1). NCBI lineage: Eukaryota > Metazoa > Chordata > Aves > Passeriformes > Tyrannidae > Myiotriccus > Myiotriccus ornatus. Next base: position 65,369,490 of record JAYRBT010000042.1, on the reverse strand, counting down.
GTGTTATTGTAAAGCTTATCTGAAAGTAAAAATTACTGCTTCTCTGTCCTCACCAACAGTTTCCCTCTTAACAGCTAGACTGCCTGAATAAGACATCTTTGTACAGAGGGTTTTCAGTTCCATCAACTCACAGAGTCCTTGTTAAAATCCAGTAGAAACTCTGCACAAGTTTCTGGTGGGGTGTTTTGGGAACAACGAAAAGCACGTAACTGCAAAAAAGGGCTCAGCCACTGTTGTTAGGGCTGTACATCGCTGAGAAAGTAGAGCCAGGAAAGCAGTATGTGGGATAACCCACAGCTACCTCAAAACACAAAGAAGAACCTCACTTGTCAGCACGTTGCCCAGTGCAACACGGGCAACATAATGTGTAGACAGTGTCTTAAGACAGCAGAGAACGTAACTGGTCTCTTCCAGTCATGTCCTACGTCTGGAAAAACGAAAATTAACGCATACAAATAGGACAGAAAACCTCAGTGCTCCTTAAGAAGTTTCTTCTGTCCTATGACATTCGCAAAGCAAGTGTTCGCATTGAGAAACTACATGGCCGCATCCACTGCAAAGCCTGGCTCGTTGGGACACAGCCTTCGTACTCTTACAGCCATTAGCTGCAGCCAAACCCTCAAATTTCAGTGTCTGCTTACTCATAGGTTGTGGCTTTCACAGCTTCAGTTGAGCTCTGCTTTTGTAGAGGTCAAAACAAGTTACTGCAGATCTCCATAAAGAATTTGATCCAACAACTTTCTGATCCATCTGTCATTGTACAGATGAAAATTTTCCGCTCAAGAATTAACGACATGGATTTTAATATAGGCTTTTTTTTTTTACCATTTGAACTCAAAACTTCTATCAGCATTAACAAGCAGTGTTTTGAAAACAAAGTCATCATTCTCACCTATGCTGAGCTGTTTACAGTAATGACAGATTAGAGGATCAAGAATCTCTATAAACACCTGAAAGCTTCCTTAAAAACTACTGTACTGTTAATTTTTCTTCTAACTGTTCACAAAGAGAAATCCTCTCTATTTTTAAGACAATGCACTTACAGTTATTTGCCCACAGAAGTGATAACATTCACTTTCCCATCCCACAATTCTGATTATCCTGCTACGGTTATCCAAATGTCTATGATTCATTTAAAAGAGGAAGAAGAAAAAACAAGACAGTCTCAAGTGTAGTATCTGTTTTGCCAGCCCTCCTCAATGCAAAATTTGTTTGGATTAACATTCCAAAGAACTGTATTAAGATGAAAGAAGTCACCAAGTATGAGAACACCTGCAGTACGGAAAACAAGATGAGGGATATAAAGTGCCATGATCCCTCTAAGATATAACACATCTTTTTTCATCCTCTTTATACTCTATTATGTACTCTGGGTAAATCTGGTGTTTTTCAAAGACAACAAAAACAGAAGGATTTAACTCATCATCCACACAGCTGTCATAAAACCAAAGCCTGTCCACAGACTTTTTTGGAGGGCGAACATAGGCTGCATTTCCTTTAGTATAGTCTCCAACCAAAACACGAGCCACGAACATCATGTTTCCTTTCTCCGCAGCCTGACAGTATGCATGGGAATAGGAAGCATCTCTAGCAAAGTAACTTCCTGGAAAACAAGATGAAAATGTGATTGTAAGTATTATCTACAGAGACAGCAAAAACTGAGCACCCCCTTGGTTTTCAGGAGGTATCTGACACAACTTTCAGGACACCTCTTACTCCGTTTACATAATATCACCAAAATTTTTGCAAGAAAAAGGATTTCACCATATAATTTCCATTTAGAATTTGCTATCTCAGGAGTAATTTTTTAAAAAGCAATAAATATAAGCTCACTACAGGTACTGTGTGTTATGATGAGAGGGACAGACAAGAAAACATGAGGACCTTTCATGATCACACTGAGGGAATGCACACCCTTCTTGCTCCCTGCCATTAATTTTTCTTCCAAGTTCAAATTATGACCTCAAGCACCAGAAGATCTCACCTACAGCAAACCCCTACATCAATTCTCTGGACATCTTGTGAGAAAACTTACCCCCATACAAAGCAAATCCCAGCCCTGTGCAGAAGGAAGGAAGATCATAATACCTATTCATACCTTTTTTTTTAACCTTCTGTAGTTAAAGACTTCAGGACTTTGTTCCGCTATCAGGAGAGTCTGAGTAGACATCTAACACACAAAGTCACTTCCTACATACCCATTCCATAGTTAGTTCCATTTTTTCCACAAATTCTCCAGTCAAAGTTCTGAGTGCAGATGGCTTCCATGAAGGAGGTGTTGGTTCCATGGAACAGGAGCTTTTCCTGCACTTCCTTTCCTCCATTTTCCCTTTTCATCTTCTCCTTTTGCCTGACAAAAATGCAAGGGAGGAGAATGTGAGCCATGAAAGAAAAGGGAGAAAGAGGTTTAAAAAAAAAACGAAGAAAGAAACCTCAAACAACTTTATAATGTCCTTGTAAATGTCAGCTGGATGAGATTTCCACCTGCCTTCTCTCAGCTCAGAAGATGAGACAGACCAGCAGCATGATGACTAAGTACAAGATAAGCACTGTATTGATACCACTGCTAAGCAATTCTAGATAATTCTGACTTTACTCAATGAATTTAAGGGAACATTGACACAATTCTCCACTGTACCAACCTTTTGCTCCTTTGTAGGGTCCTACTGATTCTGCTCTAAGGTCTCCTGTTCCTTCCCACCCTGACTCTCAGTGGAGTGGAGGCAGCACTAACCATGGAGCCTCCAGGCTTCTGCAGTGGCTGAAAGCTACAGGCAGCTTGTTCTTCGTGCCAACACCCTGAGCTCCTGCCCCTGGGGAAGATCAGTGTCGCTGAGGAGACAGGGCTGGGAGAGAAACCGAGCCTGCTTTCACTACTGCAGACCTCACTGATGTAAGCCAAACTAAGCTATGAACAGGATCAAAAGTGGAATCACAACAAAAGGCTCAAGTAGTATTTCCCATCACTATTCCACAACCTCCAGATATCCCTCAGGTTTTCAGAAGCTGTCGAAGTGGACAAGACAGTAATATTCTTCAGAAAATCATCAGCTACAAAGTAAGCAGGGCCAGGGCAAGGGAAGAATCCTTCCAACACGTAAATTAGGAAGTGAAAAGTTAAAAGCAATGGACTGAAATTTGTTCATTGAGAACTTAACTGTGACAGTGGGGAGGCCCTGGCACAAGTTGCCCAGAGAAGCTGTGGCTGCCCCTGGATCCCTGGAAGTGTCCAAGGCCAGGTTGGATGGGGCTTGGAGCAACCTGGGTTAGTGGGAGGTGTCCCTGCCCATGGCAGTGGTGGAACTGGATGAGCTTTAAGGTCCTCCCAACCCAAACTACTCTATAATCCTATGGACTAAGCAATGTTAAATTCTGCCTACTTAGCTTAATTATCTCATTGGAGTAGGAATAAAAATGTGCACTATTACATGTTTTGAAATCTCCTGTGTTTTGCTAGATGAAAAGGTTTTATGCAATCGTTAGCAGATAACTTCCTGGGTTCTGTCACTTTGCAAGGGAAAGCACAAACTTCAGCAGTATTTTTACTCCATTACAATTCCATACAGTCCTTGAATACTTAGCTTGTTTTAAACTAGACAACTGTGCAGTGCAACAGCTTAATCTTCTACCCAATTAACGTGAATCTGGTTGAGCCCCAGCTCAAATCTGTTGGTATCTAGCTTGGCATCTACCTAGAGTTCAGTATCACTGATGCAGATGTTGAAAAGCAGAAAGGAGCCTTAGAACTTAGAGATCATGAAATTCAAATGCAAGGATTCTTTATCAGTGAGTACTGACTTCAGTCAGCAAAAGTACCTTAAATAAATCTGACTGGAACAAAAAGACCCAGGTAGCCTTTAGCGTTTTTAGCATTTCATATACTCTAAACAGATAGGGCATGTGTGCAGCAGGCAGTTACTGCTCAATCCCTCACAATCACTATTCCACATCCCAGTGGGTATGCTCATCCCAGTTTTGTGTCATATGTCTTTCTCTCTGTGCTCCTCTCCCCCTCTTCCAGGGAACCATGCAAAAAGAACCTCCCCACAGGAGCATGACATTCTACAAAAGGTCTCAGACACTAATTTCACTCCTGAAACTACTCCTAAGAAGAAAACAACCAGTCATGTTAAAGCACAGGTGATAACTTCCTTTCTTCCTTAGAAAGCAGATACAGGACACCTTGTTCTTGGAGACTCCCTCCCTGTAAGGATAAGGAAACAAATACTAACCACTGAAACACCTTCCAGAGGGATGGATTCTGAATCCTCTGTATTTTAAGGATGCTGTAGGCTTTCATAGTCTGATGGAACAGCTGCTTTATTGTGTTGTACTCAGAGGTCACACTACTGATCACCACTGCCTATAAAATACAAACCAAGCATAAGAAGACATGAGGCTTCAGTTGGCTCATAACATGCTGAAGCCTTATTAAAGCAGGTACACTTCCAGAAGGGTCCCCGAACTATGCTTATAAGGGTAATGTAATGCTTTAAACAGTGACTATGTGAATAATTAAATATGTCACTCCTGCTTTGCAAGGACATCTCACCTCTCTTCAGAAAGGACGCTGAAAGTATCAGTTACAGGTTTATCATCTCCAAGAGTTGACATTTGCAACATGAAATCTCAATGAAACAGAAATCACAAAAAAGAAAACTTGACCAATTATTCCAGATAATGTCAGTTTTATATCTAAGGCTATTAAGAACAAAAGATGTTAGATAACAGTATTATTTGTAACCAGACATTTATGGGAGCTTCAGCTTGGAAACAAAAAGCCTATACATCCTCCTGGCATTGTAGCGCCTTAACTTTTCAAAGTTAGAACTTGAAAGCTTCACTTAAATAGACACTTAAGAAAAAAAAGCTACAATTCTAGACCAGTGTGACACTAATTCCTGCTTAAGCAAATACATCTCCTTTCCTGAAGGCAGCTAAGTCTATTAATCTATTATTCTTTTATTTATCTATTTATCTCTACTTTTCATGTTTAAAGATCTGTCAAGAAATGCACATGTTTTCCCAAGGAAAAGTTAATGCAAAATACAATTAAAACATTATTTGAACTCTTCTGCTTGCTTATGTCATACATAAATTTTCCATTTTTTCTCCAAAGTAACTCATGTCTTTAATCTTCTGGAATTAATGTTTATCTCCATAAACTGCAAAAGCATGATGCTGGCAGACTGATGTCACCTGATAATACTTTCCACTTTACCATAGCCCAAGCCAAGTGGGGACTTCAGATGCCATAAAGTGAAATGCCCAACATCCCATGTTCTAAAGTGCTTTAAGCAGGAAAGCTGGAGCCATCCTAGAGGGTAACAGGAAACCAGCATCTTGACCTACCAGGCAAAACATTTGAGAAGGCTGAGTTTGGAGAGAATATAAAATAGGACTTGTATTTCACAGCTGCATAAAGTGTTTTTTGGACACCATGTCCAGCCTGTGCATTAAGTACTTACTAATGAAGAGACCTGTCACAGGGAAGTCTATGAAGATTAAGAATAAAGTCAGCTGCACAAGAAAGAACCATTTCTTTGAATTTATTTAAAAGCCTTAATAAGGTTGAGCGAAATTTCCCATGTCTCAATAGGGGAGTAAAGCTGCTTTACAACACAACACATAAAAGAATTGGGATGAGCAAAAACTGATTATCTGCACACTCTGTGGCACCACAGCTCAAGCTGCTCACCATCACCTACAGGATGAAAATTATGTCATTATACTTCAGCACTACATCTTTTATTTAGAATCAGAGAATGGTTTGGGTTGGAAGGGACCTTAAGCTCATCCAGTCCCACCCCCTGCCGTGGGCAGGGACACCTTCCACTAGCCCAGGTTGCTCCAAGCCCCGTCCAACCTGGCCTTGGAACTCAGCCATTCCAGGGATGAGGCAGCCACAGCTTCTCTGGGCAACCTGTGCCAGGGCCTCCCCACCCTCACAGGGAAGAATTTCTTCCTAATTTTCCATCTAATCCTCCTCTCTGTCAGTGTGAAGCCATTCCCCCTTGTCCTGTCACACCAGGCCTTTGTAAGTAGTCTCTCCATCTTTCTTGAGGGCTCCTTCAGGCACTGGAAGGCCACAGATAGGTCACCCTGAAGCTTCTCCAGCTGAACAATCTCTCTCAGCCTTTCCTCCCAACAGAGCTGCTCCGTCCCTCTGTTCATCTTGGTGTCCTACTCTGGACTCACTCCAGCAGCTCCATGTGGGGTAATCCTCATTTCCCCAAGGATGCTTCCACTGCTAATAAAGGGTCATAGCACCATAGTGCTGGTGCAAGCTGATACTTCATAATTACACAACTTTATCACCGTTTTTCACCTGCAGGCCTGAAAAGGAAAATCCTACTGAGTGTGAGCATTTGCTGTCCCATTATCAAGGAGAGGAGTTCCTGAGGCAGAGCAACAATCACTGCCCTGACAGTGATTTCCATGAGTGTGTGACTGTACAAGCACAGTACTCTGTGATATCACACCATGAGCTCTGATTCCCTTGGAGTTTGGAAGGAACAGAGTTTGTATTAGTGACAGTGACCCAATCAGAACAAGTCTAATACAAAAAAAGCCTTTTTTCTAGCATCCTGTAGTACTTCCACAACCTGTGCTGCTTTTCCAGAATGACTGCTGGATGTAGTAAACTAAAAATCACCCACACATTTTGGTCCTGGCAGACCAAATAGGAACATACACTTTTGGCTGACGGTGGGTTTGTTTTGTTGAACAGATCACTTCAAATTTTATTGCTGTAGCTCTTTATTTCTGCCAGTCCTGGAGGCCAAGGTCTATGCTCAGATCTGTGATGTATGCGACAGTACTGGAGGATATACAGATTTCCTTTCCTAGATTTCCAGTCCAAACTTTATCTACCAACAGCCATGACAGCATTACTGGGCAGCTGGTTTAATGGTTTGCAGGGTCTGGTCTCAGTCCAGCTTCTAGTGAAGAAATATACGCTTCATAAAAGCCCTTTGCTTGACTGGTCCACCGAGTAACCAAGGTAAGACAATTTTTAATTTTAACAGTGAATCTTTTCTTCTCAAACTTGGCAAGTTTTGGGTTTGCATGTAGATAAATGGCTAAAATGCAGATGAAGTTTAAGGGAATTTGGCATCTTTTTCTTGGGAGATCACCAAGATCTTTTGCGCACCCCCCAAGAAATCACTCCTGTCCCTTTTTTAGCATCTACACAGTTACAACTGATTCAGTTAAGCTTTGAATCCTGCCTTTCCATCAGAGTTACAAGTATGGAAAGAAAAAAGATACCTTGTATCCCAAGTCAGGCAATGCAGATTGATCCCAGTGGCTAGGACAGGCTTGATTCGGAATAGAAGAATCCCTCTGGCTATTTGCAAACAGAGAGAAAATTAAGTAATTATTAATTCTAGTACTGCTCTAAACATTGAAGTTTGCAGCATTCCCTTTGGCCAATTCCTGCATTTAAAAACTAACAAGATGAACCACAAAGAAACTGGGAAATGGCCTCAGACTGTGAGCTGGGCTTTGCATGCTGCCCATCAGAGGCCTCTTGCACTTTCTTTTCTAAGTAGCAACTGTGGATATAGTACCTGGAGTAACATGTACCCCAGCTGCCAGGTGATGCACCAAGCCAACAGTTTGTGATACAGCCTCTGTTCAGTGCCAGGGATGTGCTTTGTGCTTTCTCCCAGCAGCAGCTGTGTTCTTTGCACAATTACTGACACCACTGGCAGCCATTTTGCCCTGAACCTCTGAAATATGACAAAGAACAACATAAAGAGCATAATTTACCCTTTCTTTATCTTCTGCACATCTTCAGAAGACACAAATTTTGGTCGCCTGCAGACCTGTCTTCGAGTTTTAAAAGCAATGTTTGTCTGGGTCATTTCTTGAGAAAAAGAGCGGGAAAAAAAATCATGAATAAATCTGCAGGATGGAGTCATTAATTAAGGACAGGCATTCTTTAATAGAAAGTCCATATTCATTACCAATTCTACCTGCTGCAGAAAAGTTGCACAAAGTCTACATAAGCTTCTTGTCCTTCCTGTAACTGTAAACCTGTGCCTATCTTGCTTGCTCCCTCAAGTTCCTCATGCTCTTTAAATGTTGCTCCAGCAGCACAAAGATGCTTGATTTGTATTTTTTACCATCCACAGAGTTAATTCACTTTACTTAAGGTTTACTATGACTTTATGTGAAAACTATGTATCTTTTTGTTTCTGGTCATATATGAGTCTGGAAAGTGTCAAGGAATAAGGGGGAAGGTTACTTCTGTAAGGAATTTCCTCTGGGCCATCACTACCTCACTTCCCCTTCCAATAAGTGAAACTGGTAGTGTCAGGAAAGGAAGTCATAGCTTCTAAAAGCTGGGAGAGTTTGCAAGTTAAGTCTTTGTACAGCACTGCACAGTTGTACATGAGAACCTTTAAAATGAGTACCTTTAAAATTGAGGTTGTAATGATGCTGACCAGCCTGGAAAGATATGGTGGCATCTGGATCTGCTTGATACAAATTCTCAAGAACAGCAGAAGATGGTGAGTCCACGCTGTCCCCTTCTCCCTTTGTGGGAAGAAGAGAAAAAAAAAAGAAGAGTATCACAGTCAGGACTAAACCCTGGATAACTCACTTGGGTAGAGCAAAAGGAAAGGCAAAGAGTAGGATGAAGAGAATCTACTCAGAACTATGGTGGCCTGAAGCATGAATACGGAACATTTATAACGTAGACACAAATACGTAAGTAGTAATGACAGACACAAGTGTATCCTGTAAGAAATTGTGTTGGTTTGGGCTGGGGTAGAGTTACATTTCCTCCCAGTAGCTGGTAGGGGCTGTGCTTTGGATCTGTGCTGGAGCAGTGCTGCCAACACAGGGATGTTTTAGTTATTGCTGAGCAGGGCCTGCACAGAGCCAAGGCCTTTTCTGCTCCCCACCCACCCCACCA
>JAYRBT010000042.1:65348141-65360364 GCA_036023395.1 Myiotriccus ornatus | reverse complement strand
TGGGAGTGATGGCGTTTGCCTTCCCAAGCCACCGTGACTGTGATGGAGCCCGGCTTTCCTGGGATGGCTGAGCACCCACCTGCCATGGGAAGTAGGGAATGAATCCTTTGTTTGGCTTTGTTTGTGTGCACGGCTTTTGTTTTACCTACTAGTCTTTATCTCATCCCACCAGTTTTCTCATTTTTACCCTTCTGATTCCCTTGCCAATCCCATGGCAGGGGAGGGAGCAAGTGGCTGTGAGGGCTGAGCTGCCATCGGGGTGTGACGGCTGCACTCGGCTCCTTACCAAACTAGGCTCCAAAGGAAGTAATGGCCTAGGCCATGACAAGGTCATGAACTTGTCCAGTTCCAACCTGTTCTCTGAAAACCCACAAAGGCACAGAGTTACATGGTGAGCATTGATGCATATGAGCTTGGAAATGAACACTGACCATGTGATTAACACATGAGGTGGTTGTTCCAAGACTAATTGGTCAAGGAGTAAAGAAAGTTGCGGGTTTAAGGAGTTTCACATTTCTCTTTTACTTTGCATGTAATTTAACTCTGAGCCAACCACTTTATTCCACAAATAGGACAGCCTGAGTGAACTGGTTTTGAGCGCTCCCTGCTAAAGAGTGAGCTGCACAGCAGTGGTCTCTCCTGGAGCTGGGACGCCTCTCAAGTTTACTTCTTGAGGCTGAGGCCCTTTACCAGCTGCACTACATCCAAGATCTTTCCCTGCATACTTTTCCAAGTCCCTGGATCACCTTTGTGTTCTACCATTTACACAGATATACTGTAAAGCATATGAGAAAAACTCATTTGCCTTTGGGGAAGCTGAGATTCCTTATTTCTTTTCCTGCATTTTTCAGATAGATTAGTTTCTCATCAGAGGAGCTGGCCATCCAAGGGAAAAGACTGCATTTTATCTGAGAGACCAAAGCAACCCTTGCATATCCAAGGAAGCAGGGCAATGATTTGAAGAGAGGGAAGTACTTCCCATGTATCTTAAGGACAGTGTATACATGTTCAATCTACGCAGAAGCCATGGATAACTCCAAAACGGAGTTCCCTTTCCTCCAGCCTGTCAGCATTTTATCACATCTCTTATGAACACCTGTAGCTTTGCTGCCTTACCTGACACTATAAAATTCAAGTACAAGGATTCACTGAATTAATCCTGCTGAGTAAAGGGGAGTGGGGGGAGAGGCTCCATATTCCTGTAGAAGTGACTCAAAGCACAAGATTTAAACTCACCTGTTCTCCATATTCAATCCACTGGCCTTGGTTATCCTTCCAATACCAAATCCACTGTGTGGTCAGTACGAATGTGGGTTTTGTGACTGACGATGGTGTAGAGAGGCGCCGAACTGGAGAAGAACAGCAGGTCATTGTCTGAAAGTTAATGTTCTTGCTTGCTATGCTGTAAGGAAAAATTCAGGGTTTTTACAGTTAACAGTAAATTTTTTATCCTCTAACCCTCTGTTTAGGCTTGTGCAATTTTCTTTAATATAATTTCACTGAACTTAATTAGGCCTGAAATAAGAGTATTTTCCACAGCACATGGCAGCTCTGAAAACCATTTCCAAGCTTCATAAGCAAACTGTGGCCTGTGAGACATCTCAATCACTGGCCATATGTAGCAATGCCAGCTTTACAGACAGCATAGGACTACAAGTACAGCATGGCAAAAGGTACTCTGCAATAAGGAAAGTTTCCAGTTTGTCTCAGTACAAAACAAGAATTTCGTAAGTACATGCAGCTTATCAACTTTGTTCTTTTCCTTTGGTTAGAAAGGATGCAATCACAACCATCACAGCTGTGAGGTCTGCAAATTGTATTCATCGCTGGAGCTACCTGGGTTCCTACTCCTGCGAGGCTTGAAAAATTAACTCCCAGGCAAGAAGACTTTGAAAGCAACCTCCTCTTGCGAATCTTGCTTGTGATCTGCACCATCCAGCAAGATGCAGTTCAAAATCATCTGTTGCCTTAAGAGGCATGGGCCAAAATTACTATACATTTTTCAAAGGTGAACTTGGGGTCTCCTATGAATCCAGGTGGCACAGTGGGGCTTTTCAGAAAAAACTTCAAATTAAAAAAAAAAAGCAGGAAAAAAAAGAGATGTGCTGCTTACACAAGGGGCCATCTCATAAAATGTCTCTAGGCACATGACAGATATCACTATTATTATTATTGTTGTTGTTGTTATTTTTATTACGCATACTAGGTGTAGTAGGAAAAGAACAGCCATAGATAGAGAAGGACCAGCTCCGATATGTTTTTAAAAGGCCTAACTTCATTACTGTAAATAAATTATGATTCATTATTTGAAATGCTGATATTCTAAACACTGTATTCCACTCTCTTTTTACCATGTACAGAGCTTTAAATGTAAGATATAGTTATTTTTAGACATAAATGGGGTGATATTGTCGTACAATCACTTTTAAAAGGAAAAACTCTCATTTGTACATCCTCCCAGATTCTGAGAGGCTCAGTAGCCAGAAGTTATGGAAGCTAGACATCTTTGGAAGAAAATGGGAGTTTTTCCACAGGAGTTCAATCACAGTACTCCAAGCAAGGAGTCCAGCATCACTATACCTGCTGGTTTTTGGGTCACAATAGGCCTTTTCAATTTCCTCCATCATGGCAAGGTCATTCCAGGTGATCCCATCATATATCTCCCATTTATATGGCAAATGGTAATGAACAGATTTGCATTTATCTGTAATGAGATCAGACATCATAGTTGAATTCTCTAATCATAACACAGAGAGCAAAACAACGAAACCCAAAAAGGAACCAGCAGATTTTACCAGCAGACCTTGAGGCTTTCTCCCTGGGCTTTGGTATAAGCAATGAAGATAGAGTGCTGAAAACAGAGGGGGGTGTGTTTCTCCAGTGAGTGAGAAGGCACAATTGCCACTGACACTCCATATGCCACCACTAGCCCGAGCCACCGAGCAGGGACTGTTTCTTCAGTCACTGTTCTCCAGTGACTACATTACTTTTTATAAAGCTTACCCTTATGTTTGCAGTACTTCCAGACATAGAACACACAGATCTCATCACAGTTAACTTCTTTGTTGTCCTTTGAAGCTTCAGCAGAGGAATCATCCTTTTTATCTACAGGAAAGAACACATCAGTCCTTATTTGCTCTAAGAGAAAGACACTGCCTTTGGTACGTCATCCCAGAAATAACAAAGATTTGACTGCAGTAGCCAAGTCAAGCACTTTTAGGATCTGACTATCCCCTACACAGCCCACCACTCAAGTCAGGGCTTTGTTACTGACCAATAAACCCTGACGCTGGAGGAAGTCTCAGTGGAGAAGTGCAAGGGCAGTGTCAAGAAAAGTAATACGGGGTGTGGCTGACCATGGTTCCTGGAAAGCAGTCAACTTTTTCTCCCCACCAAGGGGTCCAGAGAGTGGATAAATGGCAGTGTCAGCTCAGCAGATCAATGTGGGGTAGAAATCTTTCTCCCTGAGTTGGCCAGACCAGCATGGGGGGAGCTCAGCCCAACACAGAAGTACTAAACCTAAAGAACTAACAAAAGAATTTTCAAGACAGCAACAGGCTTCAGCTGGCTTCAACCCTTCCCAGAGACTGGGGACACCCAGCTTTGAGACAGTGAGCATATTATACATATGTGTAATGGGAGTGACATTAGCATTGTGATTGAACTGTGCATTGCAACTGCTACATTTTGGTAAGTAAACATTTGTATTTTTTGTTTCTTGTGGAAACTCTACTACATCAGAAATGTCACTGTACTGGACTTGGCTAGGATAAGTTGTAATTTTCTTCATATGCTGTGTTTTAGATTTTTGACCAAAACAATGCTGGTAACACCCTGATAAGCCCTAGCTTTTGCTGAACAGTGATACACAGCATCAAGGCTGCCTCCGTTTCTCACCCTGCCCCCAAAGTGAATAGACTTGGGGGTGCACAGTAGGTTGGGAGGGGACACAACTGGGCAGAGAACCCAAACTCACCAAATATTACATACCATATAGCATAATGCTCAGCAATAAAAGGGAAAAGAGGGAGTTTTAGGAGGGTTAGCTCTCTTTTGCTCAGGAACTGGCTAGGCATCAGACTGTGTTAGAGCTGGTGTGTGACTGTCTTTGCATCACTGCTTTTGCTTTGTTTTCTTCTTCTGCTTATCCTTTAGGGTTCTTTTCCCTCTCCCATCTTGACCCTTAAGCTTTTTAGGTTTTATTCTTTCTTTTCTCTTCCCCATCCCACTGGGGGTCGAGGGGAAGTGAGCAAGTGGCTCTGTGGTGCTCACTGAGGTTTGTCCACAACAACCGCGTACCATCAATTGTCTTCACATAAGCTCAAGACTGGATGGTTAGAAACAATCTGTACCTTCATCTTTACCTCCAGCTGCTCCTGTTGGCAACTGGTGTTGTCTCTGACCAGGTGGGGTGCTACCCGGGCCTGCATGAAAAGATTGAATGAACAGCACTGCTGGGCCAGCTCAGCAAGCTGGCAGTATCCCAACCTGTGTGGAGAATTATGTCCATCACACATAATTTTGCTCCACTGCTGATACAACAGATGAGTAATAACAGTTACAAACCCTAGCTAGTCACAATAAGCTGGCAATAAGCCAGCCACTCAATAGCTATTTTGCATGCAGTATTTTAGGCAATAATAGTGCAGTTCTCCCACATGATTCAGACATGAGTTAATTCCTGAAAGTAGATAATGGCAGAGAGGAAAAAAATATGTACATGTTGCAAGAAGGGAAATACAAAAGCTGATTCCACATGGAAGCAGTTGGTACTAATATCTAGATATTTACCTTCTGGAGATGGCACATGGAGTGTGGAGTCCACTGTTTGCAAAGGTACCTTTGGTTCTTTACTCATTGTAACTACTGGTTTTTTAAAATAATTTCCCCTTGGTTTGTAGTTGTGTACTGAAAGCACCAAAAGGATGATGGGGTTTAGCTGAGAGGTTTCTACCTCTATCAAACTCAAAATCCTATTTAAGCCCAGTGTTTCTTACAACTTACCATTTCCTTTCTTCAGTTCCCTGTTGAACTCCATGTGCTTATAATCATATATAATCTGGAGGTTCGAAGCTATTTTCCCATCAATGCCTCCAGTTTCCAACACTCTCAGTGCATGGCCATCCAAGAGGTTATGGGACCTCATGCATGGAAAAAATCTACATTCCCCCTGGAGAAAGTGTCGACAAACATGCAGCTTGTTGCAGTTGTTTTGATGCTTGCAGACACCACCTTTTTTGTTGTAAAACTGGCAGGTCTAGAAGTGAGGAGGACACAAGATGAAATGGAAAAGCACATTAGAATCTTTCATTGTTCTATAGGCATGCAGCTTTAAGAGCAGAAAAATGGTGACTAAAAGGCATGTGGTCATTGTGACTTCTTCAATCTAGACAGATTTCTTGCACGGAGAAGCAGGTATTTTAAACTGATTCATGCATTTTTTTGTTTTGAAGTTGTGCACTTTTTGTTTCAAGAAAAGCCAATCCAACAAGCATGGAAGTGCCAAAAAAGGATGCAAGACACCTGCATAATACTGAATTTGTACTTCTATTTGTAAAGCTTATTCTCCATTGAAGATTTGGGCTTCCAAAAATGGTCAGAAGAATGCTTTGAGATTAGAGCACATATGAAAAAAGCAAAGCACTTCTTTATTCCTCTAGTAATCAAAAAAGAGATAAGCAATAAATCAGACCCAGGGAACAAATTTTTACACAGGAACATCAGAATAAACTACCAAACCAGAAGCAAGTGCTGCCTCAGTGAAGTAAGAGTCCTGGTTTTGGCTGGGATAGAGTTAATTTTCTCTGTAGCAGCTGCTACGGTGCTGTGGTTTGGATTCAGGATGAGAAGAATGTTGATAACACAGAGTTGTTTTAGTTGGTGCTGAGGAGGGCTTACTCCAGTCAAGGACTTCTCAGTGTCTCATGCTGTGCCAGTGAGCAGGGGCACAAAGAGCTGGGAGAAAGCATGGCCAGGAAAGCTGACGAAACTGGCCAAAGGGATATTCCACACCACATATGACCAGTATAAAAACTGGAGGGAGTTGGCTGGGAGCCACCGATTGCTGCTCAGGGACAGGCTGGGCATCAGTCAGCAGGTGGTGAGCAATCGTATTGTGAATTACTTGTTTTTCTTGGGCCTTATTCATCTCTCTCCTTCTCATCACAGCTATTATTAGTATATTTTATTTTCTTTCAATTATTATAGTATTCTTATCTCAATCCACAAGTTTTACCTGTTTTCCAGTTCTCCTCCCCATCCCACCAGGGTGGGGGAGAGAGCAAGTGGCTACATGGTACTTAGTTGCCATCTGGGTTTAAACCACGACAATAGGAAATGCACTATTTAGCTACATCAAGAAAGCAGCTGTCCCTTGCATTTGCCAAGAAACAAATAAAAAACCAAAACAACAACAACAAAAAAAAACAAAACCAAAAAACCCCAACCAAACAATAAAACAACCAACCAACCAGGGAAAAAAAAAAAAAAAAGGTGAGGAAAAGTGTGAAAAACCCCTGATGTTGTGGTGCTGTTGTGGTTCTTTTCCTTACCCTGCACCCAAGTTCAGGTCACAGAATACCAAAGTGTCCCCTTGCTTGAGAGCTCTGCACGTGCCATGTCCTCACACACACAACCAGTAGCATTTCTAAGCAGGAAACAGCCAAGTCGGCTTTTTGATTCCTCTTCCCAGCTCTCAGGTTTATGAAGGGCCTCCATCAATCACAGTTTTCTCTTGTTTTTGCTATTTTACTGCATGATAGGAGTTAAGGTGCTCAATTAGAGGTAATTAATTGTTGCAATTTAGTGGGTTTCTGGAGGGTCTCTCCTGGCCGCTGTGTGAAGGTTTCCAGGGCTGAGATCACCCCCCCGCCGCCCGTCCCTCGTGGCAGGGGCAGGCGGTGGCGGCACCTATGCCAGGAGACAGAGACCACGCAGCACANNNNGGAGACAATATAATAACTATGGCAACACAGAAACCAATGATAGGCAAGTGAGTTAACAACTTCAAAACCCCAACAATTAATGATGCGTGCCAGGGGTGGGGGCTGAACAGATCCATAGTAAGAGCGTAAAGGTAATACCAACCAATGATGGTTGCTACTATATGTTCATTACTGGGAACAATCCCCCTTGCTTATCACCACCATGGTCCTTGAATCTGCCTGCACAACATACTATAAAATGCTACACAAAAAAAAAATAAAAAAAATCTATTTTGTCGAAGTCCTGCACTGTCACAGCAGGGAGTAAAGAAACAATGGAGCTATTATGTCAACAGATCTGTGGAGATTATAAGCTGCAAAAGACAAGGGTAACAGGCATTACTTACCTTGAAGACAGTATTGCCCTTATACACACACATAGACCCGGAATGGAATGTTCAGCCGAATTTAACAAAATTGATGACTGGCATACAAACTGGACAAAGGTAATTCCGTAGAAAATTACTTTATGAAAACTCGGTTCAGTTTGGAAGAGGCAGACTTTACACAAAAATGACTGCAGACATTTGGTCATGTTCTGATAGATTTTTCTCACTCCCTTATACACCTTCATGCACCAAAATGTGCAGGCCTAGGTAGACTGGAAAAGGTAATGGGACCTCACTTCCTAGTCTCCATCATCTCTTGGAGAAGAAGCAACAAACTGAGTTTACCTCTTAGCCTGTAAGCATTACAATTATTGTGGTCTTTCAACTGTATCTTGCTTACCTCACCCTTTGTAAACCTCACCCTTTGTAAATGAAGCTGACATTTTTGTTTGCTTTTTGGTTTTTTTTTTTTTTTGTTTGCTTTGAGTAACTTTATGGACTTTATATTGTTTCTTCTGGTGCTTTCACACACAGCCATCCCCCATTCCTGCTTCATTCAGACTCATCCTGTTACATTTTAACAGGTTGACATTGAGATCAGAACTCCACATTCTGTTATCCTCTCCCATTCCTAGCGATCAAAAAGCTTCTTTTAAGATATCAGTACTACTCACATCAGGGAGGAAGAAAGTGTCGTTTTGAAGAAGCAGGATTCGCAGCTCATTCTCACTGAGGCCAGACAAATCATGTTTTTTTAGAACTTTTTTGTTCTCAGCACTGGTGATGTCATGTGAGTACTTGCAAGAGCTGCAAGAAAACAGACATATCAATGTTTATTCCATGAGTCAGGCTGATTTAAAGAAGAACCTCAGAAAACGTTCAACTTCAAAAAAGCCATGAGGGTAAGGGGGCTTGGCAAAAGTCTTTGTAAATGTTTAGGTGGTCTCTGCAATTAGCCAGAGAACAGACCAGACAGCTTAACTCCTCTGTGAAATGCAGTAGCATTATCATCCCCATTTTAAACACCAACGTGGCCACACCACTTTAAAAAAACTTAGCAGCACAAATTTGAAGCCAAGTCTCTCTGTCCCACACATTCTTCACCTCCAGTAAAATACAAGTCAATGTCACATGATCTGAACAGCTGGAGGGAAAGTTAATGTTAGAGCAATACACCAGAAACACTGGAGGTTGCAACACCCTTGATTTTGTGAATGTAAAAGGTGGTTGTCCCCAGGATGGCATGTGAGGACAGATGCAAGAGTCTAGGAGAGCAAAACTAAGAGATAATGAAGCTGAAAACAACACAATTTGTTATCTTTGCTGGCTGGGAAGTTTGGTTTTTTAAAAACAAAACAAATAAACAAAAAACCTCCCCCCCCAAACAAAAAACCAACAAACTAAAACCAAACAAGAAAATACAGCTTCATGTTCTGCTCTCTAAGAGATTTGATGCAGCCTTAAGACTAGACATACTAATCCAGCAGAAGTACCTGTTAATTTACCAGACTCCAGGTAAAAGCCTATGATCCCTTTAATCTTTCAGCCTCTACTTAACTTTTCAAACTCATCTTGTGAAAACTTTTTTACCTCAGTCTGTGTCTGATCCAGTCCTTCTGTACAGACACTTGAGTAGATATTTCTTCCCTGATCCCTCTACCTATTGGACACATTGCTTTGTAAGCAAATAAACAAGGATGCAAAGTCTGAAGGGCAGAAGTGTGCCTTCTTAGATCCTGAGAAACAGTCTTCTAAGGCTCTTAGGTGCTGTAGGCACTCAATAAATGGCTGTGAAGGTAGGTAAGCTACAGAGTACTTGAAGTGTGAGCCATCACCAGTGTTCCTCCACAGTCGACTTCAGATTCCCCCGACAGTCACATAGTGATCTACATTACTTGAGTCCATATTTCTAAGTCAAAGATTAAAACACTCCACAAATACAATGACAACTAAACAACTGAGTTCAATAACACATTCAGGAAAGAAAAAGAAAACAGTGAAAAGCTACTTGTGAGACATTAGTTAAAAACAAGATTAACTGGACTAAAATTGTAATTCCACTAAATAGAAGACCACAGTAACTTGTACAGATGTTTTTCTTTCCAGGGTTCTAAAACAAAAAGGATGCAAAGTCTGGAAGCAAGGCTAGATTTTACCTTATCGGTTAAAAACTCTCTTGATCTGTGTGGTTCACCTAGCAGTATTTCTGTCCCCTCATTTTAATCAACCTTCCTCCCATGAAAGGCAAACTCTTCGCTTGATTAATTTTTAACACGTACCAAGGTGATTTTAAATACTTAGTGCTATTGAGAGGACAGAGTGGTTTATCATTACTAAGGGAATCACCTTATTGCACGTTTTAATTCACAGAGTCATCCAGCATGAGTACCTACAAGCACCTGAAGGCATTTCTAACAGTGAATCCCAGGGAAGCTCATCGTTCTGTCAGTAATGCAACAAACAGTAAGAAAATCTTATAATCGTAGTGGTTTGCTAGTACCACTCAAAGACACAGCGTTTCCCCTCTAAGATCTTCAGCCATCTATTTTACTGGGGCAGAACAGGAAGGATCCGGTGGGATACCAGCAGGTTATTAACACTGCAACAATACAAGACCTGGGGTTTGTGGGCTTAAACTGCAAATTCTTCCATCAGAGCTCACTGTTGCCACTGATTGTTACGGGAAAACTTCTGGGTTCCTTCTTCTGCATTTGCTTTTGTTTTCCTTTATCTTAATGTTTTTAAACTAGGTACCACTTTCGCTTGCCCCGCCCTTCCCGGGAGTCCTCCGTATTCCGGAGGCCGGGACTGATGTACGTGGGCGATCAAACAGTGCCTCTCACGTAAAAGTCTGTAAGCGAAGCGGTGAGTTGGAGGAAAATTCAACATTTGTAACTCTCTGGAGTAAAACCAGAGGGCATGCAACACTTTGCTTTTTACTTTGGAAAAAAATATGTGTAAACCATTTCATCCAGATGCTGAGGGACGGGTGTGGAGGCGAGTGGATTTATAACAAAACAAAGCACTCGTAATACTGACAAAGAAAACCAGGCTTTGGAAAACTGCCACCTATCTCGGGCACTTCGGCCTTTTACCGACTCCGCGAGGGCAGGACGCGAGTCCTTCCGGAGCCAGGATCTCCCGGCCCGTGGCTGTGCCCGAGGGGGACCACTGCCCGCTGTCCCCGGGGCAAGCAGTGCGCGGGGTTTGGGGGGCGTCCCCCTCCCCCCCATCCCCTCCCCTCGGGCTGCCCGCGCCCCCCGCGCTCACCTGGGCCCCAGGTGGCACTTGCCCATGAGGTTTTGCTTGCAGAGGTGCAGCCGCTCGCAGCCGCCGCCGCACTCCCTGCGGGGACAGACCCGCACGTCCGACACGGCCAGGACCTCGGCGCCGCCGCGCAGCACCAGGAAGCGCCGGGGCCCCGCCGCCGCCAGCGTCTCGGCCAGCTGCGGGGCCGACAGCCCGGCGTGCTGCTGCAGCTCCGGCAGCCCCAGCCGCCCGCCCTGCGCACACAGCGCCCTGGTGAGGAAGCAGCACACGGCCGGGTCGCTCATCCTGCCCTCCGGCTGTGCCGGCCGCCGCGGGACGGGAGCGGCACCGGGAGCGCCGAGGGACCGGCAGCGGGCGGGACCGAAGGTGGGAGCGGGGCTCCGCCGCCCGGCCGCGCTCGGGAAGAATCGAAAACGAAAGCGCGGCCGCGCCGAGGGCAGGAGGCGGGAAACCGCCCAGCCTGGAGGCTTCCCTGGGTGGAAATCACTCGTGAAACAAAAAGTGCAAGAAGTGATTGAAAGGAGTGTGGGGTTTTCGTATAATTATAGAATCACGGAGTGGTTTGAGTCGGAAGGCACCTTAAAGCTCATCTCGTTCTACCCCCGCCATGGGCAGGGACACCTTCCACTAGCCGAGGTTGCTCCAAGCCCCGTCCAACCTGGCCTTAAACACTTCAGGGGTGGGGCAGCCACATTTCCTCACCTCCTTGCTGACTTGGCCTCCCTCTACATAAACCTAACATGAATCTAGTACAGATCATTAAGCATATAATGTAGGAAAAAACCCATAGCGTACCCAAATAATTGTAGTATTTATGTAGCAATGCCGTTACTTTTCTTTGTTCCCGACTAACAGTCAACTGCTGATCAGTGCTGGTTGCAGCAGCAGGTGTCCTGGCAGGGCTTGTGAAGCTCTGCTGGTTTTGGCTGGGGTGGGGTTAATTTTCTTCACAGTGGCTGATGTGGGGCTGTGTTTTGGATTTGTGCTCAACACAAGGTTGATAATAGAGATGTCTTTGTTATCTCTAAGCAGGGCTTACACAGAGCCAAGGTCTTTTCCGCTCCTCATATTGCCATGCTGGCAAGGAAGTTGGGGGTGCATAGGAAGCTGGGAGGAGGCACAGCTGGGACAGGTGACCCCAACTGAGCCAAGGGGATATTTCATACCATACAACATCATGCTCAGTATATGAAGTTAGGAGCTGGTGGGAGAAGAAGGAAAGGGGTGACATTTGGAATGATGGCCTTTGTCTTCCCAGGTCACGGCATGATGGGGCCCTGCTCTCCTGGAAATGGCTAAACACCTGCCTGCCCATGGAAAACAGTGAATTAATTCCTTGTTTTGCTTTGCTTGTGTGCGTGGCTTTTGCTTTCCCTATTAAACTGCCTTATCTCAACCCCTGAGTTTTCCAGTTTTTACCCTTCCAATTCTCTCCCCAGTCCTGCCAGGGAGTGAGCAAGCATGGGCTTGGCTGCTGGCTGGGTTAAACCATGACAGAAGCAGAAATACCATGTTGCTGTTAGTGTTAAAGTAGGGTTGGGGCTGGGAACAAGCACAGCAAATACTTGTTATAAGTAAATTGAAATTAAGCTGAAATATAGTAATAAAATTTATTGAAGATTTATATAAAAAGCAGATAAG